>OX333080.1:17320806-18520806 GCA_946863875.1 Alloplasta piceator | reverse complement strand
ATTGAAAATACAATTTCGTATAATTTCAATTTTTCATCAATTGGTATTTCATCTTTTTAAATTAGCGATTTTTCGTCAATTGAAAAATGGAAAATGGTAATTTTTTTTTGCCGATCCCTGTCAGAGTGTTACACATTAAAAAACCGCAACAAAGATTTCGATGGAACAAAAAATGACCGGCAAAACGATTCGCAAAACGGGTATCGCAGTGACTCGCGCGACCGACAGCGAAGTAATTACAGGGACAATTCACGAGATAGGTACAATAACAACCGAAGCAGATATCGCGACGACTCAAGAGCCAGACGTCGCAACGATTCAAGAGACAGATATCGCGACGATTCAAGAGACAGACGTCACAACGATTCAAGAGACAGATACCGCGACAGTTCACAAGACAGACGCTACAACAATTCACTAAATAATGACCGCGACGATTCACGAGATAAACGTCGCGACGATTCACGTGACAAACGAAATTATTACCGCAATAATTCACGTGACAGACGAGACAATTTCCGCAATGACTCAAGAGTTCGACGCTGTAACGGTTCACAAGATAGACGCCGCGACGATTCGCGAGATAAACGTCGCGACGATTCGCAGGACAGATATCAGAGAAAACAAATAACACTAGATGAAGCCCAAGATCTCATCCTTGCATTCGCAAAGATGATGAAAAACAGCAAAGATGCGAACGCAAAAAACTCGAACGCAACTTCGCGGGACAGCGCGACGCGGAGCAAATCGGAAGAGCGCACAGTAACGAACTAGTAACATCCAAAGCAGTCATAATAAAGAAAGCCACAATTTTACTCGGAACTCTAAAACGGCATAAGCCCCCCACAGTAAAGATAAATTCAGTTGATTTAAGAGAAATCGACACCAAATTCCTGATAGATACCGGTGCACAAATTAACCTGATTGAATTTAAGGCACTAGGAAGGCACATCGAAATAAACGAACTGATAATCTACGAACTTTCCGGAATTACAGAGAACACAATCTATACCACAGGCATGTGCGTCATCAGAATAAAGAACGTACCATCCGAATTTCACATCGTTCGTGACGAGTTTCCGATCTCACAGGACGCCATTTTAGACGACAAGTTTTTCAAAGAAACACCAGCTGATATCCTATACACACAATCGTGCATCACTTTCCGCGGTTATTCGATACCTTTCAAAACCCAGGGAAAAGTAACGATCTCGGCAAGGATAATATCGACCATCTATGTTCGGATAAAAAACTCGAACCTTTCAGAAGGATACAGCCACAGACTGGAATGCGGTGATGGCTTATTTATCGGAGAAGCCCTCGTGACAAATAATGATGACATTGCATACTTACAGGCAATAAACACCACGGATCACGATATACACCTGAAAGTTCCGTGCGTAAAATTACGAGTCGAAAAATAACCTACGTACCAAGCGATACCGAGGAAAACGATTCTCGCGATACTCAAACTGAGTATTGTGCTGTAATCCGTTCTGCAGCGGTCAAAAAAAATGAGGGTCGGTTTGAAAAGCTACAGCTACTCTTGAATCTAGACAATCTAGATGACATGGAAAAAGTGCACGTGCTAGAACTGGCCTTTGAATATTCACATCTCTTTGCTTTGCCCGGTGAACAATTGGGACGAACTTCAATGATAAAACACGAAATCTACACAACAGACGAAAAGCCAATAAACACAAAACAATACCGCTTTCCGCAAGTACACAGGGACGAAATTCACAAACAAGTAAAAGACCTTTTGGAAAACGAAATCATTCAACCATCATTTTCATCCTTCAACTCACCAGTCTGGATCGTGCCTAAAAAAGCAGATCATGAAGGCAAAAAGCGATGGCGACTAGTCATCGATTTCAGGAAGTTAAACAGAAAAACGATCCCAGACGCGTATCCGCTACCCAACATTATTGACATTATCGATCAATTGGGCAGGTCTCGTTACTATTCAGTACTTGACCTGGCATCTGGCTTCCACCAAATCGAGATGCACGCACGCGACAAAAAAAAACGGCATTTTCTACGCTGAACGGTCATTACGAATTCAATCGGATGCCGTTTGGTCTGAAAAACGCGCCAGCAACCTTTCAAAGGCTGATGGACATCGCTTTGTCCGGCCTACAAGGTGCGGATCTCTTTGTATATCTCAACGACATCGTCATTTATGCTGCCGATCTTAAGGAGCATAAACGAAAATTTTGTAGACTCGCAAAGAGACTAACACACGCAGGTCTTACGTTGCAAATGAATAAATGCAAGTTTCTTCAGAAAAGAGTCGAATATTTGAACCACGTAATTAGAGAAAATGGTTTTCAACCCAGACCAAAAAACACGAAGAATATCACGCAATTTCACGCATTAGCAAATTATTACCGACGCTTTGTAGAAAATTTCGTAACAATCGCGATACCACTAACCAAGCAGTTAAACCCTAGCGGATTGGGTGACGATGTTTTCACCCTGAAAAACCACTGAATCACGGTGATTTTTTACGGTGACAAAGTGCCCACAAAATATATCTTGGTGATTTTAAGGTGATTCCAACGTGATTCCACGGTGATTGTCACGGTGATTTTGTGACGGTGACAATCACCGTGAGAATCACCGTGGAATCACCTTAAAATCACCAAGATCTCGGTGATTTTGTGGGCACTTTGTCACCGTAAAAAATCACCGTGTTCAGTGGTGACTTCATCCACTAGGGAAAGCATCAGCAAAATTTGACTGGACAGAAGAATGTCAACAAGCATTCGATTGCCTTAAACAAAAATTAACCGAAGAACCTATTTTGCGCTATCCAGACTTTAGAAAGGAATTCAAACTCACGTCGGACGCATCCGATTACGCGCAGTGATGTGAAGCTGTAACGTGACCGTCGTGTGACCGTCACGTGACCGTAACAGAACCGTCGCATGACGGATGCAAAAATGACGAAAATGACTGACCGCCCGATATCATATTTGCGCATGCGCACACACTGCAAACACCACCGCCATTTGGAAGAAAATAAAAATAATAATACGACGTTTATAATTTAAAAAATATTAAAAATTCCTGTCTTCCTTTATTCCAATGTTCTTAATATTGTAATTCCCAATTTACTCAAACAATCACGATGAAAATAATTAATTTTACAATTATCATGAAATCTAAAAGTGTTGTGACCGAAAAAAATGACCGAAAAAATCGTGACGGTCCTTTTCCATCTAGATAGAAGTCCCTGTCAGGCTTGTCTTGTCAAATGACGAAAGTAAAAATGACCGTCATTTTCACGTAGAAAATTATGTAAAACGAAAATGACGTCACGTGACGGTCACGTGACGGTCAGGTGACGCGTGACTGACGCGAACTCAAAATGACGGTCATTTTGCATCACTGATTACGCGATAGGTGCCGTCTTGAGCCAGGAACACGAAAAATTTGACCACCCCATCGCATACTACTCTCGCACCCTTTCGAAACCGGAGACAGCATACGACGCAATGAGAAAGGAACTTTTGGCGGTAGTCAATGCTATCGAATTTCAGGCATTATTTATATGGCCACCATTTTACCCTGATAACGGACAGCAGAGCGCTCACATATTTGCTGAAGAAACTAAATCCACCGCAACAAATTCAGAGATGGCAAGCCATTTTGAACGATTACGATTATGAAATTCATCACAAGCCAGGAAAACTCAACGTTGTAGCAGACGCATTATCGCGAAACCATGCTGACATTCTACCGATAAGACCGAGAGAACAAGAATCAAACGACGAAGAAAAAACTGCAAGGAAACCAAGAATCTCACAACAAGGAGACAAACGCAATCGATCATCATTGGAGGAATCTTCCGGCACCCGGCTCCGAACAAAATAATCCTCGTACCAGAAAAAACGGAGGTACAAGATATTGAAATGAAAAACGAACAACAAGAAACAATCATCGATAAACAGAAACTAACAGGAGGCATGACCAAAAACAAACAAATCTATCAATGACAACAATTATGACTCACCAATGTCTGAAGGAGAAACTGAACTCTCACTATAACGAAAACTGCAAAGTCCCCAGGATAACCCTTTGATAAATAAAGAACCTAGGCATAACCTTAGTAAGCGTGTCCGTAACACGTCTAATGAGGAAACGGCAAACTAAACAAGCAAACAACTCCGGAAATGAGAACGAACAGTAACAATTTATATAGATAGTGAAGAAGACGACGAAAACGTCGATACAATTAGAAGTAAGAAAAATCAACGAACCGCACACACGCGATTAGAAGTAAGTAACCCGTCACCCTAAATTGGGGATGAACAAACCGCACACACGCAATTAGAAGTAAGCAACCCGTCACCCGCCACCGGGGACGAACAAAAAAATAAGCAATCGCAAATGGTTACGGGCGATGCTACAAAGCTCCCCAACCAAGAAGTAAAGGAAGCAGTTAGAGAGATAATGGAACCGTCTTCAACCCATATCGGAGAAGGTGTTGAGGACGAAAGCATTGAACAACAACAATCGATGCAACCGGCATTTAGGTCGCCGTCTCCATCCATAGAAAAGATCAATCGAAAAGAGGAAAGTGCCGAACGACCGTCGGTGAACCAACATTCCGGTCACCTCCACCTATGGGGAAAAGTATTGAAGAGGGAGAGTGCACCCAAAAACCTCCGGTGCAACCAACGTTCAGGTCACCCTCACCTTCCCAAAGTAACAAGAACATCGAGGAAAGCGGCAGACTACCAGCCGTAGTACCGATATTTAAGTCACCTTCAAGTCAACAAGTAGTCAACAACAAAGAGGAGAATAGCAGACAACCGGCTGTGGAACCCAGTTTCCGATCACCACCACGACCAGAAACGGACGACTTTCGGGTAACTGAAGATCAAGCGTTAAGTTCAACAGCGGACGACGTAACAAGCGTACCACCAGAATCAGAAGAAGAAGATAAACTGGATACAACAGTGTCGAACCTTACTATAGGTAAGATATCAACTACTTACAAGGTAATAGACTAGACTATTTTGTCTATGGGAAGAGCTATTATCATATTGTCTACGTATCTTTTATAGATTGGTATCGTGAATTTTAGTTTTTCAAGGCGATTCCAAATCGATCATTACAATGCTTGATAATATTGGGGCCAACGGTGAACCCATGGGTAAACCAAATATTTGTTGATATATTTTGTCGTTAAAGGTAAAGAAGGTTGAAAACATTATGAATTCTATTGTTTTAATTATTTCGTTTAGTGGAAATTTTTCTGAAAAAAGATTTGATCGTTTTTGGAGGCTTTGTATGACCATCTCTAAAGGCACATTAGTGTGAAGTGAGACGACATCAAAGAAAATGAGTTTGTAGTTATCAGGTATAAAGATGTTTGATACCAATTTTTTAACTGAGAAGCTGTCTTGGATGTATGAGTTTGTGGTGTCTATTAATTTTGAGAGATTTGTTTGGATAAATGCGGCTAATTTATGTGTAGGGCTATTGATACAGGATACTATTAGACGTAGCGGATAATTTTGTTTGTGAATTTTTTGAAGACAGTATAATCGTGCTTAGTTACAGTTTTTTGCTTTTAATTGATTTTGTGTGGTTTAATCTATTATTTTAAGGTTTTTCCATCTTGTGAGAATTTGGTTAATGCCTTTTTGTAGTCTGCTAGTGGGTTTTTATTTGTGATTTTATATGTTGTTTGGTCTGCCAGGAAATTATGGGTTTTGGTAATGTAATCTTCTTTATCTAATATAACGGTTGAGTTTCCTTTATCTGCTCTTGTAATTATTAATTGAGGATTGTTTTTGAGGAAAGTAGATGTATCTTTGATAGTTTTGTTGGTGTTAAAGAATGAGTTCGGAGTTTTCACTTTATCAATCAATTTGGTGAATTTCTTTCTAATTTCATTAAGTATTGGTTTTTCTAGTAAATTATCTATTTTTGATTCAAATTCTGAGATGGTTTTGTAGATGTATGTTTTAATATCTATTGGTTTCATGTATGGAAAGCAACATTTTTCACCTAATGATAAAAAAGTTGATATATGTGTTGGAATGTCTATGTTTGTTAGATTCTTTAACGCCATTCTTTAACGTTGTTATGTGAGATTGTTGGTTCTATGTTAGTTAATGGGTCATTAATTATGTTATTGCTTATGTTGTGTTGAGTATTGTTTGATGTTGCAGAATTAAAAAGATTAATATGTGATGTCGGTTCTTGCTTTGTATATTGATTTTGATCGTTTGTGTTTCTTTGATTTCGATTCGATTGTGATGCAATTGTTCTTAGGAATTCGTCATAATTAAAAATATGTTGATAGATATTTCATGTCCTTTCATACCCGAGGTTGTTCAATTTCTTTTGGTGTTTGTTAAAAAATTCTTTTCATAACCTGTTTAGTTTGATTTGTTCAAGTTTGAAGAATTTTTCATTTATGTGTTTTGGAGTTTTCGAGATTAGTTCTGTTTTTTTGAATTTTTTTGTTAAGTATTTTAATTTTGTAATTCAGGTCATCAATCTCTATGTTCAGTAAAGATTTGTAAGTTTTGTGTAAGATTGCTTTGAGTTTAAATTTATTTCTGTTATTAAAAATTAGGATTTTGTTTATGTTCTGCGAATAAATGTGTTTAGGTATTAGACCTTCTTGTCTGCATTTCAGTAAAAACCGTAGTTGGTGGTAACGAGTTTTCGCGATGTTATTGCGTTTCCAATTCTTGAAGGCTGCAAGGATGATGCAACCAAATAATTGTAGAATCTCGTTGAAGAAGGTCATTTTCTTCAAGTTTTAAGCCAGTTGGTTCAAGTGTTGATTTGGATATGCGGCCGTGTAGAGAATTAGTGAAGGGAGGAATCGGCTGCGATTCGGCCAGTGGTTCCAGATAAAATTGGACAATTTTGTATAACGTTTCGATCCTTATTCGGATCCTCTTCAGATTTATTATTTCTAAAAATTACATTCATCTTCATGTATTTCATTACATTCATGTATTATCATACATGCTGGACGTGCGAGAGCGTATAGCCCTCCCGCGGGGTTACCCCGGGTGGATGGATACTACGAGGAAAACGAAGCCGGCATTCGTCACGTGCTTCAATTTCACGGATGTTTTTGGCACCGGTGCCCTCGATGTTATCGTATAAACAGGGACAAACAATTAAAATTCGGTGATACGATGGATAAGCGATACGAACATACTGTAACTATATCGGCACGAATTAGAGCGCAAGGATATGTATTGGAAGAAATGTGGGAATGCGAATATGACGAAGTGATCAAAAATAATAATGAGATGCGCGAGTACGTGGAAAATCATCCTATGGTAAGTCCTCTTCCGCTCGATCCGCGTGATGCTTTTTTCGGAGGGAGAACGGAAAATTTTGTAAAATTGTACGATATAGAAGTCGGGGGAAAGATAAGATACGTGGATGTTTGCTCGCTGTATCCGTGGGTGTGTAAGACGGGAAAATTTCCGGTTGGACATCCGAGCATGTATGTTGGAGATGAATGTCGTGAAATTATTGGTCCAAATAACGAGCTTGATCGTGTTGAGAGTCTCGTCAAATGCGTCGTGCTAGCTCCAATAAATTTATACTTACCTGTGTTACCATATCACGTGCATGGAAAATTATTATTTGCATTGTGCAGAGCATGCTGCGCAAATATGAATAATAATCAAAATTGTATACACGATGATCCTATTGAACGCGCATTTTCCGGCACATAGGTCGTGGATGAATTGCGAAAAGCTGTTTCTCTCGGGTATACGATCACTCGGATCGAAGAAATTTGGCAATTCGAAATTGCGTGTTATGACTCGATAACGCAAAATGGCGGTTTATTTACCGAGTATATAAACACGTTTTTGAAAATAAAGCAGGAAGCGAGTGAGCCACCGTCAAATAGCGCTGATGATCCTAGTGCGATTACTCGCTTCATCGCATCTTACGAGGAAGCCGAGGTTATACGGCTCGATCCAGGTGCTTTGCAATGGAATCCGGGCCTTCGCTCACTCACTAAACTTGCGTTAAATTCATTTTTGGGTAAATTTGGCCAACGCGAGAATCAGCCTACTACAGCGATTATTTCTACGCGAAGTGAGCTCATGGATCTGCTTACAAGCCCTGAAATTGAAGTCGTTGGCATATTACTGATCAATCATCATGTAATGTATGTCAATTATATAAACACGCGTACGGCTATTCGACCGTCCTTAACATCAAACGTTGTGATTGCTGCTTATCCGACGGCGCAAGCACGTCTTAAATTGTACACATATCTCGAGGGACTCAGACCTAGAATATTGTATTGCGATACTGACTCGTGTATTTTGTGACGTGACTTTTCTTAACGCATGAAAAGCCGACTCTTCGTGTCACAAAACAGCTCACGAGATCGCTCAAGGATTGGGCGCCAGCTATCGCAATAAATTACGATAGCAAATTTATATTTCCTTGAGTTCTCTCGTGAGTTCAACAATTTCGCCTGGCTAGCTGCCCTTGAGGATGGTAGAGGGGCGCGGTCAGGGATCGTTGGAAAACACTCAAATAAGTACTCTTTGCGACAAGTTTCGGGAGACACAACACTTACTTTTATTTATTTAATTTATCGTTATTTCGGCTCGCAGAAGGCGAGACGAAATCAAAATGCAAAAAAAATTCAAAATTCCCGTTTTCAACACAGAATCCTTATTCACTATTAACAAGCTTTTTCCGTTCGCTGCTATACAATTTAAATGTTCTATGGCAATAACCTCGAGATCTCGTTCTCGCTTTCTCTAATACTCGAATAACTAATTCCTCTCGGCCTCGTGGCAATATCGCGCCCCAATCTCAAAATGGCCGATATCTCAAGGGTTTTCTCCGTTTCCACACTCTCGTACAAAATGGCCGCTGTCTTACGATATCTCTCGATTTTACTCAGGCCGAGAGTTCTAAACAAATTACGCTAATTAACCTATGGACTCTCGCTTCCGCACGAATAGATATTGAATCCCTCTCGGCGATTCTATTAATTTAATACGCGAACGGTAACTCGCGAATGATTTTACTCGCGCACAAGATTCTAATTTGGCCGCGCGCGTTAACTCGTCGTCGAGACAATATTGCTTCGTTTTGGAACACTTTTACTCCCGAAAATGCCTCTACTCGCGATTTTCCTCAATTCCACAACCAAAACGAGCAAAACGACGTTCTTACCGGTTTGTTTTCAGCAGAATGGTCCCGTAATGCAGCGGGAACCCAATCTTTGATATATTCGGCAGATG
This sequence comes from Alloplasta piceator, assembly GCA_946863875.1. Taxonomy (NCBI): domain Eukaryota; kingdom Metazoa; phylum Arthropoda; class Insecta; order Hymenoptera; family Ichneumonidae; genus Alloplasta; species Alloplasta piceator. The sequence goes on along the minus strand of OX333080.1, from coordinate 18,511,540 downwards.
CGCTTCTCTTGCTCGGTACTCGATAACGGCGCGATTACAACGTCCTTCCCCGTTCGGTACGGTGGCTTAAGTCCTCGAGAGAACTTTCGTGATCGCCCTCGTAAGCTCCGATTTCTACCCCCACCCTTATGCGATTCGAATCGAATGTTAGCGCGACTTGGTAATCGATTGCGCGATTGATTCGAGGCGGCGGATAGATCGATGGAGTGAGCGATAGAACGAGAGCGCGATCGATTCTCTGTCCCAAATTACGAACGAATGACGATAATAATAATATTTCTCCCAAGCTGTGCGATACGACGCACGACCACGCGACAACGTTGAATTTCGCGCTCTCTCAGCGATGATGCCGAGAGCGACAACGATGGATGATGTTGGTGGCTCTCGTCGATGATGACGTTATGGCTCACGTACGTGGGCTACGTTGCTCATGGTGTTAGTGGCGAGAGCATCGAATACTGCTCTCGCTGGACCTTCTCGTTCTCGGTTAAGCTGTTGCGCAGACGATGGTGTTCTCGATGCCGTCGTCGTGTCGGTAACGGCGGGAACCGCCGTTTTGCTCAAGAGAATTTTTCGGAAATACAAAATTAAATTAATATCTAACGACAAGTTAACAATTTGGCCCTGATTGTATCGTTCGAGAGGGACTCGGCCTGGGAGCGAGGTTGTACCTCGCGCGTTTTCGAGTTCCTTTGTGACTCGCAAAAATACGACGTCACAACACCTCCCCCCCTATGACAAGGCCGACCCGGCCGTATAAGACCGAAGCTTCGCTCGTGTGGACATTTGGGCAACGAAATTGAATACGAGAAAAAAAACGTAATTTTTCGTCGCGACAACGAGTTTCCGCACGAACGATACCAAGAGAGCTGTTTCATTTTTGGTATAGCAAATAATTAAAGCACTTAAGTAAAGCATGGTTTAAATAAACGACGAGCGAGATTCAAAATCAATACTAAACAAACATGCAACATAAATTCTAGCGAGACTATACCTGGATTTCCCACGCGCGAAGGGGTCATTAACGGAGCGGGAACAATTATAGGACGCCGTACGAGTTACAAGTTACGTTTGTCTTTTATTATTACGGTCGTGAAGACAGATCAAAAGGAAAAAAAAAGAAACAACCAAGGAGAGCTTGTCGGGGGTCGTTGCAGGGGTCGTCGTAGGGGTCCGAATCTATTGCTGGCGGGAGCGTTCTTGTCGCTCGCGCTGCACTGCAACGCAGCCGAGACTCCTACAATACTCTCCGCAATTCGGGCAGGTTTTTATGGTGTGCCCCGGCTCTCCGCACTGGAAGCAGCTCTGCCCGCGTATTTGCGGCGGTCTTGGGCAATTCGACCGCTTATGTCCGTGACCTCGACAGTTCCAACATCCAGGCCTCGCCGGGCGGGTCGGTACGGGAAGCGGTTGTTTTGGCTGCTCCCTTGGCTTCGGTATTTCCGTTTTCCTCGGTTGCGGTAGCGATGACGTTGTGCCCGTTGGTGGCAGAGCGGGTTTTGGCGCAACCGGGGTCGCGGGAGCTTGGTGGAACGGTGCCGCCCCTATGTGTTCCCGGACCTGGTTTTCGGTCCACTGTTCGCGGTACCAGCGACGGCACTCGGCCAAATGGTGCTTCCATAGCGTCACGCGGTCCCTGGTGCCGCATTCCCGGCGTGCTACCTCTAGCCAGAGGCGAAATAGCTCTCTGGCTTGGCGCATCCATGGCCCATGGATCGTCTTCGGGAAGTCCCTCGTACCAGCTTAAAGTGAAGGGGCAGATTAATCCTCTCGCACCGAATCCTCGGGTTCGGCTAAGGTCTCGTCTCGCGCGGTATCGTCACCTCCCGGCTCGTCAGCGAGAGCGGGTGGAAGATACGATTTTAAATCTTCTATCGATACTTTTATCGCGCGGCCCCCGAGAACGTCCTGAACCTCGTATACTACGGGGGAGAGTACTTTTGCGATACGAAACGGCCCGTGATATTTGGTCGCGAGTTTTGCGGCGACGTTTTGAGCGGCTGACGACAAAATTCGCTGTCTTTTCAGGACGAGATCTCCGACTTTGAATGTGCGATCGCGGCGGTGGCGGTTATATTGAGCCGCTTGTCGTTGATGCGCTTTCTCGAGATCGTGAGTGACCTTCTCGTGCAACTTCGCTAGTTCTCGTACGCGTTCTGACCATTCTTCGGGTCGCAACAGGACGATTTCGCGATCTCCCTCCTCGCGTTGACGGTAAAAATTATGCGGCTTAGGCTCACGTCTGAAGTTTAAGTACGCGGGAGTGCTACGAATCGACGTATGATACGCCCTATTATACGCGAAACGAAATTCCGCGAGATGCGTATCCCAAGCTCGATGATCGTTCTCGAGAAACGATACGATCATCGTTTTTAATACACGATTAACGCGTTCCACGGGATTGGCCTGCGGATGGTAAGGCGGTGTCGTCGTATGGAAAATACCTCGCTCGGCGGCGAGAGTCTGAATACTTCGGTTATTAAATTCGGTACCGTTATCCGTGAGCAAGACCTGCGGGGTGCCCCAGCGAGAGAAGACCAATTCTTCTAACGCCTCGGAGATCTTTTTGCCGTTTGCTTTACGCAACGGACAACATTCGACCCACTTTGTGAACAAGTCCTGTATCACGAGAACGTACGCATGGCCAGATCGACTTGGCGGAAAAGGTCCCATAATATCCGCAGCGACTACAGTCCATGGCTCTTCGACGACTCGACGACCCATGAGACCGAGGGGCGGTAACTGTTCGACCTTTGCGCGTTGACAGACTCCGCAATGGCGAACATGACGAGAAACGTCGCGAAACATGCGTGGCCAGAAATACGAGTGAAATACTCGCTCGTACGTTTTTTGTATACCGAGATGCCCCGCTTGTGTTTCGTCGTGACACTCGCATAAGATTTCTGCGCGAGCGTAACGCGGTACGACCATTTTCCATTCGGAATTATCGCCGACTGGAAGCGCGAGTCGCGTGGTGCGTCGATAGACGTAGAGGCGATTGTCCAGGATTTTCCAGTAAGGAAATCTTTCGGGATGCGCGACGATGGCGGTGAGCTTTTTCGCGTACCAGGGATCACGTTCGGGATCGATTGGTTCGCGCGCGACGCCAGGATTACCGTTATCGTTGGGAACGATCACGAAATTATATTCTGGGAGTGTTTCCGGTGGTTTTGCAGCCGTGGGTGGTAAAAATTCGAACATTCGAGAGAGTGCATCGGGAACGTGGTTTAGCGCACCCTTGCGATACACGATCTCGAAGTCGTACTGTGCAAGTTGCAAGGCCCATCGAGCTAAACGACCCGAAGGTTCCTTGAGCGTTTGCAACCACCTGAGACTGTGATGATCGGTGATTACCGTGAAGCGGTAACCTTTAAGATAAGCCCGGAATTTCTTAATCGCCCATAAAATGGCAAGACACTCTTGTTCGGTGGTCGAATAATTCCGTTCTGGCGGCGAGAGTGTTCGACTCGCGTACGCAATCGGATGCTCTGCACCGTTGATTTCTTGCGTTAACACCGCGCCGATGCCGGTCATGCTCGCGTCTGTTTGGAGCACGAATTTGGCCTTGAAATCGGGACACGCGAGGGTTGGAGGGTTCGCGAGAGCTTCCTTCAAAGAGTCGAAAGCTTTTTGTTGCTCCGGTCCCCATTTCCAAGCTTGATTCTTTTTCGAGAGTCGCGTGAGCGGCTCTGCGATCTCGGCAAAGTGCGGAATAAATCGACGATACCACGATGCCATTCCCAAGAATCGTCGCAACGGTTTTAATTTTTCCGGCCGCAGAAATACTTTAATTGGCTCGGTTTTCGCGGGATCTACCTGCAAACCGTCTCGATTCACGAGGAATCCGAGATATCTCACCTCAGAGCAACAAAATTCGCATTTCTCGGGGTTGATGCGTAAGCCAGCAGCGACTATACGATCAAAAACCCGCTTGAGCAGGGTTAAATGCTCCTCGAAGTCCTCGGTGACAATAATAATGTCATCGAGATATGCGAATGCGTGAGGTTCCATTTCCGGACCAATCACACGATCTAAGAGTCGTTGAAACGTCGCGGGAGCGCCCGTGAGTCCGTACGGCATTCTTTTGAATTGAAATAACCCCCTATAGGGTACCGTAAACGCGGTTATCTCTTTGGACGACTCCTCGAGACGAATCTGATGGAAAGCTTGACTTAAGTCGATCGTGGAAATGTATTTTGCGGAACGCAAGCGATCGAGAATTTGTGTCATGTATGGTAACGGGTACGCATCCTTTTTCGAGACCTCGTTAACTTTCCGGAAATCTAAACAAAATCGAAACGTCCCGTTCGGTTTTTTAATCATCACGATCGGGCTCGACCAATCGCTGTTCGAAGGTTCGATAACGTCTGCCTCAAGCATACGATCGACTTCGTCATCGATTCCCTCGCGTATGATCGGAGTGACCGGATAATAACGCTGTTTTATCGGTCGATTAGTACCAACATCGATTCGGTGTTCGATTAAATTTGTTAACCCGGGAGCATTTTTAAGAATCTCGAGCTCTTTTTCCAAAAATTTCGCGAGGCGCGTACTCTCGTTTCGACCGAGTTCCGAAATACCGAGCAATAAGTTTGCGTGTTCGACACTGTCACGGAAGGCGAAATTAAATGTATTCGTCGGGTCATCGCTGAAATACCACACGCGTCGATGGTGGTCGATAACAATTTTAAATATTTCCAGCGCGTCTAATCCGAGCAATAATGGAACCGGCAACGATAGGAGGATCCTCGCGGAGATCATTTCTTCGCGATTTTCAAGTTTCATCGGGAGCTCCATCTTTTCGTCGCACGTAATTGTTTCACCGTTCGCGATCGTAGTCGGTTTTCGCGGCATTGATTTACGAGAAAATCCTAAACGAGAAGCTAGTAGCAGCCCGTCTTGTCCGATAAAGGTACTTGTCGAACCGTTGTCGAACATGGCCGGTAACGTTTTTCCCAAGATATTTATTTTAATAATTAATACCGGCCGCGCACGAGAACTGTAGAGCGGGGTGCAAAAATATTCCATTGGGTCTAGTGGAAGCGAAATATTTTTGTCGAGGGCCCGTATGGTCAACGCAGGAGTCTGTTCGGCCCTTATTGGCGACTCCCGTCGTCGTTTCCCGCATAACGTTTTCGCGGTGCCAAGCAGCCTTTCGCGATGTGCCCCTCTTGGCCACAGTTGAAGCAGGCGCGAGGCTGTCGACGATCGGGATATTGCCGATCTTCAGTCGGTGCGTTGCGAGACGTCATCGACTGACGAAACGGATTCGTCGACTCGTGAGCCTTGTCCGGAACGTCAATCGGACTTTTATCACGGCGGTCGGATCTTTCGAAGTGGACGCGCACGTCGGACGGGCTTTTATCACGTGCCGGGTATGGTGAACCGGAGCGCGGCGGGAAACGCGAATAATTCGATCGATTCGAATTTTCTCTCCGCGGTGAGTTTCGCGAATCGTTGTGTTTATTCGCCGGTCGGTTATTCTCCGGCGTTGCGCGCCGCTCCGGGAGTTTATCGGAGCACGCGCACGCGTGTTCCTCTGACGCCAACTCGTCCCACTCGAGAAACGTCGCGAAATTCGGGTTCCGATCTGGGCGCGTTTTATACGGGTCGCGATACGCGAGGGTCGGGAATCTCAAATTCGCGGGCGACGGTGGTTCGCGATTTTGTTTCGCACCATGTTCGTCCCACTCGATTTCGCGCGCGAGTTTTTCAAACTCACCGAACGTGGTCGCGTCACGGCGTCTGATAGCGCGGCGCAAGTACGGTAACATATTTCGCCACGCGTATTGCAATTTCTTCCTCGAGGCTCATGGAAGGCTCGACACGATCGAAAAGCGCACGTAGACACGTGAGGAAAACCGAAAAACGTTCGTGTTTGCCTTGCACGCGGGCAAAGATTTCTTCGCGTAGTGAGAATTGATAATCGGGATCGCCGAATCGATCCCTCCATGCAGACTCTAGATCGCGGAAAGTCACGAAAGAATTTCGGTGCGTCCTATACCACCAAAGCGCGTTATCGAAAAGAAAGAGGGGGAGACAGTCAAGAAGTTCGCTGTCATTTACCGGGAGCATTCTTCGTCCCTCTTTAATACGTAATAAAAATCCCTCCCCGTCCTCTCCGATCGCGCCCGAAAATTTTAATCCCCATTTGCGCATCATTTCGTACGCTGAACGCATCGCGGCGGATGGGTCATATGAATCCCGGCGGGAACGCGGCGACGAGTGATGCTCAGGATCACCTGTCATTCCCGGATGAAAATTTTCGAAATTATTATGATTATTCTCGGTCGAACGCGGATTTTCAACGCGTGCGCGGTGCAACGGTATCGTCGGCGTCGTGCGCGCCGATGACTGACGCGGTGGTACTCGGTGGAAGTGGCAAAATTCGCGGCACCTGTCACTCGCGGAACTTGATTAAGATTTGGCAGCGAATAATTACTGGCCTCGTCGCGAAAGGGATTGCTTCGATTCATTAACGCGGCAAGCTGTTCACGGCCGCGAGCTTGTACATCTTCTCCCTCGCGAATTGAATTCAACAATCGATCGCGCATCTCGCTGACCATTCCGCTATCGCGTAACCCTCGATCGATCAATTCTGTTCTTAGCCGGCTCGGAGAGAGCGCAGCTACGCGATCGTGGGCATTTAGCGGTGTACGATGCATGTCGAATGTCTCAGTCTTACACACGCGAGAGAACGATGGTACGCGCGATCGACTATACGCGAAGCGCGAAGTTGCGCGGAGCGAGTCGAAGAAATACGAACACTCGAACGCGCGAGAGCCTGTCACGCTCACTAACGCGCGGCTCACGGATGAGAATCACGGACACGCGCACACACTCTCGCGAACTCGTGGGCTACCGGCACGAAGCACGTGGGAAAAGCGACGACGCGAAGAGACGAGAATTTTTTTTTTTTTTTTTTTTTTTTTTCGATGCACTTTTCGATGTTTTTCAGGGTTTCTCTTTTTTTTTCAGTTGCAATGCGGACGACGTGAGAGTAATTTCTCTCGAAATTGACAATATTATCCGAAGCAATAAATATCGGAGAAGAAAAAAAAATCGGGTGAATCACAATATCGGTGACAATCACAAAGAAATATATTTCGCTATAAAGCGCATGCACCGTCTTGCGCGAGAGAGAGAACGAAAATAAATAGAATGATTGAACGAGTTAGAAAAAAATTAATTCGTTAACCCAAAACACAAATTCAATAAATTAGAATAAATAATCCATGATTGCGTTCTATTAAAATTATTCACAGCGCGATGTATCTCGAGAGAAGCTCGAGATCTTTGTCTCGCGTACTCGACAATAACGACGATAACGTAAATCACTGAGTTTAATTCCCGCAACTACACTTCTCTCTCGAGCAAGACACAAGTTCAAATCACAAAATCACTTCATCCGATTTTTAGCCATAATTACCTTAGCGACTGGGGAACTCGGAGAGATCCTGCCATTTTCAACTTGATTCTTTTTTTTTCTTCTATGGTAACTATGGCGTGAACGAATTATAAAACGATGTGTCCAGCCAGCGAGATCTACGTAAACTGAGGCTCTCTCGCTGCCCGCACACACGCGCACAAAGGACGAATCACATACACGGACGGACACACTACTACCACTGTCGCGCGACGCACGACCAAAACAAAGCGCGAGAGAGAAAAAAAAACCTTATGGCTCGACTACGACGCCTTTCGAGCGTTCGCAAATATATTCTCGGGAATATTCGACAACATTTTATTTCAGATATCTACTCTTTCTATCTGTTCCTCCTTCGTTCTCGAATATTCTGCAATTCTCTCTTTCCAGCTCGAAAATTTTTCTCTTTTCACGACGCTTTCGATTCTTCCTATTTTCTCTCAAAACTTTGTATCTTCTTACTTTACTTTTACCCAAATTTCTACTTAAACAAAAAAAAATTTTATGCGAAACGAGATCAAACAAGATACTAAGAATTTTAATTAAATCCGAAAAATGTATTAATGGAATTTTTCGCTTTTCTCAACGGCCCAGCCCCACGTCGGGCGCCAAATTTGTGACGGGACTTTTCTTAACGCATGAAAAGCCGACTCTTCGTGTCACAAAACAGCTCACGAGATCGCTCAAGGATTGGGCGCCAGCTATCGCAATAAATTACGATAGCAAATTTATATTTCCTTGAGTTCTCTCGTGAGTTCAACAATTTCGCCTGGCTAGCTGCCCTTGAGGATGGTAGAGGGGCGCGGTCAGGGATCGTTGGAAAACACTCAAATAAGTACTCTTTGCGACAAGTTTCGGGAGACACAACACTTACTTTTATTTATTTAATTTATCGTTATTTCGGCTCGCAGAAGGCGAGACGAAATCAAAATGCAAAAAAAATTCAAAATTCCCGTTTTCAACACAGAATCCTTATTCACTATTAACAAGCTTTTTCCGTTCGCTGCTATACAATTTAAATGTTCTATGGCAATAACCTCGAGATCTCGTTCTCGCTTTCTTTAATACTCGAATAACTAATTCCTCTCGGCCTCGTGGCAATATCGTGCCCCAATCTCAAAATGGCCGATATCTCAACGGTTTTCTCCGTTTCCACACTCTCGTACAAAATGGCCGCTGTCTTACGATATCTCTCGATTTTACTCAGGCCGAGAGTTCTAAACAAATTACGCTAATTAACCTATGGACTCTCGCTTCCGCACGAATAGATATTGAATCCCTCTCGGCGATTCTATTAATTTAACACGCGAACGGTAACTCGCGAATGATTTTACTCGCGGACAAGATTCTAATTTGGCCGCGCGCGTTAACTCGTCGTCGAGACAATATTGCTTCGTTTTGGAACACTTTTACTCCCGAAAATGCCTCTACTCGCGATTTTCCTCAATTCCACAACCAAAACGAGCAAAACGACGTTCTTACCGGTTTGTTTTCAGCAGAATGGTCCCGTAATGCAGCGGGAACCCAATCTTTGATATATTCGGCAGACGCGCTTCTCTTGCTCGGTACTCGATAACGGCGCGATTCCAACGTCCTTCCCCGTTCGGTACGGCGGCTTAAGTCCTCGAGAGAACTTTTGTGATCGCCCTCGTAAGCTCCGATTTCTACCCCCACCCTTATGCGATTCGAGTCGAATGTTAGCGCGACTTGGTAATCGATTGCGCGATTGATTCGAGGCGGCGGATAGATCGATGGAGTGAGCGATAGAACGAGAGCGCGATCGATTCTCTCTCCCAAATTACGGACGAATGACGATAATAATAATATTTCTCCCAAGCTGTGCGATACGACGCACGACCACGCGACGACGTTGAATTTGGCGCTCTCTCAGCGATGATGCCGAGAGCGACAACGATGGATGATGTTGGTGGCTCTCGTCGATGATGACGTTATGGCTCACGTACGTGGGCTACGTTGCTCATGGTGTTAGTGGCGAGAGCATCGAATACTGCTCTCGCTGGCCCTTCTCGTTCTCGGTTAAGCTGTTGCGCAGACGATGGTGTTCTCGATGCCGTCGTCGTGTCGGTAACGGCGGGAACCGCCGTTTTGCTCAAGAGAATTTTTCGGAAATACAAAATTAAATTAATATCTAACGACAAGTTAACAATTTGGCCCTGATTGTATCGTTCGAGAGGGACTCGGCCTGGGAGCGAGGTTGTACCTCGCGCGTTATCGAGTTCCTTTGTGACTCGCAAAAATACGACGTCACAATTTATATAAGTCGCGAAGGTAGCGGGGAATACGAACCTCCGAAAGGCGAATTTCTCGGTGACCTTACGGATGAGCTAAATGAACATGGTCGTGGTTCATATATTTCCTCGTTTGTATCAGGTGGACCAAAGTTCTACGCATTTATCGTTCGAAATCCCGACGGCCCAGTGAAAGAGGTTTGCAAGGTTAAAGGTATCACATTAAATTTTGCAAACAGCCTTCACGTAAATTATAAGGCTATTCGCGAGTTCGTGACAGGTGCGCGAAATACTCCTATTAAGTTTAAATTCGACGCGATTCGTTGCACGCCATTTCATAGAGTCGTTACTCGGGTAGAAAAAAAGAAATGTATCCCTGTAAATGTAAAGCGCCAACAACAGGGAAATTATGCCACGCTTCCTTACGGGTTTTCTCAAAATAATACTTAAACAAATATTTAAAAAATGTTGAATATTATATTTTATAATATTGTAATTGTAGAAAAAATGGTAAAATTAAAAAATGTACATTTATATATGTATATAAGTATATGTATACAAGAAGAAAAAATATATAAAACTATGAATAAAATTTTTGTTCCTACTCCCCTGAATGTGCGAGCTCGTATAATATGCTACGCGAAAAAATAGAGGTTGCGCCTATGCGGCCGCTATCCTTCTTGCTCCCGCGGAAAGCATAGCGAGAAAGTTTCGTTCGCGCGTAGTAGCTTGCCTCCCGCACCGCGCTTCCTCTAACACCGTATATCCTGCGGGGCAGCCATCATTGTTCGTGTGACGTAGCACCAGCAGCATACCCCCTGCACCGCGCTGTCCGGCGCCATGCCGTCTGACTGGGATATTTGCACGTGGTAGCATACGCTGCTCGCTCTTTCTCTCTCTCTTTCTTACATTCGCTCCTTCTTTCTCTCAATATCACTTGCGCGAGGCTTTATCTTTTGATATGAGGGCGGCCATAATGAATTAACGCTCGGCAATCATGAAAGCGATAGCCCTTATCGCATACACACTTTTTAAACGCTGAGAACGCGGCATTAATGAAATTACTTTTATTCGTCACGCCCATTGAATACGCAATAATGCGATAATCGATACTTCAATGAAAATCACGCAATTTTTGCAAATTATCAAGTTTTTATGTCCGACTTTATTATTACAATGGGAGGAGGTGGAATGGAAAAACAAGCATTTTGTGGCATCGAGGGGGCAGGACCGGTATTCATGTTTGTTGGGAGGTCTGAATATACCGCTGGATAATTGTGTGTACCCCGTCGCGGATTTGCCCCCTGCGAGTTTGACGAGCTATTCGAATTTGGCCACCCCCGACTTGGCTGATTACTATTCGGCGTCGGATTAGTTTTCTTTAGTCTCTCTCTTTCATCCGCGACTGCATCGAGTTGAGATAATTGTTACGTACGAGCGTAACACGAGGGTTTTTTTTCCCCCATTTGACTTACCGTCGTTATATTTTGGGCCGCCTTGCCTCGTCCTCTACAGACCCGTTCCCGTCGCAAGATGGGTGATCGTTAGGTTTTCGAATAAAAATATCAAAAAAAGGACAATTTAAAATAATGCTTAATTTTATTAGTCGTAGCGAATCGAATCAACAATATGGAATGCCGAGATTCCACGCGCAATTACCTTAATTTCTAAACTAAATTCCACACACACCCATACACACACTTCGCTCACCCTTACTGAAGGTTGCTGAGTTTCCTCCGACGGATTGTCGGATTTGCTCGAATCAGCCTCGGACGCCAATATTTATATCCAGTCACAAATCAATTGAAAAGGTTTGTTGCGCACAAATCACAATCATAATTTTGGCAGTCACAACACTGTCAAGAACAGTTTGAATATAGGGTTGGTTCCACGCGGGCACTCGCGACACAATAGCCCACTATGCGATACCTATCCCGTCTACACGCGGATAGGGTTTACAGACGCGGCGCAAGGAGGACACAGAGTATCCCGGGGTCACAACTTTTTAGTATTTCAGTCAACAAAACAGTTCGAATAATTATATAAAAATTTACGGGCGCTCGCGACACACTAACCCACTATGTGGTACTCGTCCCGCCTACACGAGGATGAGATTTACGACACGGCGCAGGGAGGACACGGAACAACCCGGAGTCTCAGCTCTTAGGTGTTAACCCTTTTAATTTTTGTCTAAGACTCTAATTAACGGTCAAATACAGTTCGAATAATATAGGAATTTAACGAATTTCTCCCGACACAATAGCCCACTATGCGAATACTCGTCCCGCCTACACGAGGATGAGATTGACAACGCGACGCAGGGAGGACGGAAAGAAACCCGGAGTCCGAGATCCCGGTGTTGACTCTACCGAGTTTAATCTGAGACTGATTTGAAAATGAATTACTTTACTAACTCAAAAAAATATATTTACCCTCTCCTGAGCCAAAAGGAAGGTTTCTGGGGGATTCTTTGTAGGGATTAGTCCCACGTGCAAAAATCTCTGATTCGACTGTTTCGTGCGTGGAGTCCTGGTCCGTCGATGCATCCCACGGTCGCGAATCGCAACGTCGCCGAGAAACTCGAGCGAGGTGACGACTCGCGACTTGCATTTTTATCAATGCACCGGAAAACGCGTTTCGTATTTTCGTGAGAGCGAGTCACGAGAGCGAAATCATAAATCAATTTATGACTATGAATAAAATAATAAAATAGTAAAAATGATGATATTTCACGATCATTAATGATCGGAAAATAAACTAGAAAAAATATCATCGCAAATATGTCGGGATGTAACATAATGCCCCCGAAATTGCATTAATGGTTGTATAATCAACTGTTACTAGCGACTCTCGCACACGTGCAGGTAATTGTTGCACCACTGTGTAATTAATCTCATATTGGTCCATAGGGGGATCAAAGTACTGAGCTTCGTTGACTTGACACAAAAAATACATTTGTAAAGACCCCATTTGAGATTCACACGAACTGGCACCGAATAAAACTCAGCGAGGAAAGCGACCTTAAATTCGTCATACGTGATAAAAACGTTGCGATGGGCCCGAAACCATATTTTCGCTCGACCGTCAAGTGCATTCTCAACAATAAACATTTTGCACGTCTCATCAACCCGCTTAAGAAAATATTCCTCGAGCTGATAAACAAAGGCGCGAGGGTTTGTTTCCAATTCGTTCTCAAATTTTTGTGATTTAACGTCAAGTTTAAGTGACTGGAACCCGCGAATTAGCCCGTTCAACATACCTGCAGCATCATCCCTTCCTCGTGGGGGTGCTGCTAGCAATTCATCAATTTGCTGTTGTTGTCTTTGCAATGTCATACGCATACGTTGCATTTCATCTTCGATCGAATGACGATCGCGATTCGCCTCGCGCGCACGCTCTTGTTCCGCTAATTCGTGTGCTATTCGCTCATTCGCCAAACGCTCGACCTCGTTGACCATATTCTCTCGTTGCTGATCCATATCTAGAAGATCATTAAAGTTTGACACGTAACCCGAACGATTATGATTACGTGAGCCTTTAGTTTTTTTATGTCGAACTGTAACGGGTGGAGAGCTTGGCGGAGTAGTTTCTGAATCAGTACGAGAGCGAGTCTTGACTGGTGTACGTGCACACGCCATTAATTGTTACCAAATTATACTAATTTAGTATTTCGAGCAATTTTTGTTTTGTTGAAAAGTCGAGCCCCACCTCGGGCGCCAATTGTATCAGATTTTGTTTCTGTTACGTATATTTTTATTTGGATTCGCATACTAATATCAACCGTTTTACATAAAGACATAACTTTTATTTGGGCATCGACAAACCAATATTGCTTGGAATATTCATCAAAATTCATCCACTCTCAATGTTTCGATATTAACATGAACGAAAATTATTTTAATCTTATATACTAAAGACTTATATACTAACAGACACCTATATACGCTGACAATTATTTCGTTACATGGCTCAACTTCTATACGCACAAGAATTACACCGATAATACTGACAAAATTGCGATTAATCGATCGATTATTACTGAATAGTAGCGTGTTATTGATAGCCTCGCTCTAATCCTCACGTGACCGTGGAATAACAAAACGACGCGAAGATTACCGTTCCGTCTCAAATAGACATTAACGGATCTCTTAATTAATTTCGATTTTAGATCCTACGAATACGAATCATGACACAAAAAGGTATAACGATGACATGTAAAAACTTATCTTTCGGCTGATCATGGTATTATTCGATCAGTGCGAAGAATTGATATCGGCCGTGATAATGCTCGAGACCACGTTGAAAGGCGTATAAATTCCGGGAACATTCTTCCAACGTCTGATGGCTCGGTGATTATGCCTGCCCTACCAGGACGAACGACAGTAACCGACAGTCGTTTGTCTTAAATTCCGACAGTTCCCGGCGGTCCAACCGTCGGAATTCATCACTCAACCGTCGGAATTTAAGACAAACGACGTTGGTTACTGTCGTTCGTCCTGGTAGGGTGGAGATCATGAGACCTCAAATTTTGATACCGTCATAATAATCGAGCGAATCGTATCTCGGGCGACTCTTCCGTCTCCAGCTTCTCTTTAACGAAGTCTGGGTTATGATCCAAGCCCAGCCGTGTGACTCACTGAGAAAATGTGTACGCAAATTCTCATTAGTGTGGGCGTCGCAGGATATACGAGTCTCTCGGTAGTATTAGGACAGTATTACGCAAGAGAGACCAACAATTTTTATCGCTTACCCCAAAATAGATTAATACAGTCCTCGCCGCAACCGTTATGCACAATTTTCCATCGCTTATAAATTCATCACACTCCAGAAATACATATTTAACAATTTATCAGAATATAGGTAGTTTTAATAGCGGTACTCTCCGCGGCGATCGTCGCACGACTGGGGCGAGACCGTCACCGAAATCTTTGATTTAAAATATCCCCCCACCGCTAATCACGCGATCACCGGATCGATCGGTGTCGTAGACGAATTACCAGGAGGAGATTCGCTACAATATAAACCAGTATATACCTGTATATACCAGTATATACTAGTACATATAAGTTTAAAAATGAAGCGTAATCAATCACAAAATACTTCTAGGAAGTAAAAAAAAGGACGCCAAGTATTAAAAATCTCAAAAAATCGAATAAAAAAAATCACAAAAATTAAAAACTTAAATAAAATCCTAAAAATTTGAAATTTGAAAAAAAAATAAAACAAATTACACAAGCCAAGCCAAAAACTCGGCGTGCGTAAATTCTTAAAGACCAAGCCCAACTAAAAAACTTGGCGCGCAGGGTTAATATGAGAGAATGAAAAAGAAAACAATTGCACAAGTGCACTAATAAGCAACCATGAGAATAAACACGAGAGGTAACGGCCGAGTAAGCTAGTGAGTAAGGATAAGAAAAGTTCACTGAGAAAACTCTTGTACAGTTTATATTTAAATAAACAAACAATGATATTATCATTATTTCTCGAATAGTTGAGAATCTTTTATTGACCTTTTAGTATGTCCAAATTTAATAATAAATCATAGTAGCATCGCTGCACTGTAGGCTCTACAGTTATAGATTTTTAGGTTTTACGGGAAAAGTGTGTACATAGCGTGTATGTAAAAATATATTGTGGCCTATATACGTGAGGCTTTCCTATTCATGCACGTATGTGAGAGAGAGGTGATGAGGATTAATGTAACGGAAATCGGAAGTTCGATTCACGATCCCGAATAGATAAGACGCGAGACAATAAAGGCAAACGAAATATACATTAAATATCATCGTCGTTCGTTATTTCGCCCTATTTCATCCTGAAACACAATAACGGCTTTATATATAGCACGTAATGGTTGCAATAATCACTAATATCGTTGCTACTTCTTTTATCATAAATTTTCTCGGTGTAACATATCTAACGATATATTTTATTCTCATAACGATTCATATTTAGTTGGTACAATTCAATATTATTCAGGCAAAAAAATATTGAATTGTACCAACTAAATATTCGTTTGGACGTATTGAATAACAGATTTAGTTGATTCCAACATTTTTTATTTCTCAGTGTAATTCCCTCTCTTAACGGTCAATCGTTTAAATGTTGAATACTGATCATCTTGAATATTGAATGGCGATGACATCCACGACGTACGCAAGAATGCGGCCAGGCCTGGACTTACGATAATTGTCGTGGATGCACGTGACGATGGAGCGAGTGTATTAGAATATTCAAGATTCTAATAGACAATATAAAAAGCGATGCTTGAATCATTGCACATAATGCGTTAGTACTTCGCGAGCAAACCACATATTTGACAGTAAAATGTACTCGGGATAATCCGTGTTATCACTGTATAAGTAGGCATAATAATTTTCTATCTTATCTCGTGGAAATTTTGCGACACCTCCCGGGCTTATTTTTCTCAACCCTGCACGCCAACTTTTTTAGTTTGGCTTGGTCTTTAGAGATTTACGCACGCCAAGTTTTTGGCTTGGCTTGTGTGATTTGTTTTCTTTTTTTTTAAATTTTTAGAATTTTCTTAAAATTTTTAATTTTTGTGTTTTTTTTGCATTCGAATTTTTGAGATTTTTAATACTTAGCGTACTTTTTTTACTTCTTAGATATTTATACGGTTTAATAATGCGTGAATACAACAAAAATCATAGTTTTATAAAATTGACAAAAAGGTATATTGAGTTTTTTAAGAGCACCCGATAAATCATAGAGTTCACGTACCACTATAAAGCGGTTTACTTGATTGTTTTATTGTGCAATTGGTGTGGGCTAAATGCTTGAATATTTAAATTAATAAAAGAATTTTAAAATAAAGTAAAAGATGAATATTCCCACACAGCAATATGACGTCTGAAAGAATCGCTGTAGATTTCTTATGTAAGATTTGGACATCCGAATACATTTTCCGAAAGACATCTTAATGAGTTCCGAAAGTAGTCTTATGCGTCACTTTGAGGGATGATTTTGATATCTGTGAAAAGTTGTCTTGAAGATAACTTTTTCAGACTTCTCAAAAAAGATATCGTAAAGACTACTATTTCGAGATTTCTTCACAAGACATCGTCAAGATAACTTTTTCAGGGTTCCTTTAAAATTATCAAAAATTAATTTTTTTCTTATTTCTATCGTTTGCAAAATTTTTTAATACGTATTTTTATTTATTTACATAGTTACTGGACCGACTGTATTAAAAAAAAATTAGAAAAAAACTCGATTTCATCATTTCAATTTCATCTGCCTCCACGGGGATTCGAATCTGCGACCTGCCTATCTATCCTACTTGAGAACCTATCACGCTACCTATTACGCTACCGACTACTTATGAATTCTATTTACTTATATGATATGTCAGTGGTGAAATCCAAGAATTTAAACGGTTCCGATATGTATCCGAACGAATATTATCACGTAGTCTATCTGAATATGCGATTTCTAATAACTTTTTAATATTCATTCCGAAGATCTCTTAAGGGGAGGTTCAACCCCCTCCCCCGCCTTTCCGCTCTCGTGAGTGCGAGAGAGATAGAGCTAAAACGTTTAACACATTTTTCGCGGAGATGACTTGATGGAATAAAAAAAGAATATAGTGGGGCCATGACCTGTACACATTAATTACGCAGGCGACCCCACATTATCTTTTTTCATTTCATCAAGCCATCTCCGATAAAAATGCGTCAGGAAATTTTTGAGGTTATGTTGACCTTTTTACACTCTTCTTAAGTAGGTCTTATTTCAGACTTCTTCGGACTAACGTCTGCGAGATATCATACGTGTTGCTCTAGAAGTAGTCTTAAAAAAGAGTTCGCGAGGAAGTATTTCTGGCTTTTTATTGGATGTCTTTTACGGAATATCTTGAAGATATCTTCTAAGGATATCTGACAGTTGATTTCATTCCGAAGATCTCTTAAGTTATTCTTATTTCAGACTTCTTCAGACTAACGTCTGCGAGATATCATACGTGTTGCTCTAGAAGTAGTCTTAAAAAAGAGTTCGCGAAGAAGTATTTCTGACTTTCGTGCTGTGTGGGTTATGTTGCGTGTACGCCTATGTTTTGCGTAAGAGGGGTGCATTTGTACACGTGAAAGCGTCTCTACTGCGTGAGAACGCATGTTATTATCTTTCCAATAATATTAGAGAGTTTGTGTATTCTTATTAACGTGTATATATTTTAAGGATTACATCTCCCATATCGCTTGTATATTTTAGGGATTTCTTCTAGCTGAGAATTTTGTGTTCTCTGTATTTGTACAGTTGCGTGTTCGCTTGTATACGCGTTAGCCCTGTCTCAAAAATATATCCATCAGTGGGGATGGTACTTATTCTTACGACGTAATTTTGCTTTTGCGGGAACCCCGTTTTTTCTTGAGGAAAGCGTCTTCGTCGCTGTAAGCCGGGTTGTCGGGTAGTCATCTTTACGGCGCCGAAAGGGCGTGGTTTGGTGATTCTACCCTTAGCAGGAGGTAACTCCAGTTACCTCCCGTTGGTTATAGCCGCTATTACCGACTAACATCTGTGACAGCTCCTTCTTTACCGACGGTGACTACGTTTCTCTCCCTTTGGTTCCTCGGAGCCTCAAGGTTTTTCCGATGGTTTATCCACGGCCAGTAACGTCAGCCTTGACGTACTCGGTCGATGCTGGTACGACAGGAAATATTTTCCTCCGGTGCTGGTGTCGATGCCAGGTGTGGGGACACAAACCAGACAGCCTCGAAAGTCCCTAAACATTTTAAGTTGTATCACTGTTTTTATTAGTTACTAGCCCTAGAACCTTCAGTTCAGTTTACTACGCACTTTCTCGGCGGGTATTGCGACTTTACTTTGCTTATCATAATTTCAATAAATAAACATTTTTATTTGCATAAAAATCATCAGCCGCGTCGTTAATCTTGTGGACCTCTCCGATTCCCACAATTTGGTGACCCTGACGTGATACTTAACCCGTTATTAATCGCGATTGAACACGCACCGGTAAGAGCGCGCATGAACCACGTTTTACGCTAATTTAAGATAACGAAAATGTCTGTTAACGACCGTACGGAACAATCTTCATCGACGGGTGATCGAACGGACCCCGTCCACACGACCGGCAACAACGAAAGACAAGAGCCCGATGACCAGAACATTCTCGCCGTAAGTAACGTTGAAAAGGTCACACTGCTATCCTTTTGGCCGGAAAAGCCCACTCTGTGGTTTCACGCCGTCGAAGCCGCGTTCGCTTGTCACCGAGTGTCTTCAGATTCAGCAAAATTTGTCGCAGTCCTGAACAAGCTCGATAAAGATTCTCTCGTACTCGTTGAGGATCTCATCGTAAACCCTCTGGCGACTGGCAAGTATCCCGCACTTAAGCAAACTCTCATTCAGAGATTCTCGATTTCGCAAGAGCAAAGACTGCGTACCCTGGTGTCTGGCCTCCACCTTGCAGAAAGAAAACCGTCCTTCTTGTTCGCTGAGATGGAATCGCTCAACGAAGGGCAACTTGACGCACGAGCTCTGCGCACTTTGTGGCTAGACCGTCTACCCAGGGAATTACAAACCACTCTGGCATCCGCAGATGCGCTCGACAACAAGGCGATAACCGCCCTGGCTGACAAGGTATGGGATATCCATTGCCGTTCCGATAATCGAGTGATGGCCGTAAACTCTGTGCCTCCGCCTATCAATGATAACATCGCTGCAGTCCGGTCACCGGCCACACGCCAAAGTGACCCCGTTCTCGCCGCAATTCTCGAGCTGGACAAGAAGATGGATCGATTGCTCGACGAACCCAACAACACCCGCTCACGTTCAAGAAGGCGCTCTCCGTCGCGTTCTCGTGCAGACACAGAAGACGAAAACGCAAACAGAAGACCGTGTTATTATCATCGTCGTTTCGGAAACAAAGCAAAGAGATGCGAATCTCCATGCTCGTTCGGACAAGAGCAGGGAAACTAGCTTCTCCATCAGCAAGTATGGCGGTTGCTGATGGTTCGAAGAATTCACGCCGTCTATTTATCACCGATCGAACGACGGCAACTCTCTTCCTGGTGGACACGGGAGCGGACGTTTCAGTCATCCCGGCGAAACACGGCGATAAACCGTTCCTGTCGAACTACAAGCTCTACGCCGCAAACGAAAGTATTATCCGCACCTTCGGGCAACGAATGATCGACATCAACGTTAACCTAAAACGCTCGATGCCATGGGTCTTCAGAATCGCCGATGTCCCGTACGGAATCCTCGGAGCCGATTTCCTCGACGCGTTCCGTCTCCTCGTCGACGTCCACGCCAAATGCATAATCGACAAAGTCATGAACCTGCGAACTTTCGGTACAATGCGTAACGCACCATTGACCGGTATTTGAAAGATCGACAAGGCCTCACCCTTCGCCGCCGTCCTCGAGGAATTCCCGGAGATCCTCGATTCTACTGGTCCTCGCCCGGCTGTCAAACACGACGTCGTACATTTCATCGAAACGACTGGACCACCCGTATTCGAGCGTGCTCGCTGGCTCACGGCCGACATGTACAAAAAGGCGCATGCCGAGTTTCAGTATATGGTGGAAAAGGGATTTTGTCGTACGTCCAAAAGTGCATGGGCAAGCCCGCTACACATGGTGCCTAAAAAATCAGGAGATTGGCGCCCATGCGGTGACTACCGTCGTCTTAACGCGAAAACGATTCCCGATCGTTATCCGATCGCACATATTCTCGATTATACCTCGATCTTACACGGAAAAACCATCTTTACCAAAATCGATCTCGAACGGGCATATCATCACATACCAGTGAACCCAGCAGATATACCTAAGACAGCGGTGATCACACCGTTCAACTTGTTCGAATTTTTGACCATGCCGTTCGGTTTGTGCAATGCAGCCCAGACGTTCCAGAGATTTATTTGACAAGTCCTCCAGGGCCTCAACTTTGTTCACGCTTACCTCGACGACCTCTTGATCGCATCGTCAACTCCTGAAGAACACGAGGAGCACCTTCGGGCCGTCTGTACACGCCTACGCGACTATGGTCTGACTATTAATCCAAGCAAATGCACGTTCGGTGCCCAAGAAGTCGAGTATTTAGGACATCTCGTCTCAGCCGAAGGGTCTAAGCCACTCCCCGACAGAATTCAAGCTAACTCGGTACGATAAATTTCTATCGCCGATACATACGTAACGCCGCGGTCACGCAAGCCCCCTTGCACGAGTTATTCAAGTACGGGCGCAAAAAGGATCTAAGACCGATCGTTTGGACAGAAGAAGCTAATATCGCCTTCGAACAATCAAAGAGAGACCTCATGAACGCTACTTGCCTAGCACACCCGCCTCCGGGTACCGAGCTACGTATAACCACAGACGCTTCAGGAAAGGCCATCGGCGCAGTTCTCGAGCAACACCGCAACGGCGCATGGAAGCCTCTGGGTTTCTTTTCGCGGAAACTTTCACCTGCGCAAACTAACTACAGCGTATATGACCGAGAGCTTACCGCTGTATACGAGGCTGTTAAATTCTTCCGACCGTGGATCGAGGGTTACCAGTTCACTATCTACACGGATCATAAGCCGCTGATCCACGCTTTTAGCCAGCGCTCAGACAAAGCTTCTCCCCGCCAACAGAGACAACTCGGTTTCATTAGTCAATTCACCACGAAAATTGTAGCCGTTAAAGGTAGCGAAAACGTCGTCGCCGATACGTTCTCGAGGATTAACTCGATCGATGCCGCAACTCCGCTTCGCCTGCCGACCACGATCGACTTCACAGCGCTTGCCGAAGCTCAAAAAAATGACGACGAGCTGAAGAACATCCTTCGAGAAAACACGACGTCGCTAAAACTGCAGAGACTAACATTCGGGTCTCAACGTCAGGAGTTGTATTGCGACGTCTCGCAAGCCGATATTCGACCATACGTACCACTCGA
Source organism: Alloplasta piceator (assembly GCA_946863875.1). Lineage (NCBI taxonomy): Eukaryota > Metazoa > Arthropoda > Insecta > Hymenoptera > Ichneumonidae > Alloplasta > Alloplasta piceator. Next base: position 18,489,952 of record OX333080.1, on the reverse strand, counting down.
ATTTCGTCGAGAAGTTTTTCACGCCTTCCACGACCTCTCACACCCCGGAACGAGAGCGTCTTGCAAATTGATCGGACAACGTTATGTTTGGCCGTCAATGGGCACGGCCATTACGCAAATGGCTCGCACCTGTATATCGTGTCAGCGCGCGAAGGTGGGAAGGCACGTGCATAACCTACCGAAGACCTTCACCGAACCGGATCAACGCTTCGATCATATACACGTTGATCTCATCGGACCGCTGCCGGAAGTCGAGGGATACCGCTACTGCTTAACGATGGTCGACCGTTTCTCAAGATGGCCGGAAGCCATTCCCCTCAATAACATCACCGCAAGCACCGTAGCACGCCAATTTTTCACAAATTGGGTCGCACGTTATGGCAGTCCAAAGACAATAACAACTGACCAGGGGAGCCAATTTGAATCGGTCTTATTCACCGCGATGACTCATCTCGTGGGCAGCAAGCGAATACACACGACGGCTTTTCACCCTGCCTCGAACGGTCTCGTCGAACGTTGGCATCGAGCACTCAAAGCCGCGATTATGTGCCATCAAAATTCCTCGTGGCTCGAAATCCTCCCGACAGTTATTCTTGGCCTACGGACGTGTTTTAAGGAAGACCTGAAGCTTCAACGGCCGAGTACATGTTCGGAATGACACTCCGAATCCCTGGAGAGTTCTTTACACATGAGGACCTCCCGACGAACCCGAATATATTCCTAGAGGAATTCAGAGTACACATGCGAAATTTACGACCAGCTCCAGCAAGCCACCACTGCAAAAACAAAACCTTTTGTTACAAAGATCTGTTCTCGTGCAGCCACGTTTTCCTGAGACAAGACGCCGTGAGAAAAGGTTTTGATCCACCGTATTCTGGACCGCACAAGGTATTAAAACGATTTGACGATAGAGTGTTCGAAATCGACATCGAAGGACGTGTAGCCAACGTGAATATTGAGCGTCTTAAGCCGGCGCATCTCATGACCAGCGAGCAATTCACCAGCGAACCGGTTCCAACATCAACAGCTACGCCGAGCCAGCAAGTCGCAGCTCCAGCAACACAAACGCTTCGCACTTACGCGGGGCCCAAGAAAAAAGTTCAAATACGCATTTAAAGAGTTTTCGCGCCCACTCCGTTGCTTGGGGGGGGGAGTATTGTGGGGACACAAACCAGACAGCCTCGAAAGTCCCTAAACATTTTAAGTTGTATCACTGTTTTTATTAGTTACTAGCCCTAGAACCTTCAGTTCAGTTTACTACGCACTTTCTCGGCGGGTATTGCGACTTTACTTTGCTTATCATAATTTCAATAAATAAACATTTTTATTTGCATAAAAGTCATCAGCCGCGTCGTTAATCTTGTGGACCTCTCCGATTCCCACACAGGACGTGACAGTGGCGCGGCCCTTACGGCGAGAAGTCAAGGTAAAAAGTGGACGCTAAGGGCCGTATTCAGAAAGGCGACCAGGGGGCTGACACTCCCGGATTTTCGTGTCACCGTTAGTGACCCCGCGTAAACTAATCCACCCTGCGGTGCTAGTAGTCACCTGCAAAACCCCTACTCTCCCCACTCCATTCGCGCAGCGTTGGCATCGTCTGCTTAATTCGTCTGCGCATGCCTCGCGACGAAAAAGATGACGAAATAATACGGAGAAGCGCTATAGGGGTTTTGCAGGTAACTACTAACGCCGTATAGTGGATTAGTTTACGCGGCGTCACTAACGGGGACACGATATTGTTAAGAAATGTGTCCCAGTGTCAGCCCCCTGGTGGCGACTTAACACGGTCGTACATACAGGTCTGGAAACTCTATTGTTTTTTCGGTGGTGGGGGTGACCCGCTTAGTGTGGCTGTTTCGCAGGTTCGCTATCTGACCGCGCGTGGCGCTGCGCTGCAAGGATTTTTCAATTAAGCTAAGACAAGCTAAGATCTTCTGCATAAACGCCACAAAGGCAATATACACATTCAATTTTTTAGAGTTACGTTACAGCCACTGCATAAACCGGGCGTTACTCTCTCTGTTAACATGCAAATTTGTTAGTTAGGAATTATTTATTCGCTTTTTTGAAAAATCTCTATCGTGCAGCGCTGCAGGTGGGAGTAATGTCAACTACCAAGATGGTCATACTAAGTGGGTCATCCCCCCCACTAGAGTTTTCAGACCTGCATGTACGACCGTGGACTTAAGCACGAACTCAAGAAATTCTTAGCTAAGTTCACCTTATTCGAATAAGTTCAGCTTAAGAGGAGGCTACCCAGTGAACACGTTATGTTGCCGCAATGTAACATGGAAGTTACATGTAATGTTACAATGTTATCCCTATGTAACGTTGCTGTTATATAACATGCAAGTAACAATGTTATGTAACATTTGTTACATGTAGGTTACATAACTGCAATATAACTTTGTTACATTACAGCAATGTAACATATGTTATATTGCGGCAATATAAATTTGTTACATTACAGTAACGTAGCAAATGTTATGTTGCGGCAATATAACATGGAAGTTACATGTAATGTTACAATGTTATTCCTATGTAACGTTGCTGTTATATAACGTGCAAGTAACATGTTATGTAACATTTGTTACATGTAGGTTACATAACTGCTATATAACCTTGTTACATTACAGTAATGTAACATATGTTCTATTGCGGCAATATACCATAGAAGTTACACACTGTAAACATTTTTACTACGAGGGGTCAGGGGTCGCGAAATCAAGTTATGAGGGATGGCGTAAGTTATGAGGGGTCAGGTATTTTAGAATGAAGTTTTGAGAGTTCACATGACACTAGGGGTCAGAGGCCCCCAAATTAAGTTATGAGAGGTCACTTAACTTATGAGGGGTCACAGCTCTTTCAAACATGTTTTGAGGGCTTACATAATTTATGAGAGGTTAGAAGCTCTGAAATTAAGTTATGAAGGGTAACGTAAGTTATGAGGGTTCAGGTATTCTGGAATAAAGTTTACATAACTTATGAGGGATCAGGGGATTGGAATTCGCAAATAAAAAAACGAACATTCATGGTTTATTGCTCATTCAAATGCATATACTATTATTATTATTATTATTATTATTATTATTATTATTATTATTTTACTACCATTATTATACTACTATTATTTGTTCGGCACTCCAGCATTCATATATTATACAAGTAGAGAGAATTCATAAGTAGTCGGTAGCGTAATCGGTAGCGTGTTAGGTAGATAGGTAGGTGGTAGGTAGGGTCGAGGGTTCGATTCCCAGTCTCTGAGAAAAGTTAGATCAGACAATTCGTGCAGATTTTTTTTTTCTATGAATCTCTTTCGGGCCGGTAAACTATGCATATTAAATTATTTTGCGAGAGCTATATATTTTTTATAACATGTTTAACAACAATTAATTCTAGTTACAGTAACGTAACACAATTACATAACTGTAACGTAGCTGTTACATAACTGTTACATAACTGTTACATAACTGTTACGCAACTGTTACATAACTGTTATGTAACAATGTTACATTGCTGAGTAGGAAATTGTAACTTACATGTAACTTACATGTAACGTCCATGTAATGTTACATGTTACAAACGGTAACATTGCCGTTACATTGCTGCAACATTACTGTGTCCACTGGGTAAATACCGACACTAACACCTCGATATTGCCACCCAACCTTGCTCTTATACAAATGGATGGAATTGAATAAAATTTTAACAACATTATCAGAACAATGGCAGGAATGGAGCATCACTAAAATTTTTTTTCGAAAAACAAAAAAAAATTTAGATTCATTTACCACTAAGAAACTGTAATTGAAAAACTTAAATTATTAAACTTTTACTGCATTTCGGGTAAAATCAAGAGTGAGGCTCCATGAAGAACGCCACGATACAAATATCGAGACGTTTTCGACATGATTTTATCAAAATGACACGCCGTAAGTTTGGATGGCGCATCAAGAGATAAATATCGATAAATTGTAGTTTTATTGAAAAACGAAATGGCGAAATGTAGTTCACAGACGTGCGACTGAGGGCAGCACCATGGATTCTGTGTAACTCTCCGCGATACGCGTCTCGCGAATAAGCATCAGCGTTAAGCATCAGGAGACCGATTTTGTGCGTCGTTCGACATCGACATCGACAGCGTGAGAACGCGAATTATCATGTGGAACCCTTTCTTCGTAAATGACTAGTCTATGTTCTAGGGGAAAGCAACTAGTGAGAACTAGTTGGACGATGGAGCTTTCAGTCGATATCACGAATGACGTTTTTTTTCTAATTTCCTCTCAATTTTTAAAATGATTATTAATCCGATAAACATACACTTCTGACTTTACCGAATTTCAAACTTGACATTCTCCACATCTAGTTACATTCGTCAGACTGCGACAGACAGTGAAAAAATATCATAAACCATGAACAGAACGGCAACTCAGAGAAGTCGATGTCGATGTCGATCGACAGCACAAAATCCGCCTCCAGCACCAACCGGGGAGAGATAGTGCGCGCGATTCGAAACCTTTAAAAGAGCAGAGAATTTTGATCGCGAAAGGACGAGCTGCCTGCCATAGACGGTTTAATGTAAAATAATAATATGAAAATATGAAATATGCATGCAAATGTATACGTATATATGTAACTCATAACATTATTTAGTATTTTTGGTCGGAATACGACAATCGACGCTTTGTTGTATATTTAAACGTTGCAAGAATTACGAGAATTGCTAAGGATCGTTTTGAAAATAGAAATGCGAGATGAAAGAATCTATGAGTACCTTGCTGGCTGCAAAACTAACTTTCCCATAAATTTACGAGTCAAGTGGTCAGCATGTGACGATCAAGTACGAAGAAACTCGACGTGCGCGAGCTCGGAAAACACGACGAAGATTTATCGAATTCTAGCAGAAACGCGTCTGCGTTCCTTCAATTTTTTCTATCGACCCTTTTTTTGCCTGTGTCACTCGAAGAGGGCTGGGTGACGCGTTGTCGCCAGAGGCCTCTTGAAAAGTCATAAAACTCGAGACCAAGGGAGAAAGTTGTAAAAATGCGTAGTTTTCGACCTCGGAGTGGAGGGGATGAGCGAGCACGGACCACCCTTATGTAGAGGGAAGAGTCCGTGCGGACTTCGTGTTAGCTTGGCGTTGATTGGTGGACGCGCTGGGCCTAAGGGAATGGAATAGTGGGAGTATTCGGGACTTAGAATCTTTGCAGCAGCCAGCAGAGTAGTCAGAATTATTCGAGCCGCGAAACGAACGAGACTACTTTTGACGAGCTACTTTTGGAGCGTCACATCTGACGAGTAACCTATAATATTTAGGGGGCTCGAATGAGTTCGTTGGCATTAGCTGTAACGCATTATAGCCTCTCAATTGACAATTAATTGTTAATTCATTTAACCCCCTCTTAAGGGCGGGGTAAAATATTGAAAAATTTTTTTTCATATTATTTAAATTTTTGAAATGAATGCATAATATCTCAAGAATATTGTGTTAAAATTTCAAGTCGATCGGAGTAAAATTGACGAAGTTATGAGTATTTGAGCGTCCATTGCTCCATGCCGGGTTTTATACCTGGGCGGCAGCTGCGTGGCGCGCTATCTTGATGGAAGCCTTTTGCTCTACGGACCTGGCATTGACGACTTTGAGTGAGCCCTAGCGGATTGGGTGACGATGTTTTCACCCTGAAAAACCACTGAATCACGGTGATTTTTTACGGTATCAAAGTGCCCACAAAATCACAGAGATCTTGGTGATTTTAAGGTGATTCCAACGTGATTCCATGGTGATTGTCACGGTGATTTTGTGACGGTGACAATCACCGTGAGAATCACCGTGGAATCACCTTAAAATCACCAAGATCTCGGTGATTTTGTGGGCACTTTGTCACCGTAAAAAACCACCGTGATTCAGTGGTGACTTCATCCACTAGGGAGTATAAGAAAATTATCGAGTTTTATTTTGAATTTCTAAAAATTCAAAGATAATTGAAAAATCTGAAAAAATTCATACGTATTCAGAAAAATGAACGAATCACGAAAAAAAATTGCGTTGCGGGGAAATTTGTTGACTAATTTTTTTTTTCATCATTTTGTTAATAATATTTTGGAATTATTATTATGCAAAATTAATCTTTTGAGTGCCTTTAATATACATGAATTTTCTCAGATTTTTATGCAATCAAGAAGTGTTCTCAAACTTATGTGCAATGAGCGCTAAGCGACCAAACTCTTCTGCGTTTTTCAAACCGTTTTTCTGAGACTTATTGTCATACTTGAAGTCCGTGTACACGATAACTCAAAATCTACTGGACCAATCGCTTTGAAATTTTGCACAGTACTTCTTCACATAATTCACCAGGTATTGTCGAGAGCTTTTTTGGTTTTTTTTATAATTACTAATTTTTCAACAACCAATTAGCCAATTTTTTTTAGCGAAAATCGGGTTTTTGGCTCCCAAGTGCTACGAAAAATCGAAAAATCAAAAAAAAAATCCTCCCGTCATTACTTCGAGAAACATCTCCTTTAACAAATGCATTTTGATTTTTTTGTTTCAGATGATTCTGTTGCGAGTTATGGTGCACACCGCAAACCAACTTTTTTTCGAGGCGCCTCCGTGGTTTAATTTTCACTCGCTCAATTTTGAATATTTTGCAATGCAAATTTAGGAGAATGTTGTTCAAATGTTACTTTATTATATGTAAATTTTTCAATAAACGAACACTATCCGTTACGCCAAAAAAAATCTTTAAAACATGCCTTTTTTCGCCGAATTAACTTTACCCCGCCCTTAATTGTCAAAATGTAATTAATTTTCATCCACGGTTGTCGGAGAATGACTAGACCATGGAGACTATAGAGTAAGGGTGCCTCCCCATACAGCGTAACTTGCGTTCGCGTAACTGGCGTATGCGTAAAATCACTAGCACATTAGCTCGTTTCTGGATCCCAATTCCCATTGCGCGTATTTTTCCGAATATTGCGTAAAGCGTATTTAGCGCAACCAATGGCGGATCGCATATCATATAAATTACTATGACTAAAAGAATGCCATTGGATGCTGCAAATCGATGTTGCGCTAAATACGCGTCATGGGGAGTTGGATCTTCACATGACGCATATCCTGACGCATACATGACGAATATGTGTACATAATCATGACGCATACATGACGAATATGTGTACATAAACAATCGGACATAACCTACATGATGAGCCGTCAGCGTTGTAATAACCTATAAATCCGACTGTCATTAGTTGATAACCCTCATTGGCGTATTGTATATGCTTATTTTGTTGAACGATGAATAGTTTTTCATTCCACTAATTAATTGTATCGCATATCAGCTGTCATCACGTGCACCGATCATGCATGTAAAAGATTACACTAACACACATACATCCTGCGTATTTACGCAGAAAATTGGTTCATTTATATGGTACGCACAGTCTACGCAGTGACTGTGTGTGAGCGCGGATTTCTATATAAAAGAGGGGGAAAGAGCTCGTGCGAGAGCCAGCGCTGAAGAGCGGAGAGATCGTTGAAAGACGTTGAACAAGTCGTACACGCGAAGCATCGCACATCCCTGTTGAAAAGGACCGATAGAACTGTTAGAATCTTTTAGAATCTGTTAGAATCAAGGACAAATGCACACGAAATTCCAATAGAGATTTATGAGGATTTATAGTATTCTATCGGTTCATATCGGTCCTTTTCAACAGGGATGTATATATAAAATGTAATAATAAGTATTATAGGCAATAAAGCCATCGTTTATTGAGATAATCTCACAAATATATTCTTCTCATCACTATCCTCATCCGAACAATTATATATAATTATTTATAATTCATATATGAAAAATAGCCCTATATAATTATAGATAATCATATATAATTATATATAATTATATATAATTCAAATATAATTATATATAACTTCATTTTTATTATTTATTTATTCCTTATTCCACATATTTATTAATAGTTACAATGAAAATCGGTTTCTTATTCATCGTTGGTAATTTCTAAAGATCAAGTAAAATTGAAAAACAAAATTTAAAGAAAAAAAAATTTGTCGCCGCTGGGATTCGAACCCCCGACCCTCTATTTCCACCGTACAGTGGACGCTCCCACAACTTAACCCCCCATAACTTAACGGCTCCCATAACTTAACGCGTTACCATGGCAACACGCTCCCATAACTGAACGACCCCTATCGCGCTTTCTCCCCACTCCAAACTTAGCTGCCGAGCTGTGGAAATTTGACACAGGGCAACATAACCTCAACTGTCACATTTTTTCTTCAATTGCATACGATTTATTAAGCGTTACAATTAGTTTAAATGTAATTAATGTGCGTGAAGTGGATAAATAATATAAGATAACGATTTTGGTAAAAATGACTGATTGATGGGGCAAGACACGCCTATTTATAGGACTACGTGTTCGAGAATAGTCGTTCTCTCGAAAAAACAGGAATTTGTGAATGTAAGAATTTAATTGTGAAAAATGATTTTTAATCAAGTTTCGCACATTTGAAATTCTGAATTTTACTTTAACACGACATTACACTTAAATAAAGAACACCCTGTATACGACGCGAAGGGTGCAGCGTGAATGGAACATAACGGGTGTCGAGAAGAATACAAACGACCACTTTAAATCGCGCACCACAAAATTCAAACAAGTTGAAACGAATGGAATTTATTTTTGACGTTATCTCCCAAGTTAATAAGATGAATGAAACTTGAATGTTTACTTACCTTTTTGATGAGTATTTGAATAAAATTGAATCAGAGATGATGGTGAAAATAAGAGACTGCTGGATAAATGACCACGAACGATAGGTACAGATGACCAGGGTGACCAGAATCAACCAGACGACGGATGAATAGGCGAAATCGGTGAAACGCAGGATGTAGACGGTGGTGAAAATGTCAAGGCACAGCACAATAAAGTTTTCTAAGTAGATTTGAATGCGCGGGTGTATGTATTTCGTTGCACAGTTTTGCTTTGTTATCACCAAGAATTACACACAATTCACAAAAATCGTTTTATCGCTAATAAGTAATATGTAGAATAACGTAGACGGAATAATAGTGTTAATGATGTTGACAAATCACGCACAATGTCTATTTAAAGCGATTAATGATTAAAATAAAGTAACTATAATATTGAGAGAATTTAAGAATTAAAAATACGAATAAAAGTTTAATGTTAGTTTTCGGAAAAATTCGCACTGTTAAGAGTTGATCAAAATCTTTCAAAGATTGAATTTAATAAATTTTAAAGACGAGTGCGGTGGACGATGTTACGCAGTGAACTCTTCGAAAATCAATGAACTTTGACGACGAGTGTCGTGGACGATGTTAGTCCGTGAATTTTGTTGATGAGGAATGAGCTAATATTAGGCGTTGCGCCTCGCGCTTTTATACTCATGGTCCAGCTTAGTTTTGGAAAGGGGCAAATTGTCCCTTGACTCATAAGGCGATGCACGTCTTAGAGCTCCTCTCCACCTCGCTGGTCATTCTAATTTTCTAATAATTAATCAATAAACTTAAATTTATCTTAAATTTCACTCATACTTCCATACTTTTACAATCTGTATCTTTTGAAACAATTCGCGATTTAGATCTTGCAGTTTTACGCAAATTTTCTATGTGCAGAGTCGAGAGGTCACTTTCCATCATCTTCCTTCTCTCTTACTCCCGCCCTCGCTTGGGCTCTTGCTGCGCTCAGGCCCCACCACGGAGGCTTCGACCATCCCTCTCGTTCTCTTTCGCTCTTGGATGCGCTCTCATTCTTTCTCGCTCTACAGTACTTCCGATTGGTTTGATTTTTGACTATGGCTGGCTCTCTTTCTTTCCTATGACAATTTTCATATTTCCCACTCCTTCTCTGCTCTACTGCACTGTATTTCCCCTGCTCTTTCAAACTTCTCCCATCGCCTACTCGCAAGAAAGAGTCTTTGAATTGATAATTCATTAATTGTAAATTATTTAATTGAATTTCTGGTTTTGCTATATCGATGATTTTACTAGATTTCTCAAATAATTTATTCTGATCAATTTTTAAGAATTTGACAGCTTCAATGATTTTATAATCGGAATTTGCGCATTGGCTAAATGGATTTTAAATAATTTCTGTTGATTGAAATGTCTTGATAAAATTGATCTTGTAAATATTTTAACTTTTTATAACTTGCGATGTTAATTTATTTAAACAATATGAATGAAAATCTCCGAAATTATTTGGTAAATTAATTATTTCAATATTGTATGATTGTTCACTTGAGAATAATTCAATTACCAAGCTTTCCAATTTAAACATCCTTTTCGGAATGTAGTTGATAATTATTTTATTTCAGTTTTCAAAATGGTTTTCCTGAGACTGAATTTATTTGATATTTGAAAGAAAATTTGGATTTTGAAATTTGAATTCTGAATTTTGAATTTGAATTTTTGGGTTTTTGAAAGAAGTGTATCTTGGTTTGAAGTATTAGAAACTGTTTTGGTTTCATAACAAATGGAATAATTCTATTTTTGTTTTTATTCTTGAATATGATTTTTGCTAATTCAAATTTTCTTCCTTAGTGATTTTCTTATTGTTGACCCTAAAATAAATCATTCATTCATACACACGCTACTTATAATTAATAATCCGTACGCCCTTTTTGAGGTAGAATTTCTCTCGAGCTTAATAATTTTGAATCTTGAACAGTCCTTGGTGAATATTTTTTTCTGCCCATATAGACCTTTTCATCACAATTTTTTTTATGCGCATGCGTCAGTTTCAGCCATCTTTTTCGTACACTTTTTTGTAAACAAGCATGTTAAAATACCCGAATACAAATAATTAAAATTAACATCAAATAATAGTACATTTATTCAAAAAAAGTAAGCAATAAATAAAATAATAAGTGTCCTAATTGAGAAAACAAAATTTTTCAATCGATTATTATTACATTACCTTCACGAAAAGAAACAACGAAAGAGTGTTGTTATGGACTATGTAGAGTACATAACCTCAAAAATTATCCAAAGCCTTGCCTTCAATATCGCAAAAACATTATAAAATCATCGAGCAAAGTACTACATATTAAAACATGTCCAAAATGTGCAAAATGTGAATTGCGGGTGAAAAAATGTGGTCGAAGTGACAGAGGTTATGCTCAATCGGTTCATTTTTTTAATTGTTCACAATTATGTGCTTCCACTGAATTGTGAACTGGTAAAGCACCATCAACAATTTGTTCGAATAATTAATTTTTTTGTGTAGATATCCGGCTCTCCCAGCCATTAACAAGCAAAACTGTACGAAACTTTTGTATTACCGCCCTTTCAATATGGCGGCTGCGCTTGCGCACGTCACATGATGAAAAGGCCTATATGGCGTGCGTCCCTGTGGCGACTCATTGTGCGAGAGAGAACCAAACAACTCAAGGGGGTAGCCGGCCTCGTGCCGTCCGCGGGACGCGAGGAAATTTTCTCGGACCCTTGGACAAGGACTCTCTCCCAGCGTCATCTCAATTTTCTCTCGCATGGTCTTATTTTTTTTTTCTGCTTGACAAATTTATTACCTCCGGATGTTTGCAATATGCCGATGCGTTTCTTCGACTAAAAATCTCCCGACAGAGCGAAGAAAAGATTTTTTTTCACCCATGCAAGATTTTCGTGCTTTTCACCATATGCGTAGACAGCCCAAAAGTGACTCTTTTCTGACAGCTAAGGGCGAAAACAGAAGAGTTCGCTTCTTTTTTTCCCTCCGGGGAAAAAAGAACCGAACTCGTCTGTTTTCACTCTTAGCTGTCAAAAAAGAGCCCCTTTTTGGCTATCCACGCGTATACTGAAAAGCACGAAAATCTCCCATGGGGAAAAAAAAGATCGTGTGCAACGCGGGCCAGAGATTCGTCTTTTGTCTCGCGTGGTTGCGGAAATCGGTCTCCTGTACAGTGGACGCTCCCACAACTTAACGCTTCGGGACCACAAACGCTCCCATAACTTAACGTTCCCCTCATTCTCCCACTTTCGTGTTTCAATGCATGCGTACTGCCTTTTTTTATTGAAGCATGCGTAGAACAAGCGTTACATTATCCGATTGTTGGATCGCCCGAGATACATTTTCTAGAAAATGTTATACAAAGTTGCATATATATACATCATACATGCATATACATACGAATATTCTACAGAAATTTCGTTCTTTCTGGCAAATAAAAATTCCTGTGTTTTTCGAGAGAACGACTATTCTCGAACACATAGTCCTATAAATAGGCGTGTCTTGCCCCATCAATCAGTCATTTTTACCAAAATCGTTATCTTGTATTATTTAACTTCACGCACATTAATTACACTTAAACTAATAGTAACGCTTAATAAATCGTACGCAATTGAAGAAAAAAATGGGACAGTTGAGGTTATGTTGCCATGTGTCAAATTTCCACAGCTCGGCAGCTGAGTTTGGAGTGGGGAGAAAGCGCGATAGGGGTCGTTAAGTTATGAGAGCGTGTTGCCGTGGTAACGCGTTAAGTTATGGGAGCCATAAGTTATGGGGAGTCAAGTTGTGGGAGCGTCCACTGTACTGGGTTCAAAAATAAATCAAAAAGATTATTTGGTAAGAGCGAAATGAAGCTGAATAGGTTTCCCCTTTGAGACGGCGCTTGTTCAATTGAAATATATTCATTTTTAAAAGAGCAGTCAAATTTGTTGTCTAAAGAGCGTAATATAGTTAGTATGAAATATTAAACTGGAGAACATTTTTACTCGGAATAAGAATTAATGACATTCTACTATTTCAGTGAAATGTTCAAGAGTGGTATTTATTATTCCGTATAATTTCCCACTGATGCGCAAAGTGTTATAGAATTAGATCTTCAGTTTGTATTCCCATATAAAAAGTCAGAATGCGCACAAATATTTATTGTGTAGCTGCGACCTTATTTCATCGATCATGTTATATAATATGTTATTTCAAAATTATGAAATCAATAAATCCGAATTAAAAAAAACGGCAATATCTATCCTTAGCGTAGTAAACTATTAATAACAGTAGGGCAAGAACAAAATAGAATCGCACTAGGTAGCGTATATAAAATATCGATCATTGATAAGATAGTTCTCTACTCGGCCGACGAAAATTCAGCAATGCTACCACCATTAAGGTGATGTGAAAGGTTCCCCCACTCCTTTACCCCCACTCCGTCATACCGCAGTCGATAAATCATCAGTAAATTCAATTTTTTTCATAAATGCATTGACTTTTCGAAAAAACGCAAAATCTTAGGAACCCTAGTGGATGAAGTCACCACTGAATCACGGTGATTTTTTACGGTGACAAAGTGCCCACAAAATCACCGAGATCTTGGTGATTTTAAGGTGATTCCCCAGTGGACACAGTAATGTTGCAGCAATGTAACGGCAATGTTACCGTTTGTAACATGTAACATTACATGGACGTTACATGTAAGTTACATGTAAGTTACAATTTCCTACTCAGCAATGTAACATTGTTACATAACAGTTATGTAACGTTATGTAACAGTTACGTAACAGTTATGTAACAGTTACGTAACAGTTATGTAACAGTTATGTAACAGTTACGTAACAGTTATGTAATTGTGTTACGTTACTGTAACTAGAATTAATTGTTGTTAAACATGTTATAAAAAATATATAGCTCTCGCAAAATAATTTAATATGCATAGTTTACCGGCCCGAAAGAGATTCATAGAAAAAAAAAATCTGCACGAATTGTCTGATCTAACTTTTCTCAGAGACTGGGAATCGAACCCTCGACCCTACCTACCATCCTACCTATCTACCTAACACGCTACCGATTACGCTACCGACTACTTATGAATTCTCTCTACTTGTATAATATATGAATGCTGGAGTGCCGAACAAATAATAGTAGTATAATAATGGTAGTAAAATAATAATAATAATAATAATAATAATAATACTAATAGTACATGCATTTGAATGAGCAATAAACCATGAAAGTTCGTTTTTTTATTTGCGAATTCCAATCCCCTGATCCCTCATAAGTTATGTAAACTTTATTCCAGAATACCTGAACCCTCATAACTTACGTTACCCTTCATAACTTAATTTCAGAGCTTCTAACCTCTCATAAATTATGTAAGTCCTCAAAACATGTTTGAAAGAGCTGTGACCTCTCATAAGTTAAGTGACCTCTCATAACTTAATTTGCGGGCCTCCGACCCCTAGTGTCATGTGAACTCTCAAAACTTCATTCCAAAATACCTGACCCCTCATAACTTACGCCATCCCTCATAACTTGATTTCACGACCCCTGACCCCTCGTAGTAAAAATGTTTACAGTGTGTAACTTCTATGGTATATTGCCGCAATAGAACATATGTTACATTACTGTAATGTAACAAGGTTATATAGCAGTTATGTAACCTACATGTAACAAATGTTACATAACATGTTACTTGCACGTTATATAACAGCAACGTTACATAGGAATAACATTGTAACATTACATGTAACTTCCATGTTATATTGCCGCAATATAACATATGCTACGTTACTGTAATGTAACAAAGTTATATTGCCGCAATATAACATATGTTACATTGCTGTAATGTAACAAAGTTATATTGCAGTTATGTAACCTACATGTAACAAATGTTACATAACATTGTTACTTGCATGTTATATAACAGCAACGTTACATAGGGATAACATTGTAACATTACATGTAACTTCCATGTTACATTGCGGCAACATAACGTGTTCACTGGGTCCACGGTGATTCTCACGGTGATTGTCACCGTCACAAAATCACCGTGACAATCACGGTGGAATCACGTTGGAATCACCTTAAAATCACCAAGATCTCGGTGATTTTGTGGGCACTTTGTCACCGTAAAAAATTACCGTGATTCAGTGGTTTTTCAGGGTGAAAACATCGTCACCCAATCCGCTAGGGAAGTGGGAATCCTAATTAAGCCTGGTTTATCCAGCGGCCGTAACTTAACTGAGCCGTAACTTAAGAAAGTTGAAAGTATATATTACCCTTGTAGCGTTTATGCACGGTTACGGATACGGCTAATTGCTGCATAAACGCCACAAGGGCAATATACACTTTCAACTTCTTAAGTTACGGCTAAGTTAAGTTACGGCCGCTGGATAAACCAGGCTTTACGCATCTACTAAGATGTGTTGTTTGCCGAAAAAACCAAAACACCCTAGTAAAAACAGGTACCCGCCGTTTTGTAAATAGCGGGTAGCTGTTTTTACTAGGGTGTTTTGGTTTTTTCGGCAAACAACACATCTTAGTAGATGCGTAAAGCCTGGTTTATCCAGCGGCCGTAACTTAACTTAGCCGTAACTTAAGAAGTTGAAAGTGTATATTGCCCTTGTGGCGTTTATGCAGCTAATTCCTTAGCATTAGCCGTAACCGTAACCGTAGAAAGTTCGCGACTTTCAACTTTAATGCTGTAATTTAAGAATACGCATGCGCTTTAACGAAAAATATATCACCACCGATTGGAGTGGGAAAAATATCGCGGCCTGTTCGTATCTATAACCTCAAAATAAGCAAAATGACGTTTTATTTATCTCGCACACCGATTGAAGTGGGAAAAATATCGGGGCGGGCTTCTTCTTTGTTCGTATCTATAACCTCAAAATAAGCAAAAATCACATTTTGTTTATCTCGCATTCCCTTTTTAGGTTATATTTTTTCAAAAAGCACGCGGAATACACTCGTCGGGCGAACGTTTTTGATTGGTTGAACGTAGAAATAACGATATTGCATAAACGCCCGTTAAATTTTTAAGTTACGTTACGGTTTTAAGTTAAGTTACGGCCGCTGGATAAAGCAGGATTTATACTTTCAACTTTCTTAAAGCCTGGTTTATCCAGCGGTCGTAACTTAACTTAGCCGTAACTTAAGAAAGTTGAAAGTATATATTGCCCTTGTAGCGTTTATGCACGGTTACGGTTACGGCTAATTGCTGCATAAACGCCACAAGGGAATATATACTTTCAACTTCTTAAGTTACGGCTAAGTTAAGTTACGGCCGCTGAATAAACCAGGCTTAAGGATGTATGCCCAATCAATTCCGCAGTACATCTATTCGTTTTTTCAAACCGATTATTATATCAAATATGCAATCATAAATATATTTTATATTAATTATAACTAATCACACATAACAAAACAGGTCGATAAAAGTTACGGTTTTTAACGTCAAGAATAATTATAGCGTTTTCTTTTGGGTGCACTGGCTTGCACTGAGTGCGCACTGGTGGCAGTCAGTGCGTGCATGTTGCCCCGCGTCAGTGCAGAAAAGCCCCAACGGAACACGCCTATCTTTATGACCTTTAGCGACATCTGTCGTTACCCGACAGCCAATCGTACAAAAGATTCTGGGGAATGCCCAAATTCGTTATCACCTGTAGTGACATCTGCCGGCACCCGGCAGCCAATCGTACGAAAGATTCTGGGGAATGCCCAGCTTGCGATTGGTTATCGGATACCGACAAATGTCGTGCACTGGAGTGACACCGACTCGCCGTTTCAGGGCAATATTTTATGCACTCAGTGCAAGATTCTTGCACCGGAATTACCAACAGAACACGCTCGCCAAACGAGTGCGCACTCAGTACACACTCAGTGCAACGAACAGAAAACGCTATTAGTTTTTCATTCCATGTATGTTGTACTTGAGGTAATGGCCGTTCCATCAACCAATCAGAAAATTCCGTTTATATAAGAAAATTAGGCAACAGCGCTGCTCTACCACTCTCACGATCTTACATCCGTGACTACTCTACTACTACACACTCTGTAAACCTACTACCCAACGTTGCCACATTCCCATAGTACAGTCGAAGTCCCCATTTCTTGACCAGACGAATGTAGGTCATTCCCACATCTTGACTTCTCCTACAGTCCCCACTTTCGATACGACGTAATATTGTACGCCAGAGGCGCGCATGCTCGTGTGAGCACGCGCATGCTCGTGTGAGCACGCGCATGCTCGTGGGAGCGCGCACGCGCTGTTCTGATCTCGGCACACTTGCGCACGCGCCTACAAACTACTGTGTTATAGAGTGGTGCAACCATCAATAGGAGAAGTCAAGATGTGGGAATGGTTGCCATGGTAACCCAGTCAAGATGTGGGAGCGGTCAAGAAATGGGGGGTTAAGAAATGGGGACTTCGACTGTACGTACATTTAAAAATGGCGACTGCAGTAGCAGTTTTTTTGCACATCCGGTGAACGATTACATTTTATTGAGATTACTCAACGAAGACCCGGGTAACACCGGGGTTTTTTTTTCTTTCAGTAGTAAGAAATCCCAATTTTTTAATGATAAGTTTTTAAATTTTTTCTACCATTTAAAACATGCTTTATTTTCTCATTTTCTTGTAGATTATGCTACATCCGGTACAAATAACACGCGTTTTAATGAGACAGAAAACATTAATTTTTATAAAAAATATACGGTAAACAATTTTTTTTTTATCGACGTGGCATCGTTCACTCTAAAACATAGTTTAAATTCAATAGAGAATTCCATACTGCGTATTTTGGGCATACATCCTTAAGTTACGGCCGCTGCATAAAACCAGGTTTAGCACCGCATACCGCAGTTCGAGTTACATGCAGTGATGCAAAATGACCGTCATTTTGAGTTCGCGTCAGTCACGCTTCACCTGACCGTCACGTGACCGTCCCGTGACGTCATTTTCGTTTTACATAATTTTCTACGTGAAAATGACGGTCATTTTTACTTTCGTCATCTGACAAGACAAGCCTGACAGGGACTTCTATCTAGATGGAAAATGACCGTCACGATTTTTTCGGTCATTTTTTTCGGTCACAACACTTTTAGATTTCATGATAATTGTAAGGTCAATTATTTTCATCGTGATTGTTTGAGTAAATTGGGAATTACAATATTAAGAACATTGGAATAAAGGAAGACAGGCATTTTTAATATTTTTTAAATTATAAACGTCATATTATTATTTTTATTTTCTTCCGAATGGCGGCGGTGTTTGCAGTGTGTGCGCATGCGCAAATATGATATCGGGCGGTCAGTCATTTTCGTCATTTTTGCATCCGTCATGTGACGGTTCTGTTACGGTCACGTGACGGTCACACGACGGTCACGTTACAGCTTCACATCACTGGTTACATGCCCTGAGGTTGGCAGTAGTTTTATACTTTAACCTGCTTTAACCAATGGGAAGCCTGTCAAATTAGGATCTTTAAAAGCCTGGTTTATCCAGCGGCCGTATCTAATTAACTTAGCCGTAACTTAAGAAAGTTGAAAGTATATATTGCCCTTGTGGCGTTTATGCAGCAATTAGCCGTAACCGTAACCGTGCATAAACACAACAAGGGCAATATATACTTTCAACTTTCTTAAGTTACGGCTAAGTTAAGTTACGGCCGCTGGATAAACCAGGCTTAATTACTGGGACCCTTGCGTAGTTGAGGGCAGCACTGCTACTGGTTCCACAGAAGCGGGAAGATTTAATTCTCAAATTGACTTTTAATAATTAGACAACATACATTAATGAATTTGTTATCAATTCACTCGTTTCTCTTCTTAATCGACAATTTACGCATTGTCAAATTATTGGCAACATTAATATATTTTTATTATTGCACAAATATAAGCGTAGATATATTAGTTGTCCATATTTACTGACTGTCAGTATCATGTGTATAGCCGGGCCAACATAACCTTACTTTATTGAAACCTCCTTAGACCATGTACTACATGGACTGAGCATAGCAGGAGTGGGGGTGAAGTCAAGAAGGGCGTCGCCATGTTGGAAAAATGAGGCCTATAAGCCGAAACAGCTGACTTCAAGACACTAGATCGACTCAGATCGACTAGATCTTGGTTGACTTCAAGCAGTTGACTTGCTTACATAACCTTAAAAATGAAAGGGCGCGCAAGTGTGATAACCTAAGAATATGCATACGTCCCTATATCCTTGTAGCCTGATGTTTCAAAATTGATAATTAAAACATTTTTCATTCAAATTAACGGAATTTGTGTTTAAAAAATAAATTTTAAGAAGAAAAAGAAATGTACGTCCCTCAATTGCATAGGGCACATAAGAATATTCATACGTCCTTATCGGCTTATAGCCTTACTTGTCCAAAGATGGCAGCGCCCTTCTCGGCTTCACTTCTTTCTACAGAAAGTGACTACCCAGATAGACATGAGCCTACATTACGGCTGCACAGTAACGTCGCGTGTCGCCACTCCGTGTTGTCACAGATGTAGACATCTATTTCCGTTTGTAACTGTTTGGTGTCGTCACGCCGTTCCGTCGTAGTGCGCGTCACAGTTTACGCATAGTTGCTGCACGACGCAGACGCACTCGTTCATCATCGGGGCAACACAGTGACGACACGTTGTGCACTTTGACATCAATGTGTGATGACACCGTAACGGCACAGTAGCTGCACGGCGAGTATGTGTATCGGGGCAGCACGGGGACTACACTCCGTGCACGTCTGCACCCAGATAGAAATGTGACGGCACAGGGACGACACGGTGGCGGCACGGCGTTCCGGCATATCGTGGCGACTCCGTGGCTGCACAGTAAGTGCACGGTGTGCTGCGCTCTCCGTAGGGCCACCGTAGCGGCACAGAGGCGGCCCACTGTGCAGCGCATCATACTGTGCCCTTTAAAAATTTATATTGACGTCATCATGTGACGCGGTAGCTACTCGAGAACTTTCATATATGCTCTTCACGTCGCTTATTCGCATGTGAGAAGGATAGCGAGAGAGTCTGTGACACCTTCCGGCGGCTAGTCGAACTACTCCAGGTGTACGGCGTGCCGCCACCGTGTCGCTACAGTGGCGGCTGATAGGAGCACGCCGTGTTGTGTCCGTGTCGCCACGGTGCCGCCCCAACGTCCCTAGGTACGATGGCGAAGTGCACGGCGTATTGTCCACGTGCCGTCATCGTGACGTATTACAGCGTCAATATCGTGCAGCCACTATGCAGCTATTGTGCCTATACAGCGTGTTTATGCATGATGTGACTGCAGCTATCAGTTACCTACGGAAATAGATGTCAGCATCCGTAACGACACGGCGTGCCGCTGCGTGGCGCCATCGCACCGCTACCGTGCCGTTACGTGCGATGTTTGCTGCACGTTTGTCTATCCGGGTATGCTCAGCAGGTCTGCCAGATTGGGCTATTTCCCGCAAATTGGGCTATTTAGTGAGCTCAGCGTGCGGGCAATATTTACGTTTTGCGGTTTTCCGCATTTTGGGCTATTTAAAATTTTCATTAGCAACCTCGGAATTATTTGTTTGTAGTGTGTTTTCCCCATCATAAACTGAATTTGGCGGATTCCATTAGCGATGACAACGCTCAGAACGTTCGAGCACGGGTGGCCAAACGAGAAACAAGAGTCTGTGGTTCTAGCTGTGGGCACGGGCGCTGCGATCGCCTTCGCCTACGCCTAGTGGTAGTGACACGCACTGCACTACCTTTCTCTTATATTTCTCATTGTTTGGGTTCAGGTTTACACCGGTCGCTAGTTGCCCGTCTTTTTTTGAATAGTTTGATAGTGAGTTATAGTCGATAAACATAGAACGTATAGTTGATGATAATGAGAGTAAGAACAGGTAGTGAGTGCGCATAATGGGAACGTGGGTAAAGTACACAAAAAAGTTTCAAAGCAAGTGGTTACAAGGTTATAATAAGAGTTGTTATTGATCAACAATCAAGACAGGTATCCTTAAATGATCGTGTAACCAATAGCACCCAAAAATTAATTTTTTTTTAGAATCGTCATATTCGAATTATTTTTTGGAATTGTTAACTTTGACGAGTTTGACTTTGAACTTGAATGACATTGGAGCGAAAAAAATAAAATAAGTGTCTCTTTATTACACATACACTTAAGTTGAATTGATGCAGTCGTATTTTGAATAATCATAAATTTGGCGCGGTTTTTGGGCTACCTCCGCGCACTCTAGAGGCGGGAAGAGTCAGATAACATCTGGCAACCCTGAATTGCTCAGTCCATGTAGTACATGGCCTTAGGCAACCTCTCATGTGCGTTGTATCCGTGCTCGTGTCCAATAAATATTATTTGGAAAAACAAATGAATTAAAAATGACAAAGTGTTGCGTACGTCATTACCAAAAAAATTTGTTATTTTCAATGGTAAATTAAAAATGAAATTGATTTTGCGCGGACAAAAGAACCAAGAACATTGGTGCCATCTACGCCGAGTTTGCCGAATACGGACCCTAATAAAAAGCCCTGTTTGGCCCGGAGTGACGAGTGTCACTCCCCTGGTAGACGGATGAAATAAACAATCCAGCAGGCAATCTCTTTAGTTCCTTTCATTATCCTGGTGTATTTTCGATTGTTGCTTGTCCCGGCATTTTCCCGCGAAAACTCTTTTAGCATTGTTAAAAAAAGAAAGAACCGAACGCAAAAAATTGTCAAACTTGTATCATGTAAATAACAATTCTACATTTTAATTTATTTTTATCATCGAATCTATACTATCGTTATATAATTCCAAAATTTCCTTTAAAAATGGATGATGCAGAAAGTGAGTATATCCATCCTGTGAATTTCTTTAAACGTTTCGAGATTCGCACATATATTGCTTTGTTTCTTGTTTTCCAAATGATAGCATCATCGTCAGGAAGATCGAAACGTCAAAAATCTGACAAAAATGGTCGGCTTTCCGCTCTGGAAAGGCTGAGACAGTTAAAAGGTAGCAAACACAAGTATGAGGTTTCCGAGGTTGACAATGTTTACGACGAGGTTGATGAAAGAGTTTATAGTAAGACCGTCATGGAACGGCAGAATGATGACTGGATCATCGATGATGGTAAATCATTTATTTCAATACTATAAACAATATTCTATTTAATGGGACTTGAAAAACCTGAAAAAACAAAGGTTAAAATACTGTTGCACATTACTTTCTAATTTATCAATTTATTAATTATTCACATTTCTATTTTTTTATTTTCATTTTTTCACATTATTTTCGAGCTATAAGCTATTATTTATTTATACAATATTCCTTTTAAGAAGATTATACCAACAATGAAATATAAAAATAAATTTACTAAGATCACGATATTTTTGGTAAATATTCGTAAGTGTAACTCCTGTCAGAACGGAACTAATTTTTTTTCCCGTGGTTTCTTACAGTTATAAAACATTTAATATTATTATGGTGGCGCATACTGTTTTTACCCAACTTTTTCAATAACATTTTTTTTTTTTTTTTAGCTATTAGAATAGATATTCCCATTACAGAGTTTCTGTTGTTTTTTGGGTTTGAAAAAAAACAAAGTTTTTATAATTTTATAATTTTTTTTTCAAACCCAAAAACGATGATATCTATTCTAGTAGCTAAATTCCTTCATTTTATTTTATTACAAGAAAAAAAAATTTTAAATAGACGAAAATCAGAAAGGTTGGGTAAAAACATTATGCACCATTTAAATATAGCGTAATATAAGATTTTATAATAATGAAGAATTCATAAAAAAATGTACAGTCTCTTTTTAGCGGGAGTTACACTTCCCAATATTTACCATATTTTTTACCGGCTGTTTCTATCGCTATCGACAAATAATTTGCATCCCTCAACTTTATGACCCTATGATGAAGTATTATTTATTCCATGGAATTTTGTTTACGATTGTATTCGATATCGTCTTATTATTATTTATTGTATCGTTACTATCATTGTAATTATAAAAAACAATAACCAATGAATTATTCGCTCATGCCATATCAGGCGGCAGTGGATACGTCGAGGATGGTCGTGAAATATTCGATGACGATCTCGACGATGAAAGTATTCAAGAAGCGAGTAAAAAGAACAGTCTCGCAGGTCCAAGAAAACGAAAAAAAATCGAAACAAAGAGCAAGGGTAATATAAAAAATATGCTGATGAACATGTCATCCAAGAAAAAGATTGATGATCATTATAACGACGACAATATACTGGGAGATCTCATGACTGAGCTACAAAAAGATCAAGTCACACCTACGCGCAAAGACTCAGGAGTGAGAAACAAATTTCTGACTCCAAAAAGTAATTTGACGTAAGTTGCACTATTGTAGATAAAACTGATACAAATATGCACAGATTATATATTAGACGGATTCAAAGAAAGCGACTATTTTTTCTCGACATTTTTGCTTTCTTCAAAACAGTCGATGGGCTCCAACAAATTTGTTCGAGCTTAACCAATCTATGGATCGTTTAGCTAGATTCTTTGGCTTCAATTTGCTCTTTTATTTTTGATCTACGACCATTTTTCGCTGAGATATCAGCGATTGAACAAAAATTCGTCTTTTTTAAATCTTCGATATCTCTGAAACTGATGATCGTACAGCGAGTAAATATATAAGTGCCTGTTACTGCCATAAACGAAAAAAAATTTGTTTCCATGCTTAATTTTGATTTGAAAAAGAAAAAAAAAATAGCTTTATTCTTGTTTTAGAAAATCTACCACAACTTTGCAGATATTGCGAAAAATACCAATGTTTTAAGGTTCTTTTTTAGCTCAATACATACCTAAAAACCATGCAAATTTTTCGCAACAATCGGTCCAGCCGTTTTTTGTAATCGAGTCATCAAACTTTTAGAAAAATTGAAGAAACACGTTAATTGATCTTTTAAGACCAACTAATTATGTTAAAAATAAAATTAAAAAATTCGTTTTTTTTCTCTTAAATTTGCATTTAATGAGCGTGAAAGCTAAAAAAAATCAAAATTTCAAAAAAAAATTTTTTTTTTTTTCAAAATTGTGGAATTTTTTTATAATTTGAAAAAAAATTGTATTGGCACTTTTTCACAATTTTGCATTCAATATTTAATAAATATCGAAATAAAATTTGGAATAAAAGGGCAAAAATTTTTTTTTCAAATAAAAAAAAAAAATTATAAAATCTTGAAAAAAAATTTTTTTTTTTTTCGAAATGTGGATTTTTTTTTTTAGTTTTCATGCTCAATAAATGCAAATTTGAGGGAAAAAAAAGAAAAACTTTTTTCTCATTTTTAACACCATTAATTAATTGATCTTTGAGAATCAATAAACGTGTTCCTTCAATTTTTCTAAAAGTTTGATGACTAGGTCACAAAAAACGGCTCGACCAATTGTTTTGAAAATTGGCATGGCTTTTAGGTATGTATTGAGCTAAAAAAGGACCTTAAAATATTGGTATTTTTCGCAATATCTGCAAAGTTGTGGTAGATTTTCTAAAAAAAAGAAAAAAAACTATTTTTTTCGACTTTTTCAAGTCAAAATTAAGCATGGAAAGAAATTTTTTTCGTTTATGACACTAACAGGTACTTATAGAGGGTAGATTTAAGTTTCCGAAACCCACCGTTTACTCGCTGTATGACCATCAGTTTTAGAGATATCAAAGATGTAAAAGAAAACGAATTTTTGTTCAATCGCTGATATCTCAGCGAAAAATGGTCGTAGAACAAAAATCAAAAAGTAACTTGAAGCCAAAGAATCCAGCTAAACGATCCATAGATTGGTTAAGCTCGAAAAAATTTGTTGGAGCAGATCGGCTGTTTTGAAAAATGCAAAAATTTACAACCAAAATTATCAAAGTTACAGCCTATGGAAAATCGCTGAAAAGTCTCGAAAATTTTGCTGTTCCTTTATTTTTTTGACTGAGTGTATATTATTTATAATATTCTTATATTATTTATAATCTGCTATTATTAATATATTCTTAATAATAGCAAGAAACACGAAGCATCAATTTCCAAAGAGTTGAAAGTTGATGATTTTCTTGAGCCAATGTTTGAGTCGCCAAAAAGCGATCTTGCAACACCGATCGATGCTGTGAAGACTAACGGACAAAAGAAAATTGATAAGTCTGCATTATTCAATCAAAGTGTCAGCCAAGAGATCGACGACGATGATTGTACCCAAAATCAAAATACTGATAACACCGAAGGGATTGATATTAGCGCGACTCAGGAGATTGAAATAGATCCAAGCCAGTATGAAGATGACGTGAGTGGAAAGTCTTATTTTTAAGTTGTTTTCAAAACTGGTAGTCAAACTATCATTCCCCTAAAAATCTCAATTATGCAGTTAGGTACTTTTGACTTTGACGAAATTGAGGTCGATATGAAAAATTTACCAAAATGTACCGAGAAAAAAGGGGAAAATCTCGTAACCACTGCGAGCTTCAAAGACGACGAAAAAACAAACGATATCGAGGCCGAGATTGTTGATCAAAATTGGGCCGAGGATTTCGGTGAACAACTTGACGAATCGGAATTCATGATAACCAGCGACGTTGAACTAAACAGCGTTCCAACGATTACCAGTGAAGCGGGTGAAAAAGTCTTCCGTTTTTTTTGGTGGGACGCGTACGAGGACTATTGGAAACAGCCTGGTGTCGTTTATCTATTTGGAAAAACTTACAACGAATCATCGAAATCGTACGTCTCGTGTTGTCTGCAAGTTAAAAATATTCCACGCAGGATATTTCTCTTACCGCGTGAATTCGTAAGTATTGAAGGGTTGAGGAATGGGTTATATGCTTACAGATGGGACTAAAATTAATATTTTTAAGAAATGATCATAAAGCGCTTGTTGTTACAAAATGGTAAAAATAACCATTACGAGTTATTTATTGCTCCTTCCAGTATGAATACTATGATACCGAACGAAGTATGCCTCACTTCTGTATCGCAGTATGTCTTAATACATTTCTTTAGTCTTCCAAACCTGAAATATTTAAATAAATTCTTGTAATGTAACGTTTTTTAATAGTATATCGATTCAAATTTTTGTATTTCGAAAAAATGAGTACCCGCGTAGAAAAAAAAGGATCTTGAAAAGAATCAAGCATGGGATCTGGAACAAGATGCTTTAAAAGATTCTTTAAAAGATTCTTTACACGATTCTTGAAAACACTAACTGCGAAGTAAAAAATCTTGTAAAGAGTCTTGTTCTGGATCCAATGCTTGATTCTTTTCAAGATTCGTGAAAACATTCTTTACAAGTTTCTTTTTTTTACGCGGGACGGTGTAACGTCCTGGGTCGAAACTGGCTGCAAAAAGGTCTTTCACAAATTTTGTTTTCACAAAATTCATAAAGATTCTCCCGTCCGATCAGCTTTTACAGGTACAAGATTCTTTACATCAGCCTTTCCAAGATTTTCCCAATCAATCTTTCCAAGATTCGTTCATTTAATCTTTCCAAGATTTTTCCAATTAATCTTTCAAAGATTTTTTGAATGTAGTCTTTTCAAGATTTAACGCCTTGTTAAAACGGATTTTGGCAATGAGGGTCATCTTTTGCTATCATCATTCTTCATTTGCTATCTTTTTCCTAAATGAAGTTTTTCGATTTCCTCAAATTTCTTCTTTTTCGAAAATTGACTCGAATTTGTCAGTTTTTAGTTTTTCGTGAGGTTTTGAAGAAACTGAACGATTTCTGTGTAGCAAAAGATGATCTTGTTAAAAATCTTTTCAAGAATCTTGCGAAGGATCTTGAAAAGAATCAAGCATTGGATCCGGAACAAGACTCTTTGCAAGATTCTTGGAAAGATTCTTTACAAGGTTATTTACTTTGCAGTAAATAGTCTTTCCAAGAATCTTGTCCCGAATCCAATGCTTGATTCTTCAGGTCCTTGGAAAGATTCTTTACAAGAGTTTTTTTCTTCACGGGTAGTTAATAACAATATGGGATGTAAAATACCCTTCTAATACAAAATTTCATTTGCCAAGGCTTATATAAAAGTGTCAGATAAACAATAAAAAACAAATTACTTGACAGACTATAGCAAATGGAACTAATTATAAAAGAAAAATGCATCTAATTATATTGAAAACCTGTTGAATTATCGTTACCTGTGGAGAAAGTAATGATTTTGAGGAAAACACATCTGCATCCGAGCAAATTTAAGCATTGATCGTTATAACTTTGTCACTAAATTGAATTTTCAATTCATACTAGTCTAATAATTATGAATGTACAGATATCAATAATTGATATTTTTAAAAACCATATTTAAACTTCCTGAAGCTATGTAACCGTTTTAAAAAGACATTTTTTCGAATTTTAGTTCATAACAGGAATAATGAAAATTCGAATTTCCAATAGATCGAAGGAAAGAAAAAGGAGGACGGTGAGTCACAGGAGACATCGATAGCCGATGTTTATGCGGAATTTAACGAATGGGCCTCGCAGAATCGCGTAACGGAATTCCGTTCGGGAAAAGTGACGAAATTGTACGCTTTCGATCGTCCGGGAACGCCTAAAGAATCCGAATATCTCGAGATCAGATATCCCGCATCATTTCCATCGATGGATCCAAATTACAGTGGTAGAACGATCGAGCATGTTTTTGGTACATCGGTTAACGCCCTCGAGCTCTTGCTGATCGAACGTAATATCAAAGGACCTTGCTGGCTTGAGGTGAAAAATCCACTTCCAACGACTAGTCCAGCGAGTTGGTGCAAGCTTCAAGTGAATTGTATAAAATTTGAGAATATCACTGTTTGCTCGGACACGATTCAAAAAATGACAATGCCACCGATGGTAATGGCAACGCTCAACGTGAGAATGTCACTCAGTTCGAAGCAACAACAGAACGAAGTCGTGATGATCGGTATATTGCTTCACAATGAATATCAGATTGACAAACCACCGCCAAAGCCACTTTTTCAACAGCACTATTGCCTCGTTACGCATCCTCGTGATATACCATGGCCGCGTCATTCACGCGACGTTCTGGCGAAAATGAAGAACACGAGGGTCGTTAGATGCGAGACAGAGCGCGACATGATCGAGGAATTTCTCAATATAATACAAAAGGCCGATCCTGATCTGTTGATTGGTTACGATTGTGGCTTTCAACTGGACGTTCTCATGCATCGTATATCGAGTTTGAAGGTGAAAAATTGGAGCAGAGTGAGCAAATTGCGTCGAAACGTGATGCCACTGTTCAAGGGCAAGATCAATCTTGGCCAAACCTTTTGCGGTCGTCCGATATGCGATATACAAACATCAGCGAAAGAATTGAATCTCAAGGTTCGAAGTTACGATCTTCAATCATTGTGCACAGCCGTACTGAAGAAGAATGAAAACGATTGCAAGGAGATCAAACCGGCCGATTGTCCGAAATTTTACGCAACGGCGAAAAAAATCGAAAAGTTATTGCAACTTACGATGAACGAGGCACTTTGCATAATAACGCTGTTGTTCGAGCTCAATGTTATGCCACTTGCCGTACAAATAACGTGCATCGCCGGTAATATATTGTCCCGAACATTGTCGGCCGGAAGAGCCGAGAGGAATGAGTATCTTCTCCTTCACGCGTTCTTCAAAAAGGGCTACATCACACCGGATAAACGTTACTCGAGCAAAAATAAGGATGACGCCGAAAAGGGAAATTCACGGAGGAAAAAACCCGCGTACACCGGAGGTCTCGTGCTCGAACCGAAAAAAGGATTTTACGAGAACTTAATTCTACTTATGGATTTCAATTCTCTTTATCCGAGTATTATACAGGAATACAATATGTGTTTCACGACAATACCTGGCGCCGCTTACGCCGATTCCAACGAGCTAACGATACCGGAGGGGGATCTTGAACCAGGCGTCGTACCTACGGAAATTCGTAAACTCGTCGAGAGCCGAGGTGAAGTTAAGAAACTCATGAAAGCGCCGAATTTGTCGCCTGAATTGAAATTACAGTACAATATCAGACAATTGGCCTTGAAACTCACGGCGAACTCCATGTACGGATGCTTGGGAGCTTCGCACTGTAGATTTTACGCCAAGGGATTGGCCGCTCTCGTTACGGGTGAGTATTTTCAGAAAAAAAAATCTGCATTCATAAATACCAGAGATCGGCAGTAATGATATTTTCAGGCGCATTTTCGGAAAATAATATCAATTACTCAGAAAATGGGTAATTGGTTTGAAAATATTTTGAATTATCCGAACAATCGGTAATTGGTAAAAAAAATAATATCAATTCATTAGAAAATGGGTAATTGGTCGAAAATTTTTCAATTATCCGAATAATCTGTAATTGGTCTCAAAATAATACCGATTAATTAGAAAAATGGGTAATTGGTCTGAAAATATTTTCAATTATTCGAATAATCGGTAATTGGTCGAAAAATAGTATCAATTTTTCAGAAAAAAATAGAGGAATATAGAGGTAAATACACATATATAGAGATATATGTCTATATATCGCTAATCACTCCTATTTTTTCAAAAACACATTTTCAATAAAATATTAATTTTTTCTGGGAATTTGAAAATATTTTCGAACTAATTACTCAATTTTTCGAAAAGTTGATATTATTTTCCGACCAATTACCCATTTTTCTGAAAAATTAATATTATTTTGCTACCAATTACCGATTATTCGGGTAATTGAGAATATTTTTCGACCAATCACCGATTATTCGAATAATTGAAAATATTTTCAGACCAATTATCCATTTTATGATAAATTGATATTATTTCTTTACCATTTACCGATTATTCGAATAATTGGAAATATTTTAAAACCAATTACCCATTTTCTGAGTAATTGGTATTATTTTTCGACCAATTACCGATTATTTGGATAATTGAAAATACAATTTCGGATAATTTTAATTTATCCATCAATTGTGATTCTATCTTTTCAAATTATCGATTTTCCATCAATTGAAAAATGGAAAATCGTAATTTTTTTTGCTGATCCCTGATAAATATGCATATTGCTTCTTCCAGATGTTTTGTCACCCTTATGAAGCTTTTCCTATGACAACGCAACCTTTTGTGCGTAACCGATTCGTATGAAAACATGAAAAATTCGATGAAAGGGTATAGCCGGATAATCATGTAAAATTTGCCACCAGCGATTTTTAAATATCCACATAGCTGATCGATTTCGAATTGAAGAAAACAAATTGACTGAAAATTTCAGCTTTTAAACACAAAAGTAACGACATAATTTTAAAAAATGTGTTTTTCAGTATTTATTTCATTAGAACTATTTTACTGAATATTTTTTTACACACATTTTTTGGCTAAGAATTATCGATAAGAGACATTGAAAAGTATTTTTTAAATAAGTTTTTAATCATTCCTTTAAAAAAACCCTGCAAATTGGACATTTGCACATTGCTTCCGCATCTTTATCCATAGTTCACACAGCTTCCTTTATCACAAAGTATGGCGATCAATTTTAGCTTCCTCAAAAAAGAAGCTCTGTTGACTACCGAAAAACATGAGTAATCAATGTGCAAATTCGCCTAATTCTTTCAAATTTACTTCTTGTCAAATTTGATTTTTACTAAATTCAATAGCGAAAAACGTGATCACTATTTTGAATGTGTACAAAGTTTCAGTACAATATCTCGCAAATAGCCGAAGTTACACTACACTATTTTTCAAAAAAACAATAATTTGATACAATTTTAATCATTCGATCGATTTTCGCAAAATTTAGTAACGAACAACCTTGGTTGCTGTATTAGCTCTATGCAAAGTTTCAGTGCAATATCCGAAAAATCGCACTAGTTTGAGCGTGTACGCTATTTTTCCAAAAATTAAAAATTTCATAAAATTTTAATCCCTCGATGGATTTTCGCCAAATTCGATAGCAAACAACCTTGATAGCTATACTAGTTCTGTACAAAGTTCCAGTTTAATATCTCGAAAATTGTGCAAGTTAGAGCGTTTAAGCTTTTTTTCAAAAAATTAAAAATTTTATAGAAATTCAATCTTTCCATCGATTTTTGCCAAATTCAATATCAAACAACCTTAATAGCTATACTAACTCTGTACAAAGTTTGAGTGCATTATCTTGAGAATTGCAGAAGTTAGAGCGTTTACGCCATTTCTTCAAAAATGGGAAAAGTCGATCAAATCTGAATACCCGTTAAAATTAAAACTAAATTTTTGCATAATGAAGAGTAATTCGTACTCGTCAAGTATGCCAAAATTCAGCTCGATATCTCGAAGCGTTCTCGAGTTATTAATTATTTACATTTGAAACTCAGGATACATACGCACACACATACACACACGTCCGGACATTTTTTCTAAATATGATTTCTCAATGTTTTAGGACATTTTGAACATATTGACATAAAAATCGCGAAAAAAAAAATTCACGAAAACAAAGCTTCCTTTATGAGGAAGCAAAAAAAAATAAGAAAGTTTTTGTCACTATATTTAAATATGTTCCTTTCGGGTGTCAATCACGAATTTTTCACAGCAAACTCCTTTTTTGCTCTTCTTTATACAGGAAATTTTCAACTTGATCCATTTGGTGCAACATAGTAAAAAAAAAAAGAAATCGATTTTTTCACATTTTCTTCGAAGATTATTTACTATTGTACTTGTTTTTAAATTTCAAAATATATAAAAATTCTTATATTATTTCCCCATACTATTGGGGATAATTATTCAGTAATATAATAAAAACAACATTTTTAATTTTATAAATTTTTGTTTTTTTAATTATGTCGTCACTTTTTCGGTTTGAAAGCTGAAATTTTCAGGAAATTTTTTTTCAATTAGAAATCGATCAGCCAAGTGGATTTTCACAAATTGCTGGGGGCAGATTTTACATGCTTATTCGGCTATACCCTTTGAACAAGTTAGAATTTAACTAAAATCGCATTGAAATAAACCTAAATAAACCTAAAATCGCATTGAAATAAGGGCGCTGATTTGTCTATAGCTTTTTGGTACCATTCATTAAATCGTTCCGAAATTATAGAGGATTTGTCTTTCGCTCAGGCATACGTAGCTATAATTATTCTCTATCGAGAAGAGCTCCCATTACAAAGAATAAAAAATATTCAAATGAGAATAATTTGAACATTAAAATATGTCAACATTTCAGGGAAAGGTCGTGAAATTCTACAGAATACGAAAACTTTGGTGGAAAAATTGAGTTTCGAAGTTATTTACGGTGACACAGATTCCATTATGATCAACACCAATAATCTCAATTACGATGATGCTATTGCAATAGGAAAAAAGGTATTTTTCAATGTTCTTACGGGTGTATGAAGAACTGAAAATTCAGAAAATAGCCATAAAGTTTCTCACGACCGTTTTGAGGAACATAGTGAGCCTCGGTCAAAATTTGTTAACCCATGACCAAAATTTAATTTGAAAAAATGATTTCCAGATAAAACAGGAGGTAAATAAACTCTACAAAAGGGTCGAACTGGACATCGATGGGGTTTTTCGTTATATGTTACTATTGCAAAAGAAAAAATATGCCGCTGTCTCGATGTCAAAGTTACCGAGCGGACAAATCGAATTGAGCATGGAACACAAGGGTTTGGATATCGTGAGACGCGATTGGTGTCAGTTAGCCTGTGATACAGGAAAGTAAGTTGACAAACATGCAATAAATTAATAAAATAAAAATAAAAAAAACATCCCATGGACGAATTTATTCTCACGTTTTCTCGCAGAAACATATTGGATCAATTGTTGTCGGATCAACCGAGCGAATCGAGACGAGAGAAGATATTCGATATTTTGGCGAATGTGGCGTCGAGTGTGCGTGAAGCAAAAGTGCCATTATCGTCGCTCGTCATGACGAAACAATTGTCGAAAAATCCAAAGGATTATCCGGAAGCGAAATTGCCACATGTTGCTATAGCACTGAGACTCAACAAAGAGGGTGGACGTATGTGGAAAGCCGGAGATACAGTTCCCTATATAATATGCGAGGTAATTGCTGAGCCTAGACGAGAATAATATCCCAGTTTTTTAAAAATGATAAAAATTGGATCTTTCAAAGGATGGCACAACAAGATCAGCGACGGAGAGAGCTTATCACGTGGACGAATTCAAAAAAAGTAGTACACTCAAAATCGACGTTAATTACTATATTCTCAGTCAAGTGTTTCCCGTAATATTACGCATTTGCGACCCAATCGAGGGTATCGATGATGTTCTTTTGGCGAAGCATCTCGGTATCGATGATATTTACAAATCAAAACGAGTGATACACGAACATGAGGACGTAGAAGTGCCGTTGCAGATGAACGAGGATCGTTACAAGTATTGTTTGCCATTGAAATTAAAATGTCAAAATAGTAAATGCAACACTGATATCGAGATAAAGGAACTATTCACAAATTTCGTAAGCATTATCGCAGTTTTGTATATTTACATTTTGTAATGGATATTAATATTTGTTAGAAGAATACTTAATTTTGCTCCCTCCTTAAGCAGGGGTCTCCAAACTTTCCAGCCTTAAGGCCATACTGATTACTCCAGTAAGTTGAAAGGGCTAAAACCGTTGTAATTTTACAACAAAAAACCATTAGCTCCCGCGTAGAAGAAAATAAGCTTTGAAAGAGTCACGGATAGGATCCGGAGTAAAATTCTTTCAAAGATTATTTTCAAGATTCTAAGATTTTTTCAGATTCTTTCAAAGATTTTTTACAAGAATCTTCTGTCGGATCGGACGGCAATCTTCCGAAGAATCTTTCAAAGATTCTTTCCAATAATCTTTTGTCGGCTCGCGCGAGAACCTTCTGAAGAATATGTAAAAGAATATTTAAATACTCTTTTCAAGATTTTTCCGAAGATTCTTTCCAAGATTCTAAGATTCTTTTTAAGATTATTTCGAAGATTCTTTCAAAGATTCTTCGGAAGATTCGCGTCCGAGCCGACAAAAGATTATTGGAAAGAATCTTGGAAAAAATCTCTGAAAGAATCTTTGAAAGAACCTTACTCCGGATCCTATCCCTGATTCTTTTCAAGATCCTTTCCAAGAATCTTGGAAAGAATCACGAATAGGATCTGGAGCAAAATTCTTTCCAAGATTGTCAGATTCTTTTCAAGATATTCTTTCGAAGATTCTTTTAAAGATTCTTCGGAAGATTCCCGTCCAATCCGACAAAAGATTCTTGGAAAGAATCTTCGAAAGAATCTGAAAAAAATCTTTGAATTGAAACGAATCTTAGAATCTTGGAAATTCTTTCCAAAGATTCTCTTTGAAAGAATCTTGCTCCGTATCCTATCCGTGATTCTTTTCAAGATTCTTTCAAAGATTTGTTGTCTACCTGGGCTTGATTGATAACACCGGGTCATTAGCTGTCGCAGGCCGGATTGATGACACTGGCGCCCGGATTTGGTCCGCGGGCCGTAGTTTGGAGATCTCTGTCCTAAAAGAAGCTTTGTTTTCGTGAATTGTTTTTTCGAGATTTTTATGCCAATGTGTTCAAAATGTCCAAAAACGTCGAGAAGTCATATTTAATTTTTAAAAAATTCCGGATGTGTTTGTGTGTGTCCTGAGCTTCAGATGTAAATAATTAATAACTAAAGAATGCTTGGAGATATCGAGCTGAAATTTGGCACACTTGTCGAGCACAAATCGCTCTTCATTATGTAAAAATTTTGTTTTAATTCTAACGGGTGTTCAGATTTTATCGACTTTTTTCGTTTTTGCAACAATAGCGTGATCGCTCTAACTTTTGCAATATTCAAGATATTGCACTGAATCTTTGTACAGAATTAGTATAAGTTGTTTAGTATTGAATTTGGCAAAAATCAATCGAAAGAGTAAATTTTTATGAAATTTTGATTTTTTTTGAAAAATAACGTAAACGCCCTAACTCGCACAATTTTCAAGATATCACACTGAAACTTTGTACAGAACTAGTATAGCTATGAAGGTTGTTTGCTATTGAATTTGGCGAAAATCCATCGAGGGATTAAAATTATATGAAATTCTTAATTAAAAAAAAAAAGCGTAAACGCTCTAGCTCTTGCCATTTTTAAGATATTGCACTGAAACTTTGCACAGAGCTAATATAATTATTAAGGTTGTTTGTTATTAAATTTGGCGAAAATCGATCGAATGATTAAAATTTTGGTTTTTTCGAAAAATAGCATACTCTAACTTCGGCTTTTTGCGAGATATTGTACTGACATTTTGTACACATTCAAAATAATGATCAACGTTGTTTGCTATTGAATTTGGCAAGAAGTAAATTTGAAAGAATTTGGCAAATTTGCACATTCATGTTTTCGATAGTTAACAAAGTGTCCTTTATGAGGAAGCCAAATTTGATCGCCATAATATATGATAATCGAAGCTGTGTGAACTATGAATAAAGATGAGGAATGTGCAAATGTCCAATTTGCAGGGTTTTTTAAATTGGAATCTTTGCAGTTCCTGCTGTACCATTAAATGGAAAATAAATAATTTTTTCTATAGCCTTCCGGACATCTTCCGTCGCTCGCTATGTGTCCAAACATTGAGTGCGACATGCCACCATGGAAATACGTAAAATCTATACAAAATCAATTGCAGCTTGCAATTAGAAACTGCATCGACGAGTATTACGCTAATTGGATGGAATGCGAGGATCCACTTTGTTCGAACAAAACAAGACACTTATCGATGACAGTTCGTGGTAACTATCCACGATGCGACGCTTGTCCGGATGCTCATATGCACAGAATCGTAATATCGTGTTTCACTCACAATCATTATTCATCATTTTGTTTGCAACCTATCCTCTTTAATGCTTTTTTTTTCTCTTAGTACTCCGAAACACAATTGTACAATCAGATCAGTTATTATCTTCATCTGTGCGATCTGACCCAAGCTGGTAAAAGTCTTCAGGGTGTAAATTCGCCGGAAATGATATCGGCTTACGATTCTCTCAAAGAATTTATCGAGAAACAGCTGAGACGTAACGCATATTCAGTCGTCGATTTGGAGTGGTTATTCTCAATGACATGCTCGACGAGCACCGAAACTGTTGTCGACGATGCCGAGGACAGTGATTTTGAATTTTCCGACGACGAATTGGTGCGTAAAATTTCTGCGGTGTCAAGATTCGGGTTAGTCATCATTCTAATAATTTTTTCCTTCTTTTTCGCAGATTCCCGAAGATGAAACCGAAGGCAGGTGAGGTGCATCAAAATTTAAGTTTTGTGATAAAAATTCGTGGCCTTAAAAACACAGGAAACTACTATCAGTTTATACTGAAATTTCATTCAACCGTCGAAGTCTGATGTACAGTATAGTGTTGATGATAAGGATGGTGACAACAATAGTACCTAAGCCTAAAATTGAATTTGATGTAAATGATACCCAGTTGGTTCTTTTTATTCGATGAATATACATACGATCCTTAATGGAAAGAAGATTTTTTTAAAGATTATAATCTGCCAACGATTCACGAATTAAATTCGAATGTAAATTATACATGTCGACGATAAGTTCTAGTTCCTGATAAAAATGCGATTTGATTATTTGCTTCGGATGTTCCTGATTCCCTCGCTGCGACATACACTGGACTCCCGGTGTATTGACACCCCGTATAACGCGCAAATCTCGCGGCGGAGACTCGACGCGCTCTGTTCCGAGAAAAACTTACGCGCAAAGCTTTCCGGTAACGTCCTTTAATTTTGATGAAATTTAAATATGTCGTTCTGGGAGCAATAAACATGCGATCCTTCAATTTTTGTCAAAAATTTGATTGAAACAAAAAAACCGTTCGATAGATCAAATTGAAACTTGACAGGGTTTTTGAGGGTATATTGAGCGGTAAAAGTCACGTTTGACATTAGTCGTTTTATCAATATTTTCAATCTTGCCTTTGATTTTCTAAAAGAAAAACACGAATAGCCTTTTTTTTCACCTGTTTTTTCAAATTTGTGTCACGCATGGAAACAAATTTTTTTTCAAAAAACCATTGTCAATCCTTGAAAAGAATTAATTCAAGTTTCTGAAACCCCCCTTTTATTTTCTGTGCGATTATTGGTTGCTGAAATATCAATGTTCAAACGTAAGAATATCCTGATTCAGCAAAAAATGATCACATCGAGGTCTAACAAAAGCAAATTGAAGCCGAATGAACCAGCTATCCTGTCCATGCAATGGTTTAGCTGGAAAAAAAATTTCCAAGTCAATGCAGCCAAAAACAAGTACGTAAAATTGGCAAAATTTTTTT
The DNA here is from genome assembly GCA_946863875.1 of Alloplasta piceator. NCBI lineage: Eukaryota > Metazoa > Arthropoda > Insecta > Hymenoptera > Ichneumonidae > Alloplasta > Alloplasta piceator. The sequence goes on along the minus strand of OX333080.1, from coordinate 18,452,958 downwards.
TTTCACACTTAGGATTGCGTGGACCTTCGAAATTTTTTTCGCTGAAAGATCTTGAAACTAGAAACTTGAAGCTTCAAAAAGCTTTTTTTTAGACTTTGATACGACCATTTTTTTACTGAGATACAGCATTTTTTGAAACCACTAAAAATTTAGAATTTTTTTTTGATCCCTTAACTGTTTCCAGTAGTGTATTTAAATTTCATCGAAATCGAAGGACGTCACCGGAAAGACTTTCCTAGTCAGAAGCGTACGCGTGTTACTTGTGTTTACATTGTATCATTTGGAACCCGGCAAAATTCAAAGCACTATATCTATATGGGAGAAAACGCGTCATTTTTACCATTTTTTGACCTGACCATTTTTTATTTAGCCGAAACTCCGCTCATTTCATCGTATGATCCCGAAAACTACTCTCATATTTTATTAGATTTTTTGGAGCCACCATGGCGGAATACAAGGCCATCGAATATTTTCGACTTTTGAAAATATTTAATTTTCAATCGATGAAATCTCTGTAGCGGTTAATCGTATCGAAAAATATATAAGCCGGTTTTTTTTCATCTTAAGTCCATCTTTAAATAAAAACTCTGCAAATTGGATTTTTGCCAAATTTAATAGCGAATAACCTCGATATATATTAGCTCTGGGCAAAGTTTCAGTACAATATCTTAAAAATTGCACAAGTTAGAGCGTTTACGCTATTTTTCAAAAAATTCAAAATTTCATAAAATTTTAATCCCTCAATGGATTTTCGCCAAATTCAATACCAAACAACCTTAATAGTTATACTAATTTTGTACAAAGTTTGAGAGCAATTCGTGCTCGATAAGTGTGCCAAATTTTAGCTCGATATCTCGAAGAGTTCTCGAGTTATTAATTATTTACATCTGAAACTCAGGATACATACACACACACACACACACCCATCTGGACATTTTTCTGAATATGATTTCTCGATGTTTTAGGACATTTTGAACACATTGGCATAAGTCTCGAAAAAAAAAAATTTCATGAAAACAAAGCTTCCTTTATGAGGAAGAAAAAGATGGTGCAATTTTTTTAAAGCAAATTTAAGCAGTCAAAATACTTTTTAAAAATTAAAGTCGCGATACCTCCCCCCCCCTTCGAATTTTGAATAAAAATTCTCAAAAATACTAGATTCATTATCAACATTTTTGAAAAAAAAACGATGGGACATCTGGTGTTCGCTCGATATTGATTTTTTAGTATTTAATTTATTTGTTGTTCATTAATTTCTGTCTATCTGTTAAATAATTTGAGCTTCAAATAGTGTTAAAAAAATAGTAAAAAAAATCATGTAAATCAATTATACGTTTTCATGCTTTGGAAGAATATTCTACGCGTATTTTCAATTTTATACTTGTATAAAACACTCGTTTAATTTTTTTTCAATTTCAAGTTTAAGTATTTTATACTCTTATTTGAATCTCGTTTTTTTTCTCGGATATTGAATTTTTAAAAATTAGATTATGTATCCCGTTTTCGACGGAATTCGACCATCTTTCAGAAACAACTTTACCGTTGTGAAGAAAAAATAATGCAGTGATGCTTCTGAGCATTTTTTATTGATTGGGCTATTTTGAATAGCCCATTCATTAAAAATTCCTTTCATCGTTCGTAATTAGTCTTTTCACGGTAAATAATTTCAATCGACGTTATATTTTTTGAATTCAGCCTATTCGTAGCGGTGTCGGTACGATGGAATAAGATTTTATCGTCGTTTATCACTGTGGAATGTTCCTAAACAGCGATGGCGTCATATTACTACTATTTTTTTACACTATTCGAAGCTCAAATTAATCAACAGATAGGACGAAATTAATGAATAACAAGTAAATTAAATATTAAAAAATCAATATCTCGCGAACCACCAGAGGTCCCATCGTTTTTTTTTATCAAAAATGATGGTAATGAATTCTAGTATTTTTAAGAATTTTTTTTCAAAATTCGAAGGTGGGGGGGTGGGTATCGTGATTTTAATTTTTGGAAATTATTTTGACTGTTTAAATTTGCTTTAAATAAATTGGAAAATTTTTTATTTAAAGATGGACTCAAGATGAAAAAAAAACCTCATATATTTTTCGATACGCTTAACCGCTACAGAGATATCGGCGATTGAAAATTAAATATTTTCAAAAATCGATTTATTCGATGGTCTTGTATTCCGCCATAGTGGCTCCAAAAAATCCAATAAAATTTGAGTTGTTTTTGGGATCATACGATGAAATGAGCGGAGTTTCGGCCAAATCAAAAATGGTCAGGTCTAGGAATTCTAAAAATGACGCATTTTTCCCCATATAGTATACTTCCCGGTTTAAAGGTCAAATCCCCGCCGTGAACTATATACCGGGAGTCCAGAGTAAATACTTGAAATTAAAAAAATCAATGGACTTATTCCAATGGAAAGGGCAAAAACCCTTATTAACTCGATAGACATCCTGTTCTCTTGATATTTTTACAATTCAGCGACTTTTTTTCTCAATACTTTACCGCGATAAAATGTTATTTAAAAAACCGCAATATATTACAATGCTCTCGATAACTTCGTTTTTCTCAACTCGGACAATAAACTTTTTGGGAGAAGGATAGTAAAAATTGTGCTTCCACATTGCTTTCTTATGTTTTCTTAGCTATCCACAAACGACCCTTCAAAAGTAGATAAATTTATCGATTTCAGTTTCCACATAGAGCTAGCCTCGAGATAAAAAAAACTCTTAAGGCATGCACCACATGCATTGACCGCGTCGAAATTTAAAAACTTTTAAAAAAAAATTTTAATCTATAAATTCCAATTGAACCCCTTGAGCGATTCTTTACAAATTCAACCTGAAACAACCCTGTCACCTAGGGCATTCCCCATACTGTAACCCAGACACAAATAATCTGACCTCAGCGTCAAGCAGACACCGTCAACTAAGCACTATTCTGCCAAACATGCATATAACTTTAACACGATTCGATTACGTGGGTGGGTGTGATTTATCACGGATATTTGTGTCCGACTAATTTTAACTAGTTTCTGGTCAGTTCGTGGCCAGTTGCATGGTGTCTGAGTGAAGTTTACGCGCGATATATGGACCGCGGTCACTCGGATAAGAAATTATTTAATCGATGTCCAGCTCAATCGTATCTAGTTGATGAGCCCCAGAGCGAGCATATTCGCCGTGGCCAATCAAAACGTGTACATCTGAGTTCGTAGCCAAATCATTCGCATACATTTCCATCAGTGTTCAGTTGAATCGTGTCTACACCATTGCAACAGTCATTCACATTTTCAGTGTCCAGCCGCACAGTGGACACTTAAGTTCGTGGCCGATCGAGACATATACGATTGATCGATTTTCGGTTTAAGGCGGTCGGGTCAGCGTCAAAACGGGGATTTTCAATAATAATTTATAATGTTTGTAGAATATTTACAAATATGATGTATCGTCCACCATTTGAGATACCAAATGAACAATGTTTTGGGACTAGTTAGAACCCTTAAAGTGCACAGATTTTCCGAAAAACCTAGTTTTTAATTTTTACACTCTGCGCGTGATTCAGAAAGAACCGCTGGACGGATTTTGTTCTACGTCTCATTTTCTTCGTAACCGTTTTTCCCACGGGATAAACGCGGCACATTTTTATTAAATTCAAAATTGGGCCCAGGATAATGCCTGGAACATTCAAAATAGGCTAACAATTTCAAAACAGGTCTGCCACTTTGAAATAAGGGGCTGGAAAAAAATGTGCTGCGTTCATACCATGGGGAAAAGTGGCACGAAGAAAATGAGACGGCGTAGAATAAAATCCGTCGGGCGTTTTATTCTGAATCACGCGCAGAATGTAAAAACTCAAAACTAGGTTTTCCAGAAATCCTGTGCACCTTAAGGGTTCTAGCTAGTCCCAAAAAATTATTCATTTGGTACCTCAAATGCTGGACGATACATCACATTTGTAGGCATTCTACAAAAATTATAAACTATAATTAAAAATCGCCGTTTTGACACTGACTCGACCGCCTTAAGTCGTGTCTAACAGATTGCCCCATACTGCCGTGTTCAATTACATCATGTACGCTTGGATGCACGTTGATACGCGTTGTACGTTCAACCACGCGTGGCCAATCAGATCGTTTCAGGGATAAAGTATGTCGTGCATTCATAAACAAAAATTGAGTTTGATAATTGCAAATTACGAAAGCTAGAGCGACCACAAATTTGTCTCAAGATTTTCAAAACAAAAACAAAGATTTTTTGCGTGAAAAACAAATCACGCTCCGTAACTGCAAATTTACAACGGTTAATGCGTTCAGCACATTTTTTTTCCATGCTTCGTTGAAATCTACACACTTCCATCGATCATTTTCTAATTCCGTAGAGAATAGTGATGATAGTCTATCTGTATGAAGAATTCAGTTCCATAACTAGAAAATTGCGAAATCTATAGCGTGTATATTCTTGAAAAAATTGCAAAACCTACAACATACGAATCTGCGGTTCGAGTTTTTCCAAAACAATAGAAGAAATTGGTGGATCTACTTGCGTGCAAAATTTGAGACCAGTCGGTACAGCCGTGCCAAAGTTATGGAAGTTTAATTGTTGCAGCTCTATATATCACATACGCACACACATACCTTTATACACACGTCCGTACATTCGTTCTTAATATAATTTTCCGACGTTTTATATCATCTTAAATGTACTATCATAAAAAATGTCAAAAAAAGGTTTTCCACGAAAACAAAGCTTCTTTTGAGAAAAAAATAAAATGAAAAAAAGCGAATATTTCATCTGATTATATCCATATCGCATTTGCAAGTAAAAGAAATAAAAAAATTGCGCGAATCCCATCGATGCAATTATGCTGGACGACATATCCAAATATATTTCAAGCGTTATACGTTATAACGAAGGACGTTATAAAAATAAAATTTAGTTTAGTTAGCTACAAAGTCAACTCTTTGTTAGCCAACTCTATTAATTTATGGTGACATGCCCGCTAACCATTTTTTCTCGTTTTCTCCATAATGCGTCGCTGATCAAAGCCCTACAATCTTGAATTTAAATATTGGTGGAAACCGAATTTTTATGCGAATTCAACAAAAAGGACATGGAAAACTTCCTTTTCAGCTTGGTTCAAGCCAAATTGCGGGTGCAATGCAATACCAGGAGTTAAATGTTCTTCACATTTCTTGGAGAATTTTAAAAATTCATTTTTGCTGTTCAGTATCACTTTCTGTAACGTTCGAAATGTTGTAAAAATTATATTGCGGCAAATTCGAAGATATCAAATTTTGCACAGGTACACCGGTGACAAGGGTAGTTGTGTTGCTTCTCTCTCGAAAAACGCCCGTTCCCTGCGAGGCATTCGTTAGTTGCGCCTGAAATGACGTTGTCGGTATGGCGTGAATCGGTATCTGTTGTGATACGGAAGCAGGAGACACTGCCTGAGTGACCTTGACAAAACAAACGTTTCGAGTAAAATTTATATCATAGATGGATTTGGCAAAATTTAAAAGTTATAAATTACTTTGCTCACTTGAACGTTGGCGGGAGGTTGACGCGACGAAGAGACGGAAGTAGGCGAGGCACTTTCTTGTCGCGGCGCTTGAGTTTCCTGCTGAGGCTGTTGAAGATGTTTGGTGTGTGAAGTATTGATACCATGACGTCGTTTCATGTGTTTATTGTAATTCGGCCAATTTGTAAAATGATGCTGACACTCCAAACAACTGTAGGGCCTTTCGCCGGTATGCTGTCTCCTGTGAGTCTGGCATAAAAAGTTGTTTCAACAGTTTTTATTTATCGAAAAAACAGCAACATTTATGCATTGATTAATGTTTAACTTTTGCTTTACGAAAAAAGCTTTTTTGTTTTGGAAAAATTGGTAGTATTCGACTTGGTACATACACATTATCGCAAAACATCAAGAAATCATATTTGAAGCGGTTGGTATCGAATCTGAAGAAAATTGTTTGGCTAAAAGAAATTGCTCTAAAGATTTCTTCGAATTTAAAAATGTACGGCAATTAGGACATTTACTTCTGTTCGAGTTGAAAGTAACGTATGTTGTAAAAGAAGACATCGACAATTTTTTTAGGTAAAAAAAAATTTGCCCACCTAAATGGTGAGATACACGTATTCAAAGTTGAGTCATTTAACACGGAGAACATGGGATAGCATGTTCAAAATTCCATTTATACTGACAAAAAAGGTACTTCCAGAGTAAAATATGAAAAAGGTGACGCGTTAAAATAATCCTATTCAAAAATAACACCCGATAAAATAACACGCAAAAATACCACACTCCAAAATAACACAACGTTTAAATAACATGCTCCAAAAGAACACAGCGTTAAATTAACACCCTCCAAAATAACCCAACGGTAAAATAACATACACCAAAAAAACACTCGGATCGTAATTTTATTTTTCATACGTATTTGTATATGCAATTTTGTGTAAAAAGTAGTTTAAATATTAATGTTGTGAGCAGCATCCCTTAAATAGACCTTTTCATCACAATTTTTTTTATGCGCATGCGTCAGTTTCAGCCATCTTTTTCGTACACTTTTTTGTAAACAAGCATGTTAAAATACCCGAATACAAATAATTAAAATTAACATCAAATAATAGTACATTTATTCAAAAAAAGTAAGCAATAAATAAAATAATAAGTGTCCTAATTGAGAAAACAAAATTTTTCAATCGATTATTATTACATTACCTTCACGAAAAGAAACAACGAAAGAGTGTTGTTATGGACTATGTAGAGTACATAACCTCAAAAATTATCCAAAGCCTTGCCTTCAATATCGCAAAAACATTATAAAATCATCGAGCAAAGTACTACATATTAAAACATGTCCAAAATGTGCAAAATGTGAATTGCGGGTGAAAAAATGTGGTCGAAGTGACAGAGGTTATGCTCAATCGGTTCATTTTTTTAATTGTTCACAATTATGTGCTTCCACTGAATTGTGAACTGGTAAAGCACCATCAACAATTTGTTCGAATAATTAATTTTTTTGTGTAGATATCCGGCTCTCCCAGCCATTAACAAGCAAAACTGTACGAAACTTTTGTATTACCGCCCTTTCAATATGGCGGCTGCGCTTGCGCACGTCACATGATGAAAAGGCCTATATTCTATAAGCTATTCGACGAATGTTTGATTGATCCGAGCTCATGGGTGACACTTCTAAATAATACTAGTAAATGACGACATTTGCATTCAGGTGGGGGAAGCCCAAATTTGCTACTGGAATGGATATCCTCGTTGCGTAGATGTCAAACTCTCGTTACTTTTGAAAGCGCGTTCTTTTTTAATTTTCTCTATTAATTGGTAATAACGAATCATTTTACAAAAATAACCCACAGAATTTGTACCTGGATATGTTAGCACTTCAGTTTGTATAATAAATGACCTTTTTTTACTACATTTCTGGAAAAAGTTATGAGAAAGCAATGTAACACAGAAAAGAAACGATCCGTTACTTTATTAGTTACTTGTTTCGTTACATTTCTTGTTTATGTTTTTTTTTCAGCAACGCTGTGAAACAATAGTAATTTACGATTTGAAGTGCAGAGTTAACATATGCAGTTACAAATACTGTGGCTTATTTTAGTAAAATAATTGGTTGTTAGCAAATAATAGAGAAAATAAAAAAAGGGCGCGTTTTCAAAAGTAACGAGGGTTGACATCTCTGCTTTGTTGTAGAGTTTCTGTGGTTTTGGTGCTGTTTGAAACCTCGCATGCAGAGTTTCTATACAGATATGGAACAATTCATCGAAATCATTCGCGATAAATGTATCGTGTTATTTTATCGTGTGTTGTTTTCTCGTTATGTTAATTTTGTATTGGGTTATTTTGTCGTTGTGTTATTCCGTAATTGTGGTATTTTGTCGTCGTGTTATTCAGTCGTGTGTTTTTTTTCGGGTGTTATTTTGTCGTGTTATTTTATCTTCGGGTTATTTTGACATGCTACCATGAAAAAAAAACTTTTGTGCAGTATCACTGTAGTATGCATAAAACGTAAAAAATAAAAAATCTATATATGGCCCACTAGGGCGATTTTTCCGACTTTTTTGTTCTTTCACTCCTCACGTAAAATTGTGTTGGATATGTCTGAAAAAAAATCCCCTGAAAGTTACAGCCCTCAATATTGATATTAAGTACTTCCCCATAGCGGGAAAAGATTTTCCATCTAAAATACGAGTAAATCAAATTTTTTTTTTCAAAATCCTATAACTCAGCGGCATTTTGGCTATCACATTGTTCTTGGTCGCAATTTACGCAAAATTAAACGATCTTCAAAAGTGTCCTCAACAGCGTAAGTGTGACTTACACTGGTGAAATGGTACGGGTCACTAAAGATGAATTTTTACCCAAAATACTCGATTTTTGCTGTTATTTAGGAAATAATTAACGTTACCGTCGAAATGTAAAGGAACATTTTGTTGGAAATTTCATTTCCTATGAAAGACGTCCTTAACACCTAATTGCTAAAATTAATATTTCATGAGATATTGAACCTTTAATTATTTGTGGTATAAAATTTGTATGGTTTATCGAACCAAACGTTTCCAATTGTTGATATCTCAATATCTCAAGAAATATTAATTTTAGCAATTAGGTCTAGAGGACTTTTTGTGTAGGATATTAAATTTTCAGCAAAATTTTCTTTTACATTTTTACGGTAAAGTCAATCATTTTGGAGATTACATAAAAAAAACGAGAATTTTGGGTAAAAATCTACTTTAGTGACCCGTACCATCTCACCTGTGTAAGATACACTTACACTGCTGAGCACTCTTTTGAAGATCGTTTAATTTTGCGTAACATGCTACCAAGAACAATGTGATAGCTAAAATGCCCATGAGTCAAAGAATTTTGAAAAAAAAATGTTGCTTTACGTTTATTCTGGATGGAAAATCTTTTCACGCTATAGGAAAGTACTTAATATTAATATTAAGGGCTGTAACTTTCAGGGAATTTTTTTTCAGACATATTCAACAAAATTTTAGGTGGGGAGTGAAAAAAATAAAAAAAAGTCGGAAAGAATCGCCCTAATGCCGACCTATTTTGAGAGATATTATAAGTTAAATAGGACCATTTGCGCATTTTATTAGCTCGTATGTGGCAAATTTGACAACGTCGCTGATAACATAGCTTATAACAGGCGCGCGATTCAAATTTCCGCGAGCAAAAGTTCTCTTCTTGTCTAATTATTGTATGGCATAATATTGATGAAACAATATTCGATAATCAATATAAAATAAATACAGTATAATCTTATACATAGGATTTTCGATTTATATCATATATACTGGATTGCCCCGTTTGACAATATGAGAATAGTAATTACGTTTGTAACAAAAAAGAAGATTAATATTGAATATAATTATTTTTGATAGCTCAGAGGATATTGGTTTATGCTGTAAGCATCAAATACCCACACAAAGTTTTGTAATGTTGATTTTAATATTATCGAAAATATTTATCGAATCGGCAATGAAATCTGCCGTTGGAAATCGATAATTCTTATTTCTTTACCGTATTTTTTACTCTGAGCTGTAATAAATCTCCCTTTTAACTCCAATGAATACTACAATTATTTTATTTTATCGTTAAATGCGATTTTTGCAAATTTCACAATCAGTTGTGTATCGACTCTACAATAGCTGCCATACATCCTTAAAAATTGGAGATAACAATTTTATTTTTCTCCGAAAGTAACTAGGCTTTCTTTACACGGAAACTTAAATTTGCGAACGTCTTAGCTCATAAAGAATTATGACCTTATAGGCAGGCTAAAGACCCTCTCTCTCGCTCTCACACGACCCCTATAGGCGCTCTCTCTCTCGCACTCGCAAGAGCGGAAAGACGGGGGGGAGGGTGTTTAGCCTGCCCTTAATATAATCAAAACTCACTGTGAGTATTCCTTTGAACCGGAAACACTTGCCGCAAAATTCACAAGTAAATGGCATAGCACCCGTATGGATTCTGTGATGTTCTCTGAGCGTGCTTTTTTCGCGAAAAGTTCGCCCACAAACGGCACATTGATGAGGCTTAGCCCCGGTATGAACTGTCTCGTGTTTCCTCAATTGTAAAGGAGTTTTAAAACTGAAAAAAAGCATAACTCATCAACGATAGAAACCAAATGCTTATGGGATTTTTTGAAAATAAAAACCTTACGCTTTTTGACACTGTGGACAATTGTAAGGTTTATCGAGCGAATGCGTGAGAAAATGTGCCTCCAGATTGCCTTTTTGTACAAAACTCTTGCCGCACTGATCGCACGTAAAATTTCTGACACCCGAGTGTATTCTCTGATGAGTCACGAGATTAGGCTTTGTTGAAAAACGCTTGTCGCATTGGTCGCAGGGATAACGATTTCTCATCGTTTCCGGCAAATGACAACGACCGTGAATAAACAGTGCATTCTGTTGTCGAAAAGATTTTCCGCACGTTTGACAAATGAATGGACGGTCCTCGCTGTGAATGGCTCTGTGAGAGTCTAGTACTTTTTTGTGAACAAAAGAATTGCCACAAATTTCGCAGCTGGAAAAATATGAAACAAGGGTTTACGAAAAGGAAAACGAAATGGTCGGTGGCTCCGATTAGAGTTGTGAAAATAGTAATGTAAAAGTAATGCATTAACCATTACTTTAAACAATGTCTATTGGATAGTTTTCCATTACAAATTACAAAAGTAATGAGTAATGAATGAATGAATGAATGTTCCATTAGAAATAAAAATAGTAATGTGTAATGGATGCGTGTTCCATTACAAATAAAAAAAAGTAACATGTAATGTATGCATATTTAACTACAAATAATAATAAATAGCATTTAATTAATGAGTGCTTTATTACGAATTACAATTTTTTTAAAAGTAATTTGCAGTGGAGAATATTCCATTACAAATAGAAAAATTGCTGTGCTCGCAACTTTCACATTGCTGTTTCATTATTTTATTTCGCTCGAAACAAATTGAGATGGAAGGAATATTGTAATATTGTAATTCTCACTGTAATATTGTTTGAGGATAGGTTCAACTCACGTGGGTACTATTTTGCTCAAAGGTAAGTCTATTAATTTTTCAATGAAAATAATTTGTCTGTGTCAAGTGTTTGTTAACTTTACTATCGTAGTGTAATTTTTTCAACAATGAAGTAAAGATTACTTCATAAAATCACTGTTCAAACATTTACTACTACGATAGTAACGTTAACAAAAACTTGATACACACAAATTATTTTCATTGAAAAATTAATAAACTTACCTCGAGCAAAATAATAGCAAAATAATAGCAAAATAATAATAATAATAATAATAAAGTTTGTAATGCGAGCACAGCAATTTTTCTATTAATAGTGCAATATTCTCCACTATACATTACTTTTTTTCAATTGTAATTTGTGATGGAGCTCTCATTCATTACACGTAATTTTTATTTATTTATAATGGTACACTTATCCCGTTCACATTATGCAGTGTAATGGGTAATGAATACAGTAATGCATTATTTACAACTCTGGCTCCGATGGATAATTCATTTCGTCTTACCTGAATTTTTTTTTCTTATTGTGTCTCTTTACGTGGGTGAAAAATCCGTAATACTTTTCGTAAACTTTGCAACATTGTACACACATGTATTTTGCCTGTTGATTGTGCACGTTTTCGTGATGCACCTCGAGCATCTCGAGACTCGGCAATTTATCGTCGCAATCAGTACACAGCCACGGATTACGAGCAAGACCCTCGCCCCGTTTTCTATCAGGCTTCGCGGGCTCGGCAGCTTGTGCCTCGATCATCTCTATGTCTGAATCCGTACCTAAAAATGCGGTTCGACACTTCTATTCAAAATTCGAATATTATAAAATGAAAATTTCCGTTCTACCCATTACAAATTTCAAATTAATTTTTCCTAACCCTTGAACATAATTCGTTGAAAGTTTAATCAAAATCGTAGGTAATTATTGCGAATCAGGGCTCCAGCTGGAAATCGCTTGAATTTTTTTTTACTGGTCAATGTCGACTTGGAGAATATGTAGCTACCAATTTCAAGTGGGGGTAGGGGCAGCGGAAAGGGCAAAAAAAAATTCTTTCTCTCAACGCTTGAATTTTTTTTGCTGGTAAATGTCGACTTAGAGAATGTGTAATGATTAATTTCAAGTTGGGGGAGGGCAGGGGGGGTGGTAAGAAAATGTCTTTCTCTCGACGATTTTTTTTACTGGTCAATGACGACTTAAAGAATGTGTACATGGGGCATTCCAAGTGAAAACGTGGGGTCATTTCCCTCGGGTCATCAGATCCTTGCGTAACTTTTTTTTAGCATTGATTCCACGTCAAAAACATCCTAATTTTTTTAAAGACAAATGAAAATAAAACATATGTTGGCAAATTTTGATATTTAGCATATTTCCCAAGACATGTTTTATTTTTATTTCATTTTTTTTACTCATGTAAGGGGTAATAGGAATCAATTTTTTCATTTTATTTTAAAAACTGAAAAAAAGTTCATTATAAAAAAAAAATGCAGCAGCCGCATCCCACTTTCTAATCATGATAGATATTACTTATTTATGACTCAGAATCTGTAGAAAAAATTGCAGAATTTTAAAATTGGTTGCAGTTATCCCTTTTTATTGAAGTATTTTATTGAAAAAAAAAAAGATTTTTCTCATTTATTTGGAAAAATATGCAAAATATCAAGATTTGCCAAAATATATTTTATTTTTATTTTATTTTTTTACTCATATAAGAGGTATTAAGAATGAATTTTTTTTATTTTATTTTAGAAACTGAAAAAAATAAAATTATTTAAAAAAATATGAGGCAGCCACAGCTCACTTTCTAATTATGATAGAAATTACTTATTTTTTATCCAAAATCTGTGGGAAAAATTGCAGAATTTAAAAATGGTGTTTTTTCAGTTATCCCTTTTTTACACAAAAATGATCGTCGCGCCTCCTGGAGGAGTGGCCAGTAAAATCTATTAAAAAATTAGGCTGTTTTTGAAGCGGAATCAATGCGAAAAAAAAAGTTATGCAAGGATCTGGTGATCCGAGGGAAATGACCCCCCGATTCGCAATAAATTTTTTGAAAATTTCGACAAAACAATTTCTTACCCCTCCCCCTGCCCCTCCCCCCACTTGAAATCGGTAATTACACATTCCCTAGATCGATATTGACTAGTAAAAAAAAATTCAAGCGATTTCCAGCTGGAGCCCTGATTCGCAATAATTACCAAATCGTAATTGAATTATCATCATTAAATTATAAATTATAACTTTGCGTTTATTGATACGCCATGAAATTACACAATCAATGCCTGAATTTATTAGGAATGTGTTCTATATCGTTTTTTCAAAAGGCACGCTTCACATAGTTGAAATACTAGTCTACCTTAGAAGGCAAAAAAAAAGCAGATTAAATTTTTTTTTCTCAGCTCCTTTATCAGATATGGCTATAAAACTGTTATTCCAATATTCTTTCAGCCTTCGAAAGTACAAAATAAAAATTGATTTTTCATTTTTTTATTGTTTGAATAACTTATAGAAGGCGCGAAAGTTGAAAATATCTTATCCCATGGCTGACAGTTAATCTCAGGATTGGCAAGTTGAAACAAAAAAATAAAAAAACATTTGAAAGAGGAAGGTTTCTTACATAAGAATTTACCACCGTTAATGAAAAATCGATTTTTTTAAAAAATGGTGGATGTTTGAAATAAATAGTGAAAAATTCATCAGTTCCTTTTCATTGCAAATATCCGCCATTTTTATTTTTAATCGATTTTTCATTAACGGTGGTAATTGTTGTGTAAGAAACCTTCCACTTTAAAATGTTTTTTTTATTTTTTTGTTCCAGACTTGCCAATCCGGAAATTAACCACCAGCCATGGGATTTTCGACTTTCGCGCCTCCTATAAATTATTAAAAGAATGAAACTAAAAAATAAATTTTTGTTTCGTACTCTCAAAGGATGAAACAACACAATGTTGTAATAACAGTGTTATAATCATATCTTACAAAGGAGAGGGGAACCAAATTTTTTAAAATTTGCTTTTTTTTGGCCTTCTTAAGTAGACTAGTAGGAGTAGCTATTCGGAATTACGGAATAGCACTTCCATGGTTTCAATATGTCTTGAAGTACGACCTTTCCTATTGTAATTACCGCATCTTCAAAGAGGAATTTGTTATTTAATTTAAACATTATCTGTACAAAATTTCAATTCGATTCGTTTTGAGAATTTATAATTTCATTCACTCGAAAACTTTATGATATATGATACATTAAAAAGTTAACTACATTTTTTTTTATCACATAAATTTTTTATACGGTATTAACCTTGGCTTTTACTTAAAATTCAACTTTGGCTTTCTCATTGAGTTTCTGATGGAACATAAAGTAACTAAGTTTTTTTACGAATTAAAGTGATTTTGTTGCCTTCTCACCAGTCATATATTTCTCAGGAATCTTGATGCCGTCTTTCAAATGCCGATAGTCATTGGAATTTGAAACATCATTACGATCCTCATCCATATCAGAATTCTCAGCTCCATCCTTAGAATTCGATATCTTTCTCATTTGAGATATTTTTTTGGGTTTTTTCTTCGTCTGCTTGGGCGATACTTTTTTTCCTGCTGCTGACTTGAATTTTTTTTGTTTCACTATACCTCGTGACACAAGTATACCATACTTGACTTCAGGTTTGCTCTCCTCTTCATTGTCATCATTATCATTTACAAAATATTCCGCGTCGTCTATATCTTGGACAGTTTCCTCGATATAATGATCAGACATAGAGCAATCTTCGACAACCTCTTCGGACTCGACTTTAGGATAGTCCACGGTTTTCTCTACGTACAATACATTTGGCTCAAATCCGCTCAATCCAGGATTTAGGGATGCCTCCACTTTTGGCTGGACGAACAATTGTCTTAGTGAATCTTGAGCCTGATTCGTTTTTTCGTAAAAATCGTTGCACTGATTCAACAGTACGCAACATTCGAAGCACACAGAGAGTGGCAAATTGTCCGTTATCACGACCTAGGATACAAATATTCATTGATAACATGCCGGGAAGTTGGTAAAGTGGAAAAGATAAATTTGAGGTTATGGTTGATTTTATTTTTTAATTTTTTACCTGAATCTGCAAGCACTTGACGATCTTTCCCTCGATAGCGAGTTTCTGCCCTTCGGTACCGTAAATACCGATCATTTCCTCTTTCGTCTCGGCGCAAAGCCGGCAAAGCTCCGAATCCGACATTTTCCTTTTTTTTGTTTTTTTATTTACAAAACCACGATTCATAAGACGACAAAACTTTTGCACGTCGCGCTCGTTACACTTTGCGAGGGTCGTTGCATCTTAAATAATTTTTAACGGCCGACTCTGTGCGTATCTTGTTGCGCCTCGAAATCCGTTAACTGACGAGTTTTTTCACAAGTATCGTAAACAAAAGACAATCGATGACGCTCACTCGAAGGGCGGACATGTTGGTTTCTTTCGCCCGTGCTTCCTTCGCCTCGAGAAAAACGTGTAAAACACTTTTTGGCCGATTTTCATGAAATTAATACAGTGGACCAGTGGACCAAGAAGACTAGAATACAGGACCCGGACAACATGAACGCACAGATGACGTAAATTTAAAGTCTTTTTACTGACGTCTTTGTGACATTCCAAAAAGACGCCTTTTTGAGTGCGTCGCCGCAGGGCGCACTTTTTTGTACGCGCATGTGCATACACAAAAGCATGCCGCATGCGCATACAAAACCTTTTGTCGGTTTTTTCCCCTTCCCTCGGCCCCCTTTTTGCCCTCCAGCCGGCAGTGATGTTCCATCGGAAGGTTTACCTTCATTTGGAAGGTTTTTTCACCCTTTGGAAGGTTGAAGGAAGATTTTTGAAAAACCGCTGAAATTGAAGGATTTTGGGCTGTGACATTTTTTTTACACAATTGTGTATTATGGTAATCATATTCACTTCATTTTTGGTAGAACAGTTGGCCCGCATCAGGGGGAGACAACGCTATTTCAGCCCTTTTTTTTAGTTCCTCTTTTACTCTGTACGTGGCGCTAGTTGTTTTCTTATCTATGCTTTATGGCGAGCAGAAGACTACTAGCACCACGAGTGACGAAATTTGGCGTCAAAAAGTTCTGGCAGTCGGTGCTAAGGGATAAAAATTTACGCACTGAGAAAAAAAATGTTTGAATGAACAAAATCTGCAGTCAAATATGTTCAACTAGATATTTAGTTAGTACAATTCAACATTTTTTTGCCTGAATAATGTTTTAGTTAACCGAAGCGCAGAATTGTTCAAAAAATTAATTATTTAGTTAGACTAAATAAATATCTAGTTGAACGTATCTGACTGCAGATTTTGTTCATTCAAACATTCTTTTTTCTCAGTGCGGACGTTATTTGATTTTTAATAGACGGTTTATGCAAATAGACTTCCCATACCGACATATTAATTTTCAAACAAAATTTTTTTACAGAATATGATTGCAGAATCTCACTACTGTGGTATTCTGCGATATACGAAACAGCGAATTCGATTAATGTTACGTGTCTCTATTTATATTATATAGATGTTTAAATTGAAGGATTTTTGCCGCCGTGGAAGGTTTTGTAAGCATGCGCAGAAGGTTTTTCGACAAGGCAATGGAACATCACTGCCAGCCGGCCATTATTGTTTGCAAGCGTCCAAATTTTCGTCGTTGCGCGTCCCGCTTTCGATATTTTCAGTTTTCACGTGCTTTGAAGGAAATTTGCACGCAATAACACACTCCTCATGCTGATGTCAATGTTTCAAAGGCGGACAAACGTAATAATGTATAATTAAAAGTCACGAACATTTTTGAAACGATAATGAATTTATCAATAAGCATCATAACCTCAATATTTCATTAATATCTTCGTCAATTCCTCGTTTCAGTTGGTTTTCACGTATACTCTTGCAGGTGAGATTACATCCCGAGGTTTATCGAGTTCTTTACGTTAGGAATTTGCCTTACAAAACAACGACCGAGCAGACGTATGATATATTTGGAAAATATAGAGCGATCAGGCAAATCAGAGTGTAAGCATCGATGTTTTTTTCGCATTTTGTTTCTATTCATTATTTCTGTACTGCATGTTCCGTATCCTTCATTGATTGAAACATGTTTTTGTCAATATCCAATCGTAATTATTGATTGTGTAATTTCAGTGGCAATACCGCAGCGACTTGAAGCTTTTTTCGCTGTCTATGAAGATATATTCGACGCTAAAAATGCGTACGATCATTGAGCGACTTTCATGTTTGCAATTGTTATCTGGTCGTTTTTTATTATCAAAGTAACAAGGCGTTCAACGCATCGATGTTGACAAAAAAATAGAGCAAATTGACAAGCTGAAAACCAAGTACAATCTCAACGAGGAAAAGAAATAATTTAAGGATCCAATGACAACTTTATAAGTATGTTCCGTTCTATTTCTTTTTACACAACTACATATTTCAAAATTCAATGCTGTATTTAAGGGCTTACATACAGTTAGAAGGCTTTAAAAAGACGGATTTTCAAGAATTTTTTTCGCGCAGACTATTCAATTTATTAATTTGAAAATTGGTGTACATATTATAATAACCTTATAATATATTAACATATTTTTTATTTGTAAAAATAATCATCGCGAATGTTGCTATCGCCGATCTCCTAGAGCTCCGCAAAAAAAAACAATTTTGCGGTGATCACGATATCTCTGGACCGGATTATCTGAAATGAAAAAACCAAATAAATTTCGTTAATATAATACATTATCTAGTATTTAATCGAAGGAATTAGCGAAAAAATAATTTTTGACAAAATGGCGACTTCTCAAAATAAAAGACTCGATTTTGAACGAAAATTTAAGCCTTAAATTGTTTATAAAATGGAAAATATTTATCGGAGGAAAAAAATCTTCGATTAATTACTAAAAAATCTAGTTAAAAAGGTTGTATTAAAATTTGAGACTGATCGGTTCAGCCGTTTTCGAGAAATCTTGATCACCGATTTTGAAAACATAGTTTTGAGAAAAACGCGTTTAAAGTTTCAAAAGCGTTTTACATGTGGTAAATTTTGTTTTTTTTCAACTAACATGGAGTCATCTATTCCAGGGCCATATAATAATCCGTTCGCATCGTTGGCAGCTTCTAATAATTCGATTTGATGCTGTCTGCAAGCCATTCTTCCCTCTCTGGTGCTCTCGTGTGATCTCAGGTCGGAGATCTTGATGCGCTGCGCATCTTCTTTATCTGTATATGAATGCGCATTGGACCCAAGTGAGACGCCCATTGCATTCATATAATATAAAAGGGCAGCTGTCCCTTCATTGAAGATGCCAGCAGCTATATATGCAGCCATTTCCACCGTTTTTGATCCGGCTGGAAGTACTTTTGGAGAGATCTTCCACACCAGTTGGTTATAGCTTTCATTATTGTTTTGGGTGAATCCAATACATTCCTTCTTCACGACTTCTTGATCACCGTATGGGGCAGCTTTCAAAATCCCGGAGTACGTTTTAGAATCACCGTCTCCAATGTAATTTCTGTACTGCACTCCGAATTTTTCCACTGAACGCTTAAATAGGTCGATCACTGCATCAACTTCCATTTTTCCAGAAGAACCTGAATGATTACAACTGCAATCATCTTGATGGTTTTCATACCATTGTTGATATTCTTCACTATCAAGTTTGCTTTTCCAAGTTTCGCATTGTTTGCAATAGGCACTTTTCACGAGGATATCAATTACTTTCCCAGAATAATATCCGATCAATGATGTCACTCCATACAAGGAAGTATATCCTCGCTTTTTCCAAGTTCCATCGCCGGACACGGTAAGCTTTGCAGATTTTCCGTCACCTTGGTGTTCAGCAGTCAAGTCTTTTTCTTCATGGTAAGCATGCTGAAAAAGTTTGTCGGTTGCTGTTTTCACACAGGAATGTATATTCTTCATAATTAAATCGTAGGTGGGCTGTGTTAGGAAAGCGGGCATGTCCATTAATCCACAAAACGTTGCAGCACCTTTTAACCCTAATCCAAGATCTCTCATGACAAACAAAAAACGCCGATTTATCTCATAAGAATGCTCGATAAAAGGACTAGAATTTATGCTACGAGATGGACACTGATCGCACAAGAAAACAATTTTAAACCCGAGTCCTCGTTCAGAAGCAGTTTCAAATTTCACATTTCCGTTACAGGTTTTGCACTGCACAAATTCGGAGATGGCCGCGAAAACAGTAATAAAATTCAAAATTCGGTACTCAAGGGACGGATCACGCGGCACCAAGATTTCCTCCTGCATTCTCATTTTTTTTGCAGAGGCACTGAAACTGGACTTATCCGTTTCAGCTGTTTTCGGATTGAAAACATTCTTTCGTTTCTTCGCTCTTGACTTGTACACTTTCGTTGATTTTCCAAGTTCTCTGCTAGACTTCATTTTCACGATATTATCGAAGGCACAAGTACACTGACACGACTTTACTGTTAGGCTTCTCTGCTGAGACTGACGACTACTTTTCAAATTTTGGCAACTGAGAAACATACAATAGAAAATGACAAAGGAAAGAGAGTAGGATAGACAAGGAAAGAAGGGACAGCGCCTCAGGTAGACAGCTGGCGCGCCGGTCCCCGACTGTGAGACGCGCCTCCCTAACGCGCCTTCATAAATGTGTCTATAACTTCGAAAATATTCGTCTGATTGACATAAAATTTTGAGTGTGTATGCTCCAATATATGTATATTCAGAAAATACAAAAAAAAACGATTTTTTGAAAATTACAAGTGTATGTAAGCCCTTAATAAAGAGTTAATAGAATAGCCATGATTGTTATTAGGAGATAATTAAATACAGCATTGAATTTTGAATTCTTTAAAAATAACATTATATACGGAATAAGAACTTACTTAAAAAAATAAATAACAATGATTATTATTAGGGGATATTTAAATACATCATTGAATTCTGAATTCTTTAAAAATATCATTGTCATACGGAATATAAATTTTTAAATGGTAAGAATTGAATTGAAATAGTTTGAAAAGATTCTGTACATGGTTGAGAAGAACCTTTTCAAACTATTTCCATTCTATAAACTATTTTCTCGCAATTTTTACCAATTTGACATTAATAAATGTACAATATTTACATATTTATAATAAATGTACACTGTACAATATTTTTCTCGTGCATTTCTTTCATGATTTATTTAAGAGGTATTTCCCCTCATCGGGAGCCCCTTTTAAGCCAACCTCAGTCGAATTACTTGAAACTTGAGTTTGTTTTAGTGTTGCTCGAAAGTATATTGTACACCAATTTTCAGGTCTCTAAATACAATAAGTTATAGTACAAACTTTTGGTGTATTCCAAGAGTATTATAGTTAGAGACCTAAAAATTGGTGTACAAAGTACAATATACTTTCAGGCAGTACTAAAAAACATACTCAAGTTTCAAGCAATTCGAAAGAGGTCGGGCTAAAAGGGAGTCCCGATGAGGGGGAATACATTTTAAATTCCCCGGCTGCTACCCATACGACGAATGACGCTTCTGATTGGCTGCACGGTATCGGTGGATTAGCCAATCGAAGCTTGGCTTGCACTGCGCAGGCGCACTTGTGTTCGAGGCGTACCACGGTCGTACATACACGGTCGTAAATTTCGAGGGTGGGGGTACCTTGCTTATCGCAGCACGAGAATAGTTCGTAATTTCGTCACTACTCGTCTCTGCGATCTATGCGCGTTCTGGGTATTCTCAAGCTCGACCTCAAAATCCCCGTGTCAGATATTATGCTCTCATACGTTGTGTTTTGCTGCAGTTGTGATTCAAATTATATTTAATAAAAAGAAAAGGTTTTTTTAAATTTGGCATAAACGCCAAGACGGTGCGCTTTTCCTTATTGCAATACCGGCCGCAAAGCCGATAAATGCGAACGTGTCGGTTTTCCGGGTGCCAAATGATAATGTTTTGTGCTCGATATTCGACATGTTGTTAAATTAACTGGAAATCTCTCATTTTCAGACCCGCTTAGTCAGAGGTTTTTGAAAATAAGCATTTGCGTTTTAGTGCGTGTTATAATAGCTTACAATAATATTAAAAACAAGTGATTGAAAAGCTAGGTTATAGCCGTGGCTATAGTGCTGTCTCTATCTCACTTCCCCCACCCATCTCCATCCGTGCTTGCGCCAGAGAGAGTTTAGATCGCAGCGATCACAGTGACAAATTTATGAACTACACATCTGGCATCAATAAGCAAGGTACCCCCACCACGGGAGTTTCCAGACCTGTATGTACGACCGTGAGGCGTACATAATAAAGACACAAAAAAGAAGTCATATTTATGTCTCCGGTAGACCTAGGCTATGTTCCTTTTTTAACTGCAAGTACTTGCAGTGCTGCAAACGC
The DNA here is from genome assembly GCA_946863875.1 of Alloplasta piceator. Classification (NCBI taxonomy): domain Eukaryota; kingdom Metazoa; phylum Arthropoda; class Insecta; order Hymenoptera; family Ichneumonidae; genus Alloplasta; species Alloplasta piceator. The sequence continues at coordinate 18,431,519 of OX333080.1, read as the reverse complement.
GTTTCGATATACGCCGCAGTACGCTTTGTGGTCGCACTTGGGATCATATGACGTCACAGTTTTTGTCGTCACTTCCTGCTGTGATCACTGCGGCTGGCGAGGTAGGGCAACTCCCAGCAACAACATGGCGGCCTACGAGAGGCGTGCGAAATTCATTTCGTCCAATGGTAACGTTGGATTCGTAGCGCACATGCGCTGTGCGCTCGTGTCAGGACGGACACTGAAGTGCACTGAAGCTCGTTCCGTTATAGCAGTGCCATTGTACGGTATAGGACTAAAAGTAATATCGGAACAACACTTGCAGTACGCTTTATAGCCGCCATATTGCAGTACTTGCAGTCTAAAAAGGAACATAGCCCTAGCAAGGACTTCAAAATGATGTCTATAAGTGGCACATCAACATCTTTAAGACGTCGTTGTGACGGCACAGTGCTCTGCTGCAGCATTACCGGAATCTCTGGAGACGTCTTACTGACATATTTTTTATGTGTTCCGTGTTGTCCAGGGAGAGTCAACTCGAGGAGTGGGGCTGGCACAAAATCCCGGTCGTACATACAGGTCTGGAAACTCCAGTGGTGGGGGTATGAACGTTTTACGGGGTCGCTTTTAGTTCCCGCCGGCGCCGCTAGAACCGCTGCGGGTTAGTAATGCGCTTAGGGGAGGGACGGAGGGTGTCTGTCTGACTCTGTCTCACACATGGTTTCGTTCCAGGTGAGTAGGTTATGCTCAAACGCGAACTAACTGATGGCGACGACTGGCGGTTGTGCTGCGAAGTAAATTCGACCCCATAAAACGTTCATACCCCCACCACTGAATTTGGCTCGAGTTTCCAAACCTGTATGTACGACCCACGGTCGTGTATACAGGTCTTGCAAGGCAGACCCCTTTCAATGCTACAACTTTCGACGTAGTTTTGAAGGCGTTTTTCGATCCCGTCGACACCGCCGCGCGTCGCTGCTATCGTGCGGTGTGGGTTATATTAGGGCGCTTAGTTAGAAAGAGACAGAAGATACTACTCGCACCGGACATCGCTCTAGCGTGGCGCACCTAGCGGCCATACATTGAGTTAAGGATGTATGAGCGCTAGGCTTAGTATTAGATTAAACACTGATTTTTTAATATGATATTGTCAAGGTTCAATATTCAGTACTTCAAAAATTTCAAGGCCCCTTAACGACTATTTAAGCAAGATATTAATTGAAAATGTCTCATTATTCATGGTTATACACAGAGCTTACAGCAAGGTTGACTTTGGAACTTTTTGTTTTCCACAGTTCGACCGTTTGTATATTAGATACCGTGAATGAAAAACATCGAGTATATCCATTGGATGTCAGGGATTATGATGATACATTGAAAAACGGGGATCAACGAACATTCGAATTAGATTATATCAAGCTGAACACGTCCTTCTTCACTTTTATTTGGAGGTTAAAGCTGGGGAGCATACGATACACCACCGAGTCAGTCAGTTACTCGGAACGAAATAATTCTTAAAACGAAATTAATTTAATATCATATGCTCTCTGAAAGTCATCTATGTACTTTTCACTAATATTTTGCTAAATATTACTACCTACTGTTCCCTTTCTGCGAAATTTCAATGAGATCATGTGTATTGACTACCACGTAGCGCTCATACATCCCTAAAAAGGCTTCAAAAGTACGACGTTCCCCCACTACCGTCGTTGCAAGACCTGTATGTACGACCGTGGTACGACCGTGCACAAAATATTTGGACAGCAGGCTACCCCACTCCCTGACTTACAAATTGCGCAGTGTCGCACTTTTATACCACTGCGCAGCTTTCGTATATCTTTTTGGCGTGTCGGTCTCTCGCGAGCACTGAAATATAGCAATATATTGCAGTGCGCGCGAGAGAGAATGACGACGCACCATGTGCGCAGTATTGTACAGCGCAATTTGCAGGTCAAGGAGTGGGGCAGCCTGCTGGCCAAATATTTTGTGCCACCCCCACCACTCGAAAAGCAGCTAGTTGACCCTCCTTATTCTAGTCTTCTTGCAGTGGACGCTCCCACAATTTAATCTCCCATAATTTGATCGCTCCCACAATTTTACTCGTTACCATGGCAACAGGCTCCCATAATTTGATCACCCCTATCGCGCTTTCTCCCCACTCCAAACTCAGCTGCCATACTGAGAGGGCAACATAACCTCAATTGTCAAATTTTCCACACAATTAAAAACGATGAATTAGATGTTATCATCAATTAGTGTATATTTCTCAACAAAAAAGGAATTCTTACACTTCAGAAATAATAAATTCCCGTGAAATGTGCTATACAGTTATAAAGTGGGGGAATGAGGGGAAAATCAAATTATGGGAGCGTTTCCGGTCCCGACATATCAAATTATGGGAGCGTCCACGTAGTCTGTAGACGCGTTTTTTGAACCGTTCGATTAAAAATGTTCGGCAGAATGTAACTTTCGCACGTGGTGTGATGTGATTTTTCTAACGAAAATTTAAAAAAACTTCGTGTTACGCGCGCGTTCTCCCGGACAACACGAATGTTATGAAGACGCCCACATTTCGTCTTTTTGGGAACGTCTTTGCAGCATTCCGAAAAGAGGTTATCTCGACGCCTCTACGACAGGTCGCTGCGATGTTCTGACGAGGCGTCTTTATAACGTCTCCTTAAAGACGTCTTTACGGCATTCTGAAAAGAACGTCTCCTCGACGTCCGTTCGACATCGCCACGGTCGTAACTCGACCGTGCAGGTCTGGAAACTCGAGCCAAATTCAGTGGTCGGGGTATGAACGTTTTACGGGGTCGAATTTACTTCGCAGCACAACCGCAAGTCGTCGCCATCAGTCAGTTCGCGTTTGAGCATAACCTACTCACCCGGAACGAAACCATGTGTGAGACAGAGACAGACAGATACCCTCCGTCCCTCCCCTAAGCGCATTACTAACCCGCAGCGGTTCTAGCGGCGCCGGCGGGAACTAAAAGCGACTTCAGCGTCTATCGTAGCGTTAAGAGCGCGATCTAGTCGAGTTCAGCCATGTGAGCTGCAATAAGGTGACTAAGCTCATTCTCGTCTATGCTTCCGATCCGCCGACATTGTTAACTCGGAGCACGACAAATAATAAAGGACCTATTTATCTTACATCGTGCTTGATATTTATTAATTCTGCGAGCTCCAAACATTACAAAAATAAACCGGAGGGAAGTAGAATGTATGGAAGCGTAGAATGTATGGAAGCGCTTGAAAGAGTGAATACATAGCAAAAGATAAAATGTACGGGAATCAAATTATTAAAGGTTATGGTATTTGCAACAATAAAATATTATCTAACAGTCTTAAAATAATGATGGATTAATATTGCAGACATGAATCGAGAATTAAAAAAGAGCAGCCTGGAATTGGATTTCAAGTATTTGAGGAGGAAACTCAACTCGTCAAACGTACCTTCATGGCAGTGGGGTTACACGAAACCCTACCAAGCCGTGCGACCGGTCAGAACGTCACGTTTCCGACCGGTCAGAAATAGCGGTATGATCACGGTCGGATCGACGTCGGAAGACGGTATGAACACGGTCGGATGGACGTCGGATGGCGGTATGGAGACGGTGGGATCGACGTCGGATGGCGTCCACCCATGCCATCCGACGTCGATCCGACCGTGTTCATACCGCTTGACTGGTCGGATTACCGTCTGACGGATTGGTAGGGAAGGACATAAGGATTTCATAGACGTGCAAAAGATTGAAAACAATTGCAGCGTCAGAAAAAGAGTTGCTGTCTAACCATAAACATGCACGTTGAAATATATTTTGAAAATAAAATTGTGCCATTTACACAATTTATAACGCTTGAGAGTATAAAGCAGTTTATCGCTCTTCTGAAAAGCATTGATGAAATGCCAGTATGATGTGATTGAAATGTTCAACAATTGTTACAATCGTTGACATAATAATTGTATATATTTATTTTTTCTATTAATGTACCTATACATACATCTGCAACATATAATGTACACTACGAGCCAGAAATGCCTGTTGATTTCTTATGGAGATTTTTACAGACAACTTGTTATTTTAAAAGCCGCATTTATGACCAGCACGGTACACATTTTTTTGTACCAATTGGGAATGATTCACCAACATTTTTACAAACTGAACTACAATTATTTTTTGGTAATTTGTAATCTAATCAATGAAACAAATATACTTGTTTAATTCTAAATCTTTTATTTTTGTACTTAATAAACAAACACCATTAACAATCGCTTCCTAGAAGTATGATTACATTATATGTATTACATGTCTCTCCTTCTTTACAGTTCTTTATACAGCGAGATTGGTCACATCAACTAAAATCTTACGATTCAACTGTCTAGCAGGCTTTGGTGCAATTGATGGATGTAACGCTTTATAATTTTTAGATACACCGCTACAGACTATTATATTTTCACGAGAAGTGCACGGTCTGTCTGGAGCATATGACAGCTCGGATAACACTCTCTGTTCTCGAGTCCTTTTTTTCAACGGAATCATTTTTGTTCTCTTGCTTGCACAGGAAATATATTCTTGTGGTTACATAAAATGTTATGATCCTGTGAGTTAATCTTGATGCATTCTCGGTGCAATCAACAAGCGAAGTTGACGGTAAATCTTCAAGGGCACTCGTAACGTTAAATAGTGTCTCCGTGTTTAAATCGTTCTTTCTTATTGCTTGAAAAGTGCAGTATTCCAAAAGAGAAATTAGCGTGGACAATGTCTCGGTCAGATGTTTCAAGTAGCCATTAGATTTTAATTTAATTAATTTGTAGCTTTCTGGAATTTTTTCACTCGGGTCCAGGATATTGTTCCTGACTGTCATTCGTATTTCGTATGATTTCTTACTGTAAGTGAGAAAGACATACTGCGCATGAGCCAGTCGTTTTGAACTGTTCCTTTCAGCGGATCGCCTCCTCATTATGGTACAGAAATTGCGGCCACTTTTTGAATACAGAGTTCCGTCTCCTTATAGTATTCCTTCGTGACATATACAGTAAACGCTCCCACAATTTAACCTCCCATAATTTGACCGCTCTCATAATTTGACCGCTCTCATAATTTGACGTGCACCATAGCGACGCGCTCCCATAATTTGACAACCCCTATAGGAGTTTCTCCCCACTCTAAACCTCCACTTCCGCCCTGAGCAAGTGCACACAGGGCAACATAACGTCAATAGTCAAATTTTCCTTGCAATTAAACACGACGAATTAAATGTTATCATTAATTAAGGTATACTTCTGAACGAAAACGTAATTTTTACACTTCAGAAAATATGAAACTTCCGTAAAATGTGCTATACAGATGTAAGTTTGTATTATGTTGCCTAGTTAAATATTGTATCGAGAGTGTTTCAACAGACAATAAGATTGATTTCATATTTGATTCTTTAGATCAAGAATTATAAACAATAAATCTCCAGTAAAACTACAAAATTTTGAAATAATATCGCTGTTGTGTCTGTAATGCATATAAGGACCACTCACCGTTTAAATTTCTCGCGCAAAAAGACATCACGCATGCATGCGCTGAGACACAGAAGTGGGAGAATAAGGGGAAAATCAAATTATGGGAGTGTTTCTGGTCCCGACAAGTCAGATTATGGGAGCGTACGCTCTCACAATTCAACCTCCCATAACTTCCCGTACAACACGAACGTCAAAAAGACGTAAATTTTACGTCTTTTTAGAGACGTCTTTGCGATATTCTGAAAAGATGTCTTCTTTACGTCTCTTTAGACATCTTTGCGGAGTACCGAAAAGACGTTTTTTGACATCAATTCTTCACTGTCATGTAAATTGACAAGAGTTGGACGTCATTTTGACGTCGCCATATCACATATATATCTACCAACTTTTTCCCGCGACTTCGTCCGCGTGAACTACGGGTTTGGATTTTAGTTTTCGGGATTTCACATACGCTGGGCTCACGATAAAAATTGATTGTAGAACCTAGAGGTGAAATATAAACAAAATGCTCCATTTCCAGGCTATAATAAATATAAATTCAAAATTATAGTGTAGTGATTGTATGTAATATAACATCCATATCCACCGATGTAACAACTCGCACCCACCTCCACCCCCACAACCACCCACACCCACCCAAGCTAAGCAACACACCCATGTAACAACTCACACCCATCCTCACCCGTGCCCAAACCATCTTCCACACCCACCTATGTAACAACTTACACCCATCCCCACCCCCACAACTACCCACGGTACCTACACCATCATCTACTTCCACCCCCACAATAATTTGCACTCACCATCAACCACACCTAGCTACGCTAAGCAACAGAGATAATGGTAACCTTTGTCATGGTAACCATTGCCGTAGTAAACGTTGCTACGGTAACCGTTACTATGGTAACCGTTACTATAGTAATCGTTGCTATGGTAACCATTGCTATGGTAACCGTTGCCATATTAACCGTGGCTATGGTAACCGTTGCCATGATAAACGTTGCTATGGTAACCGTTGCTATGTTGACTGGTGCGATGGTAACCGTTGCTATGGTAACCGATGCCGTGGTAACCGTTGCTATGTTGACTGTTGCTATAGTAACCGTTGCTATGGTAACCGTTGCCATGATAACCATTGCCATATTATCCGTTGCTATGGTAACTGTTGTTATTGTAACCGTTGTCAAGGTAACCGTTACTATGGTAACCGTTACTATGGTAACCGTTACTATGGTAACCGTTGCTATAGTGTCCGTTACTATGGTGACTGTTACTATAGTAATCGTAGCTATGGTAACCGTTGCTATGATAACAGTTGCTATGTTAACCACTGCTATGATATCCGTTGCCATGGTAATCGTTGCCATAGTAACCGTTGCCATGGTAACTGTTGTGATGGTAACAGTTGCTATGGTAACCGTTGTCATGGTGACCGTTGCCATGGTATCCGTTGCTATGGTAAACGTTGCTATGGTAACAGTTGCTATGGTAACCGTTGCTATGGTAACAATTGCTATGGTAACCGTTGCTATGGTAACCGTTGCCATGGCAACCATTGCTATGTTGACCGTTGCCATGGTTAACTTTGCTATGGTAACCGTTTATATAGTAACCGTTGCTATGGTAATCGTTGCCATGGTAACCGTTGTTGTTTACCGTTACTATGGTAACCATTGCTATGTTTACCGTTGCCATGGTAACCTTTCCTATGGTGTGTGAGAGAGAGAGATGGTATATGTGATGGTAGGTGGAAAATCCGTTTCCGATAGGAATTACTCAAAATCCGTACGTAGTGAACGTCTACGTCGAGAAAGGAGTAATCATGTCAAATTTCAAGTCAATCCGACGTATAGTTTTGGAGATCTCGTGATGAGTGAGTGAGTGCGTGAATGAGTGAGTGGTGTTTCGCTTATATATATACATGTATAGATATAGATATAGTATACATAAAGTATATGGACTATACGAATAGGACGTCAGAATATGGTCGCCCGAGAGAAAGAGATAGCGACTGGTGGTGGCCAAGTCTGGTCTCTTTCTAATCAAGACTGTATGAAGTTTATTTCGAGCTCCAGACCTGACAATTTGTTTTCGTTAAGATTGGTTTTACTCTCCATTTTTTTGTTGCATATTCTTCCTGGCAAGTCCTGCAACCGTTCCTTTAAGACATTAACCGTGAAGGAACCAAAAAAGGAATCACAGTTCCTTTACGCATTTTTTCAACCGTCCCGAGGAACCTTGAGGAACTTATTCGGTCTGTTTCTTCATGGTTTCTTCGCTAATTTTTTCAGTTCCTCGTAGTTCCCTCTGAAAAATAGCGGGATGGTTATCTATAAAGTTCTTTATGGTTCCAGCTGTTTCTTTACAATTCCTTTGTGCGTTTCCGCGGTTCACTGTGGTTCCTTACGATACTGCGGTTTCGTATAATTAAATTTGTACAACTAAAATGTGTTTGGGTTAATTTCTGTGCTTTTGAAACTGGGTGCCTTTCATGGTTCCTTCAGTTCTTTCCGTAGTTCTTACTGTTCCTTCCTAATGGGTTCTTCGTGGTTCCTCGGGTCAGTCGAAAAAATGCGTAAAGGAACCTAAGTTTCTTTATGGTTCCTCGGGACGGTTGCAGGAATTGCTAGGGCTAATATTAATTTATCATATTAATACGAGAAATTTATCGTTATTCCTCATTATTTTAAAGAGCATTTCGCGATTTTACTCGATATGAAATTTTTCAAAGCAGGAAAAACAAGGGTGTTTAATAATTAAAACGCATATCAATTTTTAGATGTTATAATATATTTTTTATTTCCAAACACATCGTGAATTACACATTTAAAAACTGACAATAAAAATACACGAAATAAAAAAGTATATTTGATATTCTATTTTAGTCTTAAATCTACTGGAAACTCAAGAGCAGTGACATGACGTCTGGGGGCGTATTTTCTGATGTTTCATCTGCATGTTCTAGAATATCTATATATATTCGTGTCACGTATAGATATTCTGGAACATGCAGATGAAACATCAGAAAGTACGCCACCAGATGTCATGTCACTGCTCTTGAGTTCCCAATTGATTTTTGAATAAGACTATCTTCGTATTTTGCGATCTTATTCTAACGTTTTCCTCTTTCTCTAACCTACAGTTTCCTTCGTGATGCAAACGAAGAGTAAAATACTTCTCAAGAATCCGCATTAGTAACATCAAACAGTGATTGGCGTCGCAATTTTCAATATTTTCAAACGTAGTCCGTGGAATGTAGGGGATAGTATTTCTTACTAAGACGTTTAAGATATACGGAGTTCGAAAAACATCATAAATCCTGTACTGTTGTTGTGCTGTTATGCATACATGTATCAAATCAGCCGAAGCCTTAGTAAGTCTGACATGCCATAACATTTTTTACTCACAAGGAGAATGATTTTTCAGACTGTAGCAATTTCGAACAATGTACACATTTTACAGACTTACTAAGGCTTCTCACAACAAACCCTGCTATGTAGGCTATAATATCATTAATGTATGTTCAATAAACTTCTTTGAATATTGAGGGTATACAATAATTGTGATCCAGCAGAGAAACCCGACAAATATACAAACAAAAGTCGACGTACGCCATATACTCAGAAAACCTTTCCAAGAGTATTTGGTCGCTCGCAGACATAATCGCTAACTTTTATAAGTTGAAGAATCGATTTGATTTCATCTAATTTTATTTTCAGACTTGTCTATATAATATATGCAATAGCACATGGGTATATATAATCATATACGATTACATATGATCATATATGGCTATATATTACTATATTCGATTATATAGAGACAAATTTCGTTCAGGATCATGTATGACCAAGTCATATATGATTATATAAGATTTTTTTCCCGGGCCTTGAAGAAATTTCAAGATTTCCCACATTAATGTCTTGAATCAAAGCCTGATTCGAAGTCTTACTGGGTACTCGTTCATGAAGGATAGTTTTCGAGTTTGCAGTAAACATGTATCATCTTGAGGGAGACAGTTTCGATAAGCTGATCTGTTTATTTGCGTGTAAACTAATAACCACTTGAATGCAGACTCAAACTGTTCAGCGGTTGGATTATTATTGCGTCCACCTCAGGATCTAACAGCTGAGAAGAAAAGCTCAAGGTGATCCTAAGAGAGTTTGTACATCAGCAAATATTTTAAAGATTTATCTGTATTTGACCATTTTTCAAATATCATAACAGCATTTTGCATAGCACTGATGAGAGCAAAGAAACCTATTTTCTGCTTTGATTTCAAAATCGGTGTAGCGCCATCTTGGAGTGAGTTTGGTAAGTTAGAATCTTCGATCGGATTTCATCTGTCGTCATTGATGCATTGTTTGCTGGGAACTTATGCTACTTTTTGCCGAGAATTTAATATGTCGAAACAATTGTTCATAATCAGACAAAATTTCTCAGTGGCCTCAGATCCGACAAATTCGAGCTCTTTTATATCGGTTCTCAAAAAGTTCAATGCGTGAGCGGTACTCTCAAAATATCTGAGTCACTAATTTAACTTTCATTTTTTCTTGGACGTTTTCTAATTTTCATCCCAGCATGTAGTTCATATTTGTACTGTGCTTTCACGAGAGCTTCAAAATAGTTCCAATCGATAGCATTTCCTTCACTATTGTATAAAACTCTTTGTTCAGCCAATATATTCCGAATTAGTTTTATCGCGTGACAATCATCAATTATTACAAAAATAGGCTTTTTGGTAGCAGGATGTGGAAAATGTATACACGCTCGCTCTGTAAAATTAAACTCAGCAGCGAGTTGTTTAGCCTCTCTTATATTACTCGGTGCCCCATCGAATGTCAGTGACACTACACTGACTCCAATGTTGTGCAAATCCGTTATACACTGTGACAAAAATTCCGCTCTTTTAGTGCCATTCAGGCTATCGATAATAGCTCATCGGGACTCTCCAATGTTCATTCAAACAAACAACCATTACTACCATGGCTTGGGTCGTCATCGAAATCTTTTTTTTTAGCGCAACTATCGTTAGTATCCGTTACAAAGCCTGAATACTTTTTTCCATTTCAAAGCAGGTGCTTCCTAATAGCCATATCATCAACCATAACACTACAAATTATAACTCTTCCCTTTTCACGGGAAAATAACACCTTCCCTTAAAGAGTTTGCAATGCTGGCTCAGATATTTCCTGACTACCATCAATCAATGTGAACCATTTTCGAACCGTCGAAGGGTGAGGGAGAGAAAGTGAGAATACTTGGCGCATATATGCATAAGCCTTTGGAGATAAAAAAAGAAGAGTTGCTGCGAAGATTCTTAAACTTAACGGGTATTCTGAGACTCGTTTCTTCGCCGATAATATCTGTATGAATAATGCTTCGGCAGCAGGGTCCATCGTCGTCTAAAGTTCAAATAAATAATAACACATGATAAATAAACGTATGAATGGGTAATTCCACTGGTTGTGGTACAGTTTTTGGCCGTGATTCCGGAAATTTTTCTGTCCAATAAAAATATCTTTTCCTTGTATGATATAAAAAAAACTCCCATATCATTACAGACCCTAATTAATGCTCGATTTTTGTCGAGTCCTAATCTGATATTTCAAGGAATAGTATTTTGTGCATCTAGGGCCAGAGATAAGTCTTTTTGTCGAGCGTGAAGTTTGCCGCAACGAGCGAAGCGAGGGCCGCAACCACGCGAGACAAAAGACGAATCTCTGGCCCGCGTTGCACACGATCTTTTTTTTCCCCACGGGAGATTTTCGTGCTTTTCAGTATATGCGTGGATAGCCAAAAAGGGGCTCTTTTTTGACAGCTAAGAGTGAAAACAGACGAGTTCGGTTCTTTTTCCCCGGAGGGGAAAAAAAAGCGAACTCGTCTGTTTTCGCCCTTAGCTGTCAGAAAAGAGTCACTTTTCGGCTGTCTACGCATATGGTGAAAAGCACGAAAATCTTGCATGGGTGAAAAAAATATATTTTTCTTACTTTAAAATGTGTATATCTTGGTTATCAATGGAGCTCAAATACAATTAGACCAGCGCATTTTTTTGCAGAAAAAGGTGGTCTTTTCAATACAGAAACAGAACGGTAATTTAATTGGAAAAAAATCTATAGCTGAAAAATTAGAAAAAATGGTTTTCAATTTTTTTCCCCCTTACCTTCTCGCCGTGTAATTTATACATTTAATTGATTAAAAACTTTTATATATTTAGTGCACACCCTACCAAACCAAGAGACCGCTCGGTTGCGGTCGATTTCTGGTCAAATTCTCAATTTCAGCGAGGATAAGCGACCTTAGAGTCACCGCATGGTCGCTCTCGATGGTGGCGCCATCTAGAACAGCGACCGTGGTGCGACCGTGGTGCTACCACAAAGCGACCGTGGTGCGACCACAAAGCGACCGTGGTGCGACCACAAAACGACCGGTCAAATTCTCAATTTCAGGGGGGTAAAGCGGTCGCAGAGACCCGTTTTTTCATGGTCGCTTTTAGGTGGCTTGGTTTGTTAGGGCAGCCTGTAATGATATGGGAGTCTTGTTATATCATACAAGGAAAATATATTTTTATCGGACAGACAAATTTCCGGACCCGTGGCCAAAAACTGTCCCGCTACCCCAAATACAGTAACATCTAAAACCATTTAAAACAATGGTATTCCTAAACCGTTTCAAATTCACAATTAGGGGAGAGTGGGGTACAATGAGCCACTTTTTTGTAAATAATTTTTACTCTCGCTATGATAGTCTGATTAGAAAAACAACTATTATAATCGGTTTTTCTAAACGTTCAAGCGTATAATAAAAATATCATCTTAAAAAAAAAAAGATTGAAAATACTAGAATAATTGGATTCAAGAAGATTTGCAGAATGGCACATTGTACCTCACTGGTGGGGTACAATGAGCCATTCATGTTCTATGTGTTAAACCTCAACAAAATGTGACAAAACATCGGCGTCATATATAATTCGCGCCAACTTCGCGGTGTTCGTGGTCAATGAGAAATATCGGCTCATTGTACCCCACAACTCGTTAGCTCATTGTACCACACTATGAAAAAATTTGATTATTGATAACAATCATTATTAATTAAGAGATAAACAGAAAAATACAAGTGACTAAGTGAATCATGAATAATAACACTATCGATTAAAACTTGAAACACGAGCAGTCACGGAGAGTGAAATTATATTTTATGTTTTTTTAGGTTTGATGAAATTCAATATGAATTGTGGTCCTACACAAAAAGTTTCGACTTTTACAAGCTAAAAACCTCCGAGAAATCGCATGTGGCTCACAGTGTGGGGGTCGAAAAATCGACTGACCAATATTTCGAAGGGCCGAAATTCCGAACGCTCGTAATCGCAAAATTCGGGATTTCGGCCCTTCGAAATATTGGTCAGTCGACTTTTCGACCCCCACCCGCCCCGTGGCTCATTGTACCCCACTCTCCCCTACATTATGTACAATTACAAAATCGATGATTACTGATTACTGTTAATTAAAAATATTCGTATATATTATAATATACAATAGGGTGAATCACAAATATTGAAAACGTTCCAAATATCTCTATAATTATACTACTTTTTAATTAATTTTATCGTAAATATTAATCAAAAAGTAGTACAAATAAAGATATTTGGAACTTTTTTCCAAACTATGTACCATTCGTTCATGTTCTGGGAAACTGGAAATTTCACATGAAATTTGTTGAGGAATGTCATAAGAATTTCATGGAAAGTTGGTGTGAATCAATAAAATATGAAAACTTCCAAAATAAAGATTTATTTTTTAGCAATTTTCGCATTGTAAGCAATACTGATGCCGAGTTTTACAATAAAAAAGATTGAAGAAATACAAAAACGTTTTAGCAGAACTAAATCAATATTTAATGATATAATTAATTGAAAAATAGTGGAAATATCGATTTTCGGAGATTTTTTTTCGACGATATGAACCATTTGTTAATGTTCAGTGAATATGGGTTTGAAAGAGTACATACCTGGGCACCTTGTATAAAAAAATTGAGAATTTTTTAATCATCCGTTCCGTTTATCAGTGATAAAGTGAATTTAACGCTACAAATGGCGTTTTTAAACGGCTCGCGCGCCCTCTATATATAGTCAAAAAATCGAATTGTTACACTGAGACCTTTATTTCAACGATATCTTTGATTTTCGAGGGTAGCAAACAGCTTTCAAAATTTTCGATTCACCCTAATATACAATATAATAATTCTATGCATATAATATTAGAGAAACATTTTCCATTTTTCCTTGTCGACTCTGTAATATCTCTACTTTGATATCTCTCGTATTACTTACGTGCAAAAGCTTCGCTTCGTCCTTCATTAGTAATTTTTTTTTGCCCATATGTTGCGTCAATGATTTCAAGCTTGAAATCTTCTTCCTGAATCGACGAACTTTACGCTGCAAAGATTCAATCTTTCTTTGTCGATTTAATATCTGTTGCTTCGCAGTCTCCCACAATATTTTTCCTTGATTCGGTAATCTGGTAAGGTCTTCCCATGAGATATAAGTGAGTCGCGTTTTTTTAGCTACAACGTTATGCTGGGACGGTCCTTGCTCTCGTCTATAAAACATATGAAAGTTTGTCACAAAATCATTCAACTTATATTTCGATACGACAAGAACAAATAATAATTGAAAACATCAATAACTTTTATTTTTGAAAGGTATCATTTATAACAAGAAAAAAAGTATTCAATGTCTCTGCTCAGGATCAATACAATCAATGAAATTAAATATAGTGTACCGAAAAAGTTATGTACTTACTTGTTCGAGATGGCCACTTCGTTAACAATTGGATGCAACGTTGGTTCACTGTCCACAATCTTATCGCTTGGTAACGAAGATATGTCTTTGTCGATTTGTTGTTTTTCAAGGGGAACTGTGAGTTGCATTAACATATCTGTATTATCAGATATGTTGTTATCAGAAGATATTTCTGTTGTGTTGGAAATATTCGTAGGAGCTCTATTGAGATCCAGTTTTCCAAGATTTAATGTTGTTTTACTGTCCACAATCTTATCGCTTGGTAACGAAAATATGTCTTTGTCGATTTGTTTTTCAAGCGGGACTGTGAGTAGCATTAACATATCGGTATTATCAGATGTGTTGTTATCAGAAGATATTTCTGTTGTGTTTGGAATATTCGTAGGAGCTCTATTGAGATCCAGTTTTCCAAGATTTAATGTTGGTTTACTGCCGTGTTTTAAAAGCTTTTTTCCATGAACAAGCCCATAGCGAAAGCATTCAATATCAAAGTGATTTGCACAAACTGCCGCCCCTTTCCCTGGAACTTCTTTCGATCTTCCACAAATGTCTAGCCATTGCTGACGATCGGCAGTATTTGAAGGGAATCTATCATTGGAAAGTGATGCGAAATTCAACAGTTATTAGCCCATCACACAAGCTTTATTCAATGCCTAACATAACCTAACATTATCACAACAGTGATCGTGCATTAACACTTACCTATGATAAGACAAGCCTGGCGACTTGTCTGATCGTTTTTTACAAATGAAACACGTGTTCACCATTGATAAACAGGCATGTAAAATATATAAATCATCAACACTGCGGTTATTTACACTCTTGGATCGTTTAAACCCCCCAAAAAACAACAGAAACTCTGCAACAGGGATATCTATTAGTAGCTATAACTATAAGCCTGGTTTATCCAGCGGCCGTAACTTACCTTAGCCGTAACTTAAGAAGTTGAAAGTATATATTGCCCTTGTGGCGTTTATGGAGCTAATTCCTTAGCATTAGCCGTAACCGTAACCGTAGAAAGTTCGCAACTTTCAACTTTAATGCCGTAATTTAAGGGCAGGCTAAAGACCCTCTCTCTCGCTCTCACACGACCCCTATCATCCTTTCTCTCTCGCACTCGCACGAAAAATGTCGGTATTTAGCCTCCTCTTAAGAATACGCATGGGCTTTAACGAAAAATATATCACCACCGATTGGAGTGGGAAAATATCGCGGCCTGTTCGTATCTATAACCCAGGGGGGTGACACTCGTAGATAAAAGTGGCACGCGAAATGTGCTTGGCCGCACTGTGGCGCTGGCTGTTCTGTCAGAACCGTCGGAGTATTAATAACCTCAAAAATTCTCGCGCTGACGCGGGTGGATCGGCGCGGGAGGAGAGGGGGGTTAAATCGAAGATTCTGACAGAACAGCCAGCGCTGCTGGTGGCGATTTCAAGAACTTCAAATTCTGGCGACAAAACGCGTTTCGATTTAATGTACAGGGAGCATAGGCAGTGTCATACCCCTGCTATAACCTCAAAATAAGCAAAAATGACGTTTTATTTATCTCGCACACCGATTGAAGTGGGAAAAATATCGGGGCATGCTTCTTCTTTGTTCGTATCTATAACCTTAAAATAAGCAAAAATGACATTTTTTTTATCTCGCATTCCCTTTTTAGGTTATGTTTTTTCAAAAAGCACGCGGAATACACTCGTCGAGCGAACGTTTTTGATTGGTTGAACGTAGAAATAACGATATTGCATAAGCGCCCGTTAAATTTTTAAGTTAAGTTACGGCCGCTGGATAAACCAGGCTATAGATGGATGCGACGCAGCAGCTTGAATAATAATGACAGCGAACATATGCCGGGAGTGGCGCCACCGTCGGCGCGGCGCGCGCACTCTGATTTGCGCGTATAACTTCCGTTCGCAAAATGTTTGTTTCTTAGCTGTGTTATTGTTAAAACGTTATAGCAAATTGTTCAGTGTCTTAACAAACATCGAGGAATGATGTTTGGAAATAATCTTCCGACATGTGCGAGTATGTGTGTAAATATGGAAACGCGACGCTCGGTCGAAATTCGATAAAACCGCCGACGCGGGGAAAAAATGTTGCATTCCATGCTAATAGGGAAGAATATCATTCTAAGATGCTAAGTTTTAATAAACCGTTGGTAAATGCTTACAAAATTTTTTTTGTATAATTATCAACGTAACAAGGCACAACGAAAATTTCGTCTAATTTCTACTACAGTATGTAGTAGAAAGGTATAAGAATATTCGTGTTTATATATATATGTATATATACATCTATATAAGCGTTACAAAACATCGTGGTTTTTTCTTCATATTTACGTGAATACATTGAGGGCATTTGTCACTATTGCTATCGTCTATAAATTCTCGTCGTATTCTTATATATCTTAGATATTCTTATTGACTATCATTTTTCACTCTAATACTTGTATATTCGTTCGAAAAATTCGCTTTTATAAATCGTAAGAAAAAAACGGTCGTGGGCAAAAATGGCGCGAAGTACAAAACGGGTAACCGCAAAAACCAAAAAATAAAGAGGTTAGAAAAGTTAACGATGAAAGAAGCGCATCAATTATTATTTTTAGTGAATATTAACGAGTGAAAGTCTTTCCATGTACTAGATTTTTCGAAAAAACATAACAGAGTATGTAAAAAAAAGTTATTGCTAGTGTAACAGTTCGTTAATGAGATAAAAGAATATTTTGTAATATCACAATACAAAAGATCGATTGTTCTTTACGTGGTTAACGTTAATAGAGATTATTCCTCTCCTCGCCCTTTTCATTATTGTTTCGATCCTTTTTATGTAGATTTTAAAAATTATTACAGTGACAGCATTTTGATTTTTTGATACAGGCCTCTCTTTTGATCATTTAAAAGTATGTGTTATTGAATATTACTTATCCGAAAAACGCAGAAATTAGCATTTTTTTTTAAATCTCGAAAAACTCAAATGGCTTCCAAATAATGAAATCTTAGTATCCAAGATTTTTTGTCTTAAATTTTTTAAAGATTTTTCATGTCAAATTTCGAATATTTCTTTTCTTTATGAATCATAAACGGTTAAAGTATCAATTAATTTCATAAAACTATATAATATTGAATATTACCTATCCAAAAAAACGCAGAAAATAGATTTTTTTTTCAATTTTGAAAAACCAAAATGGCTTCCAAATAATGGAATCTTAGTATCCAAGATTTTTTGTTTCAAAAAGTTTTTAGTTTTTTCATGTCAAATTTCTGATATTTATTTTTTAAATGGATCATAACTGGTTAAAGTATCAATGAATTTCAATTTTGATAAAAGTATATTTTATTGAGTATAATCTATCAAAAGAAAACGCAGAAATTAGAATTTTTTTAAAAATTTCGAAAAACCAAAATGGCTTCCAAATATTGAAATCGCAGTATCCAAACTTTTTGTTTTTAGATCTTTCATGTCAAATTTCCAATATGTATTTTTTTAATGGATCCTATGATCCTATGATCCTATGATCCTATCAATGAATTTCAATTTTGATAAATGTATACCAGGTGTGTAAGTATGAAACCGGAATTTCGAAAGTATGAAACCCATTTCCCCACCTTTTGTATCTTTCCCATGGCTTTTAACCGAAGGGAGATGGCTTCTCGCGGGTCACCTTTAACTGATCCGCCAGTTGTTGTTGTGTTTGAGCGTCGTCTTCGTCCAACAAGGCTTGCAGGTCAGCGTCTTCAAACTTTTTCGGTGGTCTTCCACGTTCTTCGTTCCTCACGTCAAAATCGCCACTTTTGAACCGTTTAAACCACTCGAAACACTGTGTTTTACCGAGAGCATGCTCACCAAACGCCTCCAGAAGCATTCGATGCGATTCGGCTGCGGTTTTCTTCAGATCAAAACAGAAAAGTAGGGCTGTCCGCAAATCGTAATTTGTTGGCACAAAACTCGACATGTTTATCTCTAATAAACTAATGCTACTGAATGAAACTCGTGTTATTGTGAGTTGGAAATCTTTGTCGGATATCAATACAATAACAAGACACCGCTGACGTGATGTGTCGGTAACTGCATCGACATCTAGCGCCACCTATGGGCAAATTCCGGTTTCATACTTACACACCTGGTATATCATTGAATATTACCTATAAAAAAAAGGTAGAAAATACAATTTTTTATTAAATCTCGAAAAACCAAAATGGCTTCAAATAACGGAATCTTAGTATCCAAGCTTTTTTGTTTTAAAAAGTTTTTAGATTTTTTATATAAAATTTCAAATAGTTATTTTTTTATTGCATCATAACCAGTTAAAGTATCAATCAATTTCAATTTTGATAAAAGTATGTAAATTTTAATATTACCTATCCAAAAAAGTCGCAGATATTAAAATTTTTTGAAAAAACTCGAAAAACCAAAATGGCTTCCAAATAATGGAATCATAGTATTCAAACTTTTTTGTATTCAAGCTTTTTTCGAAATTTCGAATATTCATTTTTTAATGGATCATAACTGGTTAAATTATCAACGAATTTCAATTTTGATTCTATTTTCATGTAATACATGGGTAAAAGAACATGTTGAACAGCGTAAAACAGCTCTTTTAGAATTCCTTTTTTTTTTTTTAATAAAATTGGCATTGAAATTGAATTTTTTCATGTTGAAGGACACAGGCTGCTGTTTTCACCTTGAAATCCCTAAACATAAGTTTTTCAGATTTCTTCGACTACTAGGGACCCCGCAAACGCTCAATAGGCGTTGATATAAATATATATTATTAAATATACACAGTCTACCGTTATTATTGCCTATAGCTGATAAATTCGTTGCTCAGAAAGTCATTGCACCGATGTAAGATGGATACAAAAATAGTCCCTCCTAGATCTCTTGATTAGGCTCGTGGCAATAGTCGTATATTGGAATGTCCGGCGGATCGTCGCGAATGCTGTGCCGCGGCATGCAGCTCCGAGTCGTAGCCACGACGCATAGAGTAACGGCGAAAGCTGCGGCAACGTGCCAGGAAAAAGCCAGAGCTATCCTCTCGGAGTATCCGATCGGCGCGTGATCCATTCTCACCATATGAGCTATCCATCCGCCATGGAGAAGAGTCGTGCTTCCTCTAACGAGTTTCAAATCAGGCCAAACGAGCTCCAATGATATCGCGAATGCCGTCAGCCAAACGGTAGCCGCTAGAATGGCGTTGACGGTGACATTGCCATGGCCATTGGCACAGAGATACAAGAACCCTTCGACGAAAAAGCTCTGCGCAAGGGCCAGATTCGTCAGGCCATTTGTGACATTCCGGGGAAAATAAAAGTTCAAAACGTCCACGAGACCGGAGAACGCGAAGAAGAGATAAATCGTAGCGTGGACGACCTTGGGCGAAACAACCCCTGTGTCAGGTAGGCCGCCGATGATGGTTCCAGCCAGACCGACCGCCGTTGCTATCAGCTTCAAGCTTCCCTCGATCGGATGATTCGCGAGTATCGTCTCGCACCTCGTTCGCAATGCAACGACGCACCGCGTCTTTTCGTCATTGACACGGCGACGCGGATTAACCCAAAATTTCGCGTAATCGTAAGACCACTTTAGACCAAATACATAGAATATGCAACCGATGAGAATGTAAGAAATGCTGTTGTTTTCGATGCTCATTTTATCGTTTATTCTTAACCTAGAAGAATCAGGGTGATGTTTTTGAGGTTATGTTGAGCGGGTTGAGAGGTTATGTTGATCACAGAGAAGGAGGTTGTCGTTTATTCTTAACCCAACTTTTTCGAGGTGGCGCATTTGAGGTTATGTTGAGCCGGCTGAGAGGTTATGTTGATCACAGAGGAAGAGGTTATCGTTTATTCTTAACCAGACTTTTTCGAGGTGACGCTTTTGAGGTTATGTTGAGCCGGCTGAGAGGTTATGTTGATTAGAGCGAAAGAGAGGTTATGTTCGAAAAAAATACTGTCCTCAGGCACGAAAATTGGCACTGGTTGGTTATATCAGAGTACACAAAGTCCTTTATCGTTTCGTAATATCACAGAGCATGAAAAAAATTCATGACGTATTTATTTTAACTAATTAAAGTATTTTATCGTGAGTTTATTGATGCGGAGAAATAAATGAACTGTGCTTGTCAGTGTTTTGTGTTTTAATTTGTGATTCTGTCAGTTTCATCAAAATGTATCGAAATTAGGGTCCGTATTCGGCAAACTCGGCGTAGATGGCACCAATGTTCTTGGATCTTTTGTCCGCGCAAAATCAATTTCATTTTTAATTTACCATTTAGAATAACAAGTTTTTTTGGTAATGACGTACGCAACACTTTGTCATTTTTAATTCATTTGTTTTTCCAAATAATATTTATTGGACACGAGCACGGATACAACGCACATGACAGGTTGCAATAAAGTAAGGTTATGTTGGCCCGGCTATACACATGATACTGACAGTCGGTAAATATGGACAACTAATATATCTTCGCTTATATTTGTGCAATAATAAAAATATATTCATGTTGCCAAAATTTGACAATGCGTAAATTGTCGATTAAGAAGAGCAACGAGTGAATTGATAACAAATTCATTAATGTATGTTGTCTAATTATTAAAAGTCAATTTGAGAATTAAATCTTCCCGCTTCTGTGGAACCAGTAGCAGTGCTGCCCTCAACTACGCAAGGGTCCCAGTAAAGATCCTAATTGGCCCGAGCAATGGATTTTCGGGAAACGGAAAATTGGGGCGCCATCTTCTGCAGAGAAACTCGTCGAATATGGGATTCTACGCACAATGATGAGTGTTGATACATCCTTTTTTTCAAATCTGGTAAAAAAAAATGAATATGTGACTCACACGGTCGTACATACAGGTCTGGAAACTCTGTCAAATTAGGTGACTCCGTTATGTGCCCCATTTTTAAAACTGTTAGTGGCCGCTAGAGGCGCTAACCTTATCCCCCGCGTTGGTGAGACGCGGCAACGAAGATTGAGTTCCATAGAAGCGTACAGCCTGCAGCCCGTTTGAAGCAAAGAAAGTTGGGGTAGATTACCCCAACTTTCTAGATGGCACCACCGGCGCCTGTGCTTGTGTGCGCTCATGTACACTACTCGCATGTATACGTCAGTGTCCGTGATTACCCCAACTTGTAGGCTCCGCCCTACGAGTCGGGGTATTCGTGCTTTCTCTCTCGCTCCCGTTCAAGAGGATATAGCGCTCTCTCTCGCACCAGATCGATAGAGGACGCTAAGTGGGGACTCGTGTGATGTCCGCATCGTGTGCCTACGATCGAGACCAGCTCGTTGAGGATTTTTTTTTTTTTCTAATGGCTTCAGAACTTTTTTCAGGCGTTCAAAAATTTTTTTTTCATGCATAATAATTTCTAGTATTACAACTATAGTTCACTCCCTTCATTTGAGTCATTATTTATATGCGCGAATAGGGGCGGTAAAGAAATAGGGGAAGGAGACGAAGCAATGCGACTCCCGCCACATGCAAGTTGCCGAGAACACGAAGTTCATGGGCGGAGTATCGACGACCTTACCGACAGTCGGCATAGTAGGTCGATCGCAGAGCCATCCCACGGCTGCACGAGTCGTGGAAAGCTTTGCTTCAAGTGGCCCGTAAGAAGTACGCTTCTATGGAACTCAATCTTCGTTGGACGCGGTGCGGTGGCAGACGGGGTAGACCGTGGCGGGGATAATGAACAAGGACAGCACAAATCGCTACAATAATTCGTATCTGTCCGTCTGCGTCACACCTATGCTCAATCCCGTTTGGAACTTGGAACAGTGTATGTTTCGACAACACGATCCTGCTGCTCGTTCAATACACTTCTAGGCATTTTTTAAAATGTTTATTATGCCAAAAAAACAAAACATTTATAACAAGACGTCGCTCACGTTTATGAAAAATGTAATCACCATTCGACAACGCGTAACTCACTTTCGATTTGAAGGTTATGTTCTTCTTCTTTTCCTCTGGTGATTCTAGATCACTGGCTATCGCCCTCTAGGGGCATGTGCCACTCCAATTTGGTTACTTTTTACATAGTGACTATAAGTTACTATACTTTGATGGTTTTATGTTTTTTGCTATTGTGCGTAGATTTAATTTGAGGTATACTTTTGTTTATATGTGTATTATATATTTGTATTAATTTTGCTGGTTGCATGTACAGTTGGTAAGGGAACGAAGGTAGGGTTTTTTATGAGGCGCGAGGATTCAAATTAGCGATTTTCATTGGAAGAGAGGAGGGATCATTTTTAAATTTGGATTTCATTATTTATGAAAAAATCGCATATTGGGCGATAGAGGTTTTCGTTTTGGTTTAAAAAAAACCTAGTGATGTCTGAATTAATTGGAAAATTGAATTTATTGATTATTGGTTTAAGTTTAGTTCTTGATTCTTGATATTTAGAACATGTCCAAAATAGATGGTTTATATCACAGGTCTCGTGGCCACACTCGCAAGACTGATCCGAGATTATTTTTTTATTAAACAGATGTGCAGGTGTTAATATATAGCCCGTCTTTATTCTATTTATCATAGTGATATGTTTACGGGACCATTGCCGCTCGTGGAACCATGGTTTAAGCGAGAAAGCTTTTGACATGTTACAGTAAAGAGTACCCTTGTGGATGCTTTCTGTGAGAATATATTGATCTGACGAGGATATCAAATCTGCTTTGAAAATGTATGTTAGATCCCCAAATTCGCATTTCAAAGACGGTTCAAATGGAAGAGACCGTGCGTGATTAGCCGCCCTGTCGACAAATTCGTTTCCGAATATGCCAACATGGGCCGGAGTCCAGAAGAGCGAGACCCTCTTTCCTGAATCTGAGTGATATAATTGATGACAAAGAGTCCGAGCAAATTACCACATCGATCACGTCGCGTGTATGAAAAATAGACAAAGCCTGAAGAATAGCGTAGAGTTCTGCCGAAAAAATTGAACAGTGATCATTTATTCTGTAATGCTTAACCAGGTGGAGGCCCGGACAGTAAAAAGCCGATCCCACCCTGTCCGGCTCCCGTGTTTTGGACCCATCCGTGAAAATCAAAACTGACGAGGGGAAGAGGCCCCGGACGGTCTCGAGAAAAAGAGTATTGCTGAGGGTATTGGGGCCTGTTTGCTTTATTCTGAGTCCCTCATTAATATTAGAAGGAACCGCATAGTATAGTGTATCCAAATTGTATGAGTGTATAACAGGGCCTTTGTGTCTTTGTATCTCCGCTAGTTGTAGCTCATATCGCTTTCATATGTGGTATATGGAGGGTCCCTAGTGGATGAAGTCACCACTGAATCACGGTGATTTTTTACGGTGACGAAGTGCCCACAAAATCACCGAGATCTTAGTGATTTTAAGGTGATTCCACGGTGATTCTCACGGTGATTGTCACCGTCACAAAATCACCGTGACAATCACCGTGGAATCACGTTGGAATCACCTTAAAATCACCAAGATCTCGGTGATTTTGTGGGCACTTTGTCACCGTAAAAAATCACCGTGATTCAGTGGTTTTTCAGGGTGAAAACATCGTCACCCAATCCGCTAGGGGTATGCTAGACTGTTTGTTGTGTCGCGCTTTGAGTGCCAGCTCCTCTATTAACTTTAGTCTAGGGATCAAAATGTTGTATTGATTCGAGTAGGATTTAGCGAGGAAACGCTTTGCGAGAAAAATTCTTCTAAGGGATAGAGGGGGTTCGCCAGCCAAATGTAGTAATAAGTTGGTGGGAGTGGTGGCAATACACCCCAGAGCACATCTTAGTGATGCGTATTGTATGCGGTCTAACTGAATAAGAGAGTTTTTTGGAGCTTTTGAATAAAATACACGGAGAAAAATGCCACCTCGAGTTCTAGTCCTGGTTACCAGAATTCTAATATCCACTACTAGAAATATAGTAATTTACTTCCAGTCCGGAATTCTGAGACTTATTACTATACCATATTGTAATCACTATCTTCCATTTAATACTTATCGCGGTATAAATAGGATATTTTACAGTAGCATAGTATTCATTACAATATGGTATAGTAATAAGTCTGAGAATTTCGGACTGGAAGTAAATTACGATACTTTCTGGTAACCAAGACTAGAGTTCGAGGTGGCATTTTTCTCCGTGTAGTGAGCCCCAATCGAGGGTACCCGGGAAAAAAAATCATATATTATCATATATAATCATATATAATCATATATGAATCATATATGATTATATATGCCTTAATATGACATCATGAATGATCGTATATGCCCATGTATGATCATGTATGCCGGGAAAAAATGGTCATATATAATCCCAGATAGACAAACGTGCTGTAGACGTTCGCCAGACGTTCGCCAGACAGCTTGATGGCAATGGGACGGCAGATTTGCGTCACGACGTGCTGTAAAAACGATGCAAATACGCAGCACAACGTGACGCCAATATAACGTCAGAATAAGGTTTAAGAGCACAGTTTGCTGCAAATATGCTGCAAATACGCAGCACGTCGTTGTGAAGCATTTACGTGTCGTCATAACGCAGCTTAATGCGGCCATACAGCATTACGTGTCGCCATAACGTAGCTTAATGCGGAAGTAGAAAGCTGCTCACTGACGCCACGGGCCACGGCGTGCCGTCCTATTGCCGACAATGTTGCGCCAAATGTCTATCAGGGAATCATATATCTCGGGAAAAAATGGTTATATATTATCATATATGATCATATATGATTATATACGATCATATACGATCATATATGATCATATAGAGACAAATTTCGTTCAGGATCATGCATGACCAAGTCATATATGATTATATATAAAATATAATCATATATGATTTTTTTTCCCGGGTAGCCCTGGTTAATGATCTATATATGTTAATAAGGGAAGATGGATGTGCATCCCATCGTATACCAGAGATGGCTTTAAGGATTTTGACAGTGTTATATGCTTTTTGTTTAGTATATTTAGTGTGATTTTTCCATGTCAGTTTCGAATCCAAATGGACGCCCAAGAATTTTGCTGATGTGGAGTTAAAATTTTTTTTATTGTTTAATTCAACGGAGATATTCCATAAAGGTAATTTTTTTTTGTAAAAATTACTAGATTTGTTTTTTGCTCCGATATTTTGAGACCTTTGTCTTTTAGCGCTTTCTGTTCGTTGCACTGAGTGTGCACTGAGTGCGCACTTGTTTGGCGAGCGTGTTCTGTTGGGAATTCCGGTGCATGAATCTTGCACTGAGTGCATAAAATATTGCCCTGAAACGGCGAGTCGGTGTCACTCCAGTGCACGACATTTGTCGGTATCCGATAACCAATCGCAAGCTGGGCATTCCCTAGAATCTTTCGTACGATTGGCTGTCGGGTACCGACAGATGTCGCTACAGGTGATAACGAGTTTGGACATTCCCCAGTATCTTTCGTACGATTGGCTGTCGGGTACCGACAGATGTCGCTACAGGTCATAAAGATAAGCGTGTTCCATTGGGGTTTTTGTGCACTGACACGGGGCAATATGCACGCACTGAGGGCCACCAGTGTGCATTCAGTGCAACCCTACCAGGACGAACGACAGTAACCGACAGTCGTTTGTCTTAAATTCCGACAGTTCCCGGCGGTCCAACCGTCGGAATTCATCACTCAACCGTCGGAATTTAAGACAAACGACGTTGGTTACTGTCGTTCGTCCTGGTAGGGAAGCCAGTGCACCCAAAAGAAAGCGCTATTTGTTTCGAGCCATTTGTCGCAATCTCCTCTAGGGCTGTGTCTAAAGATGCGTTTGAGGTATAGACAGCGACATCATCCGCGAAAGTTACTATTTTTGAATTCGGTCCAATATGATTTAGAATGGAATGAATGCCCACACAGCAAAATTGATCCCGGGACCATCCCGAGATAGTCCCATTCGTGTCCTACCAAGATAGTACGTCTTATGAACGTCTATGGGAGGAACCAGTGAGATATTGTTCTACCCGGGATTAATATTAGATGTCTTGAGGATATCCTGTCGCAACCGTAATTAGACGATCCCAACGCACTCTCTTATAGACGTCTGTGGGAAGTAGTGGTACGACATTGTTCCACCCAAGATTAATATAGGATGTCTTGAGGATATCTTGCTATCACCGTGTGTGGACGATCGTACCGCACTCACTTGTAGATGTCTGTGGGAGGTACTAGTAAGACATCGGTCTACTCGGGATTAATATAGGATGTCTTGAGGATATCCTGTCGCAACCGTGTTTAGACGATCCCAGTGCACTCTCTTATAGATGTATCTGGGAGGTACTGGTAGGACATTGTTCTACCCGAGATTAATATGGGATGTCTTGTGGATATCCTGCCGTTACCGTGTGCAGACGATCGTACCGCACTGTCTTGTAGATGTCTATGGGAGGTACTAGTAGGACATTGGTCTACTCGAGATTAATATAGGATGTCTTGAGGCAACGAATTCAGACGTACATAGAAGCACAATTCCTATGCCTCGATCCGAGACAAGTTTTTTCGGACAGAAACTGTCGCTTGGCGGCGCTGTGATCGGATCGTGACGTCACGTCAAACAGCGTACGCCCAGTGGGCGGTCTCAAGAGAGAGAAAAGTATACGTCGCCGTTTCTGACTCTCTTTCTCTCTCTCGCACATATTTAAAGCACGCACAAAACAAAAATGTGTCATGGCATAACATGCTATTAAAAAAATGCACCTCTGGGAATCATATCCAATAAACCAAACCTTTGTACCTACTTGACCGCAATTATACGGATTTAATCTTTTTCCATACGCGTTTCATAACGAAATTTTAATTTGTTCCATTTCAGTGGGATTAATGTGTCTCTCTCTACAGATGTTTTCAAATAAAACATCGTTTTTCAATAAATAAACTAGACTTACGTCGATTCATCTAATGGAAAACGGTGAAACGTGACATGTGGTTCTTTCCATTTGCTGCTGGAGCAGCCACGGTATACACAAATGTTCCGAGACGGCATTTTAATTACATAAAGACCCTTTAAATATCTTCAAAAACCAAGGAAACAATGAACACAAAGGCACGTGCCGGCTCGGACTGACAATGGACCTTTAACTCGTGGTGTGATACTGGAAGTTGGAGGGGAGAGGAGTGAGAGAGCTGAGAAAGAGTATATGATAGAGCGAGACCGTGCTAGTACCCCACTGCATAAGCCGCAAGGAGCAAGAGAGAGATGAAGCGAGAGAGCGAAGAATGATGATAGAGCGAGACCGTGCGAGTACCCCAGTGCGTAAGCGGCCGGGAGCAAGAGAGAGATGAAGCGAGAGACCTAAGAAAGAGTGCGTGATAGAGCGAGACCGTGCTAGTACCCCAGTGCGTAAGCGGCCGGGAGCAAGAGAGAGATGAAGCGAGAGACCTAAGAAAGAGTGCGTGATAGAGCGAGAACGTGCTATTACCCCAGTACATAAGCCGCCGGGAGCAAGAGAGAGATGAAGCGAGAAAGTTCAGAAAGAGTGCGTGATAGAGCGAGAAAGCGCCATTACCCCAGTGCATAAAGCCGCAAGGAGCAAGAGAGAGATGAAGCGAGAGGCGGAGCTACGGTGAAAAATATTTAGGTGTGCAGAACTAACGCGTGTACCCCAGTTCGTCTGGAGGCATAGGAATTGTGCTTCTATGTACGTCTGAATTCGTTGCTTGAGGATATCCTGTTGCAACCGTATTTAGACGATCCCAGCGCACTCTATTAGAGATGTCTCTGAGAGGTACCGGTAGGATTCCGTTCTACCCGAGATTAATATAGGAGATCTTGAGGATATCCTGTCGCAACCGTAATTGGACGATCCCAACGCACTCTATTATAGACGTCTGTGGGAGGTACTGGTAGGACATTGTTCTACCCGAGATTAATATAAGATGTCTCTAGGATATCCTGCCGTGACCGCGTGTAGACGATCGTACCGCACTATCTTGTAGATGTCTGTGGGAGGTACTAGTAGGACATTGGTCTACTGGAGATTCATATAGGATGTCTGGAGGATATCCTATCGTAACCGTGTTTTGACGATCCCAGCGTATTCTCTTAGAGATGTCTCTGGGAGGTACCGGTAAGACATTGTTCTACGCGAGATTAATATGGGATGTCTTGAGGATATCCTGCCGTAACCGTGTGTAGACGATCCCAGCGGACTCTCTTAGAGATGTCTATAGGAGGTCAGCCATTCCACGGCGTTAGTTCCAGACTCGCCGCGAGATGGCAAAGGCTCTCACATACGGATCATGCAAATAGAATGCTTATATAGCCGAGCGTGAACACGGATATTTGACACCGAAAGGAGTCAGACCTCATAAGAGGCCATATTACAAGGAGTACTTGCTGTCTCCCTCTGCCCTAGTGGATGAAGTCAGCACTGAATCACGGTGATTTTTTACGGTGACAAAGTGTCCACAAAATCACCGAGATCTTGGTGATTTTAAGGTGATTCCACGGTGATTCTCACGGTGATTGTCACCGTCACAAAATCACCGTGACAATCATCGTGGAATCACGTTGGAATCACCTTAAAATCACCAAGATCTCGGTGATTTTGTGGGCACTTTGTCACCGTAAAAAATCACCGTGATTCAGTGGTTTTTCAGGGTGAAAACATCGTCACCCAATCCACTAGAGTGTACTGTACCCATTTTATTGAAATTTAATTAATTAATTGAAATTAATTAATATTAAATCGAAATAAAAATAATTATCCACTGCTGTGTTGGCAGTCCAAGAGACGTCCCGAAGACATCCCAAAGACATCCCGGGACGGCAGTGGGACCATCCTATTGCGGTAATCACTGCGGACATTTCAGAGCCCATGGAAATCCCATGGAATCATCCCATTACCATCACGGGACAATTGAGTCAATTGACGTGATGTCCAAAAGACGTACTTGGGACGTATCATTGCTGTGTCTGATAATTCTGGAATACCTTGGTGACGTTTTTAAGAAGTCTCGATGATATCTCATCGATATCTCCACTCTGCTGTATTTACAGTCCAAGAGACATCCCGAAGACATCCCGGGACGACAGTGGGACGATCCCATTCCGGAAATCACTGTGGACACTTTAGAGCCCATGGGAATCCCATGGGACCATCCCATTACCATCACGGGACAATTGACGTGATGTCCGAAAGACGTACTTGAGACGTATTTTTGTTGTGTGGGTGTATAAATTAAATAGAATGGGGCTGAGAACTGATCCTTGCGGTAATCCTTTAGATGTCGTTTCGATGCATAGTGGGATATTTTGAACAAACGGAATAAGAGTTCTTTCCGATAACATATTAGATATGAATGCAATAATATTAATTGGGATATTTAATTTGATGAGCGTGGAAAGAAGGATTTCCGGGATGACGTTATCGTACGCTGCTTCAATATCTATAAAAGCGACAGGGACATATTGAGAGCGAATAAAGTTAATAGAAATATCAGACACTAGAGTTGCTACGCTGTCAGTACACGATTTATTTTTACGAAAACCAAAGAATTGTCTAGGAAGTATGTTGTTTTGTTCAGACCACCAGTGTAGTCTGTCGTTAATCGTTTTTTCAAATATTTTTAGCATGGTTGATGATATAGAGATAGGTCTGAGTTTGGAGGAGTTAGGCTTAGGGATCAGACATACAAAATATTCTGACCAGGATTTTGGTATGATACCTTTCGATAAAAATAGGTTGAAAATTTTCAAAATAACTGATAGTGATGAATCTGGCAATGAAGCGAGCATTTCGTTTGTTATTAAATCTGGTCCGGGCGATGCTTTTTTATTCACGTTATTTAGCGCTGCTTTTATCTCGGTAATCGTAAGTTCTTTAGAAAGATTTGGATATGAGTTATGAGACTCCCAAAGCGATGCGTCCAGGGCAAACGGTCTTGTTACCATAGGAGGGGCAATTTTATTTACCGCTTCAATGACACTAAGGTCATCTTCATTGATATACACATTGTTATTTTGTGAGTTGAATCTACGTTTAAATGCTTTGATAATTGACCAAGTTTTGCCAGTATCCATTTGAGGGTTGAGGGTGGAGTAAAAGTTTCTAAAACTCGTTGTTTTTTCTTTCCTTAGAGTTTTTTTTGCAATTTTGCAAGCCTGTATATAATTGTCATATGAATTGTCAGACGGAGTTGTTAAATATTCTTTTTGTAGGTTTCTGCAGATCCCCACCACCCGCGAGCATTCCTGTGTCCCCCAGGGGACCGGGGGGGAGCTTTTTGGTTTTTAGCAGGGCTTGGAGGTTTGGCCCCAGCGATATATAGATTATTTTTTATTATGTCAATAAGAGAGTTGTATTGTGTTACTGGGTCATAAATAACAGCAAAAATAGGAGAAATACAAGTTTCGTGCATGAGAGATTTAAATTTATCCCAGTCTATTCCATTAACTCTTATTCGAGGTCTAGAGTATTGTTAAGAGAATGAGGGGCAGGAGATATTTATGCATATAGGGAGGTGATCGCTCCCCATTGAGTCCGGGTATGTTGACCAAGATACCGATGCTAAGAGATCTTCGGAGATTATTGTAAGGTCGGGGACACTTTTTTTAGATCGCTCAATGTGTATTCGGGTTGTATCTCCATTGTTTAGAATGATTAAATCCGGAGTGGTTAGGTAATTTCTCAAGGACGTACCTGCTTGGTTTGTAAGGTCGCTGCCCCATAACGAATCTTGTGCGTTAAAATCTCCGCAAATAATCAAATTACCCTAGCGGATTCGACGACCGTACATACGGTCGAAAATGGTCGTTTTGTCGACCGTAATTTTGTGGTCGTCAGAAAAAGCACCGCATTTTGCTTGTGGGTCGTTACGACCAAAAATTATTAGTCGTTACAACCCGTACCTGGGTCCGTTTGCTGGTCGTTACGACTGAGAATTATTAGTCGTTACGACCCATTCCGGGGGCCAGGTGGCTGGTCGTTACGACTGAGAATTATTAGTCGTAACGACCCATTCCGGGGGCCAGTTGGCTGGTCAGCTCGACCGAAAGTGCAATGGAAGAGCTTCGCCTTGGAGAAACCGACTTAATCATCACGGGAACCTCTGCGCTAGGTAAGTACTTCACTTGACACGCTGGCTGTTCGGTATATAACACCGTCATATGCCTATTTCGTTTGGGCACAGAGTTTCGATCGCATGCGACGCATAGTGGTGGACGCGTCAACTATAGTTGACGCGTCCACCACATTGACTACGACCGAAAAATTCTGGTCAACAAATCTGCTAGGTAGCGCTAGTCCTCCAGGGCGAAGCTCTTCCATGGCGAGCATCTTCGGTCGAGCTGACCCTTGCGAATATTCCTAATGTGGATATCTCGGGCGTACAATTTTAATAGTTCCGATTGCATGGGTGCTATTTTGGAATAAACTATACAAATTTTTGTATTAATTTGCGCTGGGAAAAAAATATTCGACTAAGGATTTCGGGTCGTAACGACCAGCAAAGGGCCCCGGAATGGGTCGTTACGACTAATAATTCTCAGTCGTAACGACCAGCCAATTGGCCCCCGGAATGGGTCGTTACGATTAATAATTCTCAGTCGTAACGACCAGCCAACTGGTCCCCGGAATGGGGCGTTACGACTAATAATTCTCAGTCGTAACGACCAGCCAACTGGCCCTCGGAATGGGTCGTTACGACTAATAATTCTCAGTCGTAACGACCCACGAGCGGACTGCGACGATCCTTCATACGACCAAAAAATTACGGTCGACAAAACGACCACTTTCGACCGAAACTGTTTACGACCCTAAATTTCGGGTCGACGAATCTGCCAGGGTACTATATCGAGGGTGAAGGGTAGTGAATAATTCCGACCAATCACGTGATGATGAGTGAGAATTAGGCGGATTATATAAATTTAATAGGTGATACTGTTTTGCGTCTATGGAGAAGGTGATGAATATACATTCAAATTTGTCGCTAAATTGTATATCACTAATGACTCTATACGGTATGTGTACTTTCAGTAGCGTAGCTACTCCTCCCCCTCTAGACACAGAGGGTCTGTCTTGCCTAATCACATTATACGCGCGAATCGAGAACGAATCATTTTCTCGGAGCCAAGTTTCATTTAGGCATAAAATATCAAACTCTCTGATAAAATTTTGCAGGTCATGTAATTTAGATAGAACGCTTCTGCAGTTCCAATGTCCTATTTGAAACGAGTTTATTTTTGTGTTAAGCGGGTTTGGCATATTATAATAATGATTTAATAAAAAGCTCCTCCGAGGCTGTGATTATTTGGGTTAGTTCATTATCGAGTGGAAATTTGGCGGCGAACGCTTGACGTAGAGAGAGAGAGAGAGAGAGAGAGAGAATGCTTTGATTAAGCGAGATACTTCAGCCGAGACTACACTGAGAAAAAAAAATGTTTGAATCAACTAAATCTGTCATTCAATACGTCCAAACGAATATTTAGTTGGTACAATTCAATATTTTTTTGCCTGAATAATATTTTGGTTAATATTCAATAAAATTATTTGAATATTTATGCGCTTCGGTCAACTAAAATATTATTATAAAACAGTTGTAGCAGAATTTAGCTGTTGGGATGAAAATGTTAACATCTCTCTTAACATACCATATGGAAACATGTGTCGGCAGTATTGAGCCCTCAAAATATATTTTTATGCGTGACGTGGGTTTTCTGGAAGGAACGCTGTCTCCGTTTGAAAAAATGGTCCTTTCTACTTTAGCGATCAGAATATGCGCGGGAAAAATCCTGAGTCCCTCGAGTATCTCGTGCTCGGACATCCCGGGGTCAACCCCCCTCACCAGTCCTATAGTCCTGACCTTGTGGTCGGGTATCACGGCCACCCAATTCGGGTTTATCGCCTCTATACCACCCTCCACCAAACTATTAGCCACCTCGTAGTTATCAAAAACGAGATTTATGCGATCGGAACCCGAAGGCTTAATCTCCTCCAAATGCTCATTATAAGCCTCAAAGGCCCTGCCAATAGACATTGGGTGAAGATTCCCCAAGCTATTCTTCTCGTCCCTATCCACCACCTGAACCGTAAATGGTTTATTTGAATTTGGGGAGTATCTGTTCGGTAATTGACTCAGTATATACGTAGGAATTGAAATCTGCCTCGTATTTGACTTTGCTGAGTGGACCACGTCAGATCTTTTCGACGGTTCACTGTTATCGGGGAATAGATCATCGATAGGCCTTTTTTTATTTTTTTCCTTATCCGGAGTATCCGGCATGGTGATTAATTTTTTTTTCCATTATTATTATTATTATTATTATTATTATTTATTTTATTTTAACTTACCGGAGTAGATCTGGGTGAAAGATGAGGAAAATCTTCAAAATGATGGTAGGGGTAAGTTAAACGGATTTACCCTGACTATTTCGCTACTCATTCGGTGAGTTGGAAATGGAAAAATTTCAACCAACGAGCGCTGGAATTTTTCCATTTCCAACCTACATGGGTAGA
Organism: Alloplasta piceator; assembly: GCA_946863875.1. Taxonomy (NCBI): domain Eukaryota; kingdom Metazoa; phylum Arthropoda; class Insecta; order Hymenoptera; family Ichneumonidae; genus Alloplasta; species Alloplasta piceator. The sequence goes on along the minus strand of OX333080.1, from coordinate 18,397,798 downwards.
TTACCCAAAACGTGGGTAGAGAAACAGTCAGGGTAATATAGGACACTGCAGCTTGTACAATCACTTATCGAATTATTAAAGAATTCACAGGTGAATATATTCGTTATTTAATATTTATTGATAAAATATTTATTGGTAATTAAGAGGTAATAAAGTGCTATATATTTATTTTAATAATTGGAGCTAATAAAACTCGTCGGCTGTGGATCACTCAACTTATCCCGATAGATATAAGAAATGTTCAGTGTATAGATGTTTGGGAAATAGTTATATGGAGAACAAAAAAAAAAATTTCAGAGAGTAAACCGAGAATACGTTCGTACGGCAGCGCGGTTCGCTTTCGAATCTGAAGGTTATGTTATCCGGGGGATAAATACAGCGCCGCGGCCACGCGTGGTGGCAATTCAAACTAGGAAGGGTGCACGTAACGGGCCCTTCCCCCACCACCGAAAATCGCGAGAGTTTCCAGACCTGTATGTACGACCGTGATATGACTTGGTCAGCAGATCATTAAGATTTCGGAAGAACGATATTTTTTTTTTGAAAAAAGCTAAGTAACCTTTTCTTTATTTTCAATGATCAATGGTATAAAAATCGTGCAAATTCAAAAAATTTTGGAGCCCATCGACTGTTTTGAAAACACCCTGCAAATTGAAATTTGCACATTGCTTCCTCATCTTTATCCATAGTTCACATAGCTTCCTTTAACACACGGTATGGCGATCAAATTTGGCTTCCTCATAAAGGAAGCTTTGTTAACTATTGAAAAATATTAGTAATCAATGTGCAAATTCGATCAAGTTTTCGCCAAATTTGATTGAGAACAAACTTTGATAGCTATACAAGTATTGTACAAAGTTTCTGTGAAATATATTGAAAATTGTGTAAGTTAGAGTGCTTGCGCTATTTAAAAAAAAAATTCAAAATTTCATAAAATTTTAATCCCTCGATGGATTTTTTCCAAATTTAATAGCGGACAACCTTGATAGCTATACAAGTTCTGTACAAAGTTTAAGTAAAATATATTGAAAATTGTGCAAGTTAGAGCGCTTGCGCTATTTTTCAAAAAAATCAAAATTTCATAAAATTTTCATCCCTCGATAGATTTTTGCCAAATTTAATAGCGAACAACCTTCACAGCTATATTACCTCTGTGCAAAGTTTCAGTACAATATCTTAAAAATTGCGCAAGTTAGAGCGTTTAGGCGATTTTTCAAAAAATTCAAAATTTCATAAAATTTTAATCCCTCGATGGATTTTCGCCAAATTCAATACCAAACAACCTTAATAGCTATACTAATTCTGTACAAAGTTTGAGTGCAATATCTTGAAAATTGCAGAGGCTAGAGCGTTTACGCCATTCTGGCAAAAACGAAAAAAGTCGATAAAATCTGAACACCCGTTATAATTTAAAAAAAAAAATTTCATAACGAAGAGCAATTCGTGCTCGACAAAGTGTGCCAAATTTTAACTTGATATCTCGAAGCGTTTTCGAGTTATTAATCATTTACATATGAAACTCAGGATACATACATACACACACACACACACACACACACACACACATCCATCCGGACATTTTTTCTAAATACGATTTCTCGATGTTTTAGGACATTTTGAACATATTGGCATAAAAATCGCGAAAAAAAAAATTTTCACGAAAACAAAGCTTCCTTTATGAGGAAGCAAAAATAAGGAAATTAACACCAGCCTGAACAATCATTATGCCTCTCGATAGATTATTATCGGTCGATAAGAGCGGCGTTTCCTACCTTACCGACGATTTTTTTGCCGCTTGCTGTTAGCGTAGGAAACGATAATTCAGGAAATGTGGCGCAATACGTCGATGGTTGGAGAAAAAATAATAATTATCGTGCAAATTGAAACTCGCATATTGATGAATTAAGGTATTGTTGGCGTGATTTTTGAATCTTCATGGAAGGGACCAAAATAAATCATCGCCACACAAAAAATTTCACCGCTCTTTTGAAAATAAACATATTTCGATTCAACAAGCGGCATTTCAATAAGGACATATTCAGCTTCATTCAGCTTTATCCAAAAAAAAAAATTCGGTTTTTTTTACCCGGTACGTCCTTTGAAACACGGTCGTTTCAGGACATTTTTTTTGGCGTTGAAATTTTTGCACACGCGACACATTATATTTTTTTTGAACTCTCTTTCGCATGAAATACTTGTGGAGAGGAGGGTATAAGCTTCAATTTCGCTTCAAACGGTTTTTTTTCGCAAAAATATTCAGATTTTTGCAAAAAACGACCATAATTCATAAAATGAAGGGCAACTCTAAAACTACTGGGTTTTCGTAATATCACTAAGAGGGTAAAAAGTTACATACAATTATTCTGGATTCAATTAAATTTTTTCAGATTTTTTTTTCAACATGTTTTTTGATAATGAGATATTTTTTATCTTAAATGATCGGGTCTCTTATCTCATCTACACTGGATCTCCGATGAAAAAGCCGTGTAGATGAAGTTTTTCGATGAAAAAGCCGTGCAGATAAGGTAAGAGATTCGATTGTTCAAGATATGAAATATCTCCAAGAAAAAATTTCGAGAAAAAAATTTTTGAAAACAATTCTGAAAAAATTTTGAAAAAAAATCTGAAAAAATTTCATTGAATCCAGAATGATTGTATGGAACTTTTTACTTTCTTAGTGATTTGACAAAAACCCAGTAGTTTTAGAGTTACGCTATATTTTATAAATTTGGTTGTTTTTGTACGAAAAATTGAATATTTTTGCGAAAAAAAATCGTACGAAACTTAAATAAAAAACGAAATTTAAGCTTATACTTCCCTCCACGAGATTTTCACGTGGAAAACAGTCGAAAAGGAATTGCATGTGTCGTGCGCCAAAATTTCAATGTCAAAAAAAAGCCAAAAAACGACCATGTTTTGAAAAGCGTACCGGTTTGAAAAAAAACGCCGCTTATTGAATTGAAATATCTTCATTTTTAGAAGAGCAGTGAAACTTTTTGTGCGGCGTGGAATCGGGGCGAGTGTTTCATCAAAAAACTTCATCTACACGGCTTTTTCATCGGAGAACCAATGGAGATAAGATGAGAGACCCGATTGTTTAAGATGAAAAATATCTCGTTAACAAAAAAAATGTATGGAAAAAAAAATTTTGAAATAAAAAAATCTGAAAAAATTTCATTGAATCCAGAATAATTGTATGCGCCTTTTTACCCTCTTAGTGATATTACGAACCAGTAGTTTTAGAGTTGCCCTTCATTTTATAGATATGGTCGTTTTTTGCAAAAATCTGAATATTTTTGCGAAAACAAACCGTACGAAACTTTTTAAAAATCGAAATTGAAGCTTATACGAATTGCCGACATACGAAACGACCGGCCTAGAATTGAGGCCTGAATCAAAAAATTGCTGTCACTGTAATAATTTTTAAAATCTACATAAAAAGCGATATTATCTCATTAACGAACTGTTACACTAGCAATAACTTTTTTTTACATACTCTGTTATGTTTTTTCGAAAAATCTAGTACATGGAAAGACTTTCACTCATTAATATTCACTAAAAATAATAATTTATAATTTTCTTTCATCGTTAACTTTTCTAACTTCTTTATTTTTTGGTTTTTGCGGTTACCCGTTTTGTACTTCGCGCCATTTTTGCCCACGACCGTTTTTTTTTACGATTTATAAAAGCGAATTTTTCGAACAAATATACGCAAGTATTAGAGTAAAAAACAATAAAGAATATCTAGGATATCTAAGAATACGACGAGAATGTATAGACGATAGCAATAGTGACAAATGCCCTCAACGTATCCACATAAATATGAAGAAAAAACCACGATGTTTTGTAACGCTGATATAGATATATATATACATATATATATTAGACTGATTCATTTTTGGGCTGTTTTTTTTTTGCACCTGACCCATCAAAAGTTTGAGCATTCAAGGGTAATAGCCTCGCGCAAGGGGCACGCTGACAAAAAATCCTTACAGGTCTCATTCGATTTCAAGGTCACATTGATAAGTCACTTCTTAGAATTGACTGACCGAGTGCTTCTTTCGTGACGTGACATATTATGTGAAATTAAAAAGTATGCCGGGATGCAATATAGGTGACAAGTTGAAAAAAAAATAGAAAAGACTAAAAATAATAAAAAAAAAAATTCACTTTTTCCCATGATATATTCACTCAATTTTAAGTAACATTGTATCACGCGAAAGGTGGACGCGAACAGCCAAGAGGTGACTCAATCGACCTCAAGATTATTTTTGGCATGAAAAAAAAACAAAAATGCTTGTTAAATGACTTTGCATTTATTTCACAGCAAAAAAGTAAAGCAATCATTTACAGAGTGGATCGAATTGGACCAGTCTTCTCTGTTGTAGCATCTACGCACTGTATTTACCTTATATTATTATCAGTATGGTTTATAAAAATATGATATGCCAATCTTACCAACTAATCATCGGTATTCTCCTATTCCAATCGACTCTGAAATGAATTTTTTTGGTCGAGCCCAAACTGATACCGAACTTGTAATAAAAATTAATTCCAGAGTCGACTGGAATAGGAGAATACCGATGATTCGTCGGCAAAATTGGCATATCATATTTTTATAAACCATACTGATAATACCTCTACAGCACACAACCCAGTGAACACGTTATGTTGCCGCAATGTAACACGGAAGGTACATGTAATGTTACAATGTTATCCCTATGTAACGTTGCTGTTATATAACATGCTAGTAACAATGTTATGTAACATTTGTTACATGTAGGTTACATAACTGCAATATAACTTTGTTACATTACAGCAATGTAACATATGTTATATTGCGGCAATATAACTTTGTTACATTACAGTAACGTAACATATGTTATATTGCGGCAATATAACATTGAAGTTACATGTAATGTTACAATGTTATTCCTATGTAACGTTGCTGTTATATAACGTGCAATAAGTAACATGTTATGTAACATTTGTTACATGTAGGTTACATAACTGCTATATAACCTTGTTACATTACAGTAATGTAACCGCGGTCAGTCAATTCTAAGAGGTGACTCATCAATGTGACCTTGAAATCGAATGAGAGACCCCTAAGGATTTTTTGTCAGCGTGCCCCTTACGCGAGGCTTAATATTATCCTTGAATGCTCAAACTTTTGATGGGTCAGGTGCAAAAAAAAAACAGCCCAAAAATGAAACAGTCTAATATATATGGGTCATCCACCAATTCTTGACTAAAGTTGTGCCGGGGGGTCTGAATTCTGGATAACAAAAATTTTTATTGAAAAGTACATAACAAAGAGAGCCCCCATGATTTTTTTCAATTTTTTTTGTCCAACCCTTTTGAAGATACAGTAGATCGAAAATTGCAAGATCTGCAATTATTGACTTTAGATATTAAAAATATCAATCCCTTGTAAAATATCTAAAAATATATTAAATATTGGTTTTTGTGTAAAAAAAGCTCGGCTTTCTGAAAAAAATATTTTCAATTTCCTCCGGTATCAGGAAAACTGCGAAAAATGAGGTCAAAAAGTAAAATACGTTTTTTCGACCAATGTATCATTTTTAATATTTTTTAAAATATTTTTTTCGAAAAGCTGAGACTTTTTTACATGGGGAAGGTATGTTTTGATTTTGGGAATATTCAAAAATAAACCATAGCAAAATAAAGTTGAAACTTTTGTGATGAATTGCCAATAAGTATTGTGCTGCCGTCACGGTCGATACACGAACTATCGAATCAAGTTTGAAAATTTCTGTACATAGCATTATATTCAGCGGTTATGTAGTGAATATATATGTTCAAAGTGTGACGTGGGTAAGTAATTAAAATTATTATACAAAAGCGATATGACAAGGATCAAATCTTTATTATTTGTACTCTTCTTGTCACTGTTGACAGAGAAACATTTCTAACAATAGCAGCACCATGATTCTCGGCATCAGGGATAATACAATGCATAGATTGCGTCTTTTTTACAGCCACAGCATTAGCAAATCTTGACTTTAGCTGTGCTGCGCGTACTTCGTATTTCTCATTTGAAATGAAAGTGAAATTATTATTTTTAAATGCCTCACGTGCGCAGTCATACAATGCCAAGGCTGATAAAAGTTCTGCTATTGTAAGAAATGTTTCTCTGTCAACAGTGATAAGAAGAGTACAAATAATAAAGATCGATCCTTGTCATAAGGCTTTTGTATAATAATTTTAATTTCTTACCCACTCCACACTTTGAACATATATATTCATTACATAATCGCTGAATATAATGCTATGTACAGAAATTTTCAAACTTGATTCGATAGTTCGTGTATCGACCGTGACGGCAGCACAACACTTATCGGCAATTCATCACAAAAGTTTCAACTTTATTTTGCTATCGTTTATTTTTGAATATTCCCAAAATTAAAACATACTTTTCCCATGTAAAAAAGTCTCAGCTTTTCGAAAAAAATATTTTAAAAAATATTAAAAATGATACATTGGTCGAAAAAGCGTATTTTACTTTTTGACCTCATTTTTTGGGGTTTTCCTGATACTGGAGGAAATTGAAAATATTTTTTTCAGAAAGCTGAGCTTTTTCTACACGAAAACCAATATTTAATATATTTTTAGAAGTTTTACAAGGGATTGACATTTTTAATGGCTAAAGTCAATAATTGCAAATTTTGCAATTTTCGATCTACTGTATCTTCGAAAGGGTTGGACGAAAAAAATTGAAAAAATCATGAAAGCTCTCTTTGTTATGTACTTTTCAATAAAAATTTTTGTTATCCAGAATTCAGACCCCCCGGCACAACTTTAGTCAAGAATTGGTGGAATGACTCATATATAAACACGAATGTTCTTATACCTTTATACCAAATACTGTAGTAGAAATTAGACGACATTTTCTTTGTGCCTTGTTACGTTGATAATGGTTATACAAAAAACTTTTGTAAGCATTTACCAACGGCTTATTAAAACTTTGTATCTTAGAATAATATTCTTCCCTTATTATAGCATGGAATGCAACATTTTTTCCCCGCTTCGGGTGTTTTATCGAATTTTTCGAGCGTCGCGTTTCCATATTTACACACATTCTCGCACATATGTCGGAATATTATTTCCAAACATCATTCATTCATTCCTCGATGTTTGTTAAGACATTGCACTATTTGCCATAACGTTTTAAGGGCAGGCTAAACACCCTCCCCCCCGCCTTTCCGCTCTTGTGAGTGCGAGAGAGAGCGCCTATAGGGGTGGTGTGAGAGCGAGAGAGAGAGTCTTTTGTCTTTAGCCTGCCCTTAACAACACAGCTAAGAAAAAAACATTTTGCGAACGGAAATTGTACGCACAAATCACAGAGTGCGCGCGTCGCTGTTACGACCCAGAGTGGAGTGGGGGTCGAGATTTAGTTAATCATTGGCTCTCCAGAGCCAACTCGTGGATTCGACGTTGCCGTGGCGAATAGAAATTCGCGACCTGAGTCCCGGGAAAGGTTTTGAATTAAAAATCGCAAACAGAAATAAAAATGCAATTTGTGTGAGTTTTATAGACAAAAGAAACACACTCGAATTTATTTATTCCAAAGACATTAATTTGTACATTTCGTACAGTTTAAAGTTCGCGTGGATTGAGAGAGAGAGTAGTGAGCTCGGAGCAATTACTCTGTTTGGAGTCTCAAATCCGACTGGCTGTTAGTGAAGTCTCTGGATAACTCGGGGTAGCTTCCCTGAGTTCCGTCCCCACTCTCCATACTTTATGATTTTTGCGTCCGAAACCACCCTTCTCTCTCTATTCCTTATATGCTAGCTTATACGTTAGATTCTCTCTTTCTCCTTCTCTGCTCTCGCTCTTCCTCTCTCTCTCTCTCTCTCTCTCTCTCTCTCTTCTCGCTCTTTCTCTCACTTAACTCTAACTGTCTGCCTCTTCTCCAATTTCTCCTCTTTTACGATTTTTGAAAGTTATAAGCAACCACTTAACTCCGTGCTCGCTGTAACCATGTTGAGCGAGCATGGTGGCCAGAAAAAGGCTCGCGACCCCCCTGTGATTTGGAATGCGAGCTATCTCGAGTTTGTTCGAGTGTCTTTACATGCGGGTTTATATAAAAAAAAAAGGTTACTCGCATGTGGTTTTAATCCGAACCAAGCTTAAAATCCGGGAAACTCTAAGAAAGTCACGTTTGTCCAAAAAAAGGCAATAAACTGAAACTCGAGATTTTAAGATTTACGATTTGCAAGGCGTCTGCAATTGGGGTGGTCGAAAGTTACAACTAGTACGCTTTTCCAAAGAGAAAGGAAAGAAGAACAAAAAACAAAACAAACGAGCCAAAAGAAAAAATGGGGAATATATTCCCAGAAAAAGTTAAACATTCTTCAAGCGCGGAGACCGAAAAAGGAGACGAAGCAGACAGGGCTATGTGTAAATTATGCGCTACGTATACATATGCCATAAACTACGGATATTGTATATATATGGAATTTTTATGTATTGTTCGATGCTTATATATATATTTAGTCGCACTCACGCATACAGATACATTCGTAATATCTAAACACACATAGATAATACCAACATGCATCGTAAAATATCCATATGTATATACGCATATTCTAGATGAAGAGAATGTATTGAAGCATCGTATTGCATTCTAGTTTAATATTTATCGGATTCGAATATGATTTACCGCGCTCGCGTTATTAAGGGTCCGTGAGTTTATTAGAGTGGTCTATAAACACGGCAGCGGGCGCGCCGTGAGCCCGCGGACGTAACATCGCGCCGACGGTGGCACCAGTCGCGGCAGAGACGTGAACTAAAGCAGCAAACATATATTAGATGGAAGCGCCAGGCCCGTGTTAGGATTTGGCACAGAAAGTGTAGTTCCGATTTCTGCCGGTAGACTGAGCGGCTATATATCGGTGTGCCCTACACATGGACAGGGTTGTGTATTCGTACTATGTATTTGTGTACACCGATATAGGCAGCGCTCGCGTCGGTTGGGGTGATAACTAAAATCACCCCAGAGAAATCGTGCCAAATCCTAACACGGGCTTGGCGCTTCCATCTAATATATGTTCGCTGACTAAAGGCAACTCGAATCGCGGAGAAAAAACCCAACCCAGCCTCGCTCCGATACACACACAATTCGTACGTAATGTGTCATTTTTCACGTGCACAAGTGTACCGCGAATGAACGTGAGATACTCAAGAATTTGACTGGTTTTTCAATTACTTTTAATTCCAAATAATTCTGGAATTTAGTTTTGACGGAAATTCCGCTGAATCCGCAAAATGGTGAGTATTGTAAACCGGTGGAAGATTGAGGTTATGAATGACTTCTTCCATTGTTATCGCTTTCCATTATCACCGAAACGCTTATCTGACCTTTGTACATCGATATGAATGTCGCTCGTTAATTTTCTACGAAAATAACGATAACATTTTTACTCGCAGTCCGGACCTTTGAAGCCCTATCTAACCGCGGTGAGACACACCCTCGAGGCGGCATTGTGTCTTCAAAATTTTTCCTCCCAAGTCGTTGAAAAGCACAACAAACCCGAGATTGAGGTACGAATGAGCAAGGAGCTTCTGCTGACGCCAGTCATCATAAGTCGCAACGACAAGGAAAAAGTTCTCATCGAATCAAGCATAAACAGCATGAGGATAAGCATAGCGGTGAAGCAAGTCGATGATTTGGAGAAAATATTGTGTCACAAATTCACGAGATTCATGATGATGAGAGCGGAAAATTTTCTGATACTGAGACGCGTCCCCGTTAAGGGTTACGACATAAGCTTTCTCATTACGAATATCCATGTCGAACAGATGTACAAGCACAAAATAGTCGATTTCGTTATACACTTTATGGAGGAAATCGACAGAGAAATAAGCGAAATGAAATTGTCGATGAACGCGAGAGCGCGTATTTGCGCTGAGGAATTTTTAAAGAGGGTAAGCAGTATTTATACGCAGCAATCTCCAAGTTTTGTTTAATAATTCTGAGAAATCTCGTGATGCTCATAAGAATTTCTTTAAGGGGGAATGCCACTGTAACTGGGCTGAAAATAGCCGGTTTTCGAGAATTTTTGTTGTAAGTAGTGATGATTATTTGGGGATCAGACAAAAAGCAATTCATTAAGTATATATGGGGCGTTCCATCCCAAATCGGACAGTTTGGAAAACTTTTTTTTGTTATTTCCTCAATTTATTTACATTCTTTAGTACCCATCAAAAGGCCCTTCCTGTTAAATTTTGATATTTTTTGATTACCCTTTCAAAAGATACTAAATTAACTAGAAAAACCGCTCTTTTTTGGTATTTTGGTCATAACTTCTTTGATAATCATCCAAATTGAAAGTTTTTTTTTCAAAATTTTTGTGTTTTTATGGCCTTTTCAGAAAAAAATACAACAAAAATATTCGACAAGTTTTTGAATGAGTTTTTTTATTTTTAAACTTTAAATCGCATTTTTTAAAGTGAGTGTCATTTTTTATTTTATTTTTTTATTTTATTTTTTTATTTTTTGCTTTAAACATCTATCTATTCAACAATTTACAAGACTAGTCCGATCGCGGGATATCCATAACTACTATTTTTTTCGATTTTTAAGAATAAATTTTTTTTTTTTTTTCAAATAAATTTTATGAATACCAATTTTTGTTACTGTATAATATTTTTTTCAATATTTAGAATTTATTTTGACACTTTTATTGTTACCAGGTTCCTAAAATTAATAATTAATCGTCAAGTCTGTTAATGAACAATAATAACAACAGTTTTTATTTATTCACGTATGTTTTTGAAAACCTTATTATTATTATTATTTCCTGAATTAGAATATTCCTTTGCCAATACGTTTCCGTTGCTCATTGGAATAATTGAATGAAATTTTTGTGTCCCCCTGTGATTGACTTCACAGTATTGTATCGCAAGTAAAATCTTTCTTTTGCATCTAAATAATGTTTCTCAGGTGAAAGTTTGACAGCAATATTCGGTAGACTATTTAGGTTCAATGCCCACTCGTACAATTCTTGAACTGTTGTTATTTGCTCATCGATTAATTATTAATTTAAAAAATCTGTTAACAATGACAAAGTGTCAAAATTAATTTAAAATGATTAAAAAAATACTATACAGTAATCAAAATTGGTATTCATAATAATTGATGAAAAAAAAAAAAAATTATTTTCAAAAATCTAAAAAAAAAATAGTAGTTATTGAAATCCCACGATCGGACTAGTCTTAAAAATTGTTGAATAGATAGATATTTAAAACAAACAATTTAAAAAATATTCAAAAATGACACTCACTTTTAAAAACGCGATTTTAAGTTTAAATCTCAAAAAACTCATTCAAAAACTCGTCGAATATTTTTGTTGTGTTTTTTTTCTGAAAAGGCCATAAAAACAAAAGTTTTGAAAAAAAAAACTTTTAATTTGGACCATCATTAAAGAAGTTATTACCAAAATACCAAAAAAAGAGCGGTTTTTTTGTTAATTTAATATCTTTTGAACGGGTAATTAAAAAAATCTCAAAATTTAACAGGAAGAGTCTTTTAATGGGCACGAAAAAATATAAAAAAATTGAGGAAATAAAAAAAAAAGTTTTTCAAACTGTCTGATTTGGGATGGAACGCCCCATATGTGTCGTTCCCTATCGATTCAACGATCTTTAGCTCTCTATCCCGAAGTTATTGATACTTAAAAAGATATTCTTAAAGCAATCATAACTTCTACAATAACCAAGAAATTCTAACTTGCTAAGAGGTCATTTTTTATTTATTTTCAATGTACTTTTTTAAAAAACAATCGAAAGTTAAGAAAAAAAAATTTTTTATGTCTTTTTGGCTGTTTTAAGCTACAAAATTTGATTTTCTTTCAATGGGACCCCTTCATTTTTTTTTAAAGAAAATAATAAAATTATACGTAGAAAAACAACATTTTTGAGATTTTACTGAAATTAATTATGTAAAAAAAAAATTTCGATTTTTGTTTTCGTAATTTTTATATTTTTTCCGTCTATGACTACAATAGTTGAATAAATAATTTAACTTCTCTCACATATTTCCTTTGTAAATTATAATAATTAACATGAAGAATTACAATTTTTACGTAATAAAATTGAACAGAGTGCAAAACGTATTTGAATTGTAATTCTTAATGTTCATTATTATTATTTACAAAGGAAATATGTAAGAGAAGTTAAATCATTTATTTTAACGTCATTGGAACAGACTATCGTAGTCATAGAAGGAAAAAGATCAAAATTACGAGAAAAAAAAATCGAAAAAAAATTTTCTTAAGAAATTATTTGATTCCCATCTTCGACAAAATCTAAATTTTTTTTACGTAGAATTTTATCATTTTTTTGGAAAAAAATCGAAGAGGTCCCATTGGAAGAAAATCCAATTTTTAAGCTTAAAAGAGCTAAAAAAAACATTAATTTTTTTTTGTTCTTATTTTGCGATATTTTGTTCGAAAAGTATATTGAAAAACAAAAAAAATGACCTCCTAACAAATTAGAATATCTTGGTTATTGTAGAAGCTATGATTACTTTAAGAATATTCTTTGAAAAATCAATAACTTCCGTATGGTTTAAGATAGAGAGCTAAAAATATACATGGATACTTGTTTTTGCATGTATCTTTAAAAAAAATGGAAGGAGGTCACCGACAAAACGTCGTTGAATTCATAGGGAATGACACATTCAACTATATTTATACAAATTTTTATTGAAAAATATTAAAAATTGACAAAGTTATTACCGTGAACGTATTGACATAATAAAAAAATGAATTCTCCTGGTGGCAGCGATACATCAATGAAAAATCATCTGAACTCAAAAAACCAATTTTTTTTAAAATTACACAACAGTGACGATCGTCAAGCGTAGCCATTGTTTTTAAATAATTTTTTTTCACAAAATGGCGCTGATTTGTTTTTTTTTTTCGTTTTTTGACCGTTTTTTTTTATTTTCAAAAGGTTTTAGAAAATAGTAATTTTCAAAATTTTGAAAATCGGCTATGCACAACCTTAGTCAATGCGATTGCAAAATAAAAAAAGAATTTTTTAATCGGTTGAAGCAGGTAGTCCCAAAGGACTACCTGCACTTCCTTTCGGTATATCTCACGTCAGTGAATTTTTGAGATTTTGAGTTAAAAATTTGTTTACATATTTTTGAATACGTTAAGAAAATGGAAAAAAATCGATTTTTATAACCTGTCAAAGTGGCCTTCCCCCTTAAATTTCAAATTGCACATAAAAGTTCTTTGGTATTCAAATTGCATATGAGAATTACCGAGCATTCCAAGTTTAGTCTAGAAATTTCTGGAAATCCTGCGATCCCTGGAAGGATTTCCAAAAATTCCAAGCTGTATTTATAAATTGCTGCACATTTCAAATTGCGCATAAAAATATTTGTCAATTTCGAGTTAGATGCAAAAATCACTCAAAATTTTTCTATATTAAAAGATGAATATCAAAATTCTTGAAAAAATTAAATGATTACTTCTTTCAAGTACCTTAGAAATAAACTGGCGAATACATAAGAAATCTTGAACTTTGACCGAACATTTTACTGGGTTCTGTGACAAAGAAAATACTTTTTTTTAAAGAAAATCATAATTTTTCTTCGCAGTTTTAGAGAGCTGTTCGAGAGCATTTTCAATTAGATAGCGCTGATACATAACGATGGAGAATCGAGCAATGGACACACGAGTTGCGCCGTTTCGACACAACGAGGACTGCGCAGCGTTTTGCATCGCAGATCTTGGAAGATTTCCTCTCGTCGCATCCGGGCTCGAACTAAAGATCAGTCTCCGGACCGTCGAAGTGAAATCTTTTCTCGAGCAAAGATTCAACAATTATTCGGATAATTCGGTCGTGCCATCGATAATGGTTTCACAAATGGATAAATAAAGGGCGCAAATTAATCGGGACGCTCGTTGGCAATTTGAAGAAATTTGTTGCCTAAAGTTTCAAACGTCTTAAATTAATGCGCAATTGTGCGAGCGAAGCGTCCTTTGATCTTCCATAATAATGTACACTGAGGTACTTGAAAAAAACGCTTTAGTTTAAAAAAAGAATTTTTTTTTAATCGTGCGTTCAAAATTTGAAAAGCGTTTTTTTTAATAACTTCGATGTAGATCGTCGAGCGACTAATAATAATTTTTTTTCACATTCAATTAATGCCCCTCGTAATGAAAACAAAACTTTTAACGTGATACAGCTAACGTTATTATTAATATACACGAAAGATAACACGCAATTATCGATTTGGAGTCGCAGGGATTGCATTTCAATTAATCGTCAATTAATTTTTTTTCTCGTTCAGTTAAATATACATATACATATAAATGATGAAACGAAACAAAGTATGTTCGTATTTAAGTATGTAAAATTTTTTAGTGCAGGCACGCGCGCGAGACTGTAAACTGTGAGAGAGCGAGATTTTTTCTATAAGCGAGGTAATACTTATACATTAGGTTGAATCGAAAATTTTGAAAACTTGGCTACCCTTAAAAAATCAAAGATATCGTTAAAACAAGGGTCTCAGTACAATGATTCGATTTTTTGACAAGATGCAGAGGGCGCGCGGGACATTTAAAAACGCAATTTTTAGCGTTAAATTCACTTTATCACTGATAAAAGGAAACAGATAATAATTCAAAAAATTCTGAATTTTTTATACAAGGTGCCCAGATATGTACTCCTTCAAACCCATATTTGCCGAACATCAACAAATGGTGCATATCTTCGAAAAAAAATCTCTGAAAATCAATATTTTCACTATTTTTCAATTAATTGTATCATTAAATATTGAGTTTTGTCTTCTAAGACGTTTTTGTATTTCTTCCATCTTTTTTCTTGTAAAACTCGGTATCAGTATTGCTTACAATGCGAGAATTGCTAAAAAATAAATCTCTATTTTTAAATAAAATACAAAAATTTCCAAAATAAAGATTTATTTTTTAGCATTTTTTTCATCGTAAGCGATAGTGATACCGAGTTTTACAAGAAAAAAGAGAGAAGAAATACAAAAACGTTTCGGAAGACAAAAATCAATATTTCATGATATAATTAATTGAAACATAGTGAAAATATTGATTTTCAGAAAAATCGAATCGTTACACCTTTATTTCAACGATATCTTTGATTTTTGAGGACAACAGTTTTCAAAATTTTCGATTCATCGTATTATACATATACATATGTGTATTCATCGATGACGTCCATCTTTGCCGTATTATACATCAATAATTTTTCGATGACTGCCAAAAAGAAGCCTGTTCGAATAAAAAGAAAAAAGCTTGATGGTAAAATGGCCCTTGCGAGTGCAATTTACGAATGTTTTTTTTCCCTCATTATTAACGAATATTGGGTTCATATCGCGGCGATCAATGCGCTGCAGTATTAACATTTGGTAACGAATATATTAATATATGTATAAAAAGTTTTTGAAAAAACGTTTAAAAAAATTATTTTTCATCTCAAAGTGAAAAAAACCTCACAATTCTTCCGTCAAACGTAATGGTAATGGTAATCAATGTAATGGTCGAATGGATGGAAGCAAATTTCAAATTGCGACATCATATCGCATTTTCCAAAACAAAATTCGATTTTTTCAACGTCGTTTTTTGTTTTTTTTTTGCATTGAAAATTTGGCGCACGAACCATAAAATGTTTTCAAAACTGTTTTTCGCCCGAAAAACTTGTGGGGAGAGTATAAGCTTCAATTTAGTTTTTAAAAAAGTTTTGTACGTTTTTTTTTTGCAAAAACCTTCAGATTTTTGCAAAACAGGATGATATTTATAAAACAAAGCGTAAGTTTGGAACTACTGGGTTTTCGTGAAATCACTACGAGGGCAAAAAGTTCCATACAATTATTCTGGATTAAATGGAATTTTTTCAAAAAAAATTCCTGTCAACGCAATTTTGGTAAATGTTCGGAAGTGTCACTCCTGTCAGAATCGAGCTGATTTTTTTTTTCAAGTAAAAAACATGATGTTTAATATTATTATAGCGGCGCAAAATGTTTTTACCCAACTTTTTCAATTAAAAAAAAAAATCTTTTTCAATAAAATAAAATGAAGGAATGTAGCTACTAGAACAGATATCCCCGTTGCAGAGTTTCCTTTGTTTTTTTGGGTTTGATGAAAAACCAACTTTTAATCATTCAAAATTTTTGTTTTTTTTTTTAGTAGTAGCTAAATTCCTTTATTTTATTTTATTTAAATAAAAATTTTTTTTTTAAATTAAAAAAGTTTTGGAAAAAAATTCTGAAAAAATGCCATTGAATCCAGAATAATTGTATGCAACTTTTTACCCTCTTATTGATTTTACAAAAACCCAGTAGTTTCAGAGTTACGCTACATTTTATAAATATGATCGTTTTTTGCAAAAAATTTAATATTTTTGCGAACAAAACCGTGCGAATCTTTTTAAAAAAACGGAATTGAAGCTTACACTCCCCTCCACAAGTCTTTTGCGTGAAAAACAGTTCACAAAAAAATTTGGTTCAAAAAACCAAAAAACGAGCATGTTTCGGAGAGGGGAACCGGGGTTTAAAAAAATTGAAATTTTTTTTTGGAAAAAGCGAAATGAAGCTGAATATGTCCCCTTCGAAACGCCGCTCGTTAAATTGAAATAATTTCATTTTAGAGCAGTGAAACTTCTTGCATGGCGCGAAATCGCGGCGAGTGTTTTCAAACTGACGAACTCTCATCCTCCATTTTCTTATTTATAATGAATTAAAAAAAAGTGTCGTGGCGAAAATTCATCGCTATAATTATATTTATAATTATAATTATTATAATATAATTATATTATAATTATGATTTTGTTATAACTATAACTATATTATAATTATATTTATAAACAATTTATAATGAACTAAAAAAAAAGTATGGCGAAAAATCATCGTTTGTTCGAGTTAGCGAAATCCATCGCGAGCGCGATCTTTTTTTTTATTCATCAGCCCTCGATTGCTGCGCGGGAGAAAAAAAAGGTTCACATCGCACGCCGTGTGCAACGCGATTTTTCGATCTTTATGCAGCAGGGCGCTTGCATCCGCTCCGAACGGACTTTGCGATTAAACCGTGGTCATGCACAACGCATAGTCAAGCACACGTGTATATTCCTGGTGCTGCTATGTAAACACACGCTTACTTTTATTTGTATGCATGCATACCGCGCGTTCTCCTTTAAAGAAAAAAAAACATGATGCTCGCTCGAGAACGGCAGAAAGAAAAAATCCCTCTGCTGCCTCGAGGACGCTGTCACGTTCGCGCGCCAATACTATATTTTGCCCTCGCGCCATTTGTATGTGGGGCGTTCCATCCCAAATCGGACAGTTTGAAAAACTTTTTTTTTATTTCCTCAATTTTTTAATATTTTTTAGTAACCATCAAAAGACCCTTCCTGTTAAATTTTGAGATTTTTTAGATTACTCGTTCAAAAGATATTAAATAAACAAAAAAACCGCTCTTTTTTTTTGGTATTTTGGTCATAACTTCTTTGATAATGGTCCAAATTGAAAGTTTTTTTTTCAAAATTTTTGTTTTTTTATGGCTTTTTCAGAAAAAAATACAACAAAAATATTTGACGCGTTTTTGAATGAGTTTTTTGAGTTTTAAACTTTAAATCGCGTTTTTAAAAGTGAGTGTTATTTTTTATTTTATTTTTAAATGTTTTTTTAAGTGTAAACATCTTAGCGCTCGGCCTCACGGTACGGGCTAGCTGGAGAGTCGAGCGTCACGCGTAAGACCCACGTTCGTCCGTGAGAGCGCGTCAATGTGTGTCTAGACCCGCGTTCGTGAGAGCGCGTTAATGTGTGGTAGACCCGCGTCCGTGAGAGCGCGTCAATGTGTGTGTACACCCGCTCCGTGAGAGCGCGTCAATGTGTGTGTTGGGGCAGTGCTACTGAGATTTCGAGCATATGAGACAAGCACGTCACAAAAAGAAGAACGTCATACACTAGTGGAAAAAATTAAAGGATCAAAAAATTTTCCCAAATTTTTAGTGGTTTTTAATAATGCTGCATCTTAGTGAAAAATGGTCGTATCGAGGTCTCAAAAAAAGCATTTTGAAGCTTGAAGTTTCTAGTTTTCAGATCTTTTAGCAATAAAATTTTCAAAGTTACAGGTTTCACGCAATTATGAGAAATACCAAGAAAAAAAAATTTTGCAAATTTGCATCGCTTTTGTTTTGGCTGTAGTTTTTGGGAAAAAATTCTTCCAGCTAAAACATTACAAGGACCGGATAGCTTGTTTATTTAGCTTCAATTTGCTTTTTTTGAGATCTCGCTGCGACCATTTTTCGCTGAGATATCGAGCTTTTACGAAAAAAGACACTTTTCTGTTTGACCATTGATCTCAGCAACCAATTATCGCACAGAAATCAGAAGGGTCGTTTCACAAACTTGAATCAATGCCCTACAAGGATAGGCAATGCCTTTTTGAGAAAAAAATTTTTTTGCCATGAATTTGAAAAAACAGAAGAAAAAGGGCTATTTGTGGTTTTTTAGAAAATCAACGGTCAAATTAAAAATATTGACAAAACGACTAATGTTGAGCGTGACTTTTACAGCCCAATATACCCACAACATCCCTGTAAAGTTTCAATTTCATCTATCCGACGGTTTTTTTGTTTCAAGCAATCAAATTTTTGAAAAACATTAAAGGATCATGTTTCTGCCCCTAAACGCCATAATCATTATTAAAGTGGAAAACAATTTTTGTTGTGGCTTTTTCACATTTTTATCGCAAACAGCGTTTAAATGCAGCGAAGAATTTTCGATTTTTTTTGTCTTACATAAATTTAAAGGCTGTTTGCGATAAGAATGTGAAAAAAGCTAAAAAAATTTTGTTTTCCTTTTAATAATGATTATGGAGTGTTAAGGGCAATAAACATAATCCTTAAATTTTTTTGAAAAAAAAAATTTCAAAAAAAATTAGAAAACAAAATTTTTCAACATTTTTTTGATTTTTTTTTCATAAATTTAAACGCTGTTTGCGATAAAAATGGGGGAAATGCTCGAAAAAAATTTCTTTTTTTCATTTTCATAATGATTTTGAAGTGTTAAGGGGCAATAAACATGATCCTTTAATTTTTTTCAAAAATTTGATTGCTTGAAACAAAAAAACCGTTCGATAGATCAAATTGAAACTTTACAGGGATTTTGTGGGTATATTGAGCTGTAAAAGTCACGCTCAACAATAGTCGTTTTGTCAATATTTTTAATTTGGCCGTTGATTTTCTAAAAAACCATAAATAGCCCTTTTTCTCCTGTTTTTTCAAATTCATGGCAGGAATGGAATTTTGTTTTTCTTTAAACCATCAACAATCCTTGTAAAGCATTGATTCAAGTTTGTGAAACGCCCCTTTTAATTTCTGTGCAATCATTGGTTGCTGAGATATCAATGGTCAAACAGAAAAGTGTCTTTTTTCGTAAAAGCTCGATATCTCAGCGAAAAATGGTCGCAGCGAGGTCTCAAAACAAGCAAATTGAAGCTCAATAAACAAGCTATCCTGTCCTTGTAATGTTTTGGCTGGACGAATTTTTTCCCAAAAATTACAGCCAAAACAAAAGCGATGCAAATTTGCCAATTTTTTTTTTCTTGGTATTTCTCATAATTGCGTGAAACTTGTAGCTTCGAATTTTTTTTTGCTAAAAGATCTGAAAACAAGAAACTTCAAGCTTCAAAATGCTTTATTTATACCTCGATACGACCATTTTTCACTGAGATACAGCATTGTTAAAAACCACTAAAAATTTGGGAAAATATTTTGATCCTTTAATTTTTTCCACTAGTGTATATTAATAATATATTCATTTAATTCATCTCGGCTGCAAGAATAGCGGGTGATTTTTTTTCATTCCGCTGATGAATTTCTTTCAGTGCATACAAATTTTCATCGCTGGCAGATATTCATCAGCAATTAAGAGCCAAAAAATATACTATGTAAAATTGTATTCCTCATAGTATATTTTTTGCTCTTGCTGATGAATTTCTTCCAGCGAATACAAAAAAATTGTCAATTCTATGACTCGGAGAGGTTGTCGTATACCTAAGAATACATAATATGATGAAGACAATAATAATGTTACAATTCATCCTACTATAAAATTATCTGTATTACATATATAAAAAAGCATGTTATACCCTTGCGGTAGGGTGTTCGATGCAACTAGGGAGCTGCGTCTCCGCAATCTCCTTTACTTCGCTGAAAGACTTTCACGGTAGACTATTTTGATTGCTATCAACATTACAACGAATTATTAAAATATGTGCCATAAAGCATTCAATAATTCAATAATTCATTGTTAATGTTGATAGAGAGAAAAACATAGTCTGCCCTGAAAGGCTTTCGTTGAGGTAAAGGAGATTGCGGAGACAGCTGTTCGGAGACTCAGCTCCTCAGTTGCATTGAACAATCTACCACAAGGGTAAAATATGCTTTTTTATGTAATACAGATAGGTTGATAGATTAATTGTAACATCTAATATTGTCGACATCATATTATGTATTTTTAGGTATACGACAACCTCTTCAAGTAATAGAATTGACAAGTTCTTTGATGTGTAAACATCTTAGCGCTCGAGCTCACCGTACGGGCTAGCTGGAGAGTCGAGTCTCACGAAATTTGGATACACTACAGTCACAGGTGTATGTGTTTTACTTCAGTTACCACCAACCCATAATTTCATGTATAAAAGAAATTGAACAATGAAATTTGATATTTCATTCTTTACGCTATTCTCGCATTATTTCATTACAAAATAAATTTTGATAAAACCAGTGCACTACTCAATTTTCCCGAACCGAACTGATAGGACTCACACGTTTACACATCAATTCTCGCGAGTACCTTGGCACTCATTAGAGTTTTTTTAAACATCTATCTATTCAACAATTTTTAAGACTAGTCCGATCGTGGGATTTCAATAACTACTATTTTTTTTCGATTTTTGAAAATAAATTTTTTTTTTTTCATAAATTATTATGAATATCAATTTCTGTTATTGTATAGTATTTTTTAAAAATCATTTTGAATTAATTTGAACACTTTTTCATTGTTAACCGATTTTTAAAAGTAATAATTAATCGATGAGCAAATAACAACAGTTCAAGAATTGTACGAGTGGGCATTGAACGTAAATAGTCTATCGAATATTGCTGTCAAATTTTTACCTGAGAAACGTTATTTAGATGCAAAAGAAAGATTGTATTTGCGATACAATACTGCGAAGTCAATCACAGGGGGACACAAAAATTTCATTCAATTATTCCAATGAGCAACGGAAACGTATTGGCAAAGGAATATTCTAATTCAGGAAATAATCGTATATGTAAGGTTATAAAAAAAATACGTGAATAAATAAAAACTGTTATTATTATTGTTCATAAACAGACTTAACGATTAATTATTAATTTTGAGAATCTGTTAACAATAAAAAAGTATCCAAATCAATTCTAAATATTGAAAATAGTACTATACAGTAACAAAAATTGGTATTCATAATAATTTATATAAAAATAAAAATAAAATTATTTTCAAAAATTGAATAAAAATCGTAGTTATTGAGATCCCACGATCGGACTAGTCTTAAAAATTGTTGAACAGATAGATGTTTAAAGCCAAAAATTAAAATAAAAATAAAAAATGACACCCACTTTTAAAAACGCGATTTAAAGTTTAAAATTCAGAAAACTCATTAAAAAAACGCGTCGAATAATTTTGTTCCATTTTTTTCTGAAAAGACCATAAAAAAATAAACATTTTGAAAAAAAACTTTTAATTTGGATCATTATCAAAGAAGTTATGACCGAAATACAAAAAAAAAACGGTTTTTTTGTTAATTCAATATCTTTGAACGGGTAAGCAAAAAAATCTCAAAATTTAACAGGAAGGGTCTTTTGATGGGTACTAAAAAATATAAAAAAATTGAGGAAATAAAAGAAAAAAGTTTTTCCAACTGTCCAATTTGGGATCGAATGCCCCATATATATACGACACTACACGCGCCCGATGGTGGGGGTAAAAAAAGTTTCCAAGCCTCTCTCTGAGATTATTGCCAATCTGCCACGTTTTTACGCGGTCATCATTTTTCCGGAAGGAATTACAGATCGACGTCGCAAGATGGCTTCCGGTTATGACAGTTTCGACTTCCGGTCGGTAATCACCGCATAATAGTAGGGGTGTGCGAATATTCGAATTTACGAATCGTTCGAGACGAATCGAATCAAGTTTCGAATTATTTGAAGTATTCGAATATTTTGAACTATTTAAATAGTTCAAATTTACGAGTTATTCGAACGAATCGAAACTGCTATTCTAGTGGCTAAATTCAATTGCTTTTTTTTCTTATCAAACCCAAAAAAACGATAGAAACTCTGCAACGGGGATATCTATTCTAGTAGTTGGATGCAATTTCTTTTTTTTTTATCAACCCAAAAAATACAGACCATTTTTTTGGAGATGCTATTTTTCCCGAAACAGAATAGTTTTAGACAAAAAATGTATTCAACAAAAAAGATGCATTTTTTTATAGGCTACAACTTTTGTAGAAAATACTTCTCTCTAAGATCAACACTTGTGGAATTAAAATGAAAAAACGTCGCAAAAATCTTTTTTGTTTGTTTTAACATTTAAAATAAAATTTGCGCGTATTTTCACTATCATATTTGTGATCAGCGAGTCAAAATACATAAGAATACCAAGTTTCAAATTAATTGGAGGTATGGGCTCTTCGGAACTGCACCCTTATTCGAACTATTCGAATAGTTCGAACTATTCGAATATTCGCACACTCTTAAATATTAGTAAAAAATAAGAGACTATGTTATTGCAATGGCTGTTTATGATGAAAACCTAAATAAATATTTGCACTGTCGAAATTATTGAATGAATTAATGTCAGTAGCTGAAAATACAGCCAGACTTCAGAACGAGGAAGAAAAACAGTCATCGATCATAACAGGAAAAATCATTTCTTATTTGCCATTCAATAATTGTTAAAACTGAGAAAGAGAAACTAAAGATAATGATTGACTTTTTTTTGTCGTTAAAATTTATTTAAAATTTGGGAGAAATATATTGCAGATAAATAAAAAGAGTATAACTTTTGAAAAACTCAATTACACTTGACTAATAATCAGCGTATTAAATTTATTTGTTCATTTTTCTAACGATGTATTTTCATAATATCTAAAAAAATATTTTAAATTTTGCATTTCATTAAACGGTTGGTAATGAAACTTTCTTTTAAAACTTATGTTTTATTAAAATTTTCATTACATTACGTGAGCTGTAAAAAAAATATTATGATTAAGTTAAATATATGATGCAACAACATAACTTCTTGATTGAAATCGATCAGTTTAAGAGCCAAACATGACTATTTGAATTATTCGAGTGGTTCGAATATTCGATTCGAATTTCGAATGGGGAAGTTGCGCGAGCGCCCTCTGGCTTCGTGTTATTATTTTTCTCTCTGTCTCTATCATTCTCGCCGAGGCTCTGTCGGAACGAGGGAAATCTGCATATTCTAAAACTCGAGAACAGCCGTCCCCAGGGGCTGGCAGACAACTGATATCAACCCTAATAACCGTAAGAAAACTTAACGAGCCTTAATTCCATATTATGCGGTGGTAATATTCCTTTATTACCAACGAAACTTTGTATACAATTTAAGGGGAGAACACTAATTGGAAAACGAAAAATTTAGCTGTTTCTGAAGATTGTTTTATAAATAAGAATAAGAACTAATGTATGGCGCTGGCATCGCTGATTAAGCGGTAAGTTGACAAATAGCGTTTTCAACTGGGACCACGGATGTACACTCTGGCACACTCGGGTACACCCGATTGGACACACTCGTTTTCGACTAAACATACCGTGCTGAAATAAGCAGTGTGGAAAGAGTGTAAAGAAAAGCCGTAAGGTTGCAGTTATTCTTTATTAATAATTTGAATTTATCGGCCATTTTTACCAGGTTTACCGATTATGGTGGATTATGGTAAACAACATGCTGAGCAAAAAATTTATTAAAAATATGAAACGATTCTCAGAAATTGCGTAAATTTTGTTTATTCGACAGAATTAACTTCTATCATTGTTAAATACATCGCCATGAATGTATTCGTCGATAACATTCAAAAAATTCTTTATTTTGGATACGGTTCTCCTTGTTGATAACGCATAAAGTGTTAACATCTTCACGATCCATCATCATCATCATCATCATCTCTTCACCTTCACCACTAGACAATTATGATGAAAACATTTCCATAATCGTAATTATCTTTTCCGGCCTTCCTATTTTCTAAAAAATATTGAATATTTAGTTTTATTTTCTCGAGGATAGCTAAATAATAAGAGGCTTAAAACTTGCAAGTGTGATTAAAAAATGTACTACAATTCTCAAGTAAACTTGACGGCTGAATTGATGGGCACTGGGAAACTTGACAATTAAGAAAATTTGAATAAAAATATTTCTAGGTTATGTAAGCATTTATTTAGCGGAAGTATTGTGAATATATATTTTCTGCCGTCGTATGGTTATTCACATGAAATTGTTTACTGGATTGAGTAACTATTTGTTTCCATTCATCTGTGAATCTTTTCAATCGAACCGCTATATTGTTTGTTATGAAAAAATATTTAGACCGATATGTTGAAAAGTTTTATGTCTATTAACATCTGCTTCTGCACTACGGTGACACGAGGTCGGAAAAACGTGTACATTTAATGTGATATTTTTACATTTATACTACCAGCAAAACATGCACTGAGAACAAAATTTCGTTGATCGAAACAAATTTTATTTCGTTCAACAAAATTATTTAGTTCGATACGAGCAACTAAATATTTCTGAGATCAGTCCAAATAATTTGTAAATGCTGGATATTAATCATTATTTGTATAAACAAAATTACGGCGTAACCAAAACAGACGATAGTTATGCAAATAAATGTTTTCTTGAAACATTAACGTATCTTGTCGATTTAAAATTTATTTTGTAGCCAAAAGTAAATATCCGTTTGAATTGGGTTTTTGAACAAATTTTTTTTTGCCATAAATCGAAAGATCATATATAAGTTTTATAATGAAACTATTTTTTTTTTCATTGTAATTAAAATGTTATAACAAATTGAAAATAAATTTTTGAACTCGGTACCGAAAACGTGCCGACAGTTCCCGAGCCGACCCGAGCGCGAGTGACGGCATAATGTTCATGTCTACTCCATCATTACATGCAGTTGATACGGCGTTTCAACGTTTCATCAATTAAATCTTTTTATTATCGTCCATATATATATAAATTTATTAGAAATGTCAAATCTTAAAAGTTATCGTGCTTGTTTCGTATCATTGTGTACGAATCCCACACAGCAATATGACGTCTGAAAGAATCGCTGTAGATTTCTTATGTAAGATTTGGACATCCGAATACATTTTCCGAAAGACATCTTAATGAGTTCCGAAAGTAGTCGAATGCGCCACTTTGAAGGATGATTTTGATATCTGTGAAAAGTTGTCTTGAAGATAACTTTTTCAGACGTCTCAAAAAAGATATCGTAAAGACTACTATTTCGAGATTTCCTCACAAGACATCGTCAAGATAACTTTTTAAGGGTTCCTTTAAAATGATTAAAAATTTATTTTTTTCTCATTTCTATTGTTTGCAAAAAATTTTTATACGTATTTTTATTTATTTACATAGTTACTGGACCGACTGCATTAAAAAAAAATTAGAAAAAAACTCACTTTCATCATTTCAATTTCATCTGCCTCCACGAGGATTCGAACCTGCGCCCTGCCTATTTATCCTACTTACGAACCTAACACGCTACCTATTACGCTACCGACTACTTATGAATTCTTTTTACTGATATGATATATCAGTGGTGAAATCCCAGAATTTAAACGGTTCCGATATGTTTCCGAACAAATATTATCACGTAGTTCATCTGGATATGCTATTTCTAATAACTTTTTACTATTCATTCCGAAGATCTCTTAAGGGGAAGGTAAACCCCCTCCCCCGCCTTTCCGCTCTCGTGAGTGCGAGATAGATAGAGCTAAAACTTTTAACACATTTTTCTCGGAGATGACTTGATGGAATAAAAAAAGAATATAGTGGTGCCACCCGTACACATTAATTACGCAGGCGGACCCACTAATCTTTTTTCATTTCATCAAGCCATCTCTGAGAAAAATGAGTAAAAAAAATTTTGAGGTTATGTTGAACTTTTTACACTCTTTTTAAGTAATTCTTATTTCAGATTTCTTCGGACTAACGTCTGCGAGATATCATACGTGTTGCTCTAGAAGTAGTTTTGAAAAAGAGTTCGCGAGGAAGTATTTCTGGCTTTGTATTAGATGACTTTTACGGAATATCTTGGAGATATCTTCTAAGGATATCTGACAGTTAATTTGATTCCGAAGATCTTTTAAGTCATTCTGCTTATTTCAGACTTCTTCAGACTGACGCCGGCGAGATATCATACGTGTTGCTTTAGAAGTAGTCTTAAAAAAGACTTCGCGAGGAAGTATTTCTGACTTTTGTGCTGTGTGTGAATAATACAAAAACAACTCCCCAAAAAATGTTTTTAAGGCCAGGCTAAGGACCCTCTCTCTCTGGCTCTCACAGGACGTCTATAGGCGCTCTCTCTCGCACTCACAAGAGCGGAAAGGCGGGGGGAGCACAAAATGAGAAACGTCGAAATCAATGGTTTCAAGTAGTGCGCCGAATAAATCCCGAAACGCCATCAAATTTATTTACTTGATAAAATTAGTTGTCACAAACAATTTTTGGCACTAAAAGACCGTGTACTATCGTGGAATTATTTTACGGGGAGTGTAAAGGTCAACATAACCTCAAAATTTGTTTAACCCATTTTTCTCAGAGATGGCTTAATGGAATAAAAAAAGAAGAGTAGGGGCGCCTGCGTAATTAACGTGTACAGGTGGCCCAACTGTTATTTTTTTATTTTATCAAGCTATCTCCGAGAAAAATGAGTTAAAAGTTCTAGCTCTGCCTCTCTCGCACTCGCGAGAACGGAAAGGCGGGGGGTAGGAGTTTAGCCAGGCCTTAACATTATGGCGTCACGAACAAGACGACCAATCATGGCGCGTTTGGAGTCACGTGATTATTTTTTAAATTTTATCACTTTTAAATTGTTTATAATTGAATGAAAAACAAATTTTTTCAAATTTTTTGCGTCGTCTATCAAAATTATTTATAATAAAGTTTTAAAATACATTAAAAAAATCGATAATTTTTTTTTTTCAAAACCCCATTTGTCAACATTGCTTTGGCTTTAAATGAAAAATTAGTTAAAATAGCAACATGGAATAGTTCGGTACAATCCCAATTTAGTTTAGTTCATTAAAATGCAGTTAAATTTCATATTCATAAAACGTTCAATTAACTAATTGACTAATTAACTAATTGACTGTTTTATTTCTGACACGGAGCTTATGGGATCTAGTACAAAATCTGGAAGTTGAAATACAAAAAAAAGTACTTGATCTCAATGAAACCTGCGTCAAACGGGTCGAGTTCACAGTTTACAGACGCAGTGCTGTCATCCATCGAACAATTTTTGTATTTGGCAAGTTCAAAAGTTCTGTTGTTTATGGATAAAAATTTGTGCACAACAACCCATGTTTCATCTGGTTGAACTAAATACTCTGTTCGTGCATACTCAATATTCCGTTGAACGAACTGTTGACTGAAATCGAGTTGCATGTAATCGGCAATTAGTCTAACCAATACCTAAAATTGTTAGTTCAATAAAATGCTATTTTGCATGAACTGAAATAGAGTTGATATCTATCTAACCGGTAATTACTCCAATCAACGGGAAAAATGATTGACTCAATAAAATGCGTGTTAATTAATTGTTGCTAAACATGTTATAAAAAATATATAGCCCTTGCCAAATTACTTAATATGCATAGTTTACCGGCCCTAAAAAGAAATAAATAGAAAAAAAAGAAAAATCCGCGCCAATTCTCCGATCTAAGTTCTCTGTCCGACCGGGAATCGAATCCTCGACGCTATCTATCATACTACCTATCGTACCTAACTACCTGACACGCTACCTATTACGCTATCGACTACTTCTATGCACTTAAACAAAGTTAGGGTTTATGAACATTCGAATTTTTTCCGGCAAGGGAAAATTTATTTTGGTTATGAATACCTTTTTTCATGCGAACACTCTGCCCACTAATTCCAATCGCACATACAAAAAATACATAAGTTGGGGTTCAATAAGGCTCGCCGGTTTGTTTGGTTGGTTTGAGGCTTAGGATGCCTTGTGTCTCTAAATATGTTTCCATCCAACTCTTCTGTTTTGTTAAAATAACACCGCCATTAAATACTAAATAGAACTTCGATTCAACAACATGCTATGGTTAGTTTTAGAGACAAATAATATTGCTCGTGAACAAAATTATTGTTCAGTAAAGTGAGTGAATAATGATAATATGAACCAACCAATTTCTGCAAAATATTTTGTCAAAGGAAACGCGAATTGAGTAAATTAACGGGCCATACCAGTGTGAACGCTCTAAATTTGGGTGATTTTCGGAAATTTGTTACAAGAAAAGTACTCGATGAAATCTTTTGGAAAATGGAGGATATATTTGGCCATATTCGACGCGTGTTTCATAATTTTTTCACTTAAAAATACCGATGCATAACCGGTTTATGCGCGATCTTCGGAGGCGCAAAAAAAATCCTCCACTGCGGCCATGATTCCGGGGGATTCAGTAGCTGAAAGTGAAAAATAAAAAAATTTCGTTAAGCTAGAAGGTACCGCCATAAAGTACTAAATAGAACTTCGATTCAACAATATGATTTACAAAATTATTTTTGACAATTGAACAAAAGAACAAAAAAACAATTGTCATGCAGAACTATATATTCTCGAAAAATTATATACAGAAATACATTTGAATATTTATTTAATTATTCATACGTAGATTATTTCATACAAGTATGAAATAATATACGTTATATACGTAATATTTAATTATACATACGTATATTCTTTCATACTTGTATGAAATAATATAAGTACGTATAATTAAATAAATATTCAAATGTATTTCTGTATATAATTTTTCGAGAATATATAGTTCTGCATGATCTGGCCCGAAAATAAGATCAAAACGAAACTTCGATTGGCTGTAGCTTTGCGGATTTTGATCTTGCCATTCTCATTCTGGTCTTAAAAATTTCGTTATTTCCTATATAGAATTTTTACAATTTTTTCATTTTATAATTCGACGTGGCGTACTTGCTGAAAAAACGTTTTTGTGTTTTATGAAGTAAAAATAAACTTTCGTGTGCCCACAATTTTTTAAAAAAATATCAATTGTTTTACTCGTTTTATAACGAACAAGTTTTGTCTGAAGCGTTTTTCGATAGGATCTCGAATTATTAAGATACTACACGAGTTTAGAGTAGAGAGTTAGTGAAAAATTCGGATTTTTTACTAAAATCGTACGACGAAAAATATCAATTGTTGGCCTTAACGAAAAAATTCGTGTCTCTTTTTTTTCAGAATACTTTTTGGAAAAAAAATTTCACAATTATTCAAGAGGGTCCAGGTTCGGACGTGAAAATTTCAGCGGGAATACCCCATATGCATTTGAATGCGCAATAAACCATGGAAGTTGGTTATGTAAACTTTATTCCAGAATACCTGAACCCTCATAACTTAAGTGATCCCTCAGAACTTACGTTACCCCTCATAACTTAATTTCAGAGCTTCTAACCGCTCATAGGTTATGTAAGCCCTCAAAACATGTTTGAAAAAACTGTGAGCTCTCATAAGTTAAGTGACCTCTCATATCTTAATTTCGCGGCCCCTGACCCCTCATAAGTCTTATGTGAACTCTCAATACTTTATTCTAAAATAACTCACCCCTAATAACTTAAGTAACCCCTCATAACTTAATTTCGTGACCCCTGACCCCTTGTAGGTTTTGTAAAGCCGCGAAACTCAATTCCAGGATTCCTAACCCCTCATAAGTTCAGTGTCCCCTCATAATTTAATTTCAGAGCCCCTGACCCCTCATAAGTTATGTGAACTCTCAAAACTGTATTCCGGAATACCTGGCCCCTCATAACTTAAGTTATCCCTCATAACTTAATTTCGCGACCTCTGACCCCTCGGAGTAAAAATGTTCAAAATTTCATATCTTTTTTACAGTTCGTAACTTCTATGGTATATTGCCGCAATATAACATTTAAATGTTACATTACTGTAATGTAACAAAGTTATATAGCAGTTATGTAACCTACATGTAACAAATGTTACATAACATGTTACTTGCACGTTATATAACAGCAACGTTACATAGGGATTACATTGTAACATTACATGTAACTTCCAATTTATATTGCCGCAATATAACATATGCTACGTTACTGTAAGGTAACAAAGTTATATTCCCGCAATATAACATATGTTACATTGCTGTAATGTAACAAAGTTATATTGCAGTTATGTAACCTACATGTAACAAATGTTACATAACATTGTTACTTGTACTTTATATAACAGCAACGTTACATAGGGATAACATTGTAACATTACATGTAACTTCCATGTTACATTGCGGCAACATATGGTGTTCACTGGGGTGACACTTTTACACGGGGTTTGTATATATACAGCTTGAAAATAAATCTTGCTGACAAATACAGTGAATCTTCCAGGTATAATAAAACTGACAATTTTTCCGGTTAATAATAAAAAATAATAATAAAAAAAATAAATAAATCAAATTCAACAAATTTGTTGTCTTTGAAATTAGGAAGTATTCACATCGATCATTTTTAGGCACGATTAACGGTCAAAAATAGATCGATATGGATATTTAAATGGAAAGTGGAACGATTTGTTTTTTTTTTTGACAAAATTTGCATGATGATTCAATTTTGTGTAATTTAAAAAATATTGCTAAAGAAAATAATTATTAGTATTTAAACCAAGTGCGAATTTTGTTTCATTTTTTCAATTTTATTTCCTCCACAGAGGAAGTCATTTCCGGAATCTCGAATATTTTTCAATTTACAATCTTTAGGGAACGTACTCATACTACGTGACCTGTTTAGGGGCGGAGGGGCGTCTTCAAAATACCACGCTTGGTCACAGGGGGGGAGGCTTAGGTTTTTGTCACGTATTCAATATCCTCTAGGGAAATCTTGCACTTTTTCGAGCTCATATACACGCAGTCAAACAATTAAAGGAACAGAAAAATTTCCGAGATTTTTTCAGCGATTTTCCAAAGGCTGTAACTTTGTTATTTTTGATCGAAAATTAAAAAAAAAAGCATTTTGAAGCTTGAATCTTCTAGTTTCGGAATCTCGAGGCAATACAATTTTTTGGGCACCACCCTCGACGCAGTCGAAAGAAATATCACGGCAAAAAATTTTTCGAAATTTTTGCTTTTTTCAAAACAGTCGTTGGGCTCCAAACCAATTTTTTTTTCCAAATTTAGATTTTATTTAGCTTTCACACTCATTAAATAAATGCAAATTTGAGATACAAAAAAAGAAAAACTTTTTTTCATTTTTAACACCATTAAATGGTCTTTAAGGATCAATAAACGTACTGTTCGTTCAATTTTTTTAAAAGTTCGATGATTCAGTCACAAAAAACGGCTCGACCGATTGTTTTAAAAATCGGCATGTTTTTCAAATAATCCGTACCATCCTTTGTTTGTATCATTTTTCGTTTTCAATGTATACTATCTACACGCGTACTCTTCAAGAACCTTGAATACCTCACTCGATGTTGTTAACTCGGCACGCCCGCAGTGCAGTTGTAGAAAAGCCTCTTGAAATTTTGTGTTTAGTTCTACCACCAACCAAACAAGAGCTATTGCAGCAGATTAAACGAACATCGTACATCTGCAGTATATGGTGTAATGCACACATGCGCAGCCCCACCGAAAGAAATCCGGAAAATTGCGGATGGACATTAATTGAGAGAAAATACCATCATTATTGGTTTGATGGCCCCCACAGTCCATCTCTTGGAGAATTGTCTTCTGATGTTGAAGGTACTCTATTATTACTTTTGTTTACGTATTGATGATTAGGCTGAAATCTGTTAATTTTCATAATTATTTTGTTACAGAATCAGAGGTCATTTATGCTGACGATTGCGACGAAGATGAATACGTTCGAGTCGAATCTGATGAACCGTTGACATCGGAATCTGACGAAGATTAAGACATATCCAATTAGTTTTATAATTGTATTTCTCATTTCGAATAGAATGAAATAACGTGATTTTCAATTTTCTTGTCGGACTAGCGATAGTTACCCATTTTTTGGTAGGACATTGTTTGATTTAGGCAAAGAATGCATTAACGTGACATGTGTAATTTTTGTTCTACAGTTATTGATGAAAAAAGTGTTCCGGTGGAGTGAACAACTTCTAAGCGTAGGCCTGTGAAAACCTACCACTAAATTTGTTGGACTATATGGCCCTTTCATTATACAAACATTCACTAAACTGCATACAAAAAATCAGCTCGTTATCAATAAATTTAATGAACTCGTTATTTTGACATATTCGGAGTAGAGGACGCTCCATTCAAACCATCAATTGTGTAGGACATTTATTTTTCCTACTTTATTATCCAATTATCTTTATAGTCAAATAAAATATTTTGTGTTATTCAGACAATTTCGACACCCCACCAAATCGACATGTTTAATATCTGCGCACTAAAATAGCTATGGTATCGAGAATTTTCACAGAGGAAAAACTTTACTTGGGCTTCACGGCGAAAGGAACCGACTCATGAACTTTCAGCCTGTTATTTATCATTAAAAAAACCAGATGGCGGCAGCTGGACTAATCATGCTGATTTTTTTTTTATACAAGTAGATTGTCATCTAAAAATATTTGCCATTGAATTTGGTGAAAATCGATCGTAGGGTTCAAATTTTGAAAAATTTTGCATTTTTTCTAGAATTTCTATCAATATTATAATTATAATATTGAATAAAGAGAAGTAGTGGCTATGTGCCTGCAATTTTTAAGCCCAGTCGATTGAACCATTATGAATTATAGCGGTTTTATCATTTTTCTTCTATTTAGACGTATTTAGCCTCCTAACTAAAATCATTCCATTTTTTTTTTTTAAATGATGTTGAATTTTGCATTATTTAAATGCAACGAAAATAGTTAATTTTTGAAAAATTCATTTCTCTTGACAAGTTTTCAAAAAAAATCATTAAAATATATTTTGGGGTCTTTATCAAGGACTTGGGATGCCAAACGCACAATCAAAGCGTAATATTCAATAAAAATGAATTTAAAAAAAAATTACTTCCGTTGCATTGCAACGATGCAAACTTCATCATTTGTTTATCATCCAAAAACTAATTCAATAAGGCAGGAAAAGAGCCATAAAAACCCCGTGTAAAAATTCGAAATATGCGATAGTATAAAATTCATGAATTTAAAAATGTAAGGCGCGAAACAAGTATATTTTCTCTCAGAAGAAAAAAAAGCTCGGAGCTTGCGCTCGCTGCTCCGCTAACGCGCGCTTCCTACGCCGCGCGCAGCGAGATTCGGCGGCTGCGCGCGCCGAAGCGGTGATGTCCGGCGTCTCACCCGAGCGAGAGAGAGAGAGAGCGATCGGCGCGCATACACGTTTCACCCGTGCAGCGAGCAGCAGCGAGCAGAGCCACCGCAGCGGCAGCCGTAGTGCCGTCGACGTCGAAGATCGAGTAGAAAACAATAACTCACTTTTTCCCCATGTAAATACGTATAGATATAGACAATCAAAGGTCAGACCATAAATTGGGACTCTGGGGCAAGAGAGAGTCGAGATACAAGCGCGACAAGGGCGAGTTTCGCGGTCGAAACGAGCTCAGAGAAAAAAAGAGACGCAAAGACGTCTGCTAGATCGTGGGAGAGACCGATACGAGTGTACAAAGTGCGGTTAGATAGGATGCGTTTGCCTGGGCGCGGTGTGAAATCACCCAACAACGTAAACATAAACATTGACGTGAAAATAATTCGCGAGACGAGGAAACACGAGGTAAATAGTGGGAGAATAATAACAATAATAACGAGGACGTGCGAACATAAAATCCGAATAAGAGAAACGAATAAATTGGTCGCGAGCGGCGCGCGGTCTCGCGCGTTCGCCTGTACACAAATATATTTTTTTAATACCCCACGCGCGTGATTTTTTTTTATACACGTGAAAAGTGAATCGGGGCAATATCTGGTTATCGCGGAATACGAATAACGCGAAATAAGGCTGTAAAGACAGAGGAGGAGTGATTGAGAGAGAGAGAGAGAGAGAGAGAGAGAGAGAGAGAGAGAGAGTGAGAGTGAGGGTGAGAGCGCGAGTGCAGAGAGGGTTGCAACGAACAAGGCGCCGCCGATCGACTCTCGTGTGTCGAATAACACGCTTGTGCACGACCGGCATCAGCCTGGACCGCCCAAGTCCCAGCTACTCATGTTCATCCCGGATACCCTGAGGAGCTGCATGGTGGAACCGGATGTTTCGACTTACCTGCAGGCCCCTTCCGTCGGACAGGTGAGTTTTTTAAAATGATTTATTATTTTGTTGTTGTTATTATTATTATTATTATTATTATTATTATTATTACTATTACTGACACTACTACTACTACTACTACTACTACTAACGTTTTACTTTATAAATCATTTTATTGTATTGAGTAAAGTAATACATGAAACTAACAGTACAATAAAAATATGAAATTATATTTAAAAAAAAAATAATAATAGTATAATGATAGAGCCATCATATAAAATAATAATAACAATATATTATTATTATATTGTTTTTATCTTTATTGTCGATATTGTTATGATCATTTTCATTTTTTTTGCTATCTTGTAGAGTTCGATGAAAAAAGTATGTTTGAGTTTGAAATATCTCTACAAAAATATTCAAGTACAAAAATAATTCGATAATAATATCTATTAACAATTATTTAGATATTTTTATATTTAGAAAATATAAATATTTTATTAATTTAGTAATAATTAATCATTTTTATCTATCGAGGTAATACATTATTAAATAGCAGTACGGTAAAAATATGAAATTATGCATTTTTAAATAAAAATATTTGTACAATGTTATAGCTATCATGTGAAATGATAAGAACAATATGTTATTATTATTATTATATTATTTTTATTTTTGTTACTGATATTGTGATTTTTTTGATTTTTTTTTGCGATCTTGCAGAGAAAGATCTGCAATGATAAAAAATATGCTTGAGTTATGATGTTGAAGTTTGCATCGCTGCAATGCAATAAAAATAATTTTTAAAAATTCATTTTCGATGAGATTTACGTTTTGCATGTGCATTTAAAATCCCAAATCCTTAATAGAGGTACGAAAATAAATTTTAATGATTTCAATTGAAAAATTTCTTAGGAAGAATGAAATTTTATTGATAAATTGCCAACTGCGTGGCATTCCAACGGTGCAACCTTCAGAATCATTTTGAGTTTGAAATATCTCTACAAAAATATTCAAATACAAAAATGATAATATCTATTAAAAATTATTTAGATATTTAAATATTCAGAAAATATAAATATATTATTTATTTAGTAATAATTTATCATTTTTATGTATATTGTTATTATTTTTATTACTGATATTGTTATGATCATTTTGAATTTTTGCTATCTCGCAGAGAAAGACCTGCGATGATAAAAAATGTGTTTGAATTTGAAATATCTGTACAAAAATATTCAAGTGAAAAAATAACTCGATAATAATAACTATTAAAAATTACTTATCGATCGATGACTTTTGATAGTAAAGAAACATATGATTGTATGTATACCTATAAGGTTAAGGTTAGATCAAGTAGTTACATTAAATACGATATAAATTTGATTATTTTTTCTCGTATTAAAATTATCACCTTGCAACGATTATTTTAATTTAATTGTCACAATTAAATCATCAATCATTACTTACAAACATTATTAAAAATAAGGTGGCAAAAAGCTAGATTAAAATTCTATCTTTGAAATTCTTATATGGCGATTTTTTAAAAATAATGTCAACTCTTTATTATTATTATTATTATTATTATTATTATTATTATTATTATTATTATTATTAGTATTATTATTATATTTTTCAGCTGGATATTTATGTTTCTGGATATTATTTATAATACATTTTTGCATTTGGATGTTGTAGATATGATTATTTTTGTACTTGAAATATTTTTTTTGCTATTTTGATATTTTGAAGTGCGACTCCAAAAATGTAGGGGAAGCTGGGACACGACGGCCCCCTTAAATAATTTGGTCAAATAAAAATTTTTGGTTTCTTGTCAAATCATCATAAATTTGATACATTGACTCATTTTTATACCTGGGGCATAATGGAACACCTAAGATATTAGATCAGAGTTTTTTGTTTATTTTCTTTAAATTGTGATAAATTTGATGTATTCATCCATTTTTAGACCGATGCATTACATCCGGAGTAAAATGGACCATCAAAGAAAAATAAAAACAAATTATTTTTAACAAAATTGAAAAATTTTCAAAAAAAAATCAAAATGATCTATTATCTAAAAAAAAGAAATAAAAAATTTGGGTTAATAAAATTGCTGCAAGATAAAGAAAAACATTCTAACGTTGGAAATAATTTCGAAAATTAATTTTTTTAAAAAATTATTATTTAGAGGGGAGCCTTCGTGCTCGAACCTCCCCTACAAATTGTTTTTGGGACATTCTTTAACAATTTTTTTTATTGCACTTCGTGCGCAAAGTGCCATTTTGCGCCTTCGGCTCATGCTGCAAACTCACACTCGTCAGAAAAAGTTTCATCGCACTAGTATCGCAATATACTATTTCCCAACAATCTCTTTGAAATCGAGCGGCCTATTTTTGAGGAAAAAGGTAGAATAATCTCGATGGAAAGAGTAATAGAAAAAAAAGTTCTTTTAACCGCTCTAATGTATATGGGTTATTCCTGCTGAAATTTTCACGTCCGAACGCGGACCCTCTTGAATAATTATGAAAAAAAAAATCCGAAAAGTATTCTGAAAAAAAAAGACATGTATTTTTTTGTTAAGGCCGACAATTGATATTTTTCCTCGTACGATTTTAGTAAAAAATCCGAATTTTTCACTAACTCTGCACTCTAAACACGTAGTATCTTGATAATTCGAGATCTTATCGAAAAACGCTTCGGACAAAACTTGTTCCTTATGAAGCGAGTAAAAAGATTGATTATTTTTTAAATTGTGGGCACACGAAAGTTTGCTTTTACTTCATAAAACACAAAAAAACGTTTTTTCAGCAGGTACGCCACCTCGAATTATGAAATAAAAAAAATGTAAAAATTCTATAGGAAATCACGAAATTTTTAAGACCAAAATGAGAATGGCAAGATCAAAATCCGCAAAGCTACATCCAATCGAAGTTTCGTCTTGACCTTATTTTTGACCTTATTTTTGATCGTGCAAAACTAAATGTTCTCAAAAAGTTATACACAGAAATACATTTGAATATTTTTTCAATTATACATACGTAGATTATTTCATACAAGTATGAAATGATATACGTAATATACGTAATATTTAATTATACATACGTATATTCTTTCATTCTTGTATGAAATAATATACGTACGTATAATTAAATAAATATTTAAATGTATTTCTGTATATAATTTTTCGGAAATATATAGTTCTGCATGATCTGGCTCGAAAATAAGGTCAAGAAGAAACTTCGATTGGCTGTAGCTTTGCGGATTTTGAACTTGCCATTCTCATTCTGGTCTTAAAAATGTTGTGATTTCGTATAAAATTTTTTCAATTTTTTTATTTTATAATTCGAGGTGGCGTACTTGCTGAAAAAACGTTTTTATATCACTCAGTATAATAATGGACGCTTTTACGTCCGCAAGCGGACGTGAAAACGTCCATATTGCACCTCGTGATATAAAGTATCGTACATCACTCGGCGTAAAAACATTTTCTGACGAGTGTGAGTTTGCAGGACGAGCTGAAGGCGAGTCCTGCAATCACACGAGTCCTCGTGATGTAATGTACTATTTTGTGTTTTATGATGTAAAAACAAACTTGCGTGTGCCCACAATTTTTTTTAAATATAAATTGTTTTACTCGTTTTATAACGAACAAGTTTTGTCTAAAGCGTTTTTCGATAGGATCTCGAATTATCAAGATACTACGTGTTTAGAGTAGAGAGTTAGTGAAAAATTTTGATTTTTTACTAAAATCGTAGGACGAAAAATATCAATTTTTGGCCTTAACAAAAAAATACGTGTCTTTTATTTTTCAGAATACTTTTCGGAAATTTTCTTTCATAATTATTTAAGAGGTTCCGGGTTCGGACGTGAAAATTTCAGCGGGAATACCCCATATATTTATAGACAGAGGGATATTTGAATTGGGAATTGACTGTGAAGCGTGTGAACCGCCCCAGCAAGGGAGAGAGAGCTTTAAAAATTATGGCCAACCGTCACGCTAACCGATTGTTGCGCTCAACCTTAAAAAAATTTACATTAATTTTTCCTTGCTGCACTTGAAAAAAAATTAAAAAAGAATTTAAATAAATTTTTTCAAATTTTTTTAATTAAAATTTTTTGTTTTTTATTTTTAAACAAAATTTTTTATTTCATTAATAAAAAAAAGAAAAAGACCCGGGTCTAGGAGTATCCTAGTATATTCGGTACGAGTACGACGAAATATTAGTTTCGACAAAATACACTGAAAAAAATCTATATCGTATAAGGTATAAGGTAGGCGATTTGCATAGTACAATTTTTTTTGAGTAACTCCGACTATATTTTTGTTGCCCGTTACCATAGTTCTGGTTAGAAACAACGAAAATAAGATGTGATCTACTATGCTCTTCCGACTTTTGCGCAACTACTAGTTTTTAGTACAGATTACTACAAAATATATAGGGCGCGACTACAATTTGGATTGCTCGGCTATCAATGTATAGTAACTCCAACTAAAAGCTATAATTCATCTGACAAATGCTAAATGTATGTATGAACATAACTTTTTGGGAAGTACCCAACTGTTTGGCAATATTTGTTATCGTAGAATGATTGAGTGTACAATACAATCGTGTGCGATCTGATAATTGAGGAAAGTATCATGTACTATAAGATTTCATACGAATTACAAGATCGTTGGTACATTGGACATCTACTACGTAAGGGGACGCATTATTTGGTTCTCTCCACTACACCAAGATATTTGATGCGAATAACCACGATTCATCATTCATAACACCGTTCTACTTTGATTACG
Source organism: Alloplasta piceator (assembly GCA_946863875.1). Taxonomy (NCBI): domain Eukaryota; kingdom Metazoa; phylum Arthropoda; class Insecta; order Hymenoptera; family Ichneumonidae; genus Alloplasta; species Alloplasta piceator. The sequence goes on along the minus strand of OX333080.1, from coordinate 18,358,440 downwards.
AGAAATATAATCTTTTTCTATCATTATTATTATGTTTGGAGAAGTTCGAACAATCTCCAATTCATCCAATTTATTCTGATATGTGCAATGAAGTGAGATATACCATTGCTCATATGATTGGATAGTATAATTAGTACGGTTGATTATGGTTGGAAACAGAACTCAGAGCAAAACGTTGAAAGAAAAAGCGATATTTTATGGTTAGGCTAAAACAATATATTATAGAGACTACAAGTGTTTTCAGTCCAACCACAAAATATGGTTGTTGTTACTATAAAAAACTTTTACCATGGTTGGTTGTTGAGTCTACCCTACACGGAAAAAACGAGTTGTTTGCCACAACCGACTTTTTAAGATTGTGCTTCTCAAAGGATTAACCTATTTCATGTTTTATGCTTTGCGATGTCTTGCCGCCTTTCCCTTATTCTAAAGATTTTTCATGGCACATAATCTTCTTCCGTATCTCTCGCATATCGACTTAGTCAACTTTCATGGATGATCACACATTCAAAAGCATATATTATTATTTTTTCGGCACTCCAGCATTCATATATCACATAAGTAGAGGGATTTCATAAGTAGTCGTTAGCGTAATAGGTAGCGTGTTAGGTAGTTAGCCAGCATGGTAGGTAGGGTAAAAATTAGATCGGACAATTCTCGCAGATTTTTTTTTTTTTTTTTCTATGTATCTCTTTTCGGGGCCGGTGAACTATGCATATTAAATTAATTTGCAAGGGCTATATATTTTTTATAACATGTTTAATAACAATTAATTCAGACACGTGATGACACGAATGCGAGATAGAGATTTCAGCAGTTTGGTTTGTTACATTAAATCATTAAATAGCTAGAACGATTAATGTAGGTAGTGCGTTTCACTGAAAAAAATGGTAATTCCAGTCATACTATCTGAGCGACGAAAATAGCTAGTTTTAACATATAAATATTACCTGCGACAATCCAAATATTCAATTCGAATACTCGTTCAACTATGTTGGTTTGTTAGACAAATTTTTTTAAATGTAAAGATAAAAAATGTGCAAACAAGATATGGAATTATCCGATCCAGTAAAAACAACCATGCCCAACTCATTGTTCTCACCTTAAATACCGTGTGCATTAAATAGCTGCAGTTATCATAACAATTGCTACACTGAGAAAAAAGTTCAGTTAAAACAACTAAATCCATTCAGTTGAAAAAATTTAGTTGATTCAATATTAATTTGTTTGAAATAATGAAACTATAATTAATTCAACAAATGGATTTGGTTAACCATAAGATATGAGGTGAACGAAATTATTTGGTCAATTTCCAGATACAGTTTAATCCCATTTACACGTTACTGAGTTGCTGTACAGAAATATTTCGTTGATTTCTAGTATATTTTAACTAAATAAATTTAGCTGTAACAAAAAAACAATTCGTATTTTTAATCACACAATTTATTTGGTACAAAGATATTTATTTGTTCGAAATGAAACTTTGCCCATTCAAGCAACGATTTAACCGATTTAACTAAAACTTCCACTGTATCTTTGTTGAATTACCAAAAGGATCTAGTTGAACGTCCGGAAACAAATATTTGGTTGAGTCAAAAAAATTTTTGCATTTTCAACAACAAAAAATTTCTCAGTGTAAGAATACTTCATTTATAGTTTAGGCAACTATTTTTAAAGTTGTATGATTTTACTATAAAATATAGAAGTTCCTCGAGTTACCATAATTTATAGTTGAATGCATGGTATGGCCAATCAGTATAATTTCTTATACTATATAATATAATTTCTTTTAGTGTAAAATTTCAAATTTATGAGGATAAATAAATTCTGATGTTCTCGACCCGGCTATGATCTTTCTTTTTCTTTTTCCAAAATTATCCGCCGGTTTAGTGGCAGAAAATTTAAAAAAAAATGGTAACGAAGGATTATCGAGATGAAATGTCCAAAATATCGATGTTCGAACGCGGATATCAGTGACGAGTTAATTAGCGATTACGCAATTAGATAACGAAGTATTATCGGATGGAATTACGGGATATCCCGTTCGTTGACTATGATGTTGCGGGCAATTGCGTTCATAAAAGTGGGATTCGTCGGTAGCGCGGAAACACACCCCGTATGTGTGTAGGTAACTCTCTAGGGGCGGCGAACCGCCTCATTCGATGGCTCGTTTCGTCGAGAGGTTGTCACGTCGTTAAATACCCAACGTAGTTAGCCAAAGTTTCCCTCTCCCCTTCATTCTCTTTTTCTCTCCTCTCCTATTTTCGCTCTCTCTCTCTCTCCCGCTCTTCCGCAGATTTTTTCGTCCAAGTGACTTTTTCAAGTGTCTTCTTGACACTCGTCATTCGTGGGTATTTAGGCGGTTAAAAAAAGCACATTTCATACCAGTTTTTCTAGATTTTTTTTAAAAGAGTACATTCCCGTCCAAAAGTTTGGAACCACTCGCCCCGATTTCGCGCTGCACAAAAAGTTCCACTGCTCTTTAAAAATTGAAGATATTTATAAATTCAACGGCGTTTCAAAGGGGACATATTCAGCTTCATTTCGCTTTTTCCAAAAAATTTTTTTTCATTTTTTTTAACCCGGTACGCCCTTTGAAACATGGTCATTTTTCGGCTTTTTTTGGCGTTGAAATTTTGGCTCACGACCCGTGCGAATTTTTTTAAACAATTTTTCCCGTGATAAACTTATGGGGGGAACATCGTTTTTTACAAAGTTTCGTACGATTTTTTTTCCCAAAAATATTAAATTTTTCATAAAAAACGGGCATATTTATAAAATGTAGCGTATAGGTCTGAAACTACTGGGTTTTCGTGAAATCACTAAGAGGGTAAAAAGTTGCATATATTTATTCTGGATTGAATGAATTTTTTCAGAATTTTTTTTCAAAATTTTTTCAGAATTTTTTTTCAAATTTTTTTTTTCGAATTTTTTTTCAAAATTTTTTTTTTCGAAATTTTTTCTGGTCATGACGATATTTTTTTATCTTAAACAATCTGGTCTCTTACCTCATCTATACCGGTTTTTCGATGCTCTTTAAAAATTAAATGAGCCCCGATTTTGTAAACTATATATCTCTCATATGTTCTACATATATTCTTAATATATGCTGATATATATGCAACATATATGAGAGATAAGTGTGATTCACATGTATCTCTCATATATTCTTCATATATTCTTAATATATGCTACCATATATGTGTGGAAGTGATGTGATTTTATTGTTCTCTCTAGCCCTCACGGAAGTTTATAAATTCAAAATATATGCAAAATTGTGTATGAAATATATTCAAAATATAATTATATAAATATATTATATAAATGAAGGTAGTTAAAATATATTTTAGATATATCTAAAATGTACGACACATACACTGAGAAAATAAATTTGTTGAATCATTGAAAACTTTGTTGGCTGGACTAAATGCGGCGGACACGGGCTAGCAAGAGAGTGTACAGTATGCCGAACTGAATATTTTGTTTGCTTGAAAGCACGAAAAATTGTTGGTTTAACACAAGCTATTTTGAACCAACTGGAATAGAGTTGCATCTAACCGGTAATTAGTCCAATCAACAGGAAACATGATTGATTCAATAAAATGCGTCTTAATTAATTGTTGCTAAACATGTTATAAAAAATATGAAACCGTTGCAAAATAATTTAATATGCATAGTTTAGCGGCCGCAGAAAAAGATAAATCGAAGAAAAGAAAAATCTACGATTTAATTTCTCTGCCCGACTGGGAATCGAACCCTCGACCCTGCCTACCATCATACCTATCGTACCTAACTACCCAACACGCTACCCATTACGCTATCGCCTACTACTATGCACTTGAAAAATGTTAGGGGTTATGAAGATTAAAATTTTTTCCGGCAAGGGAAAATCTATTTTGTTTATGAATACCTTTTTTTTCATAAACACTTTCAAATATGTATGAGAAATATATAATTCATGTATGCCAAGTATGAATCATGTACCGCAAATACATGAGAAATATATGAGAAATACATGCATTACATATACATGAAAAATATATTATATCATACTTGTCTCATGTATGACGAATATACAAATTTTTGCCGTTTTATAAGACATATATTAATTATATATCTGGGATATATGACAAATATACTTTTTTCCGCGTGGGAACAATCGTTCAGTTGAATCGACTTTAGAAAAACGAACCCATCGTCTAGGTCTAGGCTATCCAATAGATTATTCAGTTTTCTGAACTATTTACGTGGATTGAAGCGATGCTGAATTGGATTGTAACAAAAAATGTCATTCAGTTATTACAACCTATCAACTTTAGTTGTTTCAACAATAAATCAGTCAGGTCACCATTTCCATCCAGATCCGACAATGCATGACAACTTGAGAAACTTGAATGTAACCAGTGATTAGATGAATTAAATATGAGCGTTAGGTTGATGCGAATTTATCGTTCATCTAACAATGGTTCAGTTGAATCAACTTTATAAAAACGAACCCATTGTATAGGCTATCCAATAGATTATTCAGTTTTCTGAACTATTTACGTGGATTGAAGCGATGCAGAATTGAATTGTAACAAAAAATGTCATTCAGTTATCACAAACTATCAACTTTAGTTTTTTCAACAATATATCAGTCATGTCACGATTTCCATCCAGTTCCGACAATGCGTCATGCATTGTCGGAACTGGATGAAAACTTGAATCAACTATATGAAGTCAACTGTTTATATTAGTATACCGAATCATTTATTTTGTCAACTCTAATAAATATTTCGTTACTCAGATTATTCCAGGTTTGAGTCAACCAATTCGAAGTCAACTGAATTTATTTATTTGATTTGACTATTTACTTTTCTCAGTGTACATACAATATATGGGGCATTCCATCCCAAATCGGACAGTTTGAAAAACTTTTTTTTTTGATTTCCTCAATTTTTTTATATTTTTGAGTACCCATCAAAAAACCCTTCCTGTTAAATTTTGAGATTTTTTTTATTACCCGTTCAAAAGATATTAAATTAACAAAAAAACCGCTCTTTTTTTGGTATTTTGGTCATAACTTCTTTAATAATGGTCCGAATTAAAAGTTTTTTTTCAAAATTTTTGTTTTTTATGGCCTTTTCAGAAAAAAATACAACAAAAATATTCGACGTATTTTTGTATGAGTTTTTTGAGTTTTAAACGTTATATCGCGTTTTTAAAAGTGAATGTCACTTTTGATTTTTTTTTAAATTTTTTGTTTCAAATATATATCTATTGAACAAGTTTTAAGACTAGTCCGATCGTGGGATCTCAATAACTACTATTTTTTTTCGATTTTTGAAAATTAATTTTTTTTGTTTTTTTTATAAATTATTATGAATACCAATTTTTGTTACTGTATAGTATTTTTTTCAATATTTAGAATTTATTTTGACACTTTTTTATTGTTAACAGGTTCTTAAAATTAATAATTAATCGTTAAGTCTGTTTATGAACAATAATAACAACAGTTTTGATTTATTCACGTATTTTTTTTAAAACCTTACATATACGATCATTTCCTGAATTAGAATATTCCTTTGCCAATACGTTTCCGTTGCTCATTGCAATAATTGAATGAAATTTTGGTGTCCCCCTGTGATTGACTTCGCAGTATTTTATCACAAATAAAATCTTTCTTTTTCATCTGAATAATGTTTCTCATGTGAAAAATTGACAGCAATATTCGGTAGACTATTTAGGTTCAATGCCTACTCATACAATCCTTGAACTGTTGTTATTTGCTCATCGATTAATTATTGATATATTGAATATAGATGTTTAAAGCAAAAAATTAAAAAATAAAATAAAAAATGACACTCACTTTAAAAAATGCGATTTAAAGTTTAAAAATAAAAAAACTCATTCAAAAACTTGTCGAACATTTTTGTTGTATTTTTTTCTGAAAATGCCATGAAAAACAAAAATTTTGAAAAAAAAAACTTTTTATTCGCACCATTATTAAATAAGTTATGACAAAAATACAAAAAAAGAGCGGTTTTTTTGTTAATTTAATATCTTTTGAACGGGTAATCAAAAAAATCTCAAAAATTAACAGGAAGGGTCTTATGATGGGTACTCAAAAATATAAAAAAATTGAGGAAATAAAAAAAAAAGTTTTTCAAACTGTCCGATTTGGGACGGGATGCCCCATATATATTATAAATATGATGCATACATCTGAAATATAGATTAAATATATGTTGCATGTATTCCAAATATAGTTGCAATATGGGCTGCATACATCCCGAATTTGGGTTGAATATGTGATACCCGTTTAGAAATTTCCGAGAAATCGGAAATCCTCTAGGAGAATCAAATATAAAAGTATAAGTTCATGAGAAGCCGGCAAGAACTCCTGAAATGGCTTCATTTGCGACGGACTTCTGTTAATATTCCGTTCTCGCGCCTGCCTTTATAAGCATACTATTCGCATCCTCCGTATCGGGGTTCAGCGGTCGCCGTTCTGCGGCATCTCGCGGCGAGTCTGGAAACTAACTACGTTACGAATATGTGGCAGGCGCCAGATCGCTTATTCTTGCGGGATAAAAATGATAATGTAAATAATAATCAAAAGTGTGAATACAATAAACTTCAATAATTAAATAAATATTATGTTAGTTTGTACATGCATCAATGTTTTCACGTTTTTTTTCTTTCCGTTTTAACTGCAGGAATAAAGAAAAAGGTTTCGAGAGATATTAAAGGAGACATGTATAAGTTTCATAAATTTTTTTCAGCTTGTCGATAAAAACATGGAAAAAAAAAAAATTCAAAATTTGGGCAACGGCTAAAAAACAGCTTTTTATATTAAAAACTCAATTTTGAGAGCTTTTCACAAGCATAACCGAAATGCAATATTTTTTTTGCAAAGCTGAGAATTTTTTAATCAAAAAACCTATCTTTTCAAAAAAAAATTTTGTGGCGGCACACCGCAAAAAAAAAACGATTAAAATCAATTTTTGTTCCTTTATTCATTTTTCGTATGTTTATGGAGAACTCATCTTCAAAATGACACATTTCATGTAAAATTTTCTCAGCTTTTCGAAAAAAAAGAGTGAAACATCTTTCAAAATTTGGGCAACGGCCAAAAAACAGCTTTTGAGATTTAAAACTCCATTTTAAGAGCTTTTCAAGTGCATGAATAAAAAAACAATATTTTTTCGGAACACTGAGACTTTTTCACGCCAAAAACTTTTTTTTTTTAATTTTATATTGTGGTGGGAAGCCGGCAAAACAAAATGAATAAAACGAAAATCGTAAAACGAGCTAGAATATCCCATACAATAAATGCGAAAGTTAGCGGAGAAAAAATCAGAAAAAATTTGGGATTCTGTTTTCCGATGAAGACTTTCAGCTAAAAAAATTGAGAAAAGATCTGAGGGGGTATAAGGCCGGTTTCGACGTCTATAATTGGTGGAATATGGCTCATATATTTTATGCATAATTGTATAGTATACACCGTATAATTTGCATGAACCATTCTAAAAAATATGATTTTTACAAGTTCACAAAACATGTTCAGGACCTGCTTATTTTCTGGCCATGTGGTATATGGAACTTCAAATTTGAAAAGATGACGCTATGATCACAAAACGTACATGTGACATATATCTACTTATATAATGTACGTAATTTATGTGTGCGTGAAATAAATTAAGAAGATGTGTGAATAAGCTTATGGTAAAATATACTTCGCATACATCTGATATATGTTGTTAAAAAGTGTGCGCCATTTTAAAAAGTAGATAAATAAAATAGCAGAGAGGTTTTAAGAGAGGAGACAGGTTCATTGTCCTCAGCATCTTCGATGTTTTTAAATCCTCTCATTTTCTTTCTCTTGCTAAATGTATGTATCCGTCTCTCGCACGCTTTTTGCGTCTCGTCATCTCCTGCAAAACTTGAAACCGGTCATTAACGCGACAACGCGTTACTCTCATCCCATGCTATATTCATACGATTCTCATATTCTTGCGGGTGACATTTGTTTCGACGATGAATGATAAAAACATCGTTTTTTAAACCTTGCTAACCGAACTAAACTTAAGGGGTTACACGCAGTCAGGACTTCGAAAAAAAGCGATTTTTCAAGAATTTTTTCTGGATTTTGTTTTTATCTTATTAACGTAAAAATTGATATATATATTTTTGTAACTTTCAACTTTATTCTGAAATTTTTCTTTTTTTAAAATAATGATTTTTAAAAACTCCGGGTGGTCCTCTAAAAAAAGGCGTCTTCCAATGACCATGATATCTAAAATAAAAAAATAAAAAATATTTCCTGAATACAAGGTACAATCTAGTATTTAATCGAAGAAATAAAAGGGTTCTTTCTATTTTCGAAATTGGGTAACTATTGTCACTATTTCCGAGCTCAGAAGGGGTTAGAATAGAGGTGCCCGTTAGAATGGGGGACAAATTTGTACCTCGACTCGCTTGCTACGGTAAACTCGCGTAGGGGACAAATTTGTCCGGCGCGGAATCACTTTCGATGCACAGTGTCCTTTTTGATATGCCTTTTTTTAAGAGGTTCTACCTGAAATTTTGGAATCAGCCAATCTGAAATAAAGTTACGAGCACTTGAAATTTCGCGATTTTGAGATTTTTGAAAATGGGGCCAAAATTAAACGAAAAAAGTTTTTGATTAAATTTCTTAGAAATTTTGATTTTTTGGGAAAACTATTATCAAATTCGCGTCAGGGGAAAAAATACATCGATATAAGGTTTAAAAAGAAAAAAATTGAAAAAAAGGTTTTTTCGCATTTTGGCCAAAATTGGATCTGTTCACTAAAATAGTTGTAGCTTTTTTTCTAGATGGAATTTCGGTTTCCTCTTAAACTCATTCTTTTCGGAATCGTTGAAGTTCAAAATGCCGCTTGGTTCATCCAATTCGGATAATATTTCAATTTTTGGCAGATTTTTGAAGTTTGACCGTCGATTTTCGCAAATTTTTGAAGGAACACCCCTTTCCATTTTTTTTGGCAATTTTCACAGTGCTTCTCATTTCTACAAAAATTAAGTTATCGTCAAGAACCAAACGCCATTTTCCAAGTTAAGTGACAGCCTTTAAGTATGTAAAAGAAATTTTGGAATCGGTTGAACCAAAGTAAAGTTACGAGCACTTGAAATTTCACTATTTTGAGGTTTTGTACATTGAGGCCAAAATTAACCAAAATTTTTTATTTCATTTATACCGTCTTAAAACGTTATTTCGATGGGAAATTCATCGCTGATTTCAAATCACCCAAAGTTTTTGTCGAAAAAAAAATTAGAAAAAGCAAGGAAAAACTAAAAAAAATATATTTCAATACACTGTTTTTTTGTGACTTTTTTTAAAAGGGTAGTTCTACCCATCAATACGAACAACTTTTTCTATGGGAAATCCTCTGAAATCGGGAAAAAAATTCAGCTGCTTAATACTAAATGTGATTCCGACTTTATCCAAAATGTATGGAACAGCTGAAATTTTTTTCACGATTCCAGAGGAGTCCCCATAGAAAAAGTTGTTCCTATTGATGGGTAGAACCACCTCCTTAAAAAAAAGCATATAAAAAAGAACGCGGTATATATGGAGTGCAAGATCTAGTTTGGCCGTAGATTGTTACAAATCTATGATAAATGTGTCGTACAATAAATTTTCTTTCATATTGTATCACTAAAATGACAAATTTGAAGGAAAAAAAAAATTAGTCATTTGGAAGTTTGTCTTGATTCGTCCTTCATTAACTTCTCGTATTCTACAAATTTCTCATGGAAATACTGCAAATAAGCTCTAAAATGGTGAAAAAAATACGACTAGCTTTCACAAAAGTTCCTAAATTGTTTGGGAAAATGTCACTATTTTGTCACTATTTAAACGAAAAAGTCACTATTACGTCACTATTTCTGTGAAAGATAAATCACTATTCTACTATTTTTGACTCTCTGAAGTGCTGGCAACCCTGCCGAGGCAATTACAAATATTAAAAATAAAATTTTAAGATTGGCTCATAAGTCTTCAGTTAAACAAAATAAATAAATAAATTTATTCCTCTCACGAAAAAATGCAGAGATCCCCTCAAAATTTGTTAGACAATTTTTTTTTTTAATGCGGAAGATTTAAAAATTATTTATCAGGTATTAACAGCATTGAATTTTTTTGTTCAGAATACATTCGATGATTTTTAGTTCAACTGAACGTTTTCAATGTCGAATTTTCAATCATCTCGAATTAACGATTTCAGCACAAGTATAAAATAGTATGAAAAATTCTTTCAAAAAATAACAAAAAATTGAGGCAAGTAAATTTGATCTACACAAATTGAAAAAAATTTCACTGTCAATTATTTTATCAAATATTATTTCATCAAACCAATATTATTTTTGTTACTCTACATAGAAGCTTCTGTCCATTCCAATAAAGAAAAAAAAACAAGTCACATTCCATATTTGAGTATACTCTGTGTCTACGACCATTTTCTTCTTGTCTTCTTCTTTGGGACCTTCGTACGGGATATTTTTCATATTTTCGCGTTTCTTCTTGTTTGTACGTCATATGAGATATATTTACATGAAATCCATGTGCACCATCCTCGTTTTTCCGCTGTGTTTCTATGCTCTCGTGGGCTCTTTCGCGTCTATATGTCCCGAACGCCAGACGGAGAGGAGTTTGGCTATCGATCGCCCTCAGAGAGCACAGCATCAGCCTCGTGGTCGCCTCTCTATCCCTCTCTCTCTCTCTCTCTCTTTCTCTCCCTCTTTCTCTCTCTGCCCCCTCCCCTTCCTCCCTCATTCTATCATCCCTCTTTCCCTCCTCTCTTTTCAACCCTTGTTACACGCTATATACGTCTTTCGCCTCGTTCTATCTTCCATCTCCTTCGACCATACCGAAACCCAAACCTCCTCTCTCTTCCCACCCTTCGCCTCTCTTCTTGCTTACCCCATTGCACCGATAGCACAAAACAAGGCGCATGGACCACGAGGCTAACTTCTCGTTGTTGGCGAGATACATGGTACGAAAAAGGAAGAGAGAGAGAGAGAGAGAGAGAGAGAGAGAGAGAGAGAGAGAGAAAGAGAGAGAGAGAGGTACTAGAGCGCAAAATCCAAGCGCAGTTAGCCAAAGTCCCGCGGACATCTAAAATATATCTCCATCTTACTTGTTTCCTCGTTCTTACAAGCATCCCGATACGGTGATCACGTACCGGAAGTTGAGAATATCTCCTGACAGCTTTTGAAAAAACAATTATATATTATATACATGGGGCATTCCACGTCAAATCACGCGGTCATCTGCCTGACCCCCCCGGATTTTGATGTCCAATGAATTGTGGATTTCGTTTGGCCCAAAACATAAGTTCAAAATTTTATAAATTTTTATTTCATTTTTGAGGGGTTGCCCGAGCTAAAAAAATCATTGAATTGTGGGAAAACATAAAGAGGGGCCCTTTTTTAATTAGTGAAATTTTTTCACAGAAACTAGGGCCCAAAACAGATATTTTCGTCATATTTCGATAATGGCCAAAAATAACTGATTTTTTTTTTTTATAATTTCTTATTTTGATTGGTTCTTATTAGATTCTTTATATAAATATGTGTGTGTACAAAAACTAATCTCCAATATATACTAGGAATGCTATGGAGAACCATATGCAGAACCATATACTGTTTCTGTTTATATTACGCTCTCGGAGGTCCAGAGCGATAAGTCCGGGACGCATAACCGAACCTTTTCTGACGCTCGCAGTTCTTTTAGTATAGATGAATATATGCTAGAAGATAGACGTGACTTCCAAGTGCTCTACAAAGAATAAAATCCAAAGAGAATAGAAAGATTACAGAGCAAAGTGTTATTTCTTAAATAACCTTTTTCCCATTTTCCTATAGGTTATGGGCCCAATATACGCCCAGGTGACTGTGCATTAACTGTGTATTTTAAAAATTAGTTTTAATAATTTGAAGTGAAGTTTTGTCCAGTTTTAATTCGAATAAAGTGACAATGGACAAATCAAAGGACACGAGAAATATTTCATCATTTAATGGTAGTAAATATCATGCGTGGAAACATCGAATAAGAAATTTATTATTCGAATTAAACGTACTTAAAGTGATTGATTGAATATCTAGTTGAAGTGATTGAATATCTAGTTGACGCTTACTTCAAGTACGATACACCAGGGTCTACTGCTAAATCTATTCTACAGAGACTAGATGCAGTTTATGAGAGAAAAAGTGCTGCCACTGAAGTGTCTGTCCGCAATCAAAGGAGCAGATTAAAAATTCGCTGTCAGTGAAGAAAACGCAGCAGGCAATCATGAGTATCACCTTCGATGCCAGAGGGAGAAGACAGATAAGTAAAAATGTAAGAATGGTAATGTGCAGAAAACCTTTAAACAATTTGATTGCTGTTGAATTTGTAGTTGCAAAGAGGGTAAATGTTGAAGCATATAATACGAATGCAAACAATTACAATTTATGGCACCAGCGTTTGAGTCATATTGAAAAAACGAAGTTCCTAGAGTTGAAAAATAAACAAATGGTGGAGGATTTGAGTCATCTAAATAACGTGGTCCCAACCGGTATAAAACGGTATAACGGTAAACAAGCTCGATTATCATTCGAAAAGTCAAAGAATTAAAGTTACATAAAAAGACCCTTGTTGATAGTTCACATGGACGTCTGCGGTCCGATCAATCCTCCGACAATTAATAACAAAAATTATTTCGTCTCGTTTGTGATGAATTCACGCACTATTGTGTTACGTATTTAATTACACACAAGTCGGATGTATTCTTGATGTTCAAAGATTATACAGCAAAGAGTGAGGTTCATTTCAATATAAAAATCGTGAATTTATACTGTGATAACGGCAGAGAGTATTTGTCAAACGAGATGAAAGATTTCCGTGTGCAAAAAAGGATTAGCTATTATTTAACTGTTCCATACACTCCTCAGTTAAACGGAGTCGCAGAACGCATGAATCGAACGATAACTGAGAGAGCACGTGCAATGATAAGCGGTGCAAGATTAAGTAAAGATTTTTGGGGAGAAGCTGCAGTGTTAACTGCTGCATATCTTATTAATTTGACCCCGACTAAAGCTCTCAAAATTAATAAAACGCCTTTTGAATTGTGGCATGGTAAAAAGCCTCATTTCAAGATTTTTGGTTCAACAGCTTATGTGCATGATAAAACCAGGAAGAGAAAATTTGATAAAAAATCCTGGAAAGGAATATTAGTTGGGTTTGAACCAAACGGGTATAAAGTTTGGGATATTGATAGTGAAAAATTCATGATAGTCAGAGATGTTATTGTAGATGAGGTAAATTACTTGAAATCTCGGCCAGTGATGAAAGAGGTAAGATCTGAGGAGACCTCTAGCAAAACTGATATTTCTGACGTAGTGTCAAAAACAGTAGAGACGCCAAGTAAATCTGATATTAAAAAATCAGATGGGTTAAAAAAGCGTCAATCTGATAATAAAAGTAAATCAGATACACTAAAGCCGATTGATGGAAAAGTAATGCAAAATCCTGAGATAAATAAATCTGTAATTGAAACAGATAAATGCAATGAATCATTACACGAAAATAATGACCAGAAAATGGATGAAATAGTCCAAGTTCGAAGAAGTGAAAGAATTAAACGACTTCCTATTTCGTATGAAGAAACTGAGATCCCGAATGATTACCTCTTATGTGCTCAGTCAGTTGTTTGTAAAATACCCACTTCGTTCGAAGAAATAAAAACACGCGATGACAGAAGTGAATGGGAGCATTCTATTCAAGATGAAATAAATTCATTAATGGCAAATCAAACTTGGACCTTGGTATCGAAGCCAAGGGAAAACAAATATCGTTGATTGTAAATGGGTAATGGGATCGGATGAATTTGGAAATCCGCAAAAATATAAAGCTCGTTTGGTTGGTCGCAGTTTTAGCCAAAAGTATTTGGTTGATTACAATGAGATTTTTGCACCAATCGCAAGAATTTCGAGTTTTCGTTTTATAATTGCTTTCTCGAATCAACATGATTTATTAATTCTCCACATGGATGTAAAAACCGCATTCTTAAACGGTATCTTGAAAGAAGAAGTATATATGAAAGTTCCTCAAGGTGTTATAAGTAACGGCCTTCAAGTTTGCAAATTAAATAAAGCCCTGTATGGATTGAAACAGGCGGCAAGATGTTGGTTTGAAATGTTTGAAAAAGCCTCATTGGAAAAAGGGTTTCAAAATTCACCAAGCGATAGATGTATATATATTCTAGAAAGAGGAAATATTTCTCAAAATATCTATGTAGTATTGTATGTGGACGATGTTGTGATTGCGACTGGTAACATTGAAACAATGCAAAGATTTAAGAATTATCTGATGAACGGATTCCATATGACAGATTTGAAAGAAATAAAATTGTTTTTGGGAAGTAGAGTTGAGAGAAATAATGGAAGATTAACACTGGACCAAAGTGCATAGAACAAAACGGTCCTTGATAAATTTAGTATGACCGATTGTAAAGCTATCAGCACGCCTCTTGAAAATAAACTGGATTATTCAGCTTTGAATTCTGACGAGAAATATGACGCCCCTTGCCTTAACCTTATTGGGTGTTTAATGTACGTGATGCACACCATGCACACGACCGGATATAAGCACAGCAGTCAATATATTGCGTAGGTATTCGAATAAAAATAATAAAGAACTGTGGAAATGTCTAAAAAGAGTGCTGAGATATCTGAAAGGTTCTGTTAATCTTAGATTGACTTATATCCGAGGCGACTTTTATGATCTTTTGAGTGGTTATGTTGATTCTGATAGGGGTAGAAGTGAAGGAACAGATCGAAAAAGTACAACAGGTTATTTGTTTGAGTTATATGAACGGTGCACGATCTGTTGGAATACAAAGAAGCAAGCATCGGCGGCTAGTTCTTCTACAGAGGCCGAATACATGGCTCTGTATGAAGCTGTAAAAGAAGCATCATGGTTAAAATCATTGGCAACCAGTATTAATATAAATACCTCAGAATCAATCATAATTTATGAAGACAATAACGGTTGTGTAAATATAGCAAACAATCCGACCAGCCACAAAAGGTCAAAACACATTGATATAAAATATCACTTCTCGAGAGAACAGATTGAGAAAAATGTAATAAAATTAAAATATGTTCCCACAGGTAACCAACAAGCTGATGTATCGACGAAGCCGATACCAGCAACGAAATTCTCGGAAGCAAGAACCGAAATGGGTTTGAAAGAGTATTAGCGTTAAGATCCAATGATTGTAACTTAATATAAGTTTATTGGTCTGATTAGGTTTTTCTGGGTTTCCCTAATCCTGAGCAACAAATGTTGGACCATTTGTAAGTTTTCCCAGAAAGCACAAGGAAGGTTCGATTTTTTTTTTATTATTTAAGATTGGTGTGTGTGCAAAAACTAATCTCCAATATACACTAAGAATGCTATGGAGAACCATATACTGTTTCTGTTTATGTTACGCTCTCGGAGGTCCAGAGCGATAAGTGCGGGACGCATAACTGAACCTTTTCTGTCCCTTGCAGTTTTTTTAGTCTAGACAAATATATGCTAGAAGAAAGACTTGATGCCTTCAAAGTGCTCTGCAAAGAATAAAATCCAAAGAGAATAGAAAGAATACAGAGCAAAGTGTTATTTCTCAAATAACCTTTTTTCCATTTTCCTTTAGTTCTTATAGTGAGAATAACACTAACAAAAATATTTTTCTAGTGAAATTTACTTTGTTTTTTCTTGGTTTAAGAGTGAAAAGACAATATTTTTCGAAAATTTATTAGCCTCGACGACCTGAAATAAAACGGATGATTCAAACACAATTAAAAAATTGAAAAATAGTAGTTATTATTTTTGGCCCATTATTGAACTATGACGAAAACATCTGTTTTGGAGCCTAGATTCTGTGAAAAAAATTTCGTTAATTTGAAAAAGGCCTCTCTTTATGTTTTCCCTCAATTTAATGATTTTTTAGCTTGGCCAACCCCTATGAAATGAAATAAAAATTTCTAAAAATTTGAAATCATATTTTGGGCCAAACAAAACCCACAATTCACCAGACATCAAAATCCGAGCGGGTCAGGCCGATGACAGTGTGATTTCACGTGGAATAATTTATAAAAAGCGCCAAAATCGAAAATGACTTGTCCCATGGCCGACATTTAATCTCAGGATCGGCAAGTGTGAAACAAATAAATACAAAAGCATTTTAAAGAGGAAGGTTTATTATACAACAATTTACCACCATTAATAAAAGAATTAATTGTTTATGTCTGAATTTAATTGTTCATTTTCTTTTCAAACATCCGCCATTTTTTTTAAACCAATTTTTCATTAATGGTGGTAAATTGTTGTGTAAGAAACCTTCCTCTTTGAAATGCTTTTTTATTCTTTCGTTTCATACTTGCCAATCCTGAGATTTCTGTCGGCCATGGGACAAGACATTTTTTAGTTTGACGCCTTCTATAAATTGTTCAAAGAATCGAAATAAAAAATAAATTTTTGTTTTGTGCTTTGGAAGGATGAAACAATGTTGTAATAACAGTTTTATAGTCATATCACACCGTTATTTAAACTCATTGATTCATTGTGAACATCGAGTAGTCGTATAAATTCTATTAATCATAATTAAAATGACAGATTTGAATATAATCAACATGATATAAAAGTATCTAAACAAGCATATCATTTAAATGTTTTGATAGATTATATTCACAGAATTGTTACAATATTAGGCAGTAATGAAGAATATTAGTGACATATGAGATGTGCATATTTATCATAACACTTTAATCATTTAATGATTATTAGTTCATTTATAATAAGTAAAAAAGCTTTCGGTGATAAATCAATGCTCAGATTCAGTTTTTTCGCGTTTGAAATGCGTGGGTGATCGCCATATTGCCAATGGAGCGCAAGCACACAAAAGAACCATGTACTTTTTATAAGAGCGAAATATGGGTTTTGAATTTGGCGCGCTCAGGCCGTGTTTAGTTCCTCTTTTACTCTGTACGTGGCGTAGCGGCGTCGTGACGTACGTGGCGACGTCGCATGCGCCGGTCTATGCTTTACGTGAAAGCGGTGAGAGTGATATGTGCTTGTTTACAGTCATATAGAAATTCTGTCAGTGAGAAAAATAGTCTTTTTTTGTTAAAAATATTGTTTTTGTGGAAAAGTTATTCACTTAGCAGTGTCTAATTGGTTTGAAACTTCATGGGACATTTGTTCATAATCATTTACAGAAATTCTGTAAGTTAGAAAAAAAATCGTCCGTGAACTTCGGAGATCCAAGTGCATATCGATAGAAAGAGCATTTTTTGGTTGAAATGGTGTTTTTTGCCAAAATTGCAACCTTAATGGTGTCTGATTGGATTCATACTTCGTCAGACATTTGTTTACAATCATATACACACATTCTGTGAGTTAGAGAAAAATTCGTTAGAGAAATTCCAAGTTTCAACTACATATGGCCATAAAACGTCTTTTTTTTGCTCAAAAATAGCAATCTTTTTCAAAAATCTTTATTTTACAATATCCGTTTGGATTTAAACTCCTTAGGCATAGAGATTGCAACCATACACAACTACCCTCCAAAGGAAATTCAATTCCGTACACCGGTTTCTGAGATCTGGGTCTGGACGGACATCCGACACAGATTTCGAGGTGATTGCAAAAGGCACTTTTTGTCATAAATGAGTGAGTGCCTAAAAAGGAGTAAGTATACCGGTAACGTTGTTGATGCTATTATTTATTAATACCGTTACAATATTTGTGTACACATAAATAAAAAATAAAAAATTATTCTTCATCCTCTTCCGTTTTAACACCTTTCAAAGTACAATTTTTTTTTTCGAGAAGAGTGTATCGTCCGATTTTTTTCAAATAAACTGACACAAAAGGACATTTAAAACCGCATCTTTTGATCGTTATCCTATCATGGAGAATTAATCATGTTTCGATTTTTTCTATGTGGATGAAACTTTGAAAAATGTGTTTTTATTCGTACAAAAGGAGTAAGTACACAGGTAACGTTGTTGATGCTATTATTTATTAATACAGTTACAATATTTATGAGTACATAACTATTGTAACTGCATTAATTAAATGAAGAGGATGAGAAATAATTTTTTTTTGAAATACGTATGTTTTTTTTGTCGAAAAGTCACGAAAAAAAATGCCGAAGTAATGGCTGCTCGGTTATAGCTGGAATGCCCCATATACAAAACTGGCAATTTTTTACTTGTATTTCAAAATGTTTTTAATAATATTTCAACATAGAGAGAAAATTCTAAAAAAATTCATATGCATTTGAAAAAATTAGCGCATCCGAGTTTTTTAAGAAAAAAAGAACTTACCGAAAAATTGTTGAATAATCATTTGTTTAAACAATTTATTAATAACTTTTGGGCCATATTATTATTTATAAATGTCGTTTATGGCAAGCCAAATGTTGCTAAATTTTCTTCAGATTTTTATTGTAACACGAAGTACGAAAATTTCAATCAAATACAATTTTTGGGTTCCTTAAGCTTAGGAGGCATCCTTAAGCTTAGTTTAATAAGCTATGTGTGATTTCCAAATTTCACGATTTTTTTTGAATACTTTAATTGACTTTTCACATACATATATATTAGACTGATTCAAAACAAGCGACTATTTTTTGGTTTTCGAAGAAACGCATTAAATACTTTCGGGAAGGTGGAAAAAGATGCCTGTTGAAATTAGAGCTCTTAATAAAAAGATTTAGAGGTCTCCCTCTTCGCATATTTTCATTTCCCATTTAAATAACACGGGAAAGAAAAATTTCAAACTTTGACATTTTATATCTCAGCTTCAAGTCAATGCACCAAAATGAACGACACATAGTCTTGTAAAGAATTGAACGCTCTACAAAAAAGATCTTTCATGATTTTTCGATAAACTCACTCCTTCAAAAGTTATTAACGTTCTAATATATATGTATATTAGACTGTGAATATGGGTGAACTTATGTTGGTAATTTCTTTAAAAAATAAGAAATTTATTTTAATGCAATTAAAACTTTTGTTTCAGGAAAGATTTTACGATATTTAGTAATAAGTTTCAACATTTTGCCGGAAACTAGAACAAAAGGTGAAATTTACTCTATATTTAAATTTAATCTTGAATAACTTTTGAAGGAGTGAGTTTGTCGAAAAATCATAAGAGATCTTTTTTGTAGAGCGTTAAATTCTCTGCAAGAATATATATCGTTCATTTTGGTGCATTGACTTGAAGCCGAGATATAAAATGTCAAAGTTTGAAATTTTTCTTTCCTGTGTTATTTAAATGGGAAATAAAAATATGCGAAGAGGGACCTCTAAATCTTTTTATTAAGAGCTCTAATTTTAACATCTTTTTTCACCTTCCCGAAAGTATTTAATCCGTTTCGTAGAAAAACAAAAATAGCCGCTTTTTTTGAATCAGTCTAACATATATATATATATATATATATATATATATATATATATATATACTAGGGGCCCGTGCGGCTCGGGCGCTACGCGCCCTCGCATCGTGAGCCCAAACCTTCAAACCCAAACCATCAAACCCAAACCTCCAAACCCAAACCTAGAACCGAGCGGGGTGAAGTTGGCCATGGAATCGAGGCTCGAGCGGGGTGAAGTTAGCCATGGCCTCGATTCTTGTACACAGCGGCGGCGGCGGCAGCGATAATTTTGTATAATATGGAGAGATATTAGGGCGATTTTTTTAACTTTTTTATTTCTTTCACTCCCCACCCGAAATTTTGTTGCATATATCTGAAAGAAAATTCCCCGAAAGTTATAGCCCTCAATATTAATATTGAGTACTTTCCCTTCGTGTGATAAGTTTTTAGGCACTCACCATACATGAAAAGTGCCCATTAGTATTGCCTTCCAAAAACGTATTTCTTATGAAAACAACCATACAAACTTTATACCAACATACGTTGGCATATTATACAAAAACAAAAAATTTTGGATTTTCTGTCCCCTCGGCCGTCTGTATGTGCTCATAACTCAGCAATCCATGAACGGATCTGGTTCAAATTCATAGCATAGTTTTGTTTTACTATAATCTCAAAACTTTTTTTGACTCAATCCATTCAGAGAATGTTGAATATGAAATTTCCCAAAAAAACAGCCATTTTTGTGTCCGTCTTTAACTTTCTTTTTCAGTTTTTCACTCATTGCACGAAGATGCGTGAACGAATTTTTTTAATTGTCACCATGTACTTTCATTTTAATACATTTTAACTATTTCAAGAGTTTAAAATGATTTAAACAATTTTAACATAGAATTTTTAATATTTTTGTTTTATTCATTTACAACTTTTTAACGTTTTCGCCAAAAAAACACTGATTGGACAAAAATTTTAGACATTTCTTACTATTTGATAGAATGTTATTTTTCTTTAAAATATAATCATTGACAATTAGTACACGTCTAAGTATTTAAATTTTGGTTTTCAAATCTTATTATTACCTTTATGGAAAAAAAAAATTATATGAAACATAACCTTATGTTCCTGAAATACACAATTTTCTTAATGAAAAAAAACATCTCCACACAATACACCACACTACACTCGATCGAATTACACAAATTGTCACTTTAAAAAATCATATATCATATTTTTCAACATTATAATTTAAATAAACAATACAACGGCCGTAATTACAATGACAGATAAAAATCATCAATAAACGAAAGGAAATTTTGGCTGCATTATCTTCAACGCTTAAGGGGGTCCTGTCAGCGTGAAATCGGAAAAAAATGGTTTTTTTTTTTCGTTTTACAAACTCTTTTGCACTTATTTACCAAGTCATAGACCCTTGCGTTGAAAAATGGCAAAGTTACAAGCGAATCTGTAAACAAAGAATTTTGAAAATTGAGAAATCCATTTTCAAAATTCTGCTTTTTTTTCACAGATTCTGGATCATAAATAAGTAAGTAAGTATCATGATTAGAAAGTGGGATGCGGCAGCCTTATATTTTTTTTATATTTTTTTTTATAATTTTTGTTTTGTTTCTAAAATAAAAACACAATATTCTAATATTCTTTATGAAAGTGAAAAAAAAATAGACAGAAATAAAACATGTCTTGGAAAATTTCGATATTTTGCATATTTTCCAAAGTAAATGAGAAAAATCTTTTTTTGAAAAAAAATATTCTCATTTATTTTGAAAAATATGCAAAATATCAAAATTTGTCAAGACATGTTTTATTTTTATTTTATTTTTTACTTCTATAAGGAATATTAGGAATTCATTTTTTTATTTTATTTTAGAAACTAAAAATAACAAAATTATTTTAAAAAATATAAGGCAGCCGCATGCCACTTTCTAATCATGATAGCTGCTGCTGCAATGAAAAACACACATTCGCGCGTGCTTTATTATTTTTTTTTATCGGATTTACTTATTTTTATCGAGTGTTTATTTATTTTTTCAAAAGTGCCTCGTAAATTTACTAGTAAATTTTACTAGTAAATTTTTGTTACTAGCAAATGCTCAACTGCTGCTGCAATAAAAAACACACATTCGCGCGTGCTTTATTATTTTTTTTTATCGGATTCACTTATTTTTATCGAGTGTTTATTTATTTTTTCAAAAGTGCCTCGTAAATTTATTAGTAAATTTTACTAGTAAATTTTTGTTACTAGCAAATGCTCAACTGTTGCTGCAATGGAAAACAAACATTCGCGCGTGGTTTATTATTTTTTTTATTGTATTCACTTACTTTTATCGAGTGTTTATTTATTTTTTTCAAAAGTAATATAAAATATCTGTACCGATCGTGAAATTACGTGAAAGTGCTTTTTCGATCTCGACAAACGATACGAGCAGTTTCCCAGTGGTTAGTAATACGTCAGTTCATATGTTTATTATATTCAATTATTTGTAAAGACAATGGTATTCGTCGTCTTTACTAAATAATCGAGTTGATTTTCATATTTATTTACACTTTTTTCAGTCAGTGAATTGAATTCCGTGCCTTATATGTACAATATAACCTCCAAACTGTCAACGGATTGGAGGTTATATTGCAAAAAATGTATAGCATTTTTGGTGTAAAAAGATTTGTAAATATTAAAAATAATTAAAAACACAAATATGAAAAAACCGTGAAAAGCGTGTTGAAAATTTTTTTGTCTGCATGCAATTACCATGGAAAATATTGTTTGTTATACAGGTGCAGTAATCGGTGGAGCGAAGGACTTCCATACATTGAACTTCGGAGGCTGTTTCCCGAAACCTGGATCTTCAAAAACTCTGCGCGCAATCCTGATCGAACCGCTTCATGGATCTTATCCTACGACGTCTCATTTTCTTTGTAATACTTTTACGGACCGCTTGAGCGCGGCACATTTTTATTATGATCAATATTGTTTTGTGTGCAGTGCTCTAAAAACCAAAAATGGGTCAAAGATTCAAAAAGTGGCCTTTAACTCCAAAATAAGGATGTTAAAAAAAATGTGCCACGCTCAAGCGGTCCTCAAAAGTTTTACAAAGAAAATGAGACGTCGTAGGATAAGATCCGTCAAGCGGTTTGGTCAGAACTGCGCGCAGCGTGTGAAAATCAAAAATTGATTTATGAGAGTTCCGCTGCACCTTAAGGGTTCTAACTAGCGTCAAAAGTTGCTACATTTGATACATCAAATTGTAGCCTATCTGTGAAATTTCCACAAATACCATGAACATTTATATTGATGTTCAAAAATCGGCATTTTGACGCTGTCAGTCGACCCTTAAGCCCGAAACACAATGACAAGAATGAGAAATAAGGAATAAGAATCAGCCAATCGCCGCGCACTTTAGAGAAACTACGGCAATCGGATGGCTGATTTCTTATTTTTGTCATTGTGTCTCCGGCTTTATTTACACGGTACAACACGAATAGGGGGAATTCTGACAGGGAGCACTCACTGAACTCTAATAATACTGGAACGCGCGCTTGTTATGTCCTCCTATGTACCCCCGCGTATCGAGAGAGATAGCTTCGTCAAAGCGGCTGCAGGTAGCTTTTGCTCTGTCCAACAGTTTTGCGCATGCGCACAATGACGCCACACAACTGTACAGAGAAAGACAGGGCTACCTTGCGCATGCGCACAACTGTACAGAGAGAGAGAGAGGGCTACCTTAAGCTGGCGGCTTTAGGGTGAATTCAGACACGGGCGCACTGCGCTTGAGCGCTGCACAATCTGGCGTACCCATTGGTCAATTTGAATTCCGCGTGCCACAATGCCACGCCCAAAATTCATTCCGACCAATGGGTACGCCAGATTATGCAGCGCTCAAGCGCAGTGCGCCCGTGTCTGAATTCACCCTTAGCTATCTCTCTCGATATGCGGGGGGCAGCGGCAGCGCACGTTCCAGTATTATTACAGTTCAGTGGGCGCACTGCGCTTGAGCGCTGCATAATCTGGCGTACCCATTGGTCAAAATGAATTTCGGGCGTGGCATTGTGGCGCGCGGAATTCAAATTGACCAATGGGTACGCCAGATTGTGCAGCGCTCAAGCGCAGTGCGCCCGTGTCTGAATTCACCCTAAAGCCGCCAGCTTAAGGTAGCCCTCTCTCTCTCTGTACAGTTGTGCGCATGCGCAAGGTAGCCCTGTCTTTCTCTGTACAGTTGTGTGGCGTCATTGTGCGCATGCGCAAAACTGTTGGACAGAGCAAAAGCTACCTGCAGCCGCTTTGACGAAGCTATTCAATTTGCCGAATAGGTACACCAGATTATACAGCGCTCAAGCGCAGTGCGCCCGTGTCAGAATTCACCCATACATCAGCATATAAAATGCAACTGGATAATGGATATGACGCTCACAGCGCTCAAAACATACGAATGCAGTCTATGCTATCTCACTGCCACTCGCCGCGACAACCAAAGCTAGAATATAAAAGATACGCCCGGCTCGTCTCAGGTTCCATCGCCTCTCTGTTCAGAGTCAATTTTGATTTTTCGTGTCCAAAACACATATGATCAAATCTACTCAATTCTCGCTATTACAATTGTCGAAAAAATATGGAAAAAAAGTTAATGTCTTTTTGGCAGTTTTAAGCTAAAAAATTGGATTTTCTTTCTATGGGAAATCTTCGATTAAAAAAAACATATAACATTTTACGTAAGCAAACAAAATTTTTAAGATTTTACTGAAGATGGGATTCAAGTAACTTCTTATTAAATTATTAAATTATTTTTAAAAAATCAATTTTTTTTCCTTCGTAATGTTGATCTGTTTTTCCTTCTATGACTACAATAGTTGATGATTTCAATGATGTTAAGATAAATAATTTAGCATCTTTCATATATTTCCTTTGTAAATTATATTAACATTAAGAATTACAATTTTTGTGTAAAGAAATTGAATAAAGTGCAAAACGTACTTCAATTGTAATTCCAATTGTTAATTATTATAATTTACAAAGGAAATATGTGAGAGAAGCAAAATTATTTATTTTAACATGATTGAAATAAACTATTTTAGTCATGGAAGGAAACAAGATTAAAATTACGAGAGAAAAAAAGTCGAACAAATTTTTTTTTAATATGATAAGTTATTTGAATCCTATCTTCGGTAAAATCTCGAAAATTTCCTTTTTTTACGTAGAATTTTATAATTTTTTTGGTTAAATTTGAAGGCGTCCCATTCAAAGAAAATCCATTTTTTTAGCTTAAAACAGCCATAAAGACAAAAAAAAAATTTTCTTAATTTTTGATATTTTTATCAAAGAGTACATTGAAAAACAAACAAAAATGACCTCCTAGCAAATTAGAATATCGTGGTTATTGTGGAAGTTTTAATTATTTTAAGAATATTTTTCCAAAAATCAATAACTTCGGTATGGTTTAAGATAGAGAGCTAAAAATGTACATGGATACTTCTTTTTACATGTGTAATAACATATTAAACAATAATAAAAAATCAAAGGGGGTCACCGACAAAACGTCGTTGAATTGACATGGAATGACTCATATACATGTATAGTGCATAAATACGAATATTCTACTAAAAATTGAAATTTTGTTCTTTCTGGAAAATAAAAATTCCCGTTTTTTCAAGAAAACGACTAATAATAACACTCAATTGTCGTACGTAATGGACAAACAAAATTTGACAGTTGAGGTTATGTTGCTGTGTAAGTTTGGAGTGGGGAGAAAGCGTGATCGGGGTCGTCAAGTTATGGAAGCGTGTTGCTAAGTTATGTGCGCGGTCAAGTCATGGGAGATTCAGTTGTGGGAGCGTACACTGTACTTTTATGTCGAATAATATTTTGATTATATTCAAATCTGTCATTAATAACGATTAATATAATTTATCAGAATAATTAATCGATGTTCACAATGAATCAAAGAGTTTGAATTACGGTGTGAATGCCTATTGAAACGTCCCCAAGGGACATGTTATAACCAACATTCAAAATATATTCGATTACAACGGAATAAATCAAGACAATGATCAAAAATACGGAGCGCGAAGCGCGACGACAACGGCGCGCGAAGCGCGGGGGAGTTTGGGGGCCGAAGCCCCCCAACGAGTACGCGAAGCGTATTTGTTCCATCTAAAATGTACGTAAATCAAAAACATTTTTCTTCGAAATTTACCATGCTATTTTTTTATGCTATTGCATTGATTTTGGTCGCAATTTACGCAGAATTGAACGACCTTTGAAAGTGTCTTTAACAGAGGAAGTGTAACTTACACTGGTGAGATGGTACGAGGTCACTAAAGTTGATTTTTACCTACAATTCTCGTTTTTTCGCTGTTATCTCCGAAATAATTAATTTGACCGAAAAAATGCAATGGAAAATTTTCCTGGAAATTTAATTTTCTACAAAAAAGGTCCTTTAAACCTAATTACTAAAATCAATATTTCTTGAGATATTGAACCTCAACTTATTTGTAATATGAAAATTTTTATGGACTATCGAACCAAAAGTTTCAAATTGTTGATATTCCATATCATATCACCACTCGCGATATGATATGTGAGATGGTGATATGATATAGAATATCAACAATTAAAAACTTTTGGTTCGAAAAACTATACAAATTTTATACCATAAATAAGTTAAAGTTCAATATCTCAAGAAATATTAATTTTGGCAGTCAGGTCTGAAGGACCTTTTTTGTAGGAAATTAAATTTCCAACAAAATTTCCTTTCATGATTTTTCGGTTAAGTTAATCATTTCGGAGATAACAGCAAAAAATCGAGAATTCTGAGTAAAAATCAACTCTAGGGACCGGACCATCTCACCAGTGTAAGTTACACTTACGTTGTACAGGACACTTAAAGATCGTACGATTCTACGTAAATTGCAACCATAATCAATGTGATTGCATAAAAAACCGCGGAGTGGTAAAATTTTGACGAAAACAGTTTTTCATTTACGTGTATTTTAGATGAAAAAACTTATCACGCGAAGGGAAAGTACTTAATATTAATATTAAGGGCTGTAACTTTCAGGGAATTTTCTTTCACACATCTATAACAAAGTTTCGGGTGGGGAGTGAAAGAAAAAAAATCAGTCGAAAAAAATCGCCCTAATATATATATGTCGAAAAAGTAAACTACAGATAAAGAGGCGCGCGGGCACGCTTCGCGGGCTGTCTATTAATAACTGGGTTTGGGGTGCCGTACCTGGCCGCAGCGGCGGTGCTTTCGTAGTTCGCAGTCGGCGCGCGTCCCTCTCTCCTTCTTTCTCTCTCTCTCTCTCTCTCTCTCTCTCTTTAACGCTCTAGCGCGCGCGTTCCCTAGAGAGCGCGATGGGATGGTGAGCGCATAGCGCGCCTCGAATCTCCGCCCGGCGTCTCAGTGTCGTCGCGACGACCGACGTCGTCTCTCCGTTAACGTATCGGTCTCTATCTCTCTCTTTCTCTCTCTCTTTCTCTTTCTCTTTCTCTATCTTTTTCTCCCTCATTCTGTCTCTGGCCGTGGAAAGCTCACCGCAGCAGTCACCGTCATTGCGACTGCGGAAAGCAAAGCGAAAATTCCTTCATACTTTTTCTCGCGACAATATCTCGTGTGCACAATCTTCCCCCTTAATATTTTCACCCAAATATCCCGAATAACAAGACCCACGACTCTAAATCAACTTTTTCTTCAATATTAAAGTTTTTTCGGTACAGTTTTTACCAATTTTTCCAACGTTTCCAAATCGCGCGACGAATCCACGCGTGTCTCAAGAATTTAGCGCCCTCTGCTCGACTATCTTTTCCTCACCTCCCCTATCTCTCTTTCTCCTTCTCTCTCTCTCTCTCTCCCTCTCTCTATCTGTTGTTCCCATTTGGATATATTTACGACGACAAAGTGGTTTCGTACCGCGTCTCAACAGGCCGAGCGATAAGCCCACGAATTCTACATCGCCCATCGCCGCAAAGATCCGCAGAGTAAAATACGAGTAAAAACGCAACGACAGCTGCAAGATATTTCGGGTTTTTTTCCTCTCTTTTCTCGATCGCAATTCCTGAAATGCATCAATTTTTATCATGAATCATTGTCCCATCGTGATTCACGTTCCCATCGAAAAGAGTGGCAAAAGTAAAAATAGGAAAATTCACCGGGAAAAACTGTGGAAAAATTGATGCAATTATCGATGGGCTGAGGGGATGAAAGAGGGTTGATGCTGTGATAGTTTTTCCTGAATTCTCGTGAGAAAAGGGTGCAAGGAAAGAATCAAACATAAAAGTGGGATAGTGAGAGAGAAGGAGGGAAAAGGAAAAATAAGAAAATTCACCTGGAAAAACTGTGGGAAAATTGATGCAATTATCGATGGGTTGAGAGGATGAAAGAAAGTTGATGCTGTGATAGTTTTTCCTGAGATTTCCTGAGACAAGCGTGCAAGGAAAGAATCAAAGATAAAAGTGGCATAGAGAGAGAGAGAGAAGGAGGGAAGGGTAAAAATAATAAAATTCACCTGAAAAACTGTGGGAAAATTGATGCAATTATCGATGGGCTGAGTGGATGAAAGAGGGTTGATGCTGTGATAGTTTTTCCTGAGATTTCGTGAGACAAGCGTGCAAGGAAAGAATCAAAGATAAAACTGGGATAGAGGGAGAGAGAGAGAGAAGGAGGGAAAAGTGAAAATAAGAAAATTCACTTGGAAAAACTGTGGGAAAATTGATGCAATTATCGACGGGCTGAGTTGATGAAAGAGGGTTGATGCTGTGATAGTTTTTCCTGAGATTTTGTGAGAGAAGGGTGCAAGGAAAGAATCAAAGATAAAAGTGGGATAGAGAGAGAGAAGGAGGGAGAAGAAAAAAGAGGAAAAGTCTCGCGGGCTCTTTTTCGAGCGTCAATCTTTCTGTCGCCATTCTCTTCTGCACTAGTCATCAAAATAGAACACACGCGCTGAAATAGATAGCAAGAACATTCTAACGTTCTTCGTCTCTCTCTCTCTCTCTCTCTCTTTCTCTATCTTGGTGTATCCTCGCGAACGTAACGCGGGTGTTTTTCCTATTTTTTTTTTTTTGATCTTTTATTTCTCCTCCTTCGTCAGTGACGCTCTCTCGAATCGTCGCGTCGTCGTCCCGAATTACATTTGACGAGAGAGAAATGTGAATATCATAGCGACGAAACGAGAGAATCAAGTCCCCTCAAAGTCCCATTTTTATTTTAAGAAATTCTTCGGAGATTGGGAGACAAAAGCGATTTTGCGAATTTTTCGGTGCTGTGATGGAATTTTTCGTTTATAATGGATTAAAGTTCGACGGGAGTGTTTTGCCACGTGAGATTACGTGTGAAGTGTAAGCCGACGTTCGGATATTGGAGGATACCAAAAACATTCGCACATTTTGGTTGGGGAAAACGCTGATAAGGAATCGGTGAAGGAATTGAGCCAAGAGTAATTGTTATAATCGTTGCAACGATTGGAGACAGCGAAGTTGTGCAATTTCGTGTCGAAACGAGAGTCGACGAACGAGGAATCTGAGCAGATGAGGCCACGATCAACCTGCGTACCGGAGGTACTGGAGGAGTACTGTTGCGATCTTCGTTACGGTTATTGCGAGAATCAGTGCTTCTGACAGCCGGCGGACGAGCACAGGGATCGTGAGACCGTAGTGTGCCACAGCGGACGCAGTGCTTGCGAATACTCGATGGTTCGTTCACACTTGTCCATAGACCACTTTTTTTTTGTTTATTTTACAAGCACATTGCCAAATTGCACGGAAAAAACGACTTAGTTGGTCAAACCAAACGCTTATAAGTGCTCTGAGCGGCAAAAGAGAAATTTGTTGGATCAACTGGATAGTTGGTTGGATGAAGTAGATTATTGGTTACCACAACGAAGTCAACTAAATAACTAGTTTATTCAGAAGAGAAATTGGTTGGGTCAACTAGATAGTTGGTTGGATGAACTAGATTATTGGTTACCACAACTAAGTCAACCAAATAACTAGTTGATTCAGAAGAGAAATTGGTTGGGTCAACTAGATAGTGGGTTGGATGAACTAGATTATTGGTTACCACAAATAAGTCGACCATATAACTAGTTGATTCAGAAGAGAAATTGGTTGGATCAACTAGATAGTTGGTTGGATGAACTAGATTATTGGTTACCACAACGAAGTCAACTAAATAACTAGTTGATTCAGAAGAGAAATTGGTTGGATCAACTAGATTGTTGGTTGGATCAACTACATTATTGGTTACCACAACTAAGTCAACTAAATAACTATTTCATTCAGAAGAGAAATTGGTTGGATCAACTGGATAATTAGTTGGATTAACTAGATTATTGGCTACCACAACTAAGTCAACTAAATAAGTAGTTGATTCAACTACCATCTAGTTGTTCTAAATAATTCCTCTTCTGGCGCTCAGAGCACTGAGTGTTTGGTTGGACCAACTAAGTCGTTTTTTCCGTGTGACCCGGAATTTAAAAAAAATCAAATTTTGAAAGTAGTAAACCGGCGAAAACCAGTTTCATAGGAGGGACTGGGTCCACAGAAAAAATTGTTGTTTGGGACAACCAAACGATTATTAGTTGGGTATATTTCGGTTTCCGTAACCATCTGCTTCGTTACAATAACCACCTACCATTAGTTCAATCTATTATTCATAGTTACAGTTAACACGACTATAGTCAAAACAGCTGACTTGATTAATCAGTCTAACGAATAAAATAGTATTCAAGAGGGTAAAGGATGGACAACGAATTTTATAGGCACTGTAGCCAGTTATATGATCACATCTGCAGATTTGTTAGTACCCCTAAAATCCGCCAGGTGGCTTCTTCTCTCACAAACGAACTTTCCCCTCGACGCTTATAACCTTCACGGAAAAAAAGGAACATTAAAAAATACAGGGGTAAAGGGGTTAAACAGTTCGCATTGAACTCGAGTAATTGCACAGCGATATTTACTGAAATACACTGCTCAAAATGTAGTGAGCTCAAAGTAAATTATTACTGTTTCTACACTGTCGTCTTTGGACTCAAGCCACCCTATTGTTTATTTTACTGGAACGCATAATCCAAAATACAGTGTCAGTAGAAATTTTTTACTGGAAACACTGATTTATTCACATACCAAATTGTAATTAAGCTATTGTACACTCTCAAAATCTAATCGTGTACAGGAAAAGTCATCATTTTTGTAGAAAAGGATCTACATTACTCTGTTCTACTGTAAAATTAAATATGTCACCCTATTTTGTATCCAGTTTATGCTGTGATTTCCGCTGTTTCTTTTTTTCCCTGTGATACGATCCTAATGGATAATTGTTTACTTTGTTCTATCGTTTGAAATCATTATTAGAAATATAGGATTGAGTATTAATTAAAAGGACTACTTGATACTGGAAAAAATCCAGTGATTTGTGCTAATTTTAAATCACGGTAATTTTTGGTAAAAAAAAATAATATTCATCCGAGCATTCTGACTTTGAAAATGGTTTATTTTGATTAATAAAAGTTTTTTTGGATTTTAATACTTACATATTTGGATTATGGTTTTACATATTTTGAATGTTTGTTTATAGAAAATCCGGCAAAATGCCTGACGTAGAACGATAACAATTTTAAGAAAGATTTTGTACATCTTCAATGTACAAAATTAGCCATTACTCCTCATGATCGGATCGATTGATCGATATTGATTCATTGAATAAAAACGGCATGTTCGGAGCTTAGAATAAACTCTTCAATTTCGTTTGAAATTTAATTTTCAATATTCTTTATTGCACTCCGTGCGGAAAGTGCCACTTTGCGCACTCGTAAAATAAAATTTCGTACGATACTAGTGCAAGAAACTTTTTCTCAACTCGTATGATTGCAACATTCGCCTTCGGCTCATGCTCCAAACTCACACTCGTCAGAAAAAGTTTCATCGCACTAGTATCGTAATATACTATTCTGGATTTCGAGAACATGCGTAATCCTCCCACCCTTAAAAACAGTTGAAAACTTCGGAAAAAATAACTACTTATTTAATTAGTGTGGAGGGATATAAATCTTTTCCCATTTTTAAATATTCATATAATTGTCCATATCCTAAATAAATTTAAAAAATTAT
Source organism: Alloplasta piceator (assembly GCA_946863875.1). NCBI lineage: Eukaryota > Metazoa > Arthropoda > Insecta > Hymenoptera > Ichneumonidae > Alloplasta > Alloplasta piceator. The sequence continues at coordinate 18,326,895 of OX333080.1, read as the reverse complement.
AAAGTATACCATTTAAGGGGGCTGAGTCGGTTGAGAAATTGCAGCTCCGGAACTGCAAGATCTTGTCGCCAACTCTGTGTAGAAATATAACCGACAAGCTATATTCTTCTACGCTCTCCAAGCTTTCTTTCAGCTCAAAGAAAAACCCTTAAGGGCCACCATCACCCTGATGCGCCGCATTTTGAGTTTTTTCAGTCTGCGCGTGATTCATAAAAGACCGGTCAACGGATCAAGGTTTAACTAGTCTCATTTCGTTCGCAACGAATTCCCATCGGGGATGAACGCAGCACATTTTTGTTTTAGGTCAATTGAAGTGTTAAATAAAAGAGTACTCTGATCAGAGAAGCAAAATTGACTGAATAACTATAAAACTGATTTGTCCCTTTGAAATGAAAGCCTTAAAAAAAAATGTGCCGCGCTCATCCCCGATGGCAATTCGTTGCGGACAAAATGATCCGTTGACCGGTCTTTTCCGAATCACGCGCAGACTGAAAAAGCTCAAAATGCTGCGCATCAGAGTGATGATGGCCCTTAAGGGTTTTTCTTTGAGCTGAAAGAAATTTTGGAGAGCGTAGAAGAACCTGTCGGTTATATTTCTACGCAGACATGGCGACAAGATCTTGCAGTTTCGCAGCTGCAATTTCTCAACCCACTCAGTCCCCTTAAAACCCCCAAAAGCACAAATTATAACGAATAATAAAAATTACGGCACTGTTAGTTCATAATTTAGAGGAAAGTCAATTAGAATAGAATAGATCAGAAACTCTTTTTCATACAATTTGCCATCATTTTTGATAGAGCCAAATTCATACTATTTAACGATTTTATTTCCGTACGCTCGTTCATTATTTCACGCGATGGTTGATTTTTCCACTTGTCGGTCTGACCATACGACGACCTCGACTACTCGCTATGCTCCAGCGCGGAGAGAGAGAGCGAGGCTTCCAGCAAGTAGTCGCGTGTCGGACTGCTCGCTGCAAGTAGTACGATTGAGGCGAGATGTCTGTCAGACATCCTGCGATATCACTGTCGATCAACTGAAAAATAAAATAAAAAATCTAAAACTTCAGCAATTAATTATTGATCTTAAAAATGAACTCTGAAATCCTATAATCCATGATGTAATAATTTAATTTTTACATTACAATGTAACAATTAAAATTGTAATGTTACACTAATTAAATGTAACAATTAAATTAATTGTAATAATGTAATGTAATAATTCAATTTCCAACATTAGTAGTACAAAATTCGAAGTGTTCCTGGAAATTTAAATAGTACTACGTAATTGTTACAATAATTTAAAAAAAGTACCATGAATAATAGTTGTAAAAAAAGTACTAAGTCTTAAAGTTAACTTTAAAGCGGTATATTCTGGTCAATAAACATACATTTTGAGCGTTTTGTCGACCTTGATAAAAAGAGAACAAAAAATATTTTTACCATTCTTTTTTTAACAACACCTTTATTAATATTTTGACAAAAAAAAATCCGAGAAAAAAAATTAAAATTAAATAAGTTATAAGCTGGTAAAGTTGGGGCTAAAAAAAAGAGGTGTGCTGGCTGACACGATTGCAACCTTTTTAGTCATTCCATACAAAATTTAAAAAAGATTCTTATTAGTAAGAATATCGTCATAGCTGCTACCTCAGAGTAAGCGGAAAAAAAATTCCCAAAATGGCGGCTGCCTGAACAAAAAAAGGCGTTTTTCGACTCTTTGTTCGTAGTTTTTAATTTATTTACAATAGCAAAAACAATAATTTTGATTCAAAAGTAGTAGGAGTGATAGAGAGTTATACATTGAAGATTTGTAAACAATTTGAAGTAAATTGGTTGAATAGAACTAGAGTCACTAAAATCACTGTAACTCCGTAAATTATTGGAATTAAAAAAATTCCTTTCGAGGATATATTCTTAGACGTCTAAACTATAAGGATATGCAAAAAAAAATAATTGCAAATAATAATTGCAAATAATAATTGCTGTGTCACTAAGATAGTTGTAACTCCGTGAATTATTGGAATTCGAAAATTTTCTTTCGAAGATATATTCTTAAAGATCTAAACTTTAAGAATATGCAAAAAAAATTGATTTTTGCAAAATTCTAGACCAGAATACGTTAAATTAATTTAAGTCAAGTTAAGTTACGAAGCACGTCAAGTTAAAAAAAAATTCTGAATCATTCTCCGTGGTTTTTTTTTTGCAGTAACTATTGATCATTTCGATTCAGAATCATTTATTTATTTAGAAATAATGTCAATTTTGTCGAGGCTTATTTTGATACTAATGCGACTGACCTCTCTGTCTCTCCCTCCCTTAACTTAACCACGAAGAAGATTCATGGCCTGTAAGTGAACGTTTGCAGGAGTAGTCTCTCCTTTACGCACGACAAGGATGAAGGGTGGAAGAGAGGAAGAGAGAGCGAGAGGAAAACGGCGGTTTAGACCGTCGTTCGATCCCGGCGCGTTCGTGTCTGACCAGTAACAACCGCAACCACTAACCGCGTACTTATCCATTGCTATACGTTAGGGGATTATATCCGTCGAATTTTGAGAAGCAACAGGGCGTAATTTACATCTTCGGACATATTCGACGATGTGAGATAGGCCCTTTTACCCATTAGCAATCGATACACGTGTATATGGAATATTGAAGGTGCCAGTAGTAAAGCCCTGGCTTCGATCAGACATTATGGGAATATTCGCACCTTGTTAGGGCTCGACCATTTTTCCCAATTTTTGGGATTCGCTGGCTTTTCTTACATGCATGAACGTTCTTTGGAGGATGTTTAATATTGAATTTCTCGAAATCGAATCCAATTTTTCCGTTCTTAAAAATGTCTTCCAGTAGTACAAGTCAAGCGATTTCCGAGATAATGTGCGCAATTTTTCCATATGAATAGATTGTCATCAAAGAATTTTTGTCATGAATGTAAATTATAAACATAGTCTCAATCGCATATAAATTTTAAATAATGAAATTAATTTTTTTTTTTTACATTTTAACCTTGAAATTTTCAAAATTTTCTGATGGGAGTATAAATTGTTCATTTCAGAGATATCGTGCTAATTTCTTTTTTACATAGTTTGATTATTACCGAAAGATGTATCATAATAGAAGAATAGAGAATGCTCGATCGATTATTTTTATTACAAATAAAAATGGGAAAATAATAGGAAAGAAATAATAGAGTACATCGTGATTAAATTTTGTTAAAAAAATTATGGCTAAATCATGCAATTAAAACTTCTTCATGCCAAGTTTCCCCTGAGAGAAATCTAAAAGGGTAGCAAGAAAAATAAATAAAAATAAAAAATAGAAATGAGAAAAAATAAAAATGCATAGTTAAACGTTGAAACATTTTAAGTCAGCAATGTATAATTGTCAATTCCCAGAATTTGTTGCTTCTCCACAGTGACATTTGCACAATGCATGAGAATAAATTTAAAAAAAATGTTTTCCATCTCTTAGCAGTCTCAATTGGCTCCATAACAAATGTTTCATGACGTTACACTGTAACTTTTATTCGCTGTAACAAAAATACATTGCTGTCGTAATTCTTTGCCAAATCGTGTTATTCTGAATGGCGTGTAAAATTTTTTTTTCAGGATGAGTTCCATCCGTTCATTGAGGCCCTCCTACCATTCGTAAAGTCTTTCTCGTACACGTGGTTCAATCTACAAGCGGCAAAGAGGCGTTACTACAAGAAGCACGAGAAACGAATGAGTCTGGAAGAGGAACGTCAGTGCAAGGAGGAACTTCAAGTGAGTGAATTTTATTGTGGCGATTAGAAAAATTACAATTATCATAATATTAAAAAATAATAATTGTAATAATTATAACTTCCATTACATATATACAAATATGACGTATAATATGAATCATAATTATTATAATCATCATTTTATAATAATACTAATAAACAATGAGCAATTACAATTGCGATAATTGAATATTGATCGATCAATTTTTTTTTAATTATTATTATGGCAAATAATTGTTAAAAAAATAATTGACCGTTCATCTTTCTCACTTCAATGTAAAATCATGTTTATAATTATTATAATTCATATTATATACACTACCGGCGAAAAGTTTCCGGACAAAAGTTCAAAAAAGGTCTGGAACGTTTTTTTATGCCATTTCGTCGGAAGTCAACGTAAACTAATTTAACAAACGGAATTTTAAGGGGTCTGGCCACCTTGGCCGATCGGAAAATGGGTACATTTAAAAGAAAAATAATAAACTCGAAAGTATGCGCCGGAATATTTTTATTTTTTTATACAACGTCAGAAAGGGCTTTGAGAATAACGTCAAAAAATTTCCGTTCAAAATATTAAAAAATGGCGCCGTTCTGCACATTGCCGCGGAGGCCCTCCGCACAGTACGCGTGGTCGTTGTCCCATCAGTTACTTGGTCATGTCACATCGGAAAAAAAAATATCAGCTCATTCGTGAGTAGTGTCGCTACAATGTAGCGTAGCAGTTTTTTTTCGAGCATTAAAAAAATTTTGGTGACCCGAAGAAAAAAATTTGTATTTTTCACTTAAATTTTTCGAGCAAAAACAATAATAAAATAAAAACTAATCAAGTTATCGCAAAAATCGTACCTGACATTTTAGATAATGTATCGAAAAGTATTGTGTAAAAATTTGAAAGCAATCGGACCGATAGTTTACGATATTTCGATGGTACCAGTTCAAAAAATGTAGTTTGGAGATAATCGCAAAAGAAAGTACACTACCGGCGGAAAGTTTCCGGACAAAATTTCAAGAAAGGTCTCGAACGTTTTTTGATGCCATTTCGCCGGAATTCAACGTAATCTAATTCAACAAGCGGCATTTTGAAGGGGATAAGTTCGGCTTCATTTCCTATATTTTTAATTATTTTTACAATTTGTTTTTCGATTTGGACGAAATTTTGAAAACAACTTTTTTTCGTCATTTTTCCCCTCTCTTCAGGTCGGTGCATGATCTAGAGGACATTTTTTTATTCATTTTTAGGATCGGATTCATAAAGGGGAAAGTTTGAGCTTCAATTTGGTTTTTCAAAAAATTTTGAGCGATTTTTTTTCCGAATTTATTACGTTTTTTGTGAAAAAAAGAGGCGATTTAAAGAATCCCGTATAACACTTCGAGATAGTAAAAAGTTGCGTCTGTTTTCGTTGAGTTCAGAGGAATTTTTTTAGATTTTCTTTTCTAAAATTTTTTTCTCAATTTCTGGGTCGGAGCTCGGATCATTCAATTACCATAACTCAAGAACTATGGGATTATTGATAAAATTTTCAAGAGGGGAAAATACTTTATTTTACCATTTTCAAAATATTCGAATTTTTTCCTCATTATTTTCCCAAATTTTTTTTCTCCCATTTTCGGTCGGAAAAAAAAATGTTGGAAAAAATATCTGAAAAAATTGCTCTGAACTCAAAAAAACAGACGCAACTTTTTGCTATCTTGAAATTTTTCATGAATCCTCTTTGTTGTCGTGTTATACGGGATTTTTCAAATTTCCTCTTTTTCACAAGAAACAAAATAACTTTAGAATGAAAAATCGCTCAAAGTTAAAAAAAACGGAAATTGAGGCTCAAACTTTCCCCTTTATGAATCCAATGGTAAAAATGGATAAAAAATTCCTCTGGTAGATGGGTACACCTGAAGAGAGGGAAAGAAGCGAAAAATATTTGTTTTCAAAATAAAGTTCAAATATAAAAACAAATTGTAAAAATAATTTAAAAAACAGGGAATGAAGCCGAATTCTTCCCCATTAAAATACCGTTCGTTAAATTAGTTTACGTTGACTTCCAGCGAAATGGCATAAAAAAAAGTTCCGGACCTATCTTGAAGTTTTGTCTGGTAACTTTTCGTCAGTAGTGTATATATATGAAGCACTCCACGCCGTTTCGACCTGGGTCTGACCCTTCACCACTCCGATTTTGTTCGCGATTTGTTATGTTTTTGTAGTACCTCTGAAAAGCACTCAGGATTTTTTTCAAATTTTTTCGGCGCGATTTGTCTTAATTATAATTTTATAAACAGCCCAATTTTTGTCCCAAATTAAAAAATCTGAAAACAATCACGAAAATTCGGTTTTTTGTATAACAAATTTTGAGCGTTGAGCGAAAGTGGGCAGGGGCTTCCTTCTGTTGATAACAGGCTTTCTTGAAAAAAAATTGAAGAAAAATTGGAGACACCTGAATTCAGTGGGCCGTTATCCAAACATTTTTTTTAAACACCATCAATTCATAAGCAAATTTTTGAATAACGACTCAATCAATTCAGGTGTCTCCTTCTATTTTTATCAATTTTTTTTTTCGAAAAAGCCTGTTATTATCCGAAGGAAACCCCTGCCCACTTTTTCTCAATGCTCGAAACTTGTTATACCAAAAACCGAATTCTAGTGATTTTTTTCAGATTTTTAAATTTGGGCTGTTTATAAAATTATATTTAAGTCAAATCGCGCAAAAAAATCTGAACAAAATTCTGAGTGCTTTTCAGAGGTACTACAAAAGCATAAAAAATTGCGGACAAAATCGGAGAGGTGAAGGGTCAGATCCAGGTCGAAACGGTGTGGAATGCCTCATATATATATATATATATATATATATATATATATATCATTCCATAATTATTGTCTTAAATAATCAGTAATTGCGATCGTCGAATGTTACTTGATTAATTTCAAAAAACTATTATCATGACAAATAATTGTTAAAAAAAGAACTGACCGTTCATCTTTCTCACTTCAATGTAAAATAATGATTATAATAATTATAATTCATATTATATACACTCAGTTAAAAAATTAAAGGAACAGCAAAATTTTCGAGATTTTTCAGCGATTTTCCAAAGGCTGTAACTTTGTTAATTTTGGTCGTAAACATTTTTCAAAAAAAGCATTTTGAAGCTTGGATCTTGTACTTTTGGAATCTTAAGTCAAAAATTTTTTATGGGCATCACCCTCGACGCAGTCGAAATAAATATCACGGTAAAAATTTTCGCGAAATTTTTGCTTTTTTCAAAACAGTCGATAGGCTCAAAAAAAATTTCCGAACTTAACCAATCTATGGATCGTTTAGCTGAATTCTTTGGCTTCAATTTGCTTTTTTTGTTTTTGTTCTACGACCATTTTTCGCTGAGATATCGGTGATTGAACAAAAATTCGTCTTTTTTTTAAATCTTCGATATCTCTGGAACTAATGATCGTACAGCGAGTAAACGGTAGGTTTCGGAAACTTGAATTTACCCTCTATAAGTGCCTGTTATTGTCATAAACGAAAAAAATTGTTTCCGAGCTTAATTTTGACTTGAAAAAGTCCAAAAAATTGGCTTTTTTTCTTGTTTTAGAAAATCTACCACAACTTTGCAGATATTGCGAAAAATACCAATGTCTTAAGGTCCTTTTTTAGCTCAATACATACCTAAAAACCATGCCAATTTTCAAAACAATCAGTCGAACCGTTTTTTGTGACCGAGTCATCGAACTTTAATAAAAATTGAAGGAACACGTTTATTGATCCTTAATGACCAATTAATGTTGTTAAAAAAATTTGAAAAATGTTTTTTTTTTTCCCTTAAATTTGCATTTAACGAGCGGGAAAGCTAGAAAAAATCCAAATTTCGAAAAAAAAAATGCTAATAAATTTTTTTATTCAAATAAAAAAAAAAAAAAATTTTTTTTTTTTCAAAATGAGGATTTTTTTTTTAGTTTTCACGCTCATTAGTTTTCACGCTGATTGGTTAAGTTCAAAAAAAAATTTTGGAGCCCGTCGACTGTTTTGAAAAAAAGCAAAAATTTCGAGAACATTTTTACCGTGATATTTCTTTCGACTGCGTCGAGGGTGATGCTCATAAAAAAATGTTGACTTAAGATTCCAAAAGTAGAAGATTCGAGCTTCAAAATTCTTTTTTTGAAAATTTGTTGCGACCAAAATTAACAAAGTTACAGCATTTGGAAAATCGCTGAAAAATCTCGAAAATTTTGCTGTTCCCTTAATTTTTTGACTGAGTGTATTTACAAATATAACGTACATTAATTATAATTATTATATTTATCATTTTATAATAATATTAATAAATAATCAGTAATTACAATTGCGATTATCAAATATTACTCAATTAATTTTTTTTTTTAACCATGATGACAAATAATTGATGAAAAAACAGTTGACGCTCGTCTTTCTCACGTCCCTGATATCTCAGCACACGATATCCCCTGTGAAATACCTCATCTCGTATTTCACTTATATTTCTCCTTGAATAATTTATTTTCGTCCGACCTATTGGTCAATGTGCGGGAACCCCGTTGCGACCTTGAACATTTAATTAGCCACTAAATTTGTTACCTACGTATATACATATATATTTATAATGTATATACTTGCTTCTACATATATAAAAAGCTCAAAATTCTCAGGCCTCAATTTTTTTTTTCATTCTCGTAATATTCTTGACAAGCTTGACGATCCGTCTCGTTCGCCACGTGCTCGAAAAACAGGGAAAAATCCGAAAGACGATTTCGAAAACGCAACCGTGGGCGTACAGGCAAAGAAAATCGAAAGTTTATTGTCCAAAATAAACTTTTTGTGCTAACTGAATTTTTCCACGGAAAATTACTTTTTCTTCCACGAATCTTTCGCACTTTTACGAAATATGATTTGTCATCGAGCGATATTATCGCTCTCCTCTGATCTTCTTGCGAATGCGCTCAAATCGATTTTACGCACGAACGACGGAGACGGAAAATGCGGAAAAAAACAAGAAAAAGTAAAACAACAAGCTCGCACGAACGAAGAGAGAAAAAGAGACGACGAAGAAACCGAGAAGAGAAAATAAGGAGCTTCCAAACTATTTCTGGCGCTAAACGACCTCGTGACGTTCTATTCGATACTCTCTCTCTCTCTCTCTCTCTCTCTCTCTCTCTCTCTCTCTTTCGCGCGCGCGTTTTAACATAAGCTCAGAGTAAAACCACGAGGCAGTAGCTCTCATCCTCGGATTTAAATTTGTCTCACACAGCGAGTGACTCTAAAGAGTTCCGGCAGGCCTTTTATTCCCCCTCCCTTCGACTTTTCATCCCCTCCCACAATCGATATCGGCGACGATCACCGAATAATATTTTAATTGATTCAATTAAATCAATTATTTCAAACGCTCACGCGCTTGAAAGCTCAGAGCGTTCGGCTGAACGCAAAATCGATAAATGTTATTTCCCTCAAGAAATAGTGGAAAGATCCCGTCGATGCTCGGTAAATAATTATTTGAAACAAACATGAGAAATTATAAGAATTATTTATCGTATTATTTATTGGATATTTTGGCACTTACATGTAGAATTAAAAAAGTCCTAATTGGGGGTAGCTATTAGGGGGCTATGTTTGAGAAACATAATGGTTTTCCAAAAACTACAAAAAATCTTTTTTTTTTTTAATGAAATTAATGACAAAAAATTGGTTCAGTACTTTGACATTTATTTGTAGAATCAATAAAACAGTTCAAATTAGGGGTAGTTAGAGGGATGCGTCCCGGAACAAAGGTTTTAGGGAAAAATTTCGAAAATCTTTATTCATTATTACGAAATTACTGACAGCAGAAAATTGGATTGATATTTTGATACTTACATATGGCGCATTCCACGTCAAATCACGCAGTTATCGGCCTGACCTTCTCGGATTTTGATGTTCAATGAATTGTGGGTTTCGTTTGGCCCAAAATGCAACCTCAAATTTTTATAAAATTTTATTTCATTTTTTAGGGGTCGCCCGAGCTAAAAAATCATTAAATAGAGGGAAAACATAAAGAAGGGCTTTTTTCAAATTAATTACATTTTTCTCCCAGAAACTAGGGCCCAAAACAGATATTTTCATCATAATTCGTCATGGGCCGAAAATAATTACTATTTTTTTATTTATTTTAATCTTTTAATTGTGTTTGGAATCATCCGTTTTATTTCAGGTCGTCGAGGCTAATAAATTTTCGAAAAATGTTGTCGTTTCACTCTTAAACGAAGAAAAAAAAATTGAATCTAACTAGAAAAATATTTTTGTTGTTGTTATTCTCCCTACAAGAAACAATCAAAATAAGAAATCATTAAAAAAAAATAAAATACAAAAAACAAATAGTAATTATTTGTGGCCCATTATCGAACTATGACGAAAATATCTGTTTTGGGCCCTAGTTTCTGTGAAAAAATTTCATTAATTAAAAATATCCCCTCTTTGTGTTTCCCTCAAATTAATGATTTTTTAACTCGGGCAACCCCTTAAAAAAGAAATAAAAATTTCTAAAAATTTGAGTTCATATTTTCAGCCAAACGAAACCCACAATTGATTTGACATCAAAATCCGAGGGGGTCAGTCCGATGACCGCATGATTTGACGTGGAATGCTCCATATATAGAAATTTAAAAAAGTCCCAATTAGGGGTCGTTGAGAGGATGCGTTCCGGAAACAAGGTTTTTCATGAAATTTCTTAGAAATTTTGATTGTTTGGGAAAACTATTGGTAAATTCGTATTCAGAAGGGAAAAATACATCAATATAAGGTTTGAAAAGAAAAAAATTGAAAAAATTGTTTTTCCGCATTTTGACAAAAATTGGATGTGTTCACTAAAATGGCTGTAGCTTTTTTTCTTGATGAGATTCCAATTTCCCCTCAAATTCATTTTTTTTGGTATCGTTGAAGCTTCAAAATGCCGCTTGATTCATCCAATTCGGACAATTTTTCAATTTTTGGCAGATTTTTAAAGTGTGATCATCGATTATTGCAAATTTTTGAAGACGAACTTGGACAAAATAGAAAAAAATCACTTTGAAAAAAAAACGCGTTCAAACTTTTCGTTGGCCCTAACCGATCACTCACTAAAGTGACTGCGACTCACTGTACAGAATTTTGACTTCAAATTTCATTTATATACTTTTCAAAAAATAAACTTGAAAAAAAAAAAATTTAACATTTGCACTTTCATAATAGCTTTTCCCGTTGAGCCAAAAATAGCATTCACGCATTTCAAAAGGCAACAAATCACTGTGCCCAATAAACAGTAATGAAAAAAAAGTTTCTCATGGATATGAAAGAGCGCATATCAATTATACACATCAATCTGACGGCGTGCTTTTCCTCCCCCTAACAAAAAAATCGCCCTAAACTTCCGGTCTATGGCGTTCCACCAGCGATTCGTTTTCCCTATACTCTTTTTATTCCTCTTATATTCCCACGATTCATTTTTTTTCTATTTTTTGTTTTTTTTTTCGTTGCAACGAGAATTCGGACGCCACACATCGTTTCTGCTCTACCGCAATTCGCCGCATATATACAGTTTTCTCTCGTTCATTCCCGCGTGCACTTTGCAACTCTCTCTCTTTCTCTCTCTCTCTCTTTCTCTCTCTCTTTCTCTTTCCCTCTCTCTCTCTCCCTCTCTCTCTCTCTCTCTCTCTCTCTCTCTCTCTCTCTCTTTTGCTATATCCTTCCGTCCCTATTGCCCCTTCCCCCATTTTCCTCCGCCCCCCCCCGCCAGATTCATTCTCCGATCAATATTTTAATCCCTGCGATGGTGCGGTATTTAGCGAATATAGACGCCGTCGAGCAAGAGAGAAAGAGAGAAAGAGAGAGAGAGAGAGAGAGAGAGAGAGAGAGAGAGAGAGAGAGAGTGAGTGAAAGAGAGAGAGAGAGAGAGAGCGTGAAACGAGAACGCGAAAAAAAACGTCAAAAAACTGACGTGAATTGCACGGCCAAATGCACGTGATGAAAGAGACAGAAAATTCGTCGAGGCCCGAGCAGAAATATCGCAATATATCGGATCGTTAGAGATTTTCGTTAAAACACACACACACTCGAGGGGAGAGGGTGGAAAGTCTCGTCTGATGCCGGGAAAACGCGAGACCTTTTTCTTTTTTTTTCACCTCATTCCCCGAGTAGTACACGAGTCTGTACTCAATCAATTGTACATATACATAAATGGGTCATTCCATGTCAAATCGACCAATAGTTGGAATCGACAATAGTTGAAATTTCGATGAAATTTCCTCAGAAGTTTTCTTTTATCATAAAACGAAGATAACTATAATAGTTTTCACGATGTTTAAAATATAAACTCAAAAAATTGAAAAAATTGTGAAATTTTGAATTTTCCAACAAATTTTTAAATTTTTTTTCCTATGGTAGAACTTTATTTTATGGTAAAAGAAAACTTCTGACCAAATTTCATTGAAATTGAAAGGGGTCGATTCCAACTATTGGTCGGTTTGACATGGAATGACCCATATATAATTCCATGTACACAGAAAACTGTACACTGAGAGAAAAAATTACTAGGACCAAAAAATCGATTCTTTCATTATTTGCCAGAAAATATTTTTTTGGTTCTAGTAATATTTTTTTGGTTCTAGTAATATTTTTTTGCTCCTATAAAACCATTTTTGGTTCTCCAGAACCAAAACAATATTTTGTTGGTTCCAGAAATATTTACTTGAATCAAAAAAATATTTTCTGGCAAATAATGAAAAAACGATTTTTTGGTCCTAGTAAATTTTTCTCTCAGTGTATATATGTATGAATATCCGTACATATGTGCATTGATGAATTATCGATGGGCTCCCTAATTTTCCCTAACAAGCTACCCCAATCGTATTCGATCGCTGGACGATTTAAAAAAAGAGTCTCTCGAGCAGACAACAAAGAAACGTTCGTAGGGCTCTTTTTTTTACCAACCCCCAATGATGCCTCTCGCAATTGGCCTCTCTACCGAATAGCACTCTGCAACGTTTTACTGCTTCCAGGATACGCGAAAAACACGCGATACTGTGTGTGAACACAATTTAACATCCCCCTACCCCTAACCCTACCCCTAACTCTTTGGTCCTATCTCGCTCATTTGACCGGCACTTATTCGCCTCCTAAAACTCTGCGAGGCGTATAAAAACCCCTCGGGTATGAGGGCGAAAAAAAGAATAGGAGTAGAAAAGTAGGTAGGGGTAGGGTAGGGACAGGGTAGGGGTGGAAAAATAAAAGAGAAAATTACGAGAATGCCCGGTGGCCAGAAACGAGGGACATTAAAAAAAAAGAAAAAGAAAAAAAAGCGAACGAACGAGAGACGAAGAATTCTCGACACAATGGAGAGCAGCAGTTTCGGGAATTCCCGTCAGCCCTTAATGCCTCCCTACGTACGAAATGGGCCGAGAATTTCATACATAACGCTTTAGGGTTGCGTAAATTAGAGGGGCTCTAAATGGAGTATTTTAGGGGTCTTTTTGCCTCATCTTGCGCCCCTCTGTTAGTCATACGTTGACCTTACGAGCAAACTTTTTGTAGGTTGGGTATTTGTGTACTTTTGGATATATCTGTGTATGGGCTATTCGGAGTCAACCATTTTTAGGGCTGAAAAGAAATATTTAAAAAAAATTTTTGTTTATGTTATATTTTTATTTCTAACGAACAGAAAATTGGAATTTTTATTTAGGAAAAAATATTCAAACAGCCCCTGTTTTATATTAGAATTCGTAAGCCCTAAGCCATAGTGGGAGAATTCTATTTTTCGATTGGGTTGTTAATTTGATATTGTTAATTCGTTTAATCTAATAATTAAATGTTTCAATGTTAATTGAATGTCAATATAATTGTAAAAATATACAGATTGGTCCTTGAATTTTTTAGGCGCAAAACTTAGGGTTGTAAATATTGTAAAAATAATATTTAATAATATAATATTTGTACAATTGTTAATTTTTCAGTGTAAAAATAATTGTAAAAATATACAGGGTGGTCCTTAATTTTGTTAAAGCAAATCTTAGGGATGTCAATACTTGAAAAACAATATTTAATAATAAAATATTTGGAGAAGTCTATATTTTAGGGTCAGAATAATAGTAAAAATATTCAGATTAGTCCTTAAATTTTTGGAGCACAAATATTATCATCAAAATGCCTACAAACCAATATTAGTTGATATTTTTTAGGGGCAAAAGTTAAGGGATGTAAATATTGTAAAAACAATACTTGATAATACAATAATTGTACAATTGAGTCAATATTTCAACTTTAAAATAATTGTAAAAATATAAAGATAGCCCTTCAATTTTTTCAGGCAAAACTTAGAGATGCAAATACTTAAAAAAAACAATATTTAATACTAAAATATTTGGAGAAGTCGATATTTTAGTGTCAGAATAATTGTAAAAATATGGAGATTAGTCCTTAAATTTTAGGAGCACAAATCTTAGCATCAAAATGCTTACAAAAAACTATTAGTTAATCTAATTGATAATTACAAAAAATAATCTTATCCTACCCTGTCAGGTCTTAAAATGATTCACCGCCAAAAATAGATTTTCTTCACGATTTTGCAATAAATAAAAAATCTCCAAAAAAATTTTAAACAATTTCGAAAAATCATTTTCCTTTCAACAACAAGCAAGACCACATTATTCACTAATTTATAGCATTCTTTCCAACGAAACGTTAAAAAAACCCTCTAATCATAGAAAAAATACAATTTTTCTTCTACATCCCCTGATTTATGAATTTCGATATAAAATGTTTCAAGCATTTTTTTCCTTACAAAAAAAAAATAAAACCAATCTGAATCAAAATTTAATGCGCCTATTAGCTTCCCTGCAATGAGGTAAACAATGGTGGACCAAATCCGTAAGAGTTTGAGGGTCAAACCCCGAGTTACCTCGGAACGTCCCATACACGTGTGTACAAAGCGCGGCGTAGACTACTTAAATTTCGTTGAGAGGGTTGAGAAGTCGCGGAAAGTCGCACGAGAATCGTGGAGGTCTGCGTCCACCCTCTCGGAAAGGCAAAAGCAACTAAGCGAGCATCCCCGAGAGCCGGAGGGAGACTTATGAGCAAGAAAGACCTCTTTCTTGCTCCTTCTCTCTCCCTCCTCTCTCCTTCTTCCTCCTTCTTTCTCCATCTTCCACCCTTTTTTACCATATATATATAATCGGAGCTAGTTTCACCAACGCCTGCTCCTCTATTTCCTACTCGCTCACACATTCCCTCTTACTGAGGGAAAGGGGGAGGGGGTAGGGGAGGGGGATGATAGCACACATACAGATCACGAATATCGCGTATAAAGAGTTTAGGTTGCCGGCCAAACACACGAGAGAGACCAATATATGTGTCTATGTGCATGTAAGGAGTGCATGGACCAAAGGATGTACCAAAGGATATATATATGGGTCATTCCATGTCAAACCAACCAATAGTTAGAATCGCCCCCTTTCAATTTCGATGAAATTTCGTCAGAATTTTTCTTTTATCATAAAACAAAGTTCTACCAAACGAAGAAAAGTAAATTTTTTTTCGAAAATTCCAAATTTGACCATTTTTTCAAGTTTGTTTTTCAAATATCTCGAAAACTATTATAGTTACGCAAAAATCGTTCTGGATTCGTATTAAAGAGTATACTTGGGGCTACGAAAAAAAAATATTCCGAAAAAATATTTTGAAAAATGATGAATTTGGAGAATTTTTAATTTTTCGAAATCTCGAAAATCCACGATCAACATAATATTTTGAGTTCAATTATTTTTATATAATACCTTGTACTGATCTTGAAAGATCCTGAAATTTTCAGAAAAGTGTTTTTTTCTCAAAAATCTGAATTTTTTAATTTAGGTAAAAAAAAATTTTTTTTTGACCAGTAAAAATGTTCAGGGGTAAAAATTACATGATTGCCCAACATTACTTAACTTAGAGGTAAAATAAAAAAAAAATTTTACCTCTAAATTAAATAAAGTGAAAAAAACAAATTTTTTTTACCTCTAAGTTAAGTAAAGCAATCATAATTTTCACTGCCGGAACTTTACTTAACTTAGAGGTAAAAAATAAAATGTTACCTCTAAATTAAGTAAAGTGAAAAACAACATTTTTTTACCTCTAAGTTAAGTAAAGTTGAGCAATCATGTAATTTGCACTGCCGGAACTTTACTTAACTTAGAGGTAAAGTTGAGGAATCATGTCATTTTTACTGCTAAAAATTACAAAATTGAACCCAAAAATGCATATTTTTGAAACAAATTCATCATTTTCCAAATTCATCATTTTTCAAAAATTTTTTACGCAATATTTTTTTCTTCGTAACCCCAAGTATACTCTTTAAGACGAACGATTTTTTATAGCTATAATAGTTTTCGAGATATGAAAAAAATAAATTTAAAAAAATGGTGAAATTTTGAATTTTGCAAAACTTTTTTGAAAAATTTTAATTTTTTTCCTTTGATGGAACTTCGTTTTATGATAAACGAAAACTTCTGACCAAAATTGATTGAAATTGAAAAGGGTTGATTCCAAATATTGGTCCATTTGGCATGAAATGACCCATATATATATTTATATATCTACATGGTTACTCTGTACGTTACAGACGAAAACCCAGACTGTATATAGATTTCTATATGTATACATGTGTGTGGATATATATATATATATATATATATATATATATATATATATATATATATATATTGTAACATGTACATGTAGCGAGCATACACGCCGTCGCGACGGAGGCTGCGGCTACGCGGCGCCTACCAACCACCATCTATAATCTCTATGCGGATATCGATTTTCAACCCTGTATTTCCTAAATTTATGCAAACTAGCGAGCCCTCTATCTCTGTCCTCTTCCCTCTTTGGGTTTCACTCCTCCAACCTCTACATTTTCATAATGCCTCTCTCTCTCTCTCTCTTTCTTTATGAATTCTGGTCTTCTCGCTGTGTAATATGAACATCGTTGGCCCCATTCATCTAACGAGTTCAGCCGTGAGCTATCACATCAATGTCTGCCTTCCTCAACAAGGGTAGCCCTACCCCCACCCCCACCCCTAACCCCCACTCGCTCTCTCGATTATTTGCATGAATGTTTTATGCATGATAATGTACAATTTGTATTATAACGAGGGAATTTTTTTTTTCACGTTGACAAATATACACTCAGTCAAAAAATTGAAGGAACAGAAAAATTTTCGAGATTTTTCAGCGATTTTCCAAAGGCTGTAACTTTGTCAATTTTGGTCGTAAAATTTTTTCAAAAAAAGCATTTCAAAGCTTGAATTTTCTACTTTTGGAATCTTAAGTCAAAAATTTTTTATGGGCATCACCCTCGACGCAGTCGAAAGAAATATCACGGTAAAAATTTTCTCGAAATTTTTGCTTTTTTCAAAACAGTCGATGGGCTTCAAAAAAATTTTCCGAACTTAACCAATCTATGGATCGTTCAGCTGAATTCTTTAGCTTCAATTTGCTTTTTTTATTTTTGTTCTACGACCATTTTTCGCAGAAATATCGGTGATTGAACAAAAATTTGTCTTTTTTTTTTAATCTTCGATATCTCTGGAACTAATGATTGTACAGCGAGTAAACGGTGAGTTTCGGAAACTTGAATCTACCCTCTATAAGTGCCTGTTATTGTTATAAACGTAAAAAAATTGTTTCCATTCTTAATTTTAACTTGAAAAAGTGCAAAAAATTAGCTTTTTTTCTTGTTTTAGAAAATCTACCACAACTTTGCAGATATTGCGAAAAATACCAATATTTTAAGGTCCTTTTTTAGCTCAATACATACCTAAAAACCATGCCAATTTTCAAAACAATCGGTCGAACTGTTTTTTGTGACCGAGTCATGAAACTTTTAGAAAAATTGAAGGAACACGTTTATTGATCCTTAATGACCAATTAATGTTGTTAAAAATTTTTTAAAAAAGTTTTCTTTTTTTCCCCCTTAAATTTGCATGTAACGAGCGGGGAAAGCTAGAAAAAATCCAAATTTCGAAAAAAAATTTTTTTTCTGAAACTTCGATTTTGTTTTATTTTTTAATTTGAAAAAAAAATTGTATTGGCATTTTTTTTTACAATTTTGCATTCAAATGTAATAAATATCGAAATAAAATTTTGAAAAAAGTGCTAATAAATTTTTTTATTCAAATTTAAAAAATAAAAAAAAATTTAATTAAAAAAAAAAAAAAATTCTTTTTGAAATGTGGATTTTTTTTTAGTTTTCACGCTCATTAAATGCAAATTTGAGAGAAAAGAAAGAAAAACTGTTTTATTCATTTTTAACACCATTAATTAATTGGTCATTAAGGATCAATAAATGTGTTCCTTCAATTTTTCTAAACTTTGATGACTCGGTCACAAAAAACGGTTCTACCGATGGTTTTGAAAATTGGCATGGTTTTTAGGTATGTATTGAGCTAAAAAAAGACCTCAAAATATTGGTATTTTTCGCAATATCTGCAAAGTTGTGGTAGATTTAATAAAGCAAGAAAAAAAGCTAATTTTTTTGACTTTTTGAAGTCAAAATTAAGCATAGAAACA
Source organism: Alloplasta piceator (assembly GCA_946863875.1). Taxonomy (NCBI): domain Eukaryota; kingdom Metazoa; phylum Arthropoda; class Insecta; order Hymenoptera; family Ichneumonidae; genus Alloplasta; species Alloplasta piceator. Next base: position 18,308,583 of record OX333080.1, on the reverse strand, counting down.
ATTTTTTTTCGTTTATGACAATAACAGGCACTTATAGAGGGTAGATCCAAGTTTCCGAAACCCACCGTTTACTTGCTGTACGATCATTAGTTCCAGAGATATCGAAGATTTAAAAAAAAAGACGAATTTTTGTTCAATCACCGATATCTCAGCGAAAAATGGTCGTAGAACAAAAACGAAAAAAGCAAATTGAAGCTAAAAAATTCAGCTAAACGATCCATAGATTGGTTGCGTTCGGAAAAATTTTTTGAAGCCCATCGACTGTTTTGAAAAAAGCAAAAATTTCGAGAAAATTTTTACCGTGATATTTCTTTCGACTGCGTCAAGGGTGATGCTCATAAAAGAATTTTGACTTAAGATTCCAAAAGTAGAAGATTCAAGCTTCAAAATGCTTTTTTTGAAAATTTTTTACGACCAAAATTAACAAAGTTACAGCCTTTGGAAAATCGCTGAAAAATCTCGAAAATTTTGCTGTTCCTTTAATTTTTTGACTGAGTGTATATTCGTGTTTAACGAGATCGTGAGAAAAATCGATATCCCGAAATTAAGAGAAATTTTCTCACGATCTTCAATCATACTTCTCGAGGCTTTTCCCCTGATAATTTCGAAATTGAACGACCCCATTTGTGGCAAGTTTTTTTGTGGAAAATTGGAGGAATTTTCCAGCATAAAGTCACGTCTTGACGTTTGTTTCCTAATGAAATGGTTATTTTAGGCCGTTTTTTTAGGTGAGTTAATTAACGAGCCAAGATGAAGAATTTTTTAAATGATTTTTCGTGCTTTGAATGCTTATTTATGGTTCAGTCGAAATTCGTCTTTGAGAGTTCGAAGAGATCTTTATTATCGGCTGAAATTTATTTTTTATACTAGAAATACAGAGACATCGGTGTTGAGTCAATGAAAATTAGAAAAATTGTTGAAAATCGTGTTCTAAAACAAGAATTATTATTTGGCGACTCATTTCTCGATAAGTGCTAAATTTTGGAAGTCATTTGTAGAAATCATTACGAATAAATTGACGACAAATAAAATTAATTCCCAAATTTTAGTAATTAATAACGAAAAATATGAATTGGGAATATTAATTAATAATAATACATACATACATAAGTAATCAACGGAAAGTAGATTTTTTCGAAAATGTTAAATTTTTTATGACAAAATTGAGTGAATTGTACTTTTAGTCATCCAAAGATATTTTGCAATTTTCGTTCAATCTTAGTGATTATGGGCTCATTTTAATATTCAGTAAATTGTCTATCGTTTCACCGCGCAAATTTTCATCACTTCTCGCCAATGAAAAATTACAACTATTTAATTATCAAGAGAACAAAGTCGAAAGATTATTAATTATTAATTTATTAATAATTATTAATTTATTAAATGATAATCATGAACAAAAATCTAATTGATCAGTCGATGAAAAATCATTTCATGAATAAATTGAGCCAACAATCATCGAAATTGAACCAAGAATACAAATTATCCTTAAAAAATAATAGAACGTAAATATACTTGATCAAAAATCGACATAAAATAGCTGATACCCTGAAAAATTAATCGCTGTGACTTTGCTTCTCGATTAAGATATTACACTGAAAAAAAAATCGTTGAATGTGCAAAATGCATTTTGTTGTCTCGAAATTTTGTTGTTTTAACAGTTGCTCAGATATGCTAAATAAGCTACAGTTCACACCACTAAAACTATCAGTAGGATTTACAAAACGTGTTTTACGAAATGATTTTGTTCGATAAGCTCCTAGAGTTTTGTTTCATTTCATAGATATTTATTCGCCATAACAATATGTCAGCTTGAATTGAAGAATCGACTCAAGCGAATCGTTTTGTCGCACTGAAAGAATACTTCATGTCTTGAGCTAAAAGATTCGCTCCGATTTGGAAGAAGGCTTTGTTAGTAGAAACAAGTGTAATTAGTTATTTCATTTCTTGGAGACAACAAAAACTTTTGTATTATTATTTTTTCATTTCGTTCCACCAACCACATGTTAATCATATGCAAATAAATAGTTCATTTATGTTGAAATTAATTTCTCAGTCTATTGAACAATATAATTTTGTTTACGTGAAATAAAATTCTCCTCTGAAACCAAACAAAACATATTTTTCAATCAAAGTTTAATTTAGTATTGTATGGCGATGTTATTTTAACAAAATTAAAGTGTTTAATGAAAAAATTGACTTGTTTAATTGTATTTTACTCAATTCGCATTTCCTTTGACAAAATCTTTTGCAATAATTTGTTGGTTCGTATTATTATTATTCACTCAGTTTATTGAACAATAATTTTGTTCACGTGACATCTCGTTTTTCTCTACACCTAACTATATCATATTGTTGATATCAAAGTTCTGTTTAGTATTCAACGACGGTGTTATTTTAACGAAACTGAAGTGTTGGATGAAAATATTGACTTGTTTAATTTTTATTTACTGAATTCGCATTTCCCTTGACAAAAAATTTTGCAGAAATTTGTTGGTTCATAATATTATTACTCACTCAGTTCGTCGAACAATAATTTTGTTCACGTGACATCTCATTTTTCTCTTCAACTAACTATCTCAAATTGTTGAATCAAAGTTCTGTTTAGTATTTAACGGCGGTGTTATTTGAACGAAACTGAAGTGTTGGATGAAAACATTGACTTGTTTAATTTTTATTTACTGAATTCGCATTTCCCTTGACAAAATATTTTGTAGAAGATTGTTGGTTCATATTGTCATTATTCGCTCAGTTTATTGAACAATAACTTTGTTCACGTGACATTTTATTTTTCTCTACAACTAACTGTATCATATTGTTGAATCAAAGTTCTATTTAGTATTTAATGGCGGTATTATTTTAAGAAAACAGAAGAGTTGGATAAAAATATATTTATAAAATACACTGAGAAAAGTAAATACTCAAATCAAATAAATAAATTCAATTGACTCCGAATTGGTTGACTCAACCCTGGAATAGTCTGAGTAACGGAATATTTATTAGAGTTGAGAAAATAAATGATTTGGTATACTAGTATAAACAGTTGACTTCATATAGTTGATTCAAGTTTTTATCCAGTTCCGGCAATGCATGACGCATTGCCGGTTGTGATGACTGAATGACATTTTTTGTTACAATCCAATTCGGCATCGCTTCAATCCACGTAAATAGTTCAGGAAACTGAATAATCTATTGGATGGCCTAAACAATGGGTTCGTTTTTCTAAAGTTGATTCAACTGAACCATCGTTAGATGAACAATAAATGTGCTTGAACCTAATACTCATATTTAGTTCGTCAAATCATCGGTTACATTCAAGTTTTTCAATAATTGTAACAAATCCAGTGGCGTATTACCGCCTAGGCGAACCTAGGCAATCGCCTAGGCCAGCACAATTTGGGGGGTGCCACGATCTCTGATTTTTTGTTTTATGTCTTCTTTTCTCCGGAACACCTGGACTTTTTCTTTTTTTAATTTGACTACAAGTGAAAATTATTATTGCCAAATTCTTTTTCTTCCATCTTATGATGAATGTACAATGAACTCTTACCTATTTAACATGGTCGGGACTGACGCTTGCCACTTTTTTTACGGCGTGAGGGGTTTCCCACCACTGATAGAAATGGTGGCGATATCTCACGGCAGGGCGCGACATTACGACAGTTGACAGAGAGGAGAATAGAGTGGGGGATAGGGGAAGGATACCTCGGTAAAATAGCTGGTCGTGATTTCACAAAATAGCCGGCGAGGTAAAATAGCTGGCGGTAAAATAGATGAAAGATAACTGTACTTATATTTTTTTTACATACATTTGAATTTTATTTGAGATTTGACACTCAGCGCCATCGGACGGCCCAGTGATGAAACTGCACTAGGATCGACCTAGTCACCAAAGCGTCTGAATGCCCTTGCCACCTTGTGCATTGAATCAGAAATGATGTTAAATATCCAGTTTGACCAACTTATAGCAGAGTTTGCGTGGGTGGTTGAAAAATTTTACAAATAAATTATTTTCACCCGCGTTCTATTATTCATTAAACGTTTCGATATTTGTAGCTTGCTGTGCCGCCTAGGGGCGCCACAGAGCCTGCCTAGGGGCGCCACAGAGCCTGCCTAGGAGCGCCTTAGAGCCTAATCCGGTCCTGAACAAATCCATCCGTTGAATTCAATAAAGTTTATATTGTACGGATAACGTCAGAGGTTAACACCCGAGTATTTATTAACAAACAATAAAAATAAAAAAAATGCGAGCACTGGGCCATTCTAAGTTATTATCTTATGCATTTTTTGTATGTACGATATGAATTAGCGAACAGAGTATTCAGGAAAAAAAGGTATTCATAAGCAAAATACATTTTCCCTTATACCGGAAAAAATTCGAATCTTCATAACCTCTAACTTTTTTAAAGTGTATAGTAGTAGCCGATAGCGTAATAGGTAGCGTGTCAGGTAGTTAGGTACGATAGGTATGATGGTAGGCAGGATCGAGGGTTCCATTCCCAGTCGGATAGAGAAATTAGATAGGAAAATTGGCGTAGATTTTTCTTTTTTCCTATTTATCTCTTTTTTGGGGCTGCTAAACTATACATATTAAATTATTTTGCAAGGGTTACATATTTTTTATAACATGTTTAGCAACAATGAATCAACACGCATTTTATTAAATCAATCATGTTTCCTGTTGATTGGACTAATTACCGGTTAGATACAACTCTATTTCAGTTAATGCAAAATAACATTCTATTGAACCAACAATTTTATATATTGGTTAGACTAATTGCCGGTTGGACGCAACTCGAGTCAGTTAACTCAAAAATAGCTTTTCATTGAATCAACAATTTTATTCATTGGTTGGACTAATTGCCTGTTAGATGCGACTCTACTTCAGCTGGTTCAAAATAGCTTTTGTTAAACCAACAATTTTTCGTGCTTTCAAGCCATCAAAATATTCAGTTTGCCATACTGTACACATTTAGTCCAGCCAACAAAATTTTGAATGATTCAACAAATTTATTTTCTCAGTGTAGCAAAGCAAAATGGTTTATCGTACTAAATGCGTAGTCATAAATACTATGCATTTTGTCTATTCAATTATACTTCTACATCGCCAACAATTAATTATTCTGTTGGCGCAAAACAATCTTGATTCTATTGAAATGGATTTTCGTTTATTTCAACAAAACATTCGAACACATGAATCTTTGGAAAAGTCTACAAAACTGAATCAGTGTCGTTAAAGACAAAATAGCCGAAAAAATGAACGAAATATTTCCTCAGATCAAACTTGTAATTTGTTACGGTAATCGTATGAACAGTTAAACATTCTGTGAACTTAGTTGAAGTAAAATGATTACGATGTTTCAATACCTTTATAATAATTACTTTAACTCAATTCCACTCGATTCAATCGTTTATTTCTTTTTCGGGACTCAATATATAATTTTTCTAAACAATTTTTTAATTACAACGACATTGACCGTTTTCAATCGAACAGAGGTTTCTTGAATCAAAGAAGCATAATCTTGTCTCGTATAAATATGTTCATTTACCAACCGATAATTTTGTTCGAGGGAATAAACACTTTTCAATTGAACAATTCATGCAGATAGTTTCAATGTATCTTTGGTTACTGCCCAACTATACTGTTTTATTAGGCCAATCAAAAATCAAGTTGAACGTATTTAAAGATACAATTTTGTTAAGAGGAGGCTAAATACCATTTTTATTCAATCCCTACATTATCGACGTATCATCGTCGTCCAGTCTTTCTCCGACAATCGTGGATCAAAATTAATTACATTTTGACAATTAAGAGGGGGATAAATTAATTAACAATTAATTGTCAATTGAGAGGCTAAAATGCGTTACAGCTAATCACAGCTAATGCCAACGAACTCATTCAAGCCCCCTAAATATTATAGGTTACTCGTCAGAATCCATGGTGCTGCCCTCACTCGCACGTCTGTGAACTACATTTCGCCATTTCGTTTTTCAATAAAACTACAATTTATCGATATTTATCTCTTGATGCGCCATCCAAACTCACGGCGTGTCATTTTGATAAAATAATGTCGAAAACGTCTCGATATTTGTATCGTGGCGTTCTTCATGGAGCTTCACTCTTGGTTTTACCCGAAATTCAGTAAAAGCTTAATAATTTAAGTTTTTCAATTACAGTTTCTTGGTGGTAAATGAATCTGTAATTTTTTTTTTGTTTTTCGAAAAAAAATTAGTGAGGCTCCATTCCTGCCATTGTTCTGATGATGTTGTTAAAATTTTATTCAATTCCATCCATTTGTATGAGAGCAAGTTTGGATGGCAATTTCGAGGTGTTAGTGTCGGTATTTAGCCTCCTCTTAAACCAACTGAATTTTGGATGGCTGAACGAAATTTTTTTTTCAGTGTAGTCTACTTTAGAAGGCTTAAAAAAAGCAAACTATGAAGATTTTTCTTCTCAGCTCCTTTATCAGATATGACTATAAAACTGTCATTACAACATTGTTTCATCATTCGAAAATACATAAAAAAGTTATTCTTTATTTTGATTCTTTGAATAATTTATAGAAGGCGCTAAAGTCAAAAATGTCTTGTCCCATGACCGACAGTTAATCTCAGGATTGGCAAATCTAAAACAAAAAAAAATAAAAAAGCATTTTAAAGGGGAAGGTTTCTCACACAATAATTTCCCACGGTTCATGAAAAATCGTTTTAAAAAAATTGCGAATGTTTGAAATAAATTGTGAAAAATTCCATTTTTCATTTTTATTTCAAACATCCGGCATTTTTTATTTTTAATCGATTTTTCATTAAAGGTGGTAATCTGTTGTCTAACAAACCTTCCTCTTTAAAATACTTTTTTTTTCAGAGTTGCCAATCCTGAGATTAACCGTCGGCCATGGGCCAAGACCTTTTCGAAGACTCGACTTTGGCGCCTTCTATAAATTATTCAATGAATCAAAATATAAAAATAATTTTTTTTTTGTATATTCGAAGGATGAAACAATGTTGTAAAAAAAGTTTTATAGGGATATCTGTTAAAAGAGCTGAGGAAAAAAAATTTAATTTTGTTTGCCTTCTAAAGTAGACTAGTACTAGTACTTTAAATATTCCTTAACTGTCACAAAATTTGTTAATCGTTGAGAAATATTTTATTTGTGTCAAAATAATTTATGAATTGTTAAAAAATATTTATTTAATTTATTAACTGTTAAAAAATAATTCATTTAGCCATATGCAACTCTATATTTGTTAACAATTAACAAATCCTGGTACATTGTTTTCTCAGTGTAACCTTATCAAAAAACGCCATCAAATAACTAATACCTTGGAAAATTAATCGCTATCACTTTGTTTCTGGATTGAAGACACAGATTATAGAGTAATGCTTCTTTATTGGCGATTTATATAAAGTCATTTGTAGAGGCGCTTCATAAAATTTATCACCAAATTGACCAGACTTCAAACTCCTTAAAATCGATATTTTCGAAAAATATGGATACTAAACCCTAAAAAATTATTTTTCAATCTTTCAAATAATTCAAAAAAATTCAACAGATTGTACCGAGAATAGAAAAGGAAGCTTAAGGATAAAGCGATTCCGCAGGACTATCTTTCTAATTCATCGAGTCTCGACGATCGGAGACGTAAAAAAAATCACGAGAATTCGCGATTCGCTAAAAAGAAGCGAGGATTGAGAGTAAGAAAAAGATGTGCCTTCCTTTCGAGCAGGATATATAATTCATTCGTCGTCCTTCCTCCAACGTCTGAGGCCCATCGAGAGCGCTTCTCTCTCTCAGTCTCGTCGTCTTTCCCCAGGGGCGGTTTCAATCTGTGTTATATTATGTAAAATCGTTAGACTTCTCATTCCCTTTCGTCCTTTTCCTACTTGCTCCTTTCGCCCTTCCGCTCCCACAAAGAGAGAGAGAGAGAGAGAGAGAGCGAGAGAGAGAGAGAGAGAGAGAGAGAGAGAGAGAGAGAGAGAGAGAGAGAGAGAGAGAGAGAAGGTCCCGAGGCGAATCATTTTCGAGGGAAATCCGTCGCATTTTCTCTCCTGTATGTGCAAACTCTGCTCTGACAATCATACATATATATATATGAACGAGAGAGCGAGAGAAAGAGAGTTGGAGATAGAAAGAGAAGCTATGGAGGATAATACACGACCGCGCGCACGACGTTGCAGTGCTTCTATCTGTCGCTTTTGGTGCTCTCTGCTCTTTTGCTTTACCGCTATATATAACTATATACATTGTAAATGTATATGTGAACACATTACAACACGCTGCAACGGCAGCAGCAACATCAGCATCCCAGCTTTCGAGCTTCACTATATAAGGTACCTGCGGGCAATAAGGCCTACCTAAGGGATATTTGTAATAAAATGAATAATATTCGATTTAATCAATAATTTTTAATGATAATCATTATTAAAGTACATTTTCTACAAAACACAAACGAAAAATAGTTACTTTTACCATAAACGAAAACAAACTTAAGCTTTTTTTAAAAACTTTACCAGTAGGCCTTATTAGGGTTCCGTACCTCAAAAGGAAAAAACGGAACCCTTATTGGATCACTTTGTTGTCCATCCGTTCGTCCGTCTATCTGTCACAGCCCTTTATCTTGGGAACGCGTGGAGGTATCGAGTTGAAATTAAAACCATATACTCAGGTCCATAGTCCCTTGAAGCTGTGAAAAAATCAAAATTCTAAGTTAACGTAAAAAAAAGATACGGCCGTTTATGCTGCAAAAAACGTATATTTCGACACTCTCAAGGGAATCAAAATTTATAGGGTTTTTCCGTTGACCTAGAACTATGAAATTTGGCAAGTAATACTGTCTTATACTACAAGTATAGGGAAAAATCTGAAAAACTATAAATTTCTAATTAAATCACAAAAAATATAGTCTTTATTTAAAGTACGTAATCAATCATTTGTACGGAACCCTCGGTGGGCGAGTCCGACTCGCACTTGTCCGGTTTTTTTACTATAGGAGGATAATTAACATACTTAAAATAGATAGAATAGATAGAATAGATAGAATAGATAGAATAGATAGAATAGATAGAATAGATAGAATAGATAGAATAGATAGAATAGATAGAATAGATAGAATAGATAGAATAGATAGAATAGATAGAATAGATAGAATAGATAGAATATATAGATAGATAGAATAGATAGAAGGAAATGTTGGCCTACTCCATGCTCGGCGGCATTTTTTCCGGAATTGATCGAAGTATTTTTTGAGTAAAAAAAATTGAAAAGGGTCAACTTCGAGAAAGAGATTATTTTTCTCGAAAAAGTGAAAAATTTCATAGATTTTAATATCTTAAATTTTTTTTTGTATTTTGTTCGCCAAGTACATTTAACGACGAAAATTTTGGGAAAAAGAACGTCTCAATTAGTCAATTCTTGATGAAGTTATAGCTATTTGAAAAAAAGCCTTTTTGGGTTGGGTAAAAAAAATAGAAAATTTCGTGGAAAATGTTTTGAATAGGGTAGAGAAGAAAAACAAAATTTTAGCCAAATCGAAAGGGGTTGGTTTAAAAGTGGTTGATTTGACATGGAATGCCCCATATATAAACATATTAAGGGAAATGGGAAGCGAAATGGACCCCATATAAGAAGATAACGAAGCTACGACACTGCTCATAGTGTAAGCTCGTTGCTTTCCATCTGAAAATATCGTTTTCATCAATCAGATTGGTCGTCGGAAGAAGAAAAAATTCTTGGGGGCAAAATGGACCCTGTTTTTCTAAAATTGAAGTGAACGAGAAAAAACCTTGAAAAAAACTTCGCTTCCAGTCATTTCCCATCCCCTTAATATTCGAAATACTGGGACCAAGCTAGTTGGCATATTTTTGTAACCAAATTTTTAGCGAAATTCAATTTTGATCGTAGTTGCATTATCTAATATTATTTTTACGATTATGAAGGTGGCCGTTCTGCCCCCTCATTTTGCTTTAGCCCTCGAATTATCGAAGTATTTTAGTAGAATTGGGTTACCATAATTAAATACTTTTAGAGTAGGTTGGGGTGTTTTTTTTCTAATGGAATGAGAATGACAAAAAAATTCCTCCTAGTCTTAGACATTTATTTGGGTTATTTATTTAGGTTTATCAACGCTAATTATTATTCCCTTGTTTTTGAAACTCTTGAATTTATATATTTTTTTACTAATTATAATTATTAACAAATTCATCAATAATTATTGATAAAGCCCATTTTTCCTCGAGAGTCCATTTTGCCCCCCATTCCCCGATGTATATATGTGTATCACCGTGCAAAGCGCGAACTCTCCGAGGATATGTAGGAGGCATTCCCCGATGCGGAGAAGCATAAAACGGCCGTCATATATCTACGATCAAATGAATAGGATCGAGAGAGAGAGAGAGAGAGCGAGAGAGGGAGAGGGCAAAGTTTTCGGGATTGATGATTAAAAAAAAAACATTGTCACGACATATCGTATACACGGATCGTGGGCTCGTTTACATGGATACACATTCACTGTATCCTGGATTTTTATATTTGGGATTTCCGGTCGTGGTGACTGTTATATTGCCAAAAGTAATCAGCTTGATTTGCTGGAGATTCGGAGGTTCGATACTTTAATCAATAAATAATTATTATAAATTAATAATAATAATTTAATTAATTAATAAAAAATTAATAATCAACGCCACCAAGGAAAACTAGTTTGAAAGGACGCTCAACTCCCCTTACCGCGATTTTGAGTGCAGCAGAAATAGGGCTGAAAACTCTAAGGGATGATTCTCATAAATCACTAGAGGGGGTACACAGAAAAAAAGAAACGGCGAAATCAACTAAACCTGCGGTCACGGGTGGTGAAACGAATTTTTAGTTCGTTCAACAAAATTTTAATTGATTCAACAACCATTTGCATCAATGGAACAAGATGTGTTTGAAGTAACTAAATTTTTTTTTGTTCTAACTAAAAATTCGTTTTGCCACCCGTGACCGCAGATTTAGTTGATTTCGCCGTCTCTTTTTTTCGGTGCACTAAGCTTTGAAAAATTTAGAATTTTTTTTAATTTTTATTTTTTATTCTATTAAATGTCTCTTCCCAAGATTTTGGCGCAAAGAAAACTGGGAAATTCGCAAAATTGAGCTCAGGAGAGCAATAAAACTCCAATATTCTGCTAACTGGAAACACCGTTTTTTAGTGTTTTAGTGTTTGTTTTCGCGACAACTCAAGGACAATTAAAGATATTACCTTCATTTTAGTATTAAAATGAAGTTATGAATTTTCTCCATGGAATAAAGCAACGATCATATTAAAAAAACAGTTTATTATTATTGTTATTCCAAGAAATGTCATTCATTCTTCAATGTTTTTCGAGTTTTAGCCGTTGCTCTTTCAATTTTTGCGGTTTTTCAAAAATTCAAGGTTCAGTCCGTAGGGAAATATCGCCTGAAGAGAATGGAATTTGAAAATTGGCGAAAACTCAATCCGGCCACTCGGAATCGTGAAAATGAGATAGCAGCGCATGAGACGCTTCTTCTTTGTTCGCCGTCACTTCCATTATATATTTATTTTTGAAACCTTGACCACTGAATTTTATAGCCAAAACTAACATAAAATCGCTACCAAAAAGAAAATACCTGTACGTTGTTTCTATCAATTTATTTTTAATTTTATGTAACAATCTCCAAAAAAAATCTGTTCAGAAAATTTTGAGGTTAGCTTGTTCTTTATTGTCCCCTTGGAGCCCCAATTTGAGCTCAGCGTTCATTTCAGAATATTATCATACCGTCACATGGATGAAGGTCCTGAAGTAGTTTTTAGGCTCTGAATCCATTAAGCATTAGAAATCTTAAATAAAGAGTTAGAGTTCGTTGAACTGCTCTGAATATAGTAAATCATTTCATTCTGTGAGAGATTAATTCTGGCAGGCTTCTTTTTTGGCTGGCATATTGAAACACTTATATTTAATGAAGATTTTATCTACTACAATTTATGGACTCGAAGTTTTAAACATTCAACAGAACGAAAAATCTGTAAATCTATTGCTTCGATGAAAAATTAAAAAATCCAAACAATATTTAGTAGTGATTTATTTTAATAATCATATATTAAAATTATCACATTGCAATAATTATTTTAATTTAATTATCACATCAAAATTATCAAAATTACAGACAAAATTACGATGGCAAAAAGCTATATTTAAATCGAAATTTTATCCTTGCAATTCTTAAGTGGCGGTTTTTCTAGAATCATATTAACTTATTATTATTAAATATATATATATATATATATATATATATATATATATATATATATATATATATATACTAGGAGCCCGTGCGGCTCGGGTGCTACGCACCCTCGCATCGCAAGCCCAAACCATCAAACCCAAACCATCAAACCCAAACCATCAAACCCAAACCATCAAACCCAAACCATCAAACCCAAACCATCAAACCCAAACCTCCAAACCCAAACCTACAAACCCAAACCTCCAAACCCAAACCTCCAAACCCAAACCTCCAAACCCAAACCTCCAAACCCAAACCTCCAAACCCAAACCTAGAACTGAGCAGGGTGAAGTTGGCCATGGAATCGAGGCTCGAGCGGGGTGAAGTTGGCCATGGCCTCGAGGCTAGAGCGGGGTGAAGTTGGCCATGGCCTCGATTCTTGTACACAGCGGCGGTGACGATAATTTTATATAATATAGAGAGATATAATTTGTTTGTTACCAGCGTACACCCACACGGAACCGAGCGTCCATTGGACGTCCATCGATCATCCATAGATCCTTAACACATCTACATCCACGATGGACGTAATGCGGACATACATTGAACATCCATGGTATACTTTTGATTGGACAAAATGCGATGGATCACACAGGACGTATATTGTATGTCCACAACCCGTACCATTTCTTGAGCTACAAATATACACAACACGGCCATCCATGGTATGTCCATAGGTACAAATTAAAAAGCTTTTAATTCGGGATAGTAATTGAACATCCGTTGGCCGTTCCAGGTTCGTAAACGAAAATCATATTTGGAGGACGTCAATTGAACTTCTATCGATTCGATATAGACGATTCATATAGACGTGAACCTAGAACGTCCAATAGATGTCCAATTTCTATCCTGAATTAAAAGCTATTGAATGTCTACCTATGGACATATCTTGGATGGCCGTGTTGTGTATATTTGTAGCTCAAGAAATAGTACGTGCCGTGGAAATACAATATACGTCCTGTGTGATCCATCGCGTTTTGTCCAATCAAAAGCATTTGGCCTTCGGATGTACATTTAAGTATTTCGAGCAGCTACGATATGGATACACCGTTTGACCGTCTTATATACGTACAAATTACGTCTATCGAAGGATAACGCAGAAGTTTGTTCCACGTCTACGACACATATTTTTGGAGCTGTAAATATATTCCGCGCGCAACCTAACAGCCAGGGGACGTCCAATAATCATATATGTTGGATGAAAATTTCATTCCGGGGAAGTCCATGGACATTCCTTAAACCACTAACGGAGATGCGAAACGGCAGCGATCTATGTGCTGAAAACGTCTCGTATACGTACCCTTAGATAGTTTTTAGACGTACCTATAAACCCCATAAAGTGACGTTTAATGTACGTACTTAAGACGAATACCAATGTTGCAAAAGATGTCTAATGATTATATATTATACGTCCCTTAATTTAAACGCTATTAATTACATATTGTTCATTAATTATAAATTTCATTACTGATTATACATTATTTAAGGCCTGTGAGACAAAGATATATAAGTATATCAGCAAACTACATCGTATAAGGTTTTTGCATGAAAAATTTATCATGAGTCAAGTTAGCGTAGGTAGATAGGTAGGTAGGTAGGAGATTAGAAAAGTTAAGCAGCATTCCTTAAATCCAATACTTCAATGGGTGACTGTATGGTGAAAAATCGAAAACTATATTTTTTTTTCTGTAAAATATGGATATCTTATAGACCCCGAGTATTATATAATCAGTAATAAAGTTTATAATTAATACTAATGTCTAATTAATAACGATTAAATTGTTTAAATTAAGGGACGTATAATGGATGATCATTGGACATCTTTCGGATCACTGGTTTATTCGTCTTAAATACGTAAGTTTTGGGATCTAGTCCGTCCAAAATCCATATCAGGGTACGTATACAGGACGTTCCCAGTACATGGAACAGGTGCCGTTTCGCACTTCTTTTAGAAGTTTGAGGGATACACATGGACGTCCCTGGGATGGAGCTTTTATCCACCATGTATGAATATTGGACGTCCCATGGCTCTAATGTTCCGTGTGGGCAGCCTTGCTTAATACTTATCCCCCCTTTCCTGGTAAGGCCCGGGCTGCAGCTCGCACCCTACATCTTTTCCATTCTGTATCGCAATTCTGCCGAGAGTGAAGGGAAAACTGCAGAAAAACCTTCACTGATACAGACGGTAAACTACCTGAGTGACCGTCGGTAGCAATGCGAGCACGCTTCAGCACGACTATCGTTGGTCGGTTAGGTAGTTACCTCCTCCATTGTGATCCAGTGAGTCAGCCGCTTGCACAGTTAGGTGAACCACCATCCGAGCGATAAGAACCGCGTCGCAGGCCTCACCGAAAACGTACAATTAACCACCCACTCATCGCAATGAGGTCTTTGAGAGTCCATTATTTAAGGTGGGGTCACAACCCACCGGGATTTCAGCTGACAAACAACACTTGAAAAATTGGAATATTTTTCAACGGTGTCGCCGGGGTTCGAACCCGGGTCCCGCGGATTACGAGACCCGCGCTCTAGCCACTTGGCCGCTGCTCTCCCATATATATATATATATATATCTCTACCCAAACCTCCAAACCGAAACCTCCAAACTCAAGCCCCCAAACCCAAACCTCCAAACCCAAACCTTAACGACGCGAGGGCGCGTAGCGCCCGAGCCGCACGAACCCTAGTATATATATATTCTTAAATAAAAATTTACAGAAGAATATAAATTTAAAAAATCATATATTTAAAATATCAATTTTATTTTTTTATAAAATAATTAATTTATGTAAAAATATATATATATATACTAGCTGACCCGGCAAACGTTGTTCTGCCATAGTTCGATGAGGCGGGCGTATCGTCATCTGTCTTGCAACAATATAAATAATTGCGTTCTCTTTGAAATACGAACGATGGTTAAATTTGTTTGATATTGTTCATACAAAAATACTAAAATCTTGATTAAAAAATGTGAGGGTGCGGGCAAGAGGGTGAAAATTTGGAGTTATAGGTATTTTTTGATGCCAAATAAAAAAAATACAAAAAAATATTTTTTTCAAAAAAAATATTTGTCGACAGGTCCGCGTGAACTACGGGTTTGGATTTTAATTTTCGGGATCTCATTTACGCTGGGCTCACGATAAAAATTGATTGTGGAACCTAAACGTGAAATGTAAACAAAATGCTTAATTTCCAGATTATGATAAATATAAATCCACAATTATAGTCTAGTGATTGTATGTAATATAACGCCCACACTCACCTATGTAACAACTCATCCCCATCCCCCCATCCCCACAACCACCCACATCTACCCAAGCTAAGCAACACACCCATGTAACTGATACCAAGTTTTATAAGAAAAAAGATGGAAGAAATACAAAAACGTTTTGGAAGACAAAAATCAATATTCAATGATATAATTAATTGAAAAATAGTGAAAATATTGATTTTCAGAGATTTTTTTTTTAAGATATTGAAGCATTATTTAATGTTCAATAAATATGGGTTTGAAAGAGTACATACCTGGGTACCTTATATGAAAAATTCAGAACTTTTTGAATGATCTGTTTCCGATTATCAGTGATAAAGTGAATTTAACGCTAAAAATGGCATTTTTAAACGTCCCGCGCGCCCTTTATATATTGTCAAAAAATCGAATCGTTGCACTGAGTCCTTTATTTCAACGATATTTTGATAAAATCATGACATATTCTCATGGCTATGGTTACACGCGTATTTTCCGATCCAGATATTAACGACGGCGCCACCCTTCTCGATAGTTCGATGAAGATTGGAGGGAAGATGGCGGATGAAGATTGGCGGGAAGGCGAGGAGCGCGACGGGAGAAAAAACAGGGACGAGAGAGCGAGCGAGGCAGAGAAAGCAGATCATTTTGTTCTTATTTATGTAGGCGCTAGTACTGTGAATCATGAACGAACGTGAATTTATGTAGATTGGAATGTGCTCTCCTCTCTCGCCAAATTCCACCCATGTATATGTCTAAAATAATCCAGCTCCTATTGCTGTACCTCCTTCAGAGGTTACATAGGTTACAAAGACTAAAAAAAGCATATTTTCTCTATTTTTTATGTAATAAATAAATTAGGTTATTCCAAATTTTGAGCATGTAAAAGAGCAACATTTAAACAATGTTTTATAAAATTTTCATTGAAAATTTTTGGAAAATTGAGCCATTGAAACTCGGTTTCCGGAAACCTTAAAAAAAAGTGTCTTCGTGGTTGTCAGGATAATAGCTTTATCCGAAATTTAAACACCAAATTTTGTCCGTTAATAGATAAGTCTAACTCGTCATTAAACGAAGGATTCTAAAAATATTGAATTAAAATTTTTTTGCATATAGTTGTAATCAAAACAGTCCAGTTTTGGATACAATTTACACTACGTATAACATAGGATTGCCAGTGGGTCACTATTGTCACTATTGGTCACTATTTTAAAATCGTGTCACTTTTCTCACTATTTTCGAAATTTAGTCACTATTGTCGCTATTTCAGAGCTCAGAAGCAGTTGGAATAGAGGTGCCTGTTAGAATAGGGGACAAATTTGTATCTCGACTCGCTTACTACGGTAAACTCGCGTAGGGGACAAATTTGTCCCGCGCGGAATCACTTTCGATACACGGTGTTGTTTTTTATATGCCTTTTTTTGAAGAGGTGGTTCTACCTGAAATTTTGGAATCGGCCAGTCTGAAGTAAAGTTACGAGCACTTGAAATTTCTCAAATTTGAGGTTTTTGAAAATTGGGGAAAAATTGAACAAGAAAGGTTTTGATGAAATTTATTAGAAATTCTGATTTTTTGGGTAAACTATTGGTAAATTCGTGTTCAGGGGGAAAAAAGTACATCGATATCAAGTTTAAAAAGAAAAAAATTAGAAAAATTGTTTTTTCACATTTTGGCCAAAATTAGATCTGTTCACTAAAATGGCTGTAGCTTTTTTTCTAGATGGAATTCCCGTTTTGTTTTGTACTACGTTGAAGCTTCAAAATGCCGCATGGTTCATCCAAATCCGATCATTTTTATATTTTTGGCAAATTTTTAAACATCGACCATCGGTTGTCGCAAATTTTTTAAGGCATTTTCACTTTTTTCGGCAATTTTCAAAGCGCTCTCATTTCTACAAAAATGTAGTTATCGGAATGAACCAAACGCCATTCTCTAAGTTCAGTGACAGCCTTTAAGTACGAAAGAGAAATTTCGGAATCAGTCAAACCAAAATAAAGTTACGAGCATTTGAAATTTCGCTATTTTGAGGTTTTTGAAAGTTGGACCAAAATTGAGCAAACAATTTTTTTTTTATTTTTATCATCTTCAAACGTTATTTCGATGGGGAATTCATCCCTGATTGCAAATCATGCAGAGTTTTTGTCGAAAAAAAATGTATTCGTGAGAAAAAGCAATAATTGGTCGGGAAAATTTCAGTAAGATTGGCGCATTAGTTTTTGAAAAAAAAAGTATTTTTAGAAAAAAGCGATCCAACCTAATGAGGCGAATTTCCAAAGGCTCCCTCCTAGGTTTTCAGTCCAATTGACCCGAAATTTTGGAAAAATATTCCAGACACATTTACTATTGGATGAAAAAAATAAAAAATGGGATTTTTAGAAATTTCAACTCCAACCCCTCAAAACTCCCCTCGTTTGCTAAAAAAAGAAGACTCTACATTCCTGATCTCGAAATATGAACGTTCGGGAGAAGGAAATCCTCATCTGTACCGTTCTGCGGTGGAAAAGTCTTCAAACGTTTCGCGCGAAGTTTCGTAGGGTTAAAGCAGGCGGAATGACCCGTGAAAGAGGGGGTCAGACCTCGTCGAAGGGGTCAAAGGAAGCCCGAAGAGGAAACAAGAGAGAGAGAAAAGAGGGATGAAAATGTGGAAAAAGTTTCTGTGTACAGATTTTTCTCAGACTGTTCTCCTCTTCACATCGACGCATACAGACTCTTCGTACCCTCTTTATTTCCGTGTTCCACGCGGTTTTTCCTCCCTCCTACATTTATCTTGGCCATCGGAGCACCGTGAGAGAGGAGTCAGGCCGTGAAAGAGAGCAAGAGAGAGATTGCAATATTTACAACACTCTATGCAGAGGCTGGAATTGCCTATAAAGAAATCGGTGGAGTCGCTTTGTTCGCGTCATAACGTAGTAACTTAAGGGTAGAAAAGGGTAGAAGGGGGTGCAACCAAAAGCAGACCCTGGTATAACCAACGCTGTCGAGCTTCCTCCCCCTCCCCCTCTTTTTTAGGTCGGCCCGTTGCCAAATTAATAAATATATTCCGAGTCTATCCGGTTTTCCCGTACCTTCCCTTATTTTCCTTCTCCCTTTCTCTCTCTCTCTTTCTCTTGGTCTTTTGCAAGCTTTCTGCCCTCGAGAGTCTTCTCCGTTGAACATTCTCGCACAGAGGGTTGCACCTTCTCTCCTTCGACCTCGCATCCCTCCCTCCCTCCCTCCCTCCCTCCCTCCCTCTCTCTCTCTCTCTCTCTCTCCCTTTTTCTCTCTTCAGCCTCTTTTCGTATAACCCACGAAAAATGGCTCCTCCATGCATATAAGTGGCGGCGAACATCGTCGGTAACATCCTCGTAAATTTAACATTGACAACGTTCCCTCTTTCTCACCCCCCCCCCCTCCTTTATGCTCACGCCCTCCGCCTATTAATTCTCTCGTAACGACCGACTATCAGCGCCAGACTCCGGAGCCCCTGAAGAATAATCGATTATCGGGAACAATTAAATATGCAGGGATCCTTTAATTAACGATTTCACGCTCGATTAACGCTGATAAAATAATTCTGCGAATTAATTCCCTCGTTTTCACGCCTCTGTGGAAAGGTAGTCCCCGAAATGTTTAGATGAACGGAGGATAGAATTTTTACCCTTTTTCTGAATAAAGTTACCATTTTTTGGGGATTATTTATTGGCATGGGGTTTTAGGTATTAGAAAAAAAACATTGAACCTTTTGGTCGGTGCGATTTCTTCAGGTACGAATTATAAACATAAAATATGTCGTTTTATTTCCTACAAGATTAGACATCGCTCGAGGAACTAGAAAATAACATAAATATCGGTCATTCCAGGTCAAATCGACCAAGAGATGGAATCGACCCTTTTCAATTTCGATGAAATTTGGTCAGAAGTTTTCGTTTGTGATAAAACCAAAATAAAACACAGTTCTACCGAAGGAAAAAATTTGAAATTTTTTTTCGAGTTATGCAAAATTCAAAATTTCATAATTTTTTTAATCTTTCAAGTTTATTTTTTAAATATCTCGAATACTATTATAGTTACGAAAAATCGTTCTGGGTTTATCTTGAAGAGTATACTTGTGGCTACGAAAAAAAAAATATTCCGAAAAAATTGTTTGGAAATGATGAGTTTGGAAAATTTTGAATTTCTTTAAATCGTGCATATCCACGATTAACATTTAAATTTTGGTTAAATTTTGTTTATATAATACCTTGTATTGATTTTGAAAGATCCTGAAATGTGCAGGATGGTGTGTTTTTGTTTCAAAAATATGAATGTTTTAATTTTTGGTAAAAAAACATCTCTTTTTTTTTACCTCGCAGTCAAGTAAAGTTGAGCAATCATGTAGTTTTATAATTTTGAGCAGTAAGAATTTCAATTAACGGCATAAGAACGTAAAAAACAGAAACATAATTTTAATTTGCGTTTTTATTTATTTGGTAAAGCCATTTAAGCGTAAGCTTAATATACATCATGTATTTAACCAAAAATTTAATGTTGATCGTGGATTTGCACGATTTTAAAAAATTCAAAAATTCATATTTTTGAAAAAACAAAAATCAGTTTTCTGAAAATTTCAGGATCTTTTAAGATCAGTACAAGGTATTATATACAAAAATTGAACCAAACCTTAACATTGACGTCTTGCTTTCTTGTTTCATAAAACGATGAAGGGACACTATTGATTATGCGATTTGAATTTGAGGTCGATCGGTGTATAGATTTCTATAACATTTGTCGCTTGCCAAAAACTGTACCAATTACAATATGCATCAGAGTCAGTTGACCCGTAATTATCACACTTGCTCGGAATATCATAATATTCACACTAGGTCAATTTGACCCGAGCCAACTTTGAGCGATTACTAAAACTAGACGACGCGTCATATTTCCGTATACAAATTTAGAGATCTAATTTGAACATTGAAAAATATGCTCTCGTCAATAAAACTAAATTTTTTATTTTTAAGTACCGAAAAAAAATCCTGAAAAAAGTGTCTAGAAAAATACGGTTTTCTACTTAAAAATTCATCACTTTTTCAATTTTTAATATTTTTTTCGTAAAAATTTAGCACGATATTCTTAAGTCATTGTACTTTCATATAAAAAATAGTTCATATGGTACTTTTAGTGAAAAAAATAGTTTATACAAAAAATATGTCTGCTTAGCTACATATACAGTAAACCAGACATTTCTACTAACTAACGAATGAAAGTCTACGACTATTTTTTTTTTTTTAATTAAAGGCATATTAAAGTAAAAACTATCTCTCGTTCTTGACGATTAACATATGAATGTAAAGAGGTTTTCCAAAATTCAGTATCGATTAGGTACTCATATTCTTGAAACCTTAAAAAGAAAAACAAAATATTTCAGGCAAAATAACATCTTTGAAGCAGAATTTTAGTGCAGTGGATTGGAAAAATTCATTTCTTTATATATTAACTAAGAAATTGCTCTTGAAAATGTCTCTCATCTGGTATGGAAAATAACATAGGGTTATATTATAGCCTTATTTTATTCTAATTCGAATTCTAATCCAGGGGATTGGAAAAATTGATTTTTTTTTACTTATTCACTAAGAATTTGCTCTGGAAAACGTTTGTCATCAAGTATGGAAAATGAAATGGGGCTATATTATAGCCCTATTTCAAATAAGATAGGGCTATTATAGCCCTATTTTAATTTTATAACCCTATTTTAATTAAAAAATCGGGCTGTGTTATATTATGGGGACAGCCCTATTTAAAAAATAGCCCTATTTTTTAAAAGTAGGGCTATCACAAAATTTTTTAAACATGCTTAAATAATTAAAAAATGCCCAAATAAAAAAAAAATAATTAAAAAACTTAAAACATTTTTTAATACGTATAATAATACAGTAAAAAAATCCCATCGCACAAAAACTGCCCTTATTTATTTTCACCTCCCTAAAACCGCATAAAAATCACCCGACAAAGAAATTGACCCTGAACTAAAAATCTCCCAACCCCCGTACAAAAAAAATCATGAATCTGTGTCCGTCGAAGGTGTCGCGTAGAAAAATACCTGCAAATTAATCGGGGAATGACTCTGAACAAAGTAGCGCATAATTTGGTCGAAGAGGGAAATAATGGGCATAGGAGGGAAAAGGACGAAAAGGGCGAGGGGGTGAGAGGCGAGAGAAAGAGAGGAGTAGCCGAAACGAGGCCTGCACCCGAAAAACCGAATCGATAGGCGCATAGCGTTCTCTCCCCCTTAATATATACATACCTACAAATGCACATATATATATATATATATATATATATTTATAACTATATATCTATCACATACCAGGATAAATTCCATATACGTACATAAACACTATATAAAACTATGTGCCACAAATGGACGAGGAAGGACACATAGATACGAGGATAGAGAGAAAAGGGGCGGGGGGGGGCAGGGCCGTTCACCCATGCCATTTAAACGTGTGTGGGTCTATGTTTGTTCACATGTATTTATCTTTATAAGTGTCTGTGATACGCGTTGTACGAAACGTATGTATAAGTTGGTCGAAAAAGGGTGGAGGGGGGGGGGTCTTTTTCAACCCCCTACGCCGCGTATGGCTATAGATTACACGCTGTATACTTAAGGGGGTGGCCTGAATTTAACCTCTTCCTCCTTCCCTGCATGCTTCTGTCCTTTTTCCTCTATCTCTCCTCATCTCTCTCTCCCTCCCCCTCCCCCTCCCGCTCCCTCTCTCTCTCTCTCTCCGTCCTTCCATCCCTCTTCTTCTTCTGCGCTCTTTCCCATCCCTCTTTCTCTGTATGCTCGTCCTTCTAAAACCATCCCCTATTCAGGGGGTGGCGCGAGAGGGAGAAAAGCGAGGCTCGAAGGAAGACTCCGAGACGGTTTCGAGGTGGTGTCCTTTCTCTCTCGCTCTCCTCTTCTTCACTCATTCTCCTCCAACTACGATTTCCCGAGGAGAAAGGAGCGGGTTCTTCCAAAGACATTTTTATCCGCCAGTAGTAAAATATATAGTAAAACCTGCAGAAGAATCGGCACGATGTCTCTATACGTATAGTATATATGGGGCATTCCAGATCAAATCACGTGGTCGTCGGCCTGGCCCGCTCGGATTTAGTTGACGATTTTTTTTGGACATATTTTCGTCCAAAAAAGGAGATGATTTTTTCCAGATTCTTATCACTCGTTTTACCCCATACAATAATTTTTTTTCCATAACTGTTGAGTAGAAATGAATTTGGACCGGTTTTAAAATTTTGAAATCTTATGCATAAATTTTGTAACTAAAAACTAGTATTTTCATCATAGTTTGAGAGTGGGCCGAGAATATATATATTGACTTTTTAGTTGGAGAAAAAAAATTGTTTACTAATTTTGTAAATTAAATATTTCAATGATGGTTCCCTGTAGAATAAGAAAATACAAATAAATCAGATCTTGGTAAAAAAAAAACTATTTCCTATATTTTGATAATATATTTTCTGTATTTCGAGAATTAATTTCTTATTTTTTTATAATAGTTATAGATGTTGTTGTGGTGCTCCATCCGAAAAGTAATACACTTTTTCAATGCCATAATTAATCGATTTTGCTTCCTCATGAAGGAAGCTCTGTTTTATGAAATGTATTATCAAAATATATGAAAAACATTTTTTACCAAGTCATGATTTTTTTTCTTATTACATGCCTAAATAATTTTTTTTTTAAATTATCTTTTTAATTTTTGAATAAAAATGTTTAAGTAAAAAAAATTAAAACATTCCTTAAAACGTATTAAAAGCAGGAAAAAAATTTGCAAACAATTTTTTTTTCTTTAATTTAACAAAATATATAAATTATTCTCGGCCCACTCTCAAGCAATTATGAAAATACTTGTTTTTAGTTGTAGATTTTATGAAAAAAAAAATTCAGAATTTTAAACCTGGTCCAAATTCATTTTTACTCAAGAGTTATGGAAAAAAAATTATTTTATGGGGTAAAACGAGCGATAAAAATCTGAAAATCATAACCTCTTCTTTTGGACCAAAATATGCGCAAAAAAAATTCGTCAACTGAATCCGATGGGGATCAGACCGATGACCACGTGACCTGGAATGCCCCATATGTATGAATAAAGGTCCGCCTCGGACCTTTCACACAAATCGAGAGAGATATTCTCTCGTTCGTATACGTCGACGTTTCGCGGAAAAAAGAGGATGGGAATGAGAGGGATGAGAGAAAAAAGGGGAAAAAAGTGAAACACACACAGAGAGGGATGACGAAGAACTGCAGGGCGCGTAGGAGTGAAGTTAAGGGTGGCTGAGGGAGTGAGGGATGAAAAGACAGTTTGCTTGTGTTATATACACGTATACCTACATATATATGTATATTTACACGAGAGTATTTATCTCGCTTGGCAGCCGAAGCCATTTTCAAATTAAGACAAGAACGAATCGGTGAGATGCTCTCCTTTGGTGTAATATCGAGTAGTTGAGAAAAAAAAATAAGGGTTGGAGGCTCGTGGAACGAGACGGAGAGTCTGAAATATGTCACTGCAGGGGGTTTAAAAAAATTTGCTTTTTGTTGCTCTGAGATTTTTTATTCGACAGTTTTGTCTCGAATTTAATGCCAGAATGAATTGATTCGCTCCAGTAACGAGACTAAAAGGGGGATGAAAATGAGAACTGAGAAAAAATGGTCCCCACAAGGGGATGCTTTCTATTGGGCATGGAATATAAGTGTTCGGATCTTTTCCAGATTTGAAAAATTATTTTCCAGATATGGGCTTTAAAATAATTTTCAAGTCGGTTCAGGAAGAATGATTTGTTTTATTTTTCATTGTTTTTTTGGTTACTTTCCATTGAGGAAAGTAAGGTACTATTTTAGAAGACAAAAAAAAATTTTTTAGATTTTTTTTCTCGGCTCCTTTTTAAGATATGGCTATAAAACTGTTCTTACAACATTGTCTCATCTTTCGAAAATACAAAAAAAAATATTTTGCTTCCTCATACGGGAAGCTTTATTTTCGTAAAATGTGTGTGTGTATCCTGAGTTTCAGATGTAAATAATTAATAACTCGAGAACGCTTCGAGATATAAAGCTGAAATTTGGCACACTTTTCGAGCACGAATTGCTCTTCATTATGAAACAAATTTGTTTTAATTCTAACCGGTGTTCAGATTTTATCGACTTCTTTCGTTTTTGCAAAAATGGCGTAAACGTTCTTACTTCTGCAATTTTCAAGATATTGCACACAAACTTTGTGTAGATTTAGTATAACTATTAAGGTTGCTTGTTACTGCATTCGACAAAAATCGATCGAAAGATTAA
This sequence comes from Alloplasta piceator, assembly GCA_946863875.1. Taxonomy (NCBI): domain Eukaryota; kingdom Metazoa; phylum Arthropoda; class Insecta; order Hymenoptera; family Ichneumonidae; genus Alloplasta; species Alloplasta piceator. Next base: position 18,283,742 of record OX333080.1, on the reverse strand, counting down.
ATTTTTATGAAATTTTGAATTTTTTGAAAAATAGCGTAAGCCCTGGAACTTGCACAATTTTCAAGATATTGCAATGAAACTTTGTACAGAACGAGCATGGCTATCGAGGTTGTTCGCTATTGAATTTGGCGAAAATCCATCCAGGGATTAAAATTTTATGAAATTTTAAATTTTTTGCAAAATAGCGTGAACGCTCTAACTTGTGCAATTTTTAAGATATTGCACTGAAACTTTGCACAGATATAATATAGCTATCGAGGTTATTCGTGCATTATTAAATTTGGCGAAAATTTATTAAGTGATCAAAATTTTATCAAATTTTTTTTTTTTTTAAATAGCGTACTCCAACTCCGGCTATTTGCAAGATATTGTACTGAAATTTTGTACACATTCAAAATAGTGATCAAGGTTGTTTGCTATTGAATTTGGCAAAAATCAAATTTGGCAAGAAGTAAATTTGAAAGAATTTGAAAGATTTGCACATTGATTACTCATGTTTTTCGATAGTTAACAAAGCTTCCCTTACGAGGAAGCCAAATTTGATCGCCATACTTTGTGATAAAGGAAGCTGTGTAAACTATGGACAAAGATGAGGAAACAATGTGCAAATTGCAGGATTTTTTTTAAAAATGTTTCATTGAGAAAATTAAGGTACTATTTTAGATGCTCAAGAAAAAAGTAAATTTTTTAGATTTTTCTTCTCAACTCCTTTTTAAGATGTTGCTATAAAACTGTTTTCACAACATTGTTTCACCCTTCGAAACTACAAGAAAAAATATATAATTTTTTTATTTTGATTCTTTGAATAATTTTTATTGAATTATATTGAATTTTTTATTGAATTTTATTGAATAATTTGTTCAAATATTTTTTATTTCGATTCTCTGAATAATTAATCTCAGGATTGGTAAGTTCGTAACAAAAAAAATAAAAAAGTATTTTGAAGAGGAAGGTTTCTAGCACAACAATTTAATGAAAAATCGATGAAAAAAAAATTGCGGATGTTTGAAATAAATTGTGAAAATTTCAATTTTTTATTTCCATTTCAAATATCCGCCATTTTTTTCATCGATTTTTCATATTAACGGTGGAAAATTGTGTAAGAAACCTGCCTCTTTAAAATACTTTTTTATTTTTTTGTTTCGGACTTCCGAACCCTGAAATTAACTCAAGACAAGATATTTTCAACTTGGCGTCTTCTATAAATTATTCCAAGAATCAAAATAAAAAATACATTTTTTTTGTACTTTCGAAGGATAAAACAATGTTGTAAAAACAGTTTTATAGCCATATCTGATAATTAAAGGAGCTGAGAAAAAAATCTTACAAATTTACTTTTTTTTGGCTTTCTAAAGTAGACTCGTACCTTTTAAGAGTATATTTTTCTGGCAGGGTAAAATCGCTTTATTGACAAATGAATGCACATGAAACTTGCGGTAAGACCACGTGGCAGCAACGAGAGTCGAGGGGAAGCGATTTCCTTGCGAGAAAGCCAAGAAGGTGAGCTGCTTTTCTTGCCACGTGGTTCACTCTTTCTCTCCTTCTCTCAGGCTCTGATTTCCCACCCCAGAATCGAGACGTTTGCTCTCTTACTCTCTGTTTTATGGCATGTATAGTGATTATATATATATACATTTACACTACACACGTTAGCGATATATTCCATGAGCTCTCGCCAAAAACTATACGAAGCTGATCGTCAGAACGTGTCGTCACGCTTGTAGTTTTGATCTTGGAACGATTTTTTGTTCCTCCCTCTGTTTACCCGGTCTCTTATTTCGGCGACCTCTCACTTATTTTCATTGTAATCTTTTTCGTGAGATTTATGGAATTGTAATCGAGCAAATCAGCAATTTGTACGTGGCTTGCTAATTGTTTTTCTACACCGAGAAAAAGGTTTGGTAAAGTGAAAAAAATTTTGCTTGAATTAACCACCGGTGGTTACGGGTGGCGAACAAAATGTGTAAGTCAGTTAACTCAAAACGTGTATCAAAATGGAAACAAAAATTTCATTCCCATAAATACATATATCCTTGACCCAACAGAGCAGAGACTCCGTTCAATTGAAAATTACATTGTGTTGATTCTATATTTGGTAAAATGTACTCAAAATGCGATTGCACAACCAAAAGGTTTAGTTGAATGAATAGTTTATATGTTCTATGCAATTCGGATGTTGTTCACCGCAAAAAAAATGCATTCAATATACAGCTAGAAAATTTCAATTGAATCAACAAAACATTTGATGATATGCAATATTTGTTTAAGCTAGGAGGGCTTTTACTTAACTAATTAGTCGTGAGATTAAACAGTTGAGTGAAAATTTAACTTATTTATCCTTGCGCCCATAAAGAGCACGAGTGCCACTAAAGTGCAATGGTGATCTCATTCAAATACGTAGTCTTTAGAGAACCGCGTGACCACAGAGCGCGGGTAATGTTCCATCAATTTAAAGTTAATCGAGGACTCCGATGCTGGTAATACACTGGTACTTATCGGTGCTCGGTGGCTGTCTCGCTGGCGCGAGAGCGCGCACCGATCGTCGCCACCTGGCGGATCTCGGGCGAAGTGCCGAGATCGTGGTAGTTACTATACGTACTATCGACTAAATGTGTTTTGGCCACATTGAAATATTTAGTCAAATTTATCAAACAATTTGATTGACGTGAAAGCATTTACTATTCTTTTTGACTGGATGAATAGCTCAAATTAAAACTAGATTTTATTCATGAGACGGAACATATAGTTAAAAGAATTTTTAACTATATGTTCCGTGCGCAAAGTTCTACTTTGCGCACGCTGCGCGTGCTCAAACTGGCACTTTGCGCACTCGTACAATAAAATTTCGTACGATACTAGTGCGAGAAACTTTTTCTCAACTCGTGTGATTGCAACATTCGCCTTCGGCTCATGCTGCAAACTCACACTCGTCAGAAAAAGTTTCAACGCACTCGTATCGTAATGTACTATTATTGTACGAGTGCGCAAAGTGGCTTTTTGCGCCCGGAGTGCAATAAAACAAGTTGTTGAATCAATCTCGTTTGAAATCATTTTGATCCAATGTTGTAATTGCGGTGAATGCAGTACACATTCGAAACAACGACACCAGTTTCATTATTTCAACGACGGGGTAATCGAATCAAATATGTGACGATTGATTCAAACGAATTTTCCGTGATCGCAGCTGGGTAGTTGATATTACTAAACCTTTTTTCGGTGTACTTTTTACAAAGTAGAAAAATAGTGAGCAGTTCTTCAGCTGTTTTATGACCAGTTGAATTATGGCTCTTTGATAGAGGAAACTTAAGGGGAGAACACTAATTGGAAAACGAATATTTAGCTGTTTCTGAAGATTTTTTTTTAATAAGAAGCATTGTCTAATTTGTTTACAAGTCTGCACACTTTTCACTCAACATTTCGAGTTTATAAAAATATTTTTTCATTTCATTTTTATTTTTAAATTGACAGGTGTGCAGGCTGGTCTTCGTAAAAAGACACGTCGGAAGTTGTCAAACTGTTGGCATCCTGGCTGCTTTTCTAGTTGTCTGAGACAGATAAATCAAACATTTTTTTAAAGCTAACATCGCTGAACCTTAAAAAAATCAAATCTATGGAGAATTCGCCAAATGACAACGGAATAAAGTCGATGTTGTGAAATTTGATCAAATTCCTGTTATATTTTGCGAGAAAAATCCATTTTTAACTTCAATTTAAACGTTATTTAGGTTCACCGACAAACTGATACTGTAATAAAAACGTGTGCCAAATTTCATCAAAATCGGTTGAAAACTTTTTTAGAAATCGTGTCAACGGTTTTGAAAAATGAATTTTTAGTTAAACGCGTGTAAAATTCAATAGGGGGAAACGTAATGATTTTGTCAACTTACCGCTTAATCAGCGATGCCAGCGCCATACATTAGTCCTTCCGACTAATTAATTGGACAAGGCTTCTTATTTTTAAAAAAATCTTCAGAAACAGCTAAATTGAAATTGTACGCTGTTTTATTACTTTTTGGAAATTTCAAAATTTTTGCAAAATTTTTTTTTCGTGAGATTTATGGAACGACAAAGGATTTTGGAACATTTTGATGAGGCAGTGCAAGAATACAAAAAATCATGGAAATCAGCAATTTGCAGGCTCATGATTTTTTTTTGTTTTTTGCAAATTCTTCTATATGAGCAGTTTCTTGGGATGATTTGTGACAAGTTCAATTACATGGCTTTCTCATTAAGGAAACTTAACGGATGACAGAAAAAAATCAGTCAATTACTCGCAAATTTTTAACTTGTACACTGCTTCATTACTTTTTGAAAATTTCAAAATTTTAACCCCGGCCCACAAGTGAATTTTTTAAAATTCAATACTAATTGTCATTGTAATTTTGTACATCTGTGGGAAAAATTTGAAATCGATTGATGGGAAAATACGAAAGATGAAATGCCCAAAAATGTTTCTGGAAAATATCCAATTTATATATCTAGATTTCACGACCAATTTTTTAAACATTAAAATTTTGTAGCGATTATTTCCGAGTTCAATCCTCGCCATCCTTATTATCAAATCCAACAAAACAAATTTAAGGTCGATAATTGCAAAATTATTAAAGTAAATTCAGTGGCAGCAATTTTGGAAAATATCGAGAATTGAACCTTTGAAAATGATTTTTCACCATAAAACCAACTGATGGATATGATTTTTATGACCCTTAAAGAAGTTTTAACGTTTTCAAACTAGTCAAATCAGTGTTAAATTTTTTAAATCATTTCTAAAAATATTTTTAATTAATCATCAATAACAAATTGTATTTTGCCTCGCCATTATGCATCCTTGATGACGGAAAATATCAATTGTGGCGATTTTTAAAGAATATCGACTGCTAGACTAAAAATTACAATAAAATATATTTTCATTGAGTTTTTTCCAAGAATAAACAGCCGATTTTGTCCAATTTCCATGATTAAGTCCTCATTTTATTGTTAGAAATATTCTCCGTCAATTTGTCAAGTAGTTTTTTTATCAGTTGTTGGCATTGAAAAATTCCAACCATTTGTTTATCCGCAGAAAAGTTTTGAGAGCTTCTAATTTTTTACTAACAATTATAAACATTAATGTAATTGATAAAATTGATATAGAATCTCTCATTGAACAAACTGTGCTCGAAATAACTGAAAGTAGATAAAAATTGGGAATTCTTTTCGGAAAAACTGAATCAAAAGACATATCGTCAAAAATTGACGCAAAACAGCTGATTCCACGACAGAAATGTTACAGTAAAAAACACTTTTTGTTATTGTTAATTTATTCACAGATATTTATAAAACAATTTCTGAAATTCATCGTCCTCAAAGTCTCAAAGTCCTCAATCTTCAAGGTCAAATGTTACAGTAGAAAAACATTTTTTATTATTGGTAATTAATTTACAGACGTTTATAAAAAAATTTCCGAAATTCAACGTCCTTAAACTCTCAAAATCCTCAATCTTCAAGGTCAAATGTTACAGTTAGAAAACATTTATTGTTATTGGTAATTAATTTACAGACGTTTATAAAACAATTTCTGAAATTCAATGTCCTCAAAGTCTCAAAGTCCTCAATCTTCAAGGTCAAATGTTACGGTAGAAAAATATTTTTTGTAATTGGTAACTAATTTACAGACATTTATAAAACAATTTCTGAAATTCAACGTCCTCAAAGTCTCAAAGTCCTTAATCTTCAAGGTCTAATGTTCCACTAGAAAAATATTTGTTGTTATTGGTATAAAAATTTACAGACGTTTATGAAACAATTTCTGAAATTCAACGTCCTCAAAGTCTCAAAGTCCTTAATCTTCAAGGTCAAATGTTCCACTAGAAAAATATTTTTTGTTATTGGTATAAAAATTTACAGACGTTTATGAAACAATTTCTGAAATTCAACGTCCTCAAAGTCTCAAACTCCTCAATATTCAAGGTCAAATGTTACAGTAGAAAAACAGTTTTCGTTATTGGTAGTTAATTCACCGTAAAATAATTTCTGAAATTCAACGTTCTCATAGTCTCAAAGTCGTCAATCTTCAAGGTCAAATGTTACAGTAGAAAAACATTTTTCGTTATTGGTAAATGATTTATAGACATTTATAAAAAAAATTCTGAAATTCAACCTCCTCAAAGTCTCCTAACAAAAAAAATATGAAATATAAATATCAGCTCATTTTCCGCGTGCAAAAAAAATTGCAAGCTTCACAAGCGTTTCAACGAGATCATTAAATAATTCTGCAGTGTTCCTCGTTCGCTGATAAGGTTGAGGAAATTTTTTAATATCCTGCTTTCAACCTGCACAATTTCCCAAATCTTGTCATTCTTTTCACGATAGAAAATTCTCAAGTATGGCGGTTTTATTGCCTCGACGAAAATTCGGGCATTTAACGAGCCAGAAGTATCGTTGTCTCGTGTCCTCTCCGGCGGTTCTTTCGTAATTGAATCTAAATATTAAAGCTCTTTACTCGAGAATATACCGAACGAGAAGTCGAGAGGAAGGAGTTGGAAAAGAGGATGAAGGGCTTTGGCGCCTCTCGAGAGTCACCACACCGAAAGTTGGCCGATTTTTCCTCCGTCTCTATCCTTCTTCTCGCTCTTTCGCCTTTTTCCTCCCCCGCTTAGAAACGCTTCTCTCGACGATCCTCGCTCGCAACCCCCGAAAACTTTCGAGACACCAGCAGCAGCACGTGCTGCTTAGCCTCTCTTCGCTTGTCTCCTTCCTTCGTTCCTCGCTCTTCTGGCGAAATAGCCTCGTCGTTTAGAGAAACGGGATAAAAGCGCCACCGAAATTACGCCGTGACTGTTCTATACCTCACGGAAAAGGGTTGCGGACCCTTGCAGTTATCCTTCCACCCCTACCTATATGCGCCTTTAGTTCCATGTACGAGATTCCAACGTTACAACCACAGTTGTCCGACTCGGGACTCGTTCAAAACTTCCCCAACTGCCTTGCACTGTCTGCCGGTTATTTTTGTTGTTTGCTGGCTTATACTATGCTACATTACATGTATATATAAATATATGTATGGGTCGTTCCATGTCAAATCGACCAACGGTTGGAATCGACCTCTTTCAATTTCGATAAAATTTGGTCAAAAGTTTTCTTTTGTCATAAAAACAAGTTCTACCGAAGGAAAAAAGTTAAACATTTTTTTTTTCAAAAATTCAACATTTTTCAAATTTTTCAAATACCTCGGAAACTATTATTGTTACGAAAAAAATTGTTCTGGGTTCATGTCAAAGAGTATACTTGGGGCTACGGAAAAAAAAAATATTTCGAACAAAAATTTGACAAATGATGAATTTGGAGAATTTTGAATTTTTTTAAAATCGTGAAAATCCGTGATCAACATTAAATATTTGGTTCAATTTTTTTTATATGATACCTTGTACTGATCTTCAAAGATCCTGAATTTTTCAGAAAGGTATTTTTTTTGTTTCCAAAATACGAATTTTTGAATTTTGATAAAAAAAAATTTCTTTTTACCTCCAAGTTAAGTAAAAAATGAGCAATCATGTAATTTAGTAATTTTGAACAGCAAAAATTTCAATGAATGTCACACGAATTTTAATCATAATGTTTCTGGTTTTACATTCTTACATAATTAATTGAAATTTTGGTAAATATTCGGAAGTGTAACTCCCGCTAAAAAGAGGCCATACATTTTTTCATCAATTCTTTATGATTATAAAACCTTATATCAAGTAATATTTTAATGGCGCATAATGTTTTTACCCAAAGCTACTAGCTACTAGCTATTAGCTACTAGAATAGCTATCCCCAATGCAGAGTTTCTGTTGTTTTTTTGGGTTTGATAAAAATTTTTTTTTTTTAATTATATAAACTTGGTTTTTTATCAAACCCAAAAAAAAACTCTGTAACGAGAATATCTATTCTAGGAGCTAAATTTCTTAATTATATTTTATAAAACAAAAAAAAATGTATTGAACAAGTTTGGTAAAAACATTATGCGCCGCCATAATGATATTAAATATGATGTTTTTTTAATTGTAAGAAACCACGCAAAAAAAATCAGCTCGATTCTGACAGGAGTTACACTTCTGAATATTTACCAAATTTTGTTACCAAAATTCAAAAATTCATATTTTTGAAAAAAAACACCTTTCTCAAAATTTCAGGATCTTTTAAGATCAGTACAAGGTCTTACATGAAATAAATTGAACGAGAAATTTAATATTGATCGTGGATTATCGAGAGTTTAAAAAAGTTTAAATTCTCCAAAATTCATCATTTTTCAAAATTGTTTTTCGGAATATTTTTTTTCCGTAGCCCCAAGTATACTTTTAAAGACGAACCCAGAACGATTTTTTCGTAACTATAATAGTTTTCGAGATATTTAAAAACTTGAAAAATTGACAAAATGGTAAATTTCGAATTTTTGATAATTTTCGAAAAAAAAAATTAATTCTTTTCCTGTGGTAGAACTTCGTTTTATAATAAAAAAAAAAGGTCTGACAAAATTTCATCGAAACTGAAAGGGGTCGATTCCATCTATTGGTCGATTTGACATGGAATGACCCATATATATATATATGTATATGTGTGTACATTAGGTACCGAATTACCGTGCGGCTATTACGTGGCGCAAATTTCGAGACACACATACATCGACCGCTAAAAGTACGAAAGGGATAATTTAACGCGCCAAACTATGTGGCATGTACGCCTCTTTGAATTTTAACAGCCGAGACACATGTTTAGCGGACCATCTCACGTAACTTCCCCATTCAAATGAAAATGGCAGTATAAAATTTCTCATGTTTATTCTCTCTCCCTCTCCGCCCTTTTCTCTTTCTCCGGACGTATACCTGCGAATATCGCAATAATGATAATAAATTTATGACTGTTTTATTAATGTTATTCGCATCCTCGTTGAATAGAGGGAGCGCACTCTGGCGACTGGCCTTGTAATTAAAAGAATGCCTACATTATTGAGCTTAAAATGGTACCCTAAATTTCCAATTCTGCAGTATTTCCTGTTTGTTTTCGGACTGATTTCAGTGGCCAGATACTTTTAGATCATTTTTTTAGAATGGTCGAATGATAAATTTATTGAATAATTTATTCTATTATTATAATTATAAATTTATTTATTATTTTATTTGTATTATATTTGTTTATTATTATTTATTTATTGTTATTATTTTTATTTATTTATTTATTTATTATTATTTTTTATCTTCATGGTTGAAGGTCTTTTTGTATGTAGTGCATTTAACTGGTTGAATGATTCTGTCTTCAAAACTCTGTGAAATTTCGAATTCTTCTTAAATTTTCAAAATAGCGAAATCATCTAAAAAGAAATGGAATTTATCGTTTCAACTCCGAATCGTGAGGCAAGTTTTCGAATAAATTTAAAGAAATTGCATATTTTCGAAATTTTCAAAGATTTCAGACACTTAGTCGTTTTTCACACAACTTATTCTACACGAGAAAAGTGGCAAGGAATGTTATTTTACACAAGAGAAGTTGCAAGAAATATTATTCTACACGAAATTATTCTACACAAGAGAAGTGGCAAGGGATATTATTCTACACACAATTATTCTACACCGGTTTCTACACACATTATTCTACACAAGAGAAGTGGCGAGGGATATTATTCTACACAAAATTATTTTACACCGGTTTCTACACACATTATTCTACACAAAAAGTGGCGAGGTATATTATTCCATACGAAATAATTCTACACCGATTTCTACACACATTATTCTACACAAGAGCAGTGGCTAGGAATATTATTCTACACAAAATTATGCTACACCGGTTTCTACACACATTATTCAACACAAAAGAAGTGGCAAAGGATATTATTCTACACAACAATTATTCTACACCGGGTTATTCTACACAGGCATATAGTGTTCAGGAGGCCTCTATTCTACACATTGTTGCCCTACACATTATTTTTCTACACATTACAGTCTGTAGCAAAACTCTGCATGCGACGTTTTTTATCCAACCCACAAAAACGACCGAAACTCTGCAATCCATTCCAGTAGTAAATTTTGCTAAAGGCTGTAATTTGTAGGAAAATAATGTGTAGGCTAATAATGTGTAGAATAGAGGCCTCCTGAATATCCCGTGCCACTTCTGTTGTGCAAAATAATGTGTGTAGAAACAGGTGTAGAATAATGTTGTGTAGAATAATATTCTTTACTTCTTCGTTTGTGTAGGATAATGTGTGTAGAAGGCGGTGTAGAATAATTTAGTGTAGAATAATATTCTTTGCCACTTTTTTAATGCAGAATAATGTGTGTAGAAACCGGTGTAGAATGATTTCGTGTAGAATAATATTTCTTTGAAATTCTCTTGCGTAGAATAACATTCCTTGCCACTTTTCTTGTGTAGAATAATTTGTGTAGAAAATGTCATGTGTAGAATCAAAATATGTAGAATAGAGGCCTCTCCGTCTAGTCGACGAAGAGACTCTCGCGTGATTCTGTTTCGTCGTAGCAAGCACAACGTAGACCAAAGAGGGACAGGGAGGGAGAGAGAGAGAGAGAGAGAGAGAGAGAGAGAGAGAGAGAGAGAGAGAGAGAGAGAGAGAGAGCGAGAGAGAGAGAGAGAAAGACACTGAGGACCGAAATCCAAAATAAATTGGCGGCAGCTGTTGCCTTCGGGTTTTGCGTTTGCGTTAGTGTCAGCATCAGTGTCCGCAACAGCGGTGGCGGCGGTGCAATATATATACTATATATAAATATAGATCTATATATAAATATCTACACATATACATGTATATTTATATATGAGGCATTCCATACGAAACCGACCAATCCGTGACTGCGACCATTTTTGATTCTGTTGAAAATTTTCCATTATTTTATCCCTACTGAAAGCACTCTTGCAGATTTTTTTTTGATTTTTGTCTCAACTCGTCCTTACCACAATAAATTTTTCAAAATTTCACACAATTTTTTTTAAACCGCTCGTAACTTTTCAAAAAACGGAGATATCACAATAAGTTAAGAGATCATTTTATGTCGTCTTGAGTTGTAGTTTCAGGAAGAAAATACAAACAAAATATCGCAATTAATATTCATATGTTTTTTACAGTTTGAAACCCAAAATATTTTTTTTCAAACTTAAAATATTTTGATTTTTTTGAAAAAATGCACCACTTTTTAAGGGACATTTTTACAAGTACTGACAAATTTGCAGCTTGTGATATTCGTAACTTGTATTTTTTATCTATGTTTTTGAAGTTATAAGAAACCCCATATATGAGGAGTTCTTTTGCAACCGGGCCACTTTTTTTTCACCCTCTCCAATTTTTTTCAAAATCTGCCAGTTGGAAATATTAGTCAAAAGAAACGTCTGTGATTTTTTTTAGATTTTTTTAGGCATCCGTTCAAGATTTTCAATTTTTCATTATGAACACTTTATCTCAAAAAATATTCATCAAACAAACAATAACATAAGAATAAAAACTTATTTATTTTTTTCACTTTATCGAAAAAAATTAAAATCATAATTTTTTTGCATTGAGAAATTTGAAATTTGGCCGAAAAATGAGAATAAATTTTTTTTAAACCTAATAACACACTTTCGATTTCGGTACAAATTTTACAGGATATCTGTCATTGGGTAGAGAGTCTGCGAAAAAAATTTCAGAATGGCGCCTGCAATGGTTACGATGAAAAAAAATAAAAACCTTGCGAAATCTCATAACCGCATATAGATTTCGCAGGGTTTTTTTATTTGTTTTCATTGTAACCATTGCAGGTGTCATTCTGATTTTTTTTTCGCCGACTCTTTACCCAATGTCAGATATCCTGTAAAATGTGTACCGCAATCGAAAGTGTGTTATTAGGTTTAAAAAAATGTTATTCTAATTTTCTTGCCAAATTTTCATTTTCTCAATGCAGAAAAATTATGATTTTCATTTTTTTCGATAAAGTGAAAAAAACAAAAAAGTTTTCATTGCCATGTTTTTTTTGTTTGATGAATATTTTTTGAGATACAACTTTCGTAATGAAAAATTGAAAATCCTGAACGGACGCCTAAAAAAATCTTTAAAAAATCACAGACGTTCCTTTTGACTAATATTGCAAACTGGCAGATTTTGAAAAAAATTGGAGAGGGTGACAAAAAAAAGTGGCCCCGGTGAAAAAGAACTCCTCGTATATAGCTACAGCAGCTATAACGCCGGATCGTTGCTATTACACAGCGTCCACTCGTTTCTCCTATATCTCTCTTTCTCTCGATCTTTCTGGTTCCGACATTTACGTACCATATAATATCCATGCCGCATATATACACACATATATATATATATATCGTATATAATCTATATGTACGTAAAAAGCAAGCTCTGCTGCACTCTATAATAATCAGTGTGTAATATCTCCCATTTCTCGCTCTCACTCTCATTTCTATATAGAATATATCTCGTCTGCTCTGCCATTCCCGCGGTTGCCCAATCGGGGAATATTCCAACCCCCTCGTGCCATTTATTCGGCGCCGCTATTTCTCACTCGCCCTTGCCGCTCTCTCTCTCTCTCTCTCTCTCTCTCTCTCTCTCTCTCTCTCGCTCTCTCTCTCTATATCTATCTATCTATCTCCATCTCTCTTTCTCACACTCTCCACCTGACGTCTAGCACACTCTCATTTCTTTCTTTTCTTCCTTTTCATACTGTTTTTTCTTTATTTTTATTTCCTCAACGTATATGCACGGATTTTTTGCGCTATTCTAGCAGCAACCCTCTCGTAGAATGAGGGGTTGGCTATTTCGCCAAGGAGAGAGAGAGAGAGAGAGAGAGAGAGAGAGAGAGAGAGAGAGAGAGAGATGAGCGTCGACGCGAGAAAAGCTTCAAGTAAACGGAAATAGACGGTCGCCTTCGCGAGATCGTCGTTTGCTACTCTTCCGCGTTCCAATAATCATCAACCGTACAAGCCAATGCTACAAAACCTTTTCCACTTCTTTCTGTTCTTCTTCTTCTTCTTCTTCTTCTTCTGCTTCTTGCTCTTCTCCTTCGTCACTGGAAGCCCAATCAGCTGCAGCTTCCTTCTCTCCAAAATTTTTTTTCCCTCTGGAACGTTGCAGCCAAACTTTTTGTCTTGAATTTTGGGGATGCATCGAAGAAATGAGAAGACAATTTATCAATGGGTATGAAAAGGAAGTACGAGCTTTTTTGGACTTTTGAATCCATTCGTTCAGTGTCGTGCAGTATATTTTGATGATGAAGTTTGCACCGTTGCAATGCAACGAAAATAGTTTTTTTTTCAAATCGCTTTTAGCAATATTTACGTTTCACTCGTGCATTAGGAATGTTATGTCCAAAATTGAAAATGATAATAAAATATTGAAAATCGTGTCAAAATTTTACGACGATTAGGAAGCTGTCTACTAAGAAATTAGAATTAACAAATTGGACGCAGTCTTATGGACACTATAGGAAAATGGGAAAAAGGTTATTTAAGGGGGGAAACCGGTTTAGGAGGTCGAAATTTTGCTGTTTTTCATGAATTTTTTAAACCAGGAAGGAATAATCACAAATTGTTTAAGCTTGGAGGATATTTTATTTATATTTTCGAGTACACTTTAAAATTTTTTCAAATAATTTCCGCCGGAAATAGTGGCGTTAGTGCGTGCAGTCCATGGACGATTTCCATCCAAGCATTTGGCTGGTGTACATCCCTGACGTCGCAATTTTTATCTGTAATCATCAGGATTTTTTTTTTCGTTAAAAACATATTTTCTAAGAATATGAACCCAATTTTGATCAAACAAATTGAAAATTGCATGTTTTTGAGGTGTTTGAACACAATGTCATGTTTTTATACCATATTTTTTCATCTTTCTTGCATAAAAAAATATATTTTTAATAACAATATAATCCCCGAATTTGGTTCATATTCCGTGGAATTGAATAAAGAATATCTACAACAAATTTCAGAACGATTGATCAATAACTTTTTGAGCTAGAATGTACACTAGTCGAAAAAAGTCGTTTCGAGAAAAACGCATTTGAAATAAAATGTAGCGAAAACGAGAAATTCAAGGCAGTAATTAATTATATACACTGCTCACCGGTTAATCAGCTATTCCAGCACCATATAGCAATCCCTCTTCTTGCTCATATGCGTCATTTTGAGCTTGCATCTTCACTTGATGAGCTATACGAGCTTCCTTCGTCTTCAACGAGCTGCTCCAAAACCGACGGGCGGTCACTTAAGTGCTCATAGCATTCGAACTAATGCGAATTTTGCTTTGAAATTTTGACCACATATTCTTGAATAGTTATACTAACAATTCATGCAATAAAAAAAAGTCGATTTTTTGATCGGTCTAAACTGGTTTCCCCCCTTAAGAAATAACACTTTGCTCCGTATTCTTTCTATTCTCTTTGCATTTTATTATTTGCAGAGCACTTGGAAGGCACGTCTTTCTTCTAGCATATATTCGTCTAGACTGAAAGAACTGCAAGGGACAGAAAAGGTTCGGTTATGCGTCCCGCACTTATCGCTCTGGACCTCCGAGAGCGTTTACATAAACAGAAATAGTATATGGTACTCCTTAGCATTCTTAGTATATATTGGAGATTACTTTTTGTACACACACATATTCATATAAAGAATCCAATAAGCCTCCTCAAAAATTAATCGATAATCTTAAATAAAAATCTTAAATACTAAAAAAAAACGAACCTTACTTGTGCTTTCTGGGAAAACTTACAAATGGTCCAACATTTGTTGCTCAGGATCCCAGGTAGGAAATCAAAAGGCTGACTATGGGAACAAGCTTGTGCGAGCCTTGTTTCACCGAGCCTGAGTGAGACAGACTTGGGCCAGGTTTCATTGCACCGTTTAGAGCAGCCTGGAACCAAGACTGGCTGCTTAGCCTAAACTCAGGGTTATTTCAGGCTTTATTCAGCCGGTGCATTTTAAGGCTAAAAAATCAAGGCTGGATGCAGGCTTGTTTCAGGTTGTGATAAAATAAAATAATTAGCCTTAAAATTCACCGGCTGAATAAAGCTTGAAATAACCCTGAGTTTCGGCTAAGCAGCCAGTCTTCGTTCCAGGCTGCTCCAAACGATGCAATGAAACCTGGCCCAGGTCTGTCTCACTCAGGCTCAGTGAAACAAGGCTCGCACAAGCTTGTTTCCATCGTCAGCCTTTCAGCTGAGTTTAAAATAATATTTTTTCTGTATTTTTATGAAAAACAAATTTAGCAATAAATGCGAGAATATTTTGAAATTGTGTATCGGAATAATATCTGAATAGTAGCTTTCAAAGAATAAGATAACCAAAATAAAATTTAGTACATATATTCAATATGATAACATACACATTAGACTGATTCAAAAAAAGCGACGATTTTTTGTTTTTTGAAGAAACGCATTAAGTACTTTCGGGAAGGTGAAAAAAGATGCCTGTTAAAATTAGAGCTCTTAATAAAAATATTTAGAGGTCTCTCATCGCATATTTTTATTTCCCATTTAAATAACACGGGAAAAAATAGTTTCAAACTTTGACATTTCATATCTCGGCTTGAAGTCAATGCACCAAAATGATCGACACATATTCTTGTAGGGAATTGAACGCTCTACAAAAAAGATTTCTTATAATTTTTCGATAAACTCACTCCTTCAAAAGTTATTCAAGGTTAAATTTTAAAATAGAATAAATTTCACTTTTGGTTTTAGTTTCCGGCAAAATGTTGAAAATTATTATAAATATCGTAAAATCTTTTCTGAAACAAAAGTTTAAATTGCATTAACATAAATTTCTTATTTTTTAAAGAAATTACCAACATAAGTTCACCCATATTCACAGTCTAATATACATATATATTCAGCGTTCAATTCTCTACAAGAATATGTGCCGTTTATTTTGGTGCATTAATTTGAAGCTGAGATATAAAATGTCAAAGATTGTAATTTTCTTTTCCCGTGTTATTTAAATGGGAAATAAAAATATGCGAAGAAGGACCTCTAAATATTTTTCCTTGCTCCCAGCCCGAAAGTACTCGCTTCCGGGCCGCATTTCAGGCCGGGAAGAACGACTTTCATGGCGTCATGGCCTGCTCGGGCGCGCTCTGACGGAACTTTCGTGGCCGGCTCTATATGTGCCCGTGTGTTTTGACGTTTTGACATCTGTACGTTAACCTTTCTTATTGCAGTTGATTTTCGTGCGTGTTTTTTACATTTTGTACATCTCTTATTGCAGTTGATTTTCGTGCCTGTTATTTTTACCTATTTTATATGTTTTTAAGGCCCGCCCCGACCAGCAAAAACCTCGGCTTCGCCTCGGTTTTGCAAAAGTCGGGCGGGCCCCCCCCGCCCCCCAGACCAGCAAAAATCTTCGTCCGCAGTACACTTCGCGAGATTGCCGGTAGGCGCGCTGACGCAGGCCGCAAAAGTAAAATAAGTGAATATACATATATTGCCGAACACAAGGCAGCTGTCATGCTGACATGCAGTATTTTATAGATTAAAACTAATTATCAAACGTACTTTCGGGCTGGGAGCAAGAAAAATAGTATACGACCCACGGCCCGAATGCTGGATGCCCTGGCATGTGTGATATACTATTATTAAGAGCTCTCATTTTAACAGGCATCTTTTTTCACCTTCGCGAAAGTATTTAATGCGTTTCTTCGAAAAACCAAAAATAGTCGCTTTTTTCGAATCAGTCTAATACACATGCATATACATAAATTAAAAATATGTTACAAATAATACAAATACATAAATGGTAATAATAACAATATAAATTAAGTAATAATATTCATTATTATTTAATATTATTATTATTACAACAGATATATTAAAAATATTTATTATTATTACTATTGTTATTATTATTCATCTGATTCAATATTTAATTTTTTTTCATTAAGTTAAAAGACAAGTTGAACCAAAAAATGGCCTTCGGGTAATGAAAATAAATTCTTATAATGCTATTTTGGTACGTATTTATTTCTCGGCCTGGGTTCTATAAATGTGATATTTACATCAGTATATCAAAAGTAGTCGGTGGTGTAGTGGATAGCGTCCCAGTCGTAGGTCGGTAGTTAGGCTCGATAAGGTAGGTAGGTTTCAAATCCCAGTCTGGTCTCGTACGTATTCTAGGGTCCGCGAATGTGCAAGAAAACTAAATCAGTCGGCGAAATCCATGAACTTTCAAATTATCAATTTTTTTATAAATTTAATTCATGTTGAATTTGAGGATATGCGTAAAACGAGGGTCGCGGGTTCAAACCCCACTGGAGGCAAAAAAATTGTGTTTTCTTAAAAAAAAAATTTTTCGTTACTTGACCCTTAGAAACTATTAATTATGAATATGGAACTGATTTTCATCGTGACAACTGATAAACATATGGAAAAAATAAATAATTCTGCACGGGTCATAAATGCTCGTAAAGGCTTCATTAAGGCTCGTATCAGGCTTAGTACAGGCTTTTCTACCAGCCTTTGGTCAAGCCTGTGTGCAAGAGCCTGAAACCGCGTTATCATTCAGAGGTTTTTCAAGGCTTTAAATCTGGCTGGTGCTCAGCCTGAATTAAAAAATGTGAGCCTTGTTTCAGAGCTTGGCGAGCCCTTTTTTCATCGTCAATTCCTACCTGGGATAAGGGAAACCTAGAAAAACCTAATCAGACCAATGAACTTATATTAAGTTACAATCATTTAATCTCAACTCTAATACTCTTTCAAACCCATTTCGGTTCTTAGTTCCGAGAATTTCGTTGCTGGTATCTGCTTCGTCGATACATCAGCTTGTTGGTTACCTGTGGGAACATATTTTGATTTTATTACATTTTTCTCAATCTGTTCTCTCGAGAAGTGATATTTTATATCGATGTGTTTTGATCTTTTGAGGTTGGTCGGATTGTTTGCTATACTTACACAACCGTTATTGTCTTCATAAATTATGATTGATTCTGAGGTATTTATATTAATACTGGTTGCCAATGATTTTAACCATAGTGCTTCTTTTACAGCTTCATACAGAGCCATGTATTCGGTCTCTGTTGAAGAACTAACCACCGATGCTTGCTTCTTTGTATTCCAACAGATCGTGCACCATTCATATAACTCAAACGAATAACATGTACTTTTTCTATCTGTTCCTTCACTTCTACCCCAATCAGAATCAACATAACCACTCAAAAGATCATTAAAGTCGCCTCGGATATAAGTCAATCTAAGATTAACAGAACCTTTGAGATATCTCAGCACTCTTTTTAGATATTTCCACAGTTCTTTATTATTTTTATTCGAATACCTACTCAATATATTGACTGCTGTGCTTATATCAGGTCGTGTGCATAGTGTGCATCACGTACATTAAACACCCAATAAGGTTAAGACAAGGGGCGTCATATTTCTCGTCAGAATTTGAAGCTGAATAATCCAGTTTATTTTCAAGAGGCGTGCTGACAGCTTTACAATCGCTCATACTAAATTTATCAAGGACCGTTTTGATATATGCACTTTGGCCCAGTGTTAATCTTCCATTATTTCTCACAACTCTAATTCCCAAAAACAATTTTATTTCTTTCAAATCTGTCATATGGAATCTGTTCATCAAATCATTCTTAAATCTTTGCATTGTTTCAATGTTACCAGTCGCAATCACAAGATCGTCCACATACTACATACATACTACATACTACATATATATTTTGCGAAATATTTCCTCTTTCTAGAATATATATGAGGCAGTCTACACCAACTCAGAGGTGTTTGACCCTGATCCCCTGCGATTTGTTCCATCATTTTTTATGTTATTCAGCCTATCAAAAAACATACGCCAAATTTTTTTCAAATTTTTTGAACCAGCCGGCATTTCCAAAAAAATTGACCAAACCTGATTTTATGACGGAAAAAACGCCCATTTTTTAAAATCCAAAAAATTTGAAAAAAGTTTGGAGTACGTTTTTTGATAGTCTGAATAACATAAAAAATAATGGAACAAATCACAGGGGGTCAGGGTCAAACACCTCTGAGTTCGTGTGGACTGCCTCATATACATCTATCGCTTGGTGAATTTCGGAACCCTTTTTCCAATAAAGCTTTTTCAAATATTTCAAACCAACATCTTGCGGCCTGTTTCAATCCATACAGGGCTTTATTTCATCTGCAAACATGATTGCCGTTACTTTTAACACCTTGAGGAACTGTCATGTATATTCCTTCTTTCAAGATACCGTTTAAGAATGCGGTTTTTACATCCATGTGGTGAATTAATAAATCATGTTGATTCGAGAAAGCAATTGTAAAACGAAAACTCGAAATTCTTGCAACTGGTACAAAAGTCTCATTATAATTAACCAAATACTTTTGGCTCAAACCGCGAGCAACGTAACGAGCTTTATATTTTTGCGGATTTCCAAACTCATCATTTTTAATTGCGAATGCCCATTTACAATCAAGGATATTTGTATCCCTTGGCCCTTGGCTTCGATACCAAGGTCCAAGTTTGATTTGCCATTAATGAATTTATTTCATCTTGAATAGCATACTCCCATTCACTTCTGTCATCGCGTGTTTTTATTTCTTCGAACGAAGTGGGTATTTTACAAACAACTGACTGAGCACATAAGAGGTAATCATTCGGGATCTCAGTTTCTTCATACGAAATAGGAGGTCGTTGTTTAATTCTTTCACTTCTTCTAACTTCTATTTCATCCATTTTCTCGTCATTATTTTCGGGTAATGACTCATTGCCTTTATCTGTTCCAATTACAGATTTATTTATCTCAGGATTTTGCATTACTTTTCCATCAATCGGCTTTAGTGTATCTGATTTACCTTTACTATCAGATTTACGCCTTTTTAACCCATCTGATTTTTCAATATCAGATTTACTTGGCGTCTCTACTGATTTTGACACAACGTCAGAAATATCAGTTTTGCTAGAGGTCTCCTCCGATCTTACCTCTTTCATCACTGGCCGAGATTGCAAGTAATTTACCTCATCTATACTAACATCTCTGACTATCATGAATTTTTCACTATCAACATCCCAAACGTTATACCCGTTTGGCTCAAACCAAACTAATATTCCTTTCCAGGATTTTTCATCAAATTTTCTCTTCCTGGTTTTATCATGCACATAAGCTGTTAAACAAAAAATCTTTAAATACTTCAATTGAGGCTTTTTACCATGGCACAATTCTAAAAGCGTTTTATTAATTTTGAGAGCTTTAGTTGGGGTCAAATTCATAAGATATGTAGCAGTTAACACTGCTTCTCCCCAGTAATCTTTACTTAAGGGGCTATACCAGTGTAACCCATGAAAAATTAGGCGATTTCGGGAATTTTTTTAAAAGAACGTACTCGATAGAATGTTTTGAAGTTTTTTGGACATAATAAGGTATATTTTCAGCTATAATTTAATTTTTTTTTTTTTACAAAAATATTGAAAAATAACGGAGTTATGTGCTGTCTTCGGAGGTGCAAAAAAAAAAGTTCCCCAACTGCTGACATGATTCCGGCCGAATGAGTAGCTGAAACAAAAAAATTCAAAAAGGTTATTAAAGTTGAAGGTTTTTCCTATACAATGACCTACGATTTTTGAAAAATATCAAAAATTAACAAAATGGTGTAGTTCTGAAAAAAAGTGTCGTTTTTTTGGGTAAAAAAAGGTCGTTTTTTTAATGCCAAAGTGCCAATTTTCAACCAATCAAAAAGATCGTAGGTCATTGTATAGTAAATACATTCAAGAATACTCAGTTTCAATTTGAAGTCGATCGGTCAATTTCTCGTTGAGTTATGATGTCAGCAATTTTGAAAAATGTCGTTTCGAGAAAAACGCGTTTAAAGTTTCAACTATCGATTTTTGCCAGATAAAATTATATTTACCATAAAAATTGCTAATCTGCTATGCCTGGCCCATACAATACACCTTCTTCTTCCTCGAAAAATGGCTGCTGAGAAGCTAATGCTTGTCTCCGGGTTCGTCCCTCTTTTGAGGACGCCGTGTAACGCATCTCCGCCTGCTTGATTCGGCTGTCATCTCTTTGAACTGCATATTCTTCCGCAATAGGGCCGACAACCACGCCCATTACTTCCATCATTTTTAAAATACTATAAAAACCATAATTAAATATTGAAACTGCTAGGAAATTAACGAGCTCAATCGTTTTCATCCCGCTGTGAAGGTGCTTTGGAGCAAAGTGTCATAGCAACCCATTATAATTTTCGTTGTTGTTTTGTGTGTTTCCTCCTTTGCATCGCTCTAGAAATTCCCTTGAACTCGAATCAGTATAAATTGGTTTCAAAGCTTCCGTAACATCCTTATCAAGCGGTAAATAATCGTGCTTGAACTTTGATAAGTCCATTCCTGCGAGCGGTCGCTCTTTGGAACGCTGCCATTCAAAAACTATTCAAGATACGACCTTGCCGCTTTCACAGGATATTTTTGAAAGTATAAACGATCGAATAAGTAAAAAAAATCGATTTTTTGAAAGTGTCACACTGGTATAGCCCCTTAAACTTGCACCGCTTATCATTGCACGTGCTCTCTCAATTATCGTTCGATTCATGCGTTCTGCGACGCCGTTAAACTGAGGAGTGTATCACAGTATAAATTCACGATTTTTATATTGAAATGAGCCTCACTCTTTGCTGTATAATCTTTGAACACCAAGAATACATCCAACTTGTGTGTAATTAAATACGTAACACAATAGTCCGTGAATTCATCAATAAACGAGACGAAATAATTTTTGTTATTAATAACAAAGGTCTTTTTATGTGACTTTAATTCTTTGACTTCTCAAATGATAATCGAGCTTGTTTACCGTTTATACAAGCCTCACACAAATCATCGGTTGGGACCACGTTATTTAGATGACACAAATCCTGCACCATTTTTTTATTTTTCAACTCTAGAAATTTCGTACTTCCAATATGCCCCAAACGCTGGTGCCATAAATTGTAATTGTTTGCATTCGTATTATATGCTTGAACATTTACCCTCTTTACAACTACAAATTCAACAGCAATCAAATTGTTTAAAGGCTTTCCGTACATTACCATTCTTACATTTTTACTTATCTGTCTTCTCCTTTTGGCATCGAAGGTGATACTCATGATTGCCTGCTGCGTTTTCTTCACTGACAGCAAATTGCATAGGACCTTTGGATAATAGCGAACATCTTCCAGGATGACTTGAATTCCCAGATTAGTCGATACGTCAATTCTTCCCTT
The DNA here is from genome assembly GCA_946863875.1 of Alloplasta piceator. NCBI lineage: Eukaryota > Metazoa > Arthropoda > Insecta > Hymenoptera > Ichneumonidae > Alloplasta > Alloplasta piceator. The sequence goes on along the minus strand of OX333080.1, from coordinate 18,261,540 downwards.
CTTTGTCGCACTGATGACATTTCCCAAAGGATGAATTTCTTTTCTTCGAGTTGAATCGAGATAAGAAATGGAGTCTCTGCCTCTTCTGCTTGCGCCTCGCCGATTGCCTCTATAGTCTCTCGAACTGTCGTTATTATTTCCTCGTGGAGTTTCCGTCGCAGCTTTCAACACATTTACACTCGTATCAACACACTCAATTTTGATTTTTGTCTTGTTACGTCAGGAGAAGGTGGGTTTTTTTTTATAATTGACTTTCAATTTATTTAAAGTTATTCTAAGAAATGGTGTCGCGGCTCGCTCCCGTTTGGGAGAGATCAAGAAAAATGCACAGACATTAAATACAACAAATCAACAGAATTTATTTATAATCAAAAAGAAATAGGCAAAAACAAAAAAAAATGTAGTGAATACAAAAATAACTTACGGCGGCGCAATGACTCCTCGGTACTGAATTCTCTCTCTCACTTACGGCGGCGCAATGACTCCTCGGTACTGAATTCTCTCTCTCTCTCTTTGAAGATGTTAACTCTTATTTTCCAAGGATATATTCCTATCCTTTTCTTTTCTCGAACTTGGACGTGTATTTTGCACTGAATCTATTTAATTTCGACACCCGTGAAGCGCGGTCGTGCTTCGTATAAATTTCGGAGAGAACTGCCCAAGGAGTGCATTGTGCTTTGCTTAAATAAACTAGAAAAGGAGGTTGTAACCTCCGGACTTGGGCGGAAAATTCGGGGACCAATCGTATGGCCCTTTTTTCCCCGAATTTTCCCTCGAAGTTCCCGGTTCCTGATGCTTCAGAGTTTTCCCCCTCTCTTCCGCATAGGGACTTTCTTAACGCAAATTTCTTTGTTGGGGGTGTGGGCGGAATTTTCCGTCCCCCCCCCGAATTGTTTCGGGACGCCCAACTCCCTCCACAATTTTATAATTTTTATTTTGTCAATTATTTATTAAGTTTTATTCAATTTATTTATTTTGTAAACTTATTAATATTCTTATTAATAACTTATTAATTATTTATGAAATTATTCTTTTTGTGTTTTATTGTTTTTTATCTAATTTCTATTTGTGTTTTTATTTATTGAATATTTTATATTATTCTAACGTACGTGTTTTTCCTATGTTTTATCTCTTCAATTTGTAGATATGTTTTTACTATTTATTTTACATTTTCGTCTTTTGAATGATTTATAGATATTTATTTCTATTGTTATACTTTTCTAAATTATTTCACATTATTTATTATATTTATCATCTCGTGTCTATCATATAATTTTCGTACCGTTTTCGTGTGGGTTTTAAAATTTATTCCTCACTATTTTATTTAAAACTATTTCCTACTGTTTATTTATCTTTTCTGTATTTCATTAGTTTCCGCTTATTTCTTGTTGTTGTGAAAAATATTTTTAAGATATTAAAAGACGTGGCAACGTTGCGATGCAAAATATTTATTCTCGGCATGCCTCAATATTGGGTTTTTCCTTATTTTTGTCTGTTCCATGCGTCGGTAATCGCTATCCTCCCTAATGGCTTTATTGCTCTCCAACGGTCCCTTAGATCTTGGGCCTTTTCGCTTTGGAGTTTTCCCATTTTTTTCTGTGTAACTGTTGTAGGTCCTTTCAGGGATATGTATTTTAATGCTTAAGAAAAAGGGCAGAATTCTTGAATATTGATTTAAAAGATATGGGCGAACGTCTCGAATATTCCATCTCGGAATATTCGACGGACGTCACACCCCCGCAGTTAGACGGAAGTACGAGTGATAGTTATGAACGAGGACGACGTAATTGTTAATCCGATGTCGATCGCTGCTTCCTGATGTCCACGTTGGTTGATGTGGCCAAGTCCAATTTCTCTTTCCTCATACAAAATTGTCCCGTTGTTTATGGTCTTCTATGATTTCGTTGGTTTCGTTTAATTTTGGATAAAGCGAGTCTTGTTCTTTTCCTTGGAGTCTTGATTTCTCTTCTGCGGCTTCAGGATCTTCCTCGGTCTTCTTATCATTATTAATCCTTGCTAAATGTAGCAGAAGATTCGTCATAGAGTCCCAAATAGCTCCCAACAGGTATATGGACCATCCATAGACTGAGTGGAGTGTATACCCGTGAATGACTGTATCGATGACCGTCTTGCAGAGTCTGACCATCATGAAGATTCCTATTACACCGGCGCTGATTGTGCCGAGTTTTATAAAGCGTCCCCAGGTCTTCTCCCAGGCACTTTCAGCCAATTTGTTGAGCGAATTTTCATCGAACAAATTGTATATCGACGATGAGCCATTTGGTTTCCCTTTTCCTGAGATTTTGTGCGCGATTTCGTTCAACACCGCGGTATTCTCCATCGGGAACATGATACGATCCCGCATTTTATCCAGATCCTCTTCCGTATAGATGCCACTCCTTGCCAGGTGCTCCGGACTGTTGTAGACCCATGTTTCCTTTGAGTTTGGTTTGACATTCATCGGAGGTAGGGCTTCAACCGGACGCGGAGTTAGTTTGTACCACATATTACCCAGGCGGTAGTACTGCATCAGCGGAGGGTTACACGGATGTTCTGTTGCTTGGTCCACGATGATGTGCGTTCGTGGTGTTAGAAACACTTCTTCTTCTCCTCGCAGAATTGGAAGCCTGTTGTAGCATTTATCCACTTGTCTAATCTTGACCTCTATCGGTACACATTGTATGAGGTGTATGACTTCTCCTGCCAACACCGCCATATAACCCGGACTTCTCATGAAACGGTATGCGAATTCATCTGGCATTATTGAAGCAATTGACAATCCATTGCGTAAGATTTCGCGATCCAAATTACAACGATGATGCAGAATATCTTTATATAATCCTTCTAATTCTTTCCTAATAAATCTCTCTACATATACAAATTTTGTGTTTATATACAAGAATAAATCCATATTATTAATGTTTAATTTGACTGCATTGCTTTTTCTTATAACATCTTCATCTGCGGATTCTACTATAAATAGTTTCGGATGTTCAGTTGTTATTAACCTTAGTCCGCAGGTCTCTTCTATCCCCTGTTTTGTCAATGTAAAACTGGTGGTTTTCAACGTTACTGTGTATAGAATTTCATTTTTTGATATTATTTTCGTAGCCATTCCTCTATATAATAGAGAGAATGAATTTGCATGGCACCAGTTATTCTTAGGCAGTATTTTCCAAAAGCTATGTCCACCTTCTGGATCAGTACAATGACCTGCCGTCAAGGGATAAGAGAGGCCTGATGGCAAATAAATTTTGTTATCGTCTATTTTAACTCGTGTAGTCGATGATCTTAATGATATCCGAGCTGTACCCATCACCACTACCGAATTCCAGGTACCAAAAGGGTCTGAATATTGGGTTCCAGAGCAGGTTCCCGAATTCGTTACACTTCCGGCAAGCGTAATGCTTCTTGTTGTAGTGGTATTAGGTTCAAGTCCGTCTATTATGGTATCACCAATACGTATCGTTCCATGATTGTGGGCCGTTTCGCATGCTTCACGCGATATGGTGTGTATATACTCCATATAAGCATTGTCAACCAGTGAGACATGGGAGAACATGCCGCACTGGTGCACTATTCGACTAATTTCGACTTTACATTGAATTAAATCTGTTTCGGTGTATTCATTCGTCTGCAATACGAAAACGTTTGTTATTGCAGTTTCGATTTTTTTTATCTCTATTTCGCACTCGTCAATATCCAGTAATGATATTGTCGTAAGGTTCAATGAGTTGGTTCCACAGTCGTATCCTATCATAGCTGACCCAGCTTTCCATATGACTGCCAGTATTAGTAGTTTAACAAGAATCATTTCCTGTAATTGAAACAAAGTGAAAAGTGAATAATTTCCTATTTGTTCAGCTTATTTACCAATATAATCTGAATCAGAATCTTCAGAGATATTTTTCTTAATTGTCCTTTTTGTATTATTTTTCTTTTCTTTTTCAATATCCGTAATTTTTGTCATTTTGAGTCGGTTTGAGTGAACGATTTTCGGCTTATTTTTAAATAAAATTTTGACGTTCCCGTTTTCGAAAGTTTCCAGCACCTTGAATGGACCTTCGTATTGATTTCCCAATTTCCCTGGTTTCGATCCACATAGTAAAAATACATTGTCTCCTTCTTTAAACGTCACAGGGTTTATTTTTTTATCATAATAATATTTTGATTTATTTTTTGATGCTACTAGATTTTCATACGCTAGTTTCCTTGTTTTTGTTAATTGCTCTACTAGGTTTCTTACGTAATTGTCATAAGTCGGTAATTTGTCTAATTCATGGACCGGTTCTGCTGATGGAAGCCGTGCTGTTCGACCGAACACTAGTTCATGTGGTGTGAATTTTGTACCCTCATGAACACAAGTGTTATATGATAATATAGCCAAATCAATCCATTGGTCCCATTCACTATCGTTATCAGCGTACTGTTTTAGGTATTCACCCAGCATGTGATGTGATCTCTCTAACGATCCATTCGACTGTGGGTGGAAAGCAGTGGTTTGGATTTTCTTGATTCTAAATCTTTTATTTATTTTTTTCATGAAAGTACTCAAAAAATTTCGACCTTGATCTGTTAAGCATACTTTTGGGGATCCAAAAATACAAATAAAACGTTTGATAAAAGCGTCTGCAATTGTTTCAGCTGTTTGATTTTCCAACGGTATTGCTACTGAATATTTCGATAATTGGTCCTGTATTGTCAAAATGTATTGTTTATTATCCGATGTCTTTGGTAAAGGGCCTACTATATCCATTGCTACCTTGTCGAAAACTGTACTCGGCGTATCCGTAATAATCATCGGTTGCTTTGTTTTGATCCTGACTAATTTCTTTAATTGACATTCAGCACACTGCTGAATTCTGCATTGAATGTCATACTTCATGTTTTCCCAATAATAATTTTGTTTAATTCTCTTGTACGTTTTAGAGACCCCTTTATGTCCCCCAATAGGAGTGTAGTGCATTTCATAGAAAATTTTATTCCGTTCTTCCGGTGCAACGTATTTAATTGTTCCGAGGCATATGATTATTTTTATTTTTTCATTTTTGAATATTTCATCAATCAAAATTAATATGTCTTTCCATGGTATGTTATCTACGTATTCTGAGTATGCGAGTGAGATAGTCTTTATATTTTCCTTATTCAAAATTTCTTTTAAATAATTTAAGCTTTCTGTAAAGTACTTTTTTATTCTGAGGTTTGATTCCCCTTTTTCTCCTTTTACAATCGATGCAAAATGATAGTTTTTTCCGACTCTATGCTTGAATACTCCGCCTAAGCTAGTAGCTTTTATGGCCGGTAATTTATTGAACGTTTTGAATTTCTTACTTCCCTCATCAAGCGGTTCCCCATCCTCTGAAAGAAAGTACAGGATATTGTCTTTTCTATAAGTAATTAACTCTTTCGTCATTATTATGTTTGATTCTTGCTTGCTAGTTTTATCCTTCTCTGTTTCTGACTTTTCAGATTCTGTATCTGACTCATCGCTGTTTGCAATTTCACTATTAGTGGCTGAATCATTAATTTTCTCAATTAAAGGGTCTTCAGAGTTTGGATCATTCACATTACGTGGTATTTTTAATATCCTTTCATCATTAGTCCCTTTTTTAGCGACAGTCTTACCGGAGCTTAATGCTCGTTTTGGTGATCTGCCTCTTCTCTTTTTCTCTTGTAAATTTGTACTTGATTTTCCTTTTTGTTTTTCAACTTGATTTGTTTTTTTTATTTCATTTACTTCTTTACGATTTGAACTTTTATTTATTCCCTTATTTTCGTTTTCCCTGATTTTATTATCATTCAAAATGTCAACAATTTCTTGCAACTCAGGATCATGATATTCTTCAATTTTGTTCTTTTGCGCTCGAGTAACTACACTTGCCAATTCTACCGGATTGCGCGATAACGCGTCCGCGTTTAAGTTGATTTTTCCTGGTTTGTATATTACGTCATAGTCATATTCGGCAAGTTTTAACCTCCATTTTAAAATTCGAGCATTTGCCTCTTTTGCCGTTCTAAACCAAACCAAAGGTTTATGGTCAGTTACTATGGTGAATTTTCGCCCGTAAATATAGGGTCTAAAATTCTTTACCCCCTGTACAATAGCAAGAGCCTCTTTTTCATACGTATCGTACCTAATCTCTGCCCCTCTCAATACTCTTGAGAAATATGCGATCGGTTTATCTCTACCTATTTCCCCTTGTGATAAGACTGCTCCTATCGCTATTCCTGACGCATCTGTTGTTATTATGAAGGGTTTTGAGAAATCAGGGTACTGTAGTATTGGCGCAGTGCATAATGTTTCTTTAAGTGTCTCGAAAGCGTTTTGTGCTTCTTGAGACCATTCGAACTTGACATCGTTTTCAAGGAGCGTAGTCAAAGGTTTTGCTATTTTTGAAAAATTTTTTATAAATCGTCTGTAATACCCCGTTAGACCAAGAAAAGAACGAACATTTTTTTGCTTTTTAGGAAGAGGAAATTCGCGTACAGCCTTCAATTTTTCTGGATCTGGTTTCAGCCCTTCCTTACTGATAATATGTCCTAAATAATTAACTTCTGGTCGTAGTAGCTCGCACTTATCTGGCTGCAATTGTAAGTTTGCTTTTCTTAATCGTTTCATTAATTCGTCTATTTTTTGTTCGTGGTCTTTAAGGTCTTTTGCGAATATTATTATGTCGTCCAAATATACGAACATTGATGTTCCTTGTAAACCCGATAATACAGTATTTATTAATCTTTGAAACGTTGCCGGGGCATTTTTCAACCCAAAGGGCATTCGGTTGAATTCCCAATGACCTCCCGGTGTCGAAAATGCCGTTTTAGCACTGTCTTTTGGGTCCATCTCAATTTGATGGTACCCGCTTGCCAAATCGAACACTGAAAAGTACATTGAACCTCCCAGTTGATCAAGGATATCCGTTATGTTTGGGAGGGGGTACGCGTCGGTAATGGTTTTTTCGTTTAGCTGCCTGAAATCAATAACTACTCGCCACCTCTTGTTACCCTGCGAATCCGATTTTTTCGGTACTACCCAAACAGGGCTGTTGTATGGTGACTCAGAATTTTTTATTATTCCTGTTCTATGCAGTTCTTCTATTTGTTTATCTACTTCCGCTTTTGTTGAGTGTGGCAGTCTATACTGCTTTGACGATATCGGAATATCTGACGTAACCGGGATTTTGTGCTTGTAAACTTTAGTCGAACTCAAAGGTTCTCCCGGAATGTGGAATCTATCCGCGTATTTCGATATTATTTCTTCTACATGATTTTTCTCTTTTGTGTCTAAGTGATTTAAACGTAATAATTCTTTAACTTTTTCGAACCGGTTTTTACATTCTACATTATTCATGTAGGCAACAATTTTTTGTATGACTTTTGAGTTACTCGAGTTTTCTTTTAGTTTAATATCTCGAATATTTCCTTGATTACCGGTTTCTATTATTTTTTCGCATTCCTGAATTTTTAACGTCGGTACCTTTATTCTAATTTCCGATTCGTTACTGTTATATATTTGCATATATGCACGCCCTTTAAAGTTTCGTACCAAGCATTCTCCCGCGTAAACTCCTTCTCCAATATTTAAACGAGGAATATAGCCTTCCTTAATTTTTTTATTAGAGACTTTTATATAGAATGAAGCTTCACTGCGGCCTGGTATTTTTATTATTTCTTCATCATCATCTTCTTTCTTTTCGAATGAGTATTCTCTTCCGTTTATTTTAAGGCATTTATTTTCGTAGTCAATTTTTGCTCCCGTGTTTTTAAAAAAGTTTGAGCCCAGTAACCCTGCATGAGGTATTGGTACACTATCCGGTATTACGTGAAATTTTGTTATTCTTCCCAAAATGTTCAATTCTATCTTCCCCATTGTAAATACCGGAATGTCCGAGATTCCGTGCAATTCAATTATTTCCGAATTATCAATTTTATTATTGAGAACTTGTTTCTTTTTTATCAAATTTGGCGATGCCCCTGAATCAAGCATTAATATTAAGTTCGTGCCGTTTCTCCCATTTTTTGTTTTAATGAAGGGTATATCGTTATTTTTCCTGAGGTTAATCGCGATTACTCGGAGTCGTCGGTCAGCTCCGTTTCTTGAACTGTTCTCACCGGACGCTGATTGTATGAATCTCGCCCCGCATCCGATGGGAAAGATCCTTTCCGGTTTTCCGAATTCTGGTACGCGCGTTTTCGACAATCTTTGATCAAATGTCCTTCTTTTTTGCAATAATGACAAGTAACCTTTCTTTCTAAATTTTTATCGCTAGTTTTTCTTCGACATTCGTCTGCCGTGTGGCCGGAATAATTACATATTTGGCACTTTTTTTCGTTGTTCCGATTTTCGTTTTTTAAATAAAAACAGGTTTTCGCGGTATGGTTTGTTTTATTGCAAATTTGACAGACTTCCCTTTTATCCCTAGTATTATCCGGTCTATTGAAACAAATTTTTGCTGTATGACCTCGCTTATTACAAATCTGACATGTTATATCGCTGTAATTTTTGAAATTGTTACTTCTTTCGCTAACTGGTTTGTTTTGTTCGCGGTTTTGAATTCTTTGTTCTGAATTTTTCTTACTCCCGTAAAAATTTTTATTTTGTTCTTGTTTTCCCTTAATAAACGTTACCGGTTTATGTTCATTCGATTTATTCTCTGTTTTTTGCGTTTCCGTATTTTTCCGTTTTCCCTCGCGTAATTCGCGTCTTGCGGTTAATAACCGCTCTATCTCGATAGCTTTATCATATGCCTCCTGCATTGTCTCACATTTTGGCATGCGTTGATCTAAATCTGGCAAAAGTCCTTGCAAAAAACATCTCCTTATATTTTCGTCTATTTTATTCTTGTACGTCTTTAACTCTGTACTTGTATTCTCTGGGGAGTCTACCTTGAATAACTCAGTTAATTCCTGACCCTTTTTCCTCAATCTATTTGCAAATTTTACTACAGATTCGCTGTCTCTTTGAAACATCGAACCTAATTCCGCTTGAAGTTGCCATTCTGTTTTCGTGGGCGTATAAATTTTTTTCAAAGATTTAATTAATTCGGCAATTTTTTTAAACGTTTTACCATTCAATGACTCTTGGACCGCTGAGCTTAAGCATTTCTTTTGTATTAATTTTGTCAAATTTTCTTCTGCAAGTTCAGGTAGCATTTCCTTTGCCGCCTCGCAATTTTTTGTGAAATCGAATAAATCTTCTGACTCTCCCTCGAATAACGGAATAAATGAAATAGCATCTTTAAGTGAAATAAGCTGATTAGTGCTCAGTGACTCAGCCATATTTCTATTAATTTGATTCGAATTTGTTAAACTTGAGTCAAGAATTTCTGAATTATTTTTTATTTCGCCAATTATTGTATTATCACAGTCGTCATCTGATTCACCGCTAAATCCACCGATTATTGTATTATCAATTTCCTTTTGAATTCGTTTCGGTTTTTCGTACGGACCTAGCAATTCACCGTCTTTACTTCGTAATTTTCGTATATTTTTATCATTCGACGTGGATGGTTCTTCCCCCGACATTTGCATGCATATTCACTTAAAATTCTTGCGCATTTTCTTGATTCATTATCGCGACGGACGAGCCCCCAATTGTTACGTCAGGAGAAGGTGGGTTTTTTTTTATAATTGACTTTCAATTTATTTAAAGTTATTCTAAGAAATGGTGTCGCGGCTCGCTCCCGTTTGGGAGAGATCAAGAAAAATGCACAGACATTAAATACAACAAATCAACAGAATTTATTTATAATCAAAAAGAAATAGGCAAAAACAAAAAAAATGTAGTGAATACAAAAATAACTTACGGCGGCGCAATGACTCCTCGGTACTGAATTCTCTCTCTCACTTACGGCGGCGCAATGACTCCTCGGTACTGAATTCTCTCTCTCTCTCTTTGAAGATGTTAACTCTTATTTTCCAAGGATATATTCCTATCCTTTTCTTTTCTCGAACTTGGACGTGTATTTTGCACTGAATCTATTTAATTTCGACACCCGTGAAGCGCGGTCGTGCTTCGTATAAATTTCGGAGAGAACTGCCCAAGGAGTGCATTGTGCTTTGCTTAAATAAACTAGAAAAGGAGGTTGTAACCTCCGGACTTGGGCGGAAAATTCGGGGACCAATCGTATGGCCCTTTTTTCCCCGAATTTTCCCTCGAAGTTCCCGGTTCCTGATGCTTCAGAGTTTTCCCCCTCTCTTCCGCATAGGGACTTTCTTAACGCAAATTTCTTTGTTGGGGGTGTGGGCGGAATTTTCCGTCCCCCCCCCGAATTGTTTCGGGACGCCCAACTCCCTCCACAATTTTATAATTTTTATTTTGTCAATTATTTATTAAGTTTTATTCAATTTATTTATTTTGTAAACTTATTAATATTCTTATTAATAACTTATTAATTATTTATGAAATTATTCTTTTTGTGTTTTATTGTTTTTTATCTAATTTCTATTTGTGTTTTTATTTATTGAATATTTTATATTATTCTAACGTACGTGTTTTTCCTATGTTTTATCTCTTCAATTTGTAGATATGTTTTTACTATTTATTTTACATTTTCGTCTTTTGAATGATTTATAGATATTTATTTCTATTGTTATACTTTTCTAAATTATTTCACATTATTTATTATATTTATCATCTCGTGTCTATCATATAATTTTCGTACCGTTTTCGTGTGGGTTTTAAAATTTATTCCTCACTATTTTATTTAAAACTATTTCCTACTGTTTATTTATCTTTTCTGTATTTCATTAGTTTCCGCTTATTTCTTGTTGTTGTGAAAAATATTTTTAAGATATTAAAAGACGTGGCAACGTTGCGATGCAAAATATTTATTCTCGGCATGCCTCAATATTGGGTTTTTCCTTATTTTTGTCTGTTCCATGCGTCGGTAATCGCTATCCTCCCTAATGGCTTTATTGCTCTCCAACGGTCCCTTAGATCTTGGGCCTTTTCGCTTTGGAGTTTTCCCATTTTTTTCTGTGTAACTGTTGTAGGTCCTTTCAGGGATATGTATTTTAATGCTTAAGAAAAAGGGCAGAATTCTTGAATATTGATTTAAAAGATATGGGCGAACGTCTCGAATATTCCATCTCGGAATATTCGACGGACGTCACAGTCTTATGGTCCAAGTCTTGTTTTTTACAAAATCCAAAGTCATTTTATCTTCGGTAATTGTTTCAATTACCGTAGACACTGTTTCATACATGACAGGGAGAGAGGTCAACAAATACGACACCTTTTGAAGGTTTCACCATTGAATGGTGAAATATTTCTCCTGTCCTTTGACTTACGGTGGTATACAGATTCTGTATACCCTGCTAGCTGCTGCCCTGAAAAACGTCTACGGTAATTGAAACTAAGAAATCCCCAATAACCATGACTAATATCATCATCACTCCGTCGTTCTTAGTGTCAATCCTCGTATATATTATACATATTTCAAACGCATACATACCTCGTGTCTTGATATATCAGCGTGCTTATCTTTTTTTCGTTGACCTTATGGAAGAAAATCGGTTATTTTATTTATTCAGCAAAATATTTTCAGGAAACAAATGGACAAACACATCGAGAAGTATACAGGTGAGTGAATGTGATCAATTAGTATTACATCAACTTAAATTTATAAATTGATTTGTCAATAATTACTGTCATGCAAGCGCGAAGTTTCGATATCCTCGAAATTCTATTTTCCTTGTATCGTGTGGTTGATTAAAATAAAATTCATTGGACAGCAATTTTTTTTGGTCTGACTCACACTTTCTAAACTTCTAGATACGAAAAAAATAACATTTTCGAGTTGTACTAATATATTGCTGATTATAAAAAATATCGATGAGAGATGCAAAAACGTAGCTGAAGTCATGGAAAGCCGCATATGCAACCCCAGACTAATTTTGGGTTCAACAAACATTTTGTTTTGCTTACGGCAAATTAAATTATAGATGAGGCGATCCATTTCACTTCCGCCAATAGAAAAAAAATTCCACAAATAATTTTGAAAAATCGAGTAACTTTATTGAAAAATATTCACCGAGTGTCGAAATTTTTTAAAAAATTTGTGACGTTTTTTCTCGTTGATTGCCATTTTTTAACATTTTTCCATTCAAATAGGTGTATCTTTGGCAGGATTTGATGTATTTACATTTGTGAAAAACGAAAATCTGCGTCTTTTTATGGCCATCCAGGAAAAAAATAATTTAGATTTTATTGAGTAAGTCGAACGTCCGTTTCCTAAACACCGTGAAGTAACAGGTATTTTTTTTCTTATTAATATATTAATGAAAAGCTATTTCTCTTTTTTTTTTATTAATATATTGATGAAAAAAAATAGCTGTTACTTCACGGTGTTTAGGAATCCCATAATATAAAACATACTGAAAATTCGTTTTTAGTATTCACAATTCGGGGAAATTTAAAAAAATAAAAAAACGAGTCGTCTTAAAAAGACGCAGATTCTCATTTTTTACAAATGTAAATACGTCAAATCCTGCGTCCTAAAAAGACGCAGATTTTCGTTTTTTACAAATGTAAATACGTCAAATCCTGCCAAAGATACACCTATTTGAATGGAAAAATGTTAAGAAATGGCAATCAACGAGAAAAAACTTCAGAAATTTTTTAAAAAATTTCTACACTCAGTGAATATTTTTCAATAAAGTTACTCGATTTTTCAAAATTATTTTTAGATTTTTTTCAACTGCCGGAAGTGAAATGGATTGCCTCATATATAATTTAATTTGCCGTAAACAAAAAAATATTTGTTGAACCCAAAATTAGTTGAGGGTTGCATATGCGGCTTTCCATGACTTCAGCTACGTTTTTGCAACTCTCATCGATATTTTTTAGAATCAGCAATATATTAGTACAACTCGAAAATGTTTTTTTTTCATATCTAGAAGTTTAGAAAGTGTGAGTCAGACCAAAAAAAATTGCTGTCCAAAGAACTTTATTTTAATCAACTATATGATACAAGAATAATAGAATTTCGAGGATATCGAAACTTTGCGCTCGCATGACAGTAATTATTGACACGTCAATTTCTAAATTTAAGTTGATGTAATACTAATTAATCACATTCACTCACCTGCATACTTCTCAATGTGTTTGCCCATTTGTTTCCTAAAAATATTGTGCTAAATAAATAAATAAAAACGATTTTCTTCCATAAGGTCAACGAAAAGAAGATAAGCACGCTGATATATCAAGACACGAGGTATGTATGCGTTTGAAATATGTATAATATGTACGAGGATTGACACTAAGAACGACGGAGTGATGATGATGTTAGTCATGGTTATCGGGGACGTCTTAGTTTCAATTACCGTAGGCGTTTTTTTTAGGGCAGCAGCTCGCAGTGTATACAGAATCTGTGTACCACTGTAAGTCGGGCCACGTTATCCTTTGCAGAAAAAAATAGTACTTACGGTAATTAAAACTGATAACCATATAAGAGATCTGATAAAAGGATAAAAAATTACAATGTCAAGTATTTTAAGTTTTTTTTATAGGTTTCCAACGACTGGTCTCTGTAAATCTTGACAAATCGATGTACACTACGTCCACGTAGATCTATGAAGATCTAGATAGACAATATCAACTTTCGTTAATGCTTCTACTAAATCATCTATGTAGATCTATCCAGATCTATGTAAATTTTGACAGACCGATGTACACTACGTCCACGTAGATCTATGTAGATCTAGATAGACAAGATCAACGTTGGTTCACGCTTCTACCAAGTCATCCATGTAGATCTATCCAGGTCTATGTAGTTCTTGACACAGTGGAAATATGAGTTGATGGAATATCTACCAGTCGTCTGCATAGGTCTTAATAGATCTACGTGGATCTGTAGACGGTAAGATATTATTTTCAACGTTACGTACTTGCAGGTCTACCCAGGTCCATCGAGATCACTACTAAGTCAAATAGACTATGGTGAAATATATACCAAGTAATCTATGTAGATCTTGGTAGATCTACGTAAACCTGTATAGTCAGCGAAGTCAAACTTTGGTGAAATCTATCTGATAGTCTATGATAATCTATCTAGATGTGCGTGGCTTGTAGCTAGACTTTTTTTGCAATCGTCCAGTCTACATTCAAGTCTATAATCGTCCCAGTTGGTGTACTTACATAGACGTCCCATCGTAGATCTATCTTTCGTACACATAGACCAATTTTCTTTTACACGGGTAAGAATTGAAATTGACATTCTATATTTTGCGGTGCGCATTTGATTTTTCACTGGGAGCACTGCAATTTCTAATTATATGCCTTGAATATTCTACTGAGACTATTGTCAATTTTATAGTTCAAGCACAGTGGATTTCGTCGTTTCTGCTTGTGATTTCTACTTTGTCATTTTTCTGCGAGAACATTGCATTTTTTACAGTGTAATTCAGCATTTATAATAGTTTGAAAAGTAGAAACGACGTTAAATCCATTAATTTATAATGGATTCCCACACTGAGAGAAAAAATTACTGAATTTCAGAACATGAATTTATTAATTAAATGAAAGTATTAACTCGATTATTTATTTGTTGAACCAAGAAAATCACTCTTTATTTACAAAAATATTTTCACAAATCTATTACTCCATTATATTAAACTCTTATTTAATAGTAACAATTAAATGCATGATAGATTTCATTAAATTTGTTTTCATTGGATTAATTACATTGATCGCATCATAAACATAAGATTATTTGAATCTGAAAAACGAATTCAATACAAAATAATTTTTTTCGAAAAAATTATTTTCTTGCAATAAAGTAATTATTATTTTACTTCAAAAAATATTTTTATTTGAATAGATTTGATTGAATTTGTATTCATTAGATTAATTACATTTATCGCATCATAAATATTAGATATAAAATTGATTGTGATTATTTGAAAAGAAGCTGTAGTGAAATAAATAACACATTATTTTATTCCAATAGAATATTTGTTTGGAATGATGAAATTTTTATTTCCTTCAAGCAGAGAACTATCATTTCTACAGTATACTTTAATAGTATACATAAGTTGTTAAAAATTAAAAAACTGGTTTTTTAAATGTTTTCTTATATTCGAATCTTCATGACTCCTAACTTTTTTCAAGTGCATAGTAGTAGTCGATAGCGTAATAGGTAGCGTGTTAGGTAGTTAGGTAGGTTAGGTATGATGGTAGGTAGGGTCGAGGGTTCGAATCTCGGTCGGACAGAGAAAGTAGATCGGAGAATTGGCGCAGATTTGTCTTTTTTTCTATTTGTCTCTTTTTGGGGTCACTAAACTATGCATATTAAATTATTTGGCAAGGGCTATATATTTTTTATAAAATGTTTAGCAACAATTAATAAACACGCATTTGATTGAATCAATCATTTTTCCTGTTGATTGGACTAATTAATTTGTTGATTCAAGAAATTTTTTTTCTCCGTGCTTCCTGTATTAAAAGACATATTGTTAGATTCAAGTAAATTCGTTTATTGAAACAGAAATTTATGGAATTGACTGAAAAAAATGAACCAAGTAAATATATAAGGGAACCAATCTAATATGTTTTGGCAAATAATGGAAAAAAATGACTTTGTGCCTTCCCACACAGCAAAATTGATCCCGGGACCATCCCGAGATAGTCCCATTCGTGTCCTACCAAGATAGTACGTCTTATGAACGTCTATGGGAGGAACCAGTGAGATATTGTTCTACCCGGGATTAATATTAGATGTCTTGAGGATATCCTGTCGCAACCGTAATTAGACGATCCCAACGCACTCTCTTATAGACGTCTGTGGGAGGTAGTGGTAGGACATTGTTCCACCCGAGATTAATATAGCATGTCTTGAAGATATCCTGCCATCACCGTGTGTGGACAATCGTACCGCACTCACTTGTAGATGTCTGTGGGAGGTACTAGTAAGACATCGGTCTACTCGAGATTAATATAGGATGTCTTGAGGATATCCTGTCGCAACCGTGTTTAGACGATCCCAGTGCACTCCCTTATAGATGTATCTGGACGGTACCGGTAGGACATTGTTCTACCCGAGTTTGATATGAGATGTCTTGTAGATATCCTGCCGTTACCGTGTGTAGACGATCCCAACGCACTCTATTAGAGACGTCTGTGGGAGGTACTGGTAGGACATTATTCTACCCGAGATTAATATAGGATGTCTCTAGGATATCCTGCCGTGACCGCGTGTAGACGATCGTACCGCACTATCTTGTAGATGTCTGTGGGAGGTACTAGTAGGACATTGGTCTACTAGAGATTAATATAGGATGTCTTGAGGATATCCTATCGTAACCGTGTTTTGACGATCCCAGCGTATTCTCTTAGAGATGTCTCTGGGAGGTACCGGTAAGACATTGTTCTACGCGAGATTAATATAGGATGTCTTGAGGCTATCCTGTCGTAACCGTGTTTTAACGATCCCAGCGCACTCTCATATAGATGTCTCTGGGAGGTGCCGGTAAGACATTGTTCTACGCGAGATTAATATGGGATGTCTTGAGGATATCCTGCCGTAACCGTGTGTAGACGATCCCAGCGGACTCTTAGGGATGTCTATAGGAGGTCAGCCATTCCGCGGCGTTAGTTCCAGACTCGCCGCGAGATGGCAAAGGCTCTCACATACGGATCATGCAAATAGAATGCTTATATAGCCGAGCGTGAACACGGACATTTGACACCGAAAGGAGTCAGACCTCATAAGAGGCCATATTACAAGGAGTACTTGCTGTCTCCCTCTGCACTGTACCCATTTTATTGAAATTTAATTAATTAATTAATATTAATTAATATTCAATCGAAATAAACTAATAATCCACTGCTGTGTTGGCAGTCCAAGAGACGTCCCGAAGACATCCCAAAGACATCCTGGGACGGCAGTGGGACCATCCTATTGCGGTAATCACTGCGGACATTTCAGAGCCCATGGGAATCCCATGGGACTATCCCATTACCATCACGGGACAATTGAGTCAATTGACGTGATGTTCAAAAGACGTACTTGGGACGTATCATTGCTAGGTCTGATAATTCTGGAATACCTTGGTGACGTCTTTAAGAAGTCTCGATAATATCTCATCGATATCTCCACTCTGCTGTATTTACAGTCCAAGAGACGTCCCGCAGACATCCCGGGACGACAATGGGACGATCCCATTCCGGTAATCACTGCGGACACTTTAGAGCCCATGGGACCATCCCATTACCATCACGGGACAATTCACGTGATGTCCGAAAGACGTACTTGGGACGTATTTTTGTTGTGTGGGTTCAAAACTTTATTTTATTGGTTCTAGTAATTTTTTCTCTCAGTCGTGCAGTGCGTATGTTCTGCTTTGAATTCAGTAATTTTTCAAATATTATACGTGAATTGTCACCGATCATCTTTTCCGTATAATTTTTTGTAAAAATGACAGCAGCTTTAAAATGGCCGAACGAAACGAAAAGGGCTATGCTTTAAAAAAACTTGCAAAAATCGATGGTTGAACATTAAAAATCTACCAATAATCGAAAAATCATCAGAATCGGATGAACAAATCGGTGTTTTGAAGCTTCAACGATTACAATGAGAATGAGCACAATAGGGATTCAAAATTTTGAGCGGAACATAAATGACTTCTATCTTAGTGGACAGATTCAATTTTGGCCAAAATGCAAAAAAAAAAAAAAATTTTTTCTCAAATCTTATATCTATATGTATTTTAATCCCTTGAACACGAATTTACCAATAGTTTTTTCAAAAAATCAAAATTTTTATGAATTTTCATCAAAAAGATTTTTGCTCAATTTTAGCCCCATTCTGAAAAACCTCAAAATCTTGCAAGAACCATTTTCTTAAATTCAAGAATAGTTGCTTCCTCTTTCTATATACACTCAACATACGAGTGTATGGTTTCGAGTGGATTCAGCATCCGGAATTTTTGGTTCATTTTCCCTCGAACGCGCACAATGTCCCGATATGCATGGAGCAATATCTTCAAAACTCAACCTGGGGAAGGCACAGCTTCTCTTCACCCCCTGGTATGAACACGAACGAGCCAACTTACTCACGGACATTTTCCCTCCGCGTGAGCATAGCTGCGGAGAAAGAGGGATGGAGAAGAAGAGAGTGAGACAAGAGAGAACATGCCGTTGCCTTTCCTCCGGCCGTTATGGCCCTTAACAAGCCTCTGGTGCTGTTTGGGGCCAAACCAGCGAACCAAGCTAGTCAAGGCGAAGAGAGCCAGCCAGCCGGGCGCCTGGTTTTCGGGCGTGAAAGCGGAACACGCCGCGTCGTTTCCGGATTGCCGTTGTACCAACACTATTCATCTTTCTCTCTCTCTCTCTCTCTCTCTCTCTCTCTCTCTCTCTCTCTCTCTCTCTCTCTCTCTCTCTCTCTCTCTTGGTCTTTCTTTCTCTCTCTTGGTTTCTCTTGGTCTCTCTCTCTCTCTCTCTCTCTCCCACTCTCTCTCTCTCTCCCTCTCTCTCTCTCTCTCCCTCTCTCTCTCTCCCTCTCTCTCTCTCTCTCTCTCTTTCTCTTTCTCTCTCTCTGTATTGAAATCTCTGCGTCGTTTTGTACATACATCGCCTTTACAGGTTTCGCACACCACATAATTGCAAGTGTGTACTCAGGAAAGCCTCTCCCCCTCTCTTCCTTCTTCTCTTGTTCTCTTTGTACTTGCGAGAATTTACAATGCGTGCTAACTAATCGAATCATGCTGCGTGGCTGAGAGTCTGCAAAACAAAATAAGAACAAGAAAAGATATTCTGTAGACTGTGTCTTAAGGCGGTATTTTGGTCGAGAGGCACAATTAAACGTTTTGTCAAGCTCAATTAAAACAAAAATATTTATTTTCACCTTTCTTTTTTTTTTACAACATATTTAATTTTGACAGTATACGGAAAAAAATGGTTGGTTGGGACAACGAACTGATTATTAGTTGGGAATATTTCGGTTACCGTAAACATCTGCTTCGTTACAATAAACCACCTATCATTAGTTCCATCTACTATTCATAGTTAGTTGACGAGACTACTCAACACAACTGACTTGATTAGTCGGTCTAACTAATAAAATAGTATTCAAGAGGGTAAAGGGTGACAACTAATTTTATAGGCACTATAGCCAACTATATGATTATTGCTCCAGATTTATCAGTACCCCAAAAATCCGCCAGGTTTTTGCCGGCCAAAAGTTGCCGGCCGGCTTTTAAAAATGAAAATATTTTGATTCGCCAAGCGGCGTTTTAAAGGGGACATATTCAGCTTCATTCCGCTTTTACCAAAAAAAATTCCAATTTTTTTCAAACCGGTACGCCCTTTGAAACATGGTCGTTTTCGGCTTTTTTCGGTATTATAATTTTTGCGCACGGCCTATGAAAAAATTTGACGACTGTTTTTCTCGTGAAGAACTTGTGGTGGGGAGTATCTTAGCCCCAATTTTGTTTTTCAAAAAGTTTTGTACGATTTTTTATCGCAAAAATATTCAATTGTTCGCAAAAAACGACCATATTTATAAACTGAAGCGTAACTCTAAAACTACTGGGTTTCGTGAAATCACTAAGGAGGTAAAAAGTTGCATACAATCATTCTGGATTCAATAAAAAAATGCCCAATTTTTTTTCGAAATTTTTTTTTTCTAATTTTTCCTGTAAGCGAGATATTTTTTATCTTAAACAATCGGTTCTCTTACCTCATCTACACGGCTTTTTCATCGGAAAACCCGGCGGAAAAATTTTCGAAAAAAAAATTTGATAATAAATTCTAAAAATATTTCATTGAATCCAGAATGATTGTATGCAACTTTTTACCCTCTTAGTGATTCCACAAAAACCCAGTAATTTTAGAGTTACGCTGAATTTTATAAGTATGGTTGTTTTTTGTGAAAAATTGAATATTTTTGCGAAAAAAGACTTTTTAAAAAACAAAATTGAAGCTAATACTTCCCACCGCAAGTTTTTCATGGAAAAAACAGTCAAAAAACATTTCCATGGGTCGCGCCTCAAAATTACTTTGCCAAAAAAAAGCTGAAAAACGACCATCTTTCAAAGGGCGTATCGAGTTAAAAAAAAAAAGAGAAAAACAAGTACGGAAATATACTCAACCCCAAAGATTATCCAACATTATATTGAACTTGCTTTCACACGCTGTAACTCATAATTATAAACAATGTAATAAAAATTACAAGTTACGGATACAAAATTTGTCGCTTTATTGAATCCCTAAATAATGTGCATGTTCTTTTTTTTAACGTTATGGATCATTTGTGATAATAGTGGATGAACTTTTAGTGAGCGAAATAAAATAATGAGACAGCAATGTGCAAGTTTCTAATACGAGCACGGCAATTTTTCTATTTGGAATGGAATATTCTCCGCTGCAAATTTTACTTTTTTTTCAATTGTAATTTATAATGGAACGCGCATACATTACACATTACTTTTTCATTTGTAATGGAACACGCATCGATTACACATCATTTTTTAGGCACTCGCTCATTTATGACAGAAAGTGCCTATTGCAATCGCCTCGAAATCTGCGTCGGATGTCCGTCCACACCCAGATCTCAGAAACCGGTGTACGGAATGCAATTTTTTTTGGAGAGTAGTTGCGTATGGTTGTAATCTCTATGCCCAAGGAGTTTAAATCGAAACGGATACTGCAAAGCAAAGATTTTTGGAAAAATAGCCATTTGTAAGCAAAAAAAAGACGGTTCATGACCATATATAATTGAAACTTGGAATTTCACAAACGAATTTTTCTTTAACTCACACAATGTGTGTATATGATTGTAGACAAATGTCTGACGAAGTATGAATCCAATCAGACACCATTAAGTTCACAATTTTGGCAAAAAACACCATTTTAACCAAAAAATGCTATTTCTATCTATATGCACTTGGATCTCCGAAGTTCACGGACGAATTTTTCTCTAACTCACACAATGTCTGTATATGATTGTAAACAAATGTCCCACGAAGTATTAATCCGATCAGACACCATTACGTTTACTATTTTTGCAAAGAAAACACAATTTTTAACGAAAAAACTGCTATTTCTTTCCATGTACACTCGGAACTCAAAAGTTTACGAACGAATTTCTTTCTAACTTACAGAATTTGTGTATATGATTATAAACAAATACCCCATGAAGTTTCAATCTAATTAGACACTGCTAAGTGAATAACTTTGGCACAAAAACAATATTTTTAACGAAAAAATAGTATTTTTCTCACTGACAGAATTTCTATACGACTGTAAACAAGCACATATCACTTTCACGTAAAGCATAGACCTGCGTATGCGACGTCGCCATGTACGTCACGATGCCGCTACGCCACGTACAGAGTAAAAGGGGGAACTAAAAACGGCCTGAGCGCGCCAAATTCAAAACCCATATTGCTCTTATAAATAGTACATAGTTCTTTTGTGTGCTTGCGCTCCGTTGGCAATATGGCGATCACCCGCGCGTTTCAGACATGAAAAAATAGCATCTGAGCATTGATTTATGACCTAAAGCTTTTTTACTTATTATAAATGGACTGATAATCATTAAATGATTTAAGTGTCATGATAAATATGCCCATCTCAAATGTCACTAATATTCTTCATTACTGCCTAATATTTTAACGATTCTGTGAATATAATCTATCAAAGCATGTAAATGATATGATTGTTTAGATACTTTTATATCATATTGATTATATTTAAATCTGTGTTTTTAATAACGATTAATAGAATTTATCCGATTACTCGATGTTCACAATGAATCAAAGGGTTTGAATTACGGTGTGAGTGCCTATTAAGACGTCCTTAAGGGACATGTTAACCACCATTCAAAATATATCATAAAAACAAAATGTATGATCCTTATATTCTAAAGTTGTGAGTACCTACTAATATAATCCTTGAAATTCGATCGCAAACTTTATTAACAGTTGCCTTTATGAAGGACGAAACATGCGACTCAATATTATCACAAACAATTGACAGTAACATGAAAACAATATAGTATTTCCATACCGAATAAATCAAGACAATGATCAAGAATATGGAGCGCGAAGCGCGACGACAACGCACTGTGGGCAGAATCACAGAAAAATCGGCAAAACCCAAAAATTGAGTGTTCTCATTTCGTATTTCTATGTATGTCATTTCAAAGACCAGGTATTTGTAAGCCCTATTGTAAAAGGACCGGTCCCTACCCTTCGCGGTACTCGACTTACGACAGTCTGAACTCGACCGTTCGAGAGTGAAGAACGTAGCGATTTTGTACCCTGAAATTTTCGATTCGCGCAAAGTGAAATATATTTTGTTCTACGCTACCGATTTCAAATCGGTAAAATGGGAGATAATCTTGAAGGTATGTAGAATATTATCATGTCAAATAGTTTTTTGAAATTTGAAATATTGTATGTATAAAAGAGTGTTCAATGTATGCATTTTAAGCAAGCTTGTAAATTTATTTTTCCAAAAGAAGTATAAAAATAGTTGTGATCCCAGGAGATCCCAGACTTTTGAACATTGTAGCCTATTGATAATGTTATTAAGATTAGAATTTATAAAAAAAATTCTGCAGATTGTTGCATATCTGGCTTTGGGAACCGGAATTCTCATGTCGCGCAACGCTTGGCTTCTTTGTTCAGGCTGGGCGCATAGTCCCCAGCAGGTAAACGTATACCTGCTGGGGACAATAGCCGGTCCTTGTGGAATATAAAATAATTTTCTACCCAGTGATCTATTCGTAAAGAGTCATGATTCATGTAACGGGTGTTCAAAATGTTACAATAATTTATTCTATTATTTACAATTAGATTAAAATTTTTCCCATGAACACATTCATTTTTAGTAAATGTTTATCATACTTGTTTTATTCTAGGTTCACGTGCCATGGATTACACGTGCACTTATCAGGATATTTTTGGAATGATTAAGGAGAAATTTAAATTGTGCCTGGATGAGCAACTTCAGATTTTGGAGGAAAAAATTACTCTTGAGTCATCCGAATCTTTCACGATTGACAACAATGAAAAGGATTCATTAAAAAAATTACTTTGTAATATCAAAAGTAGATGGCGCGAAGTGCACAGAAGCCACGATGCATTTAAAAAAAAAATGAAAAATGGTTGCAAACTTCAATAACTATTTTGGTAATTAATTTTATTGATGTTTCGAAAACTCGAGTTATGGGTCAAGATGTATAGTATAACGCTCGCGCTATTTTTTTCAGAATTGTACGAAACCAATTGGAGAGCCATCAACTTCAGGTGTATCTGGGCGACCTCGAAAATTGAGTTTCGAAGAGTCGAGTGAAGGTACCAAGAAAAGAAGGGCTTTAGAAGTCAGTGAAAAGCATTGCGTGGAGGAATTAAGTTTGGCCACCAGGATGAGACTCAGTTCTGCAGGATTAAACGATGCTGCCACTATTTTAAAAAACATCACAACAAAATCTCCCTCAAGAGCTGCGAGATACCGAACAGCATATGAATCGTCGATAGATCCACGGCTAGTTGAGATGTCTGGAGATGAATCACTGATAGATTTTGTAAATGCAAAACTAACAAAACAGCAATACATAGACATCAGGCGATCTTTGAGAAATAAAAAAGTTGCTATTTATCCATCGTACGCAAAAGTCGTTGCTGCTAAAAACCGTTGTTACCCTTCAGATATAACGGTAACTGAGACTTTAGCCGAAGTGAAATTACAGTCTTTGATTGATCACACTTGCGACAGAATTCTAAAGTTGCAAACTGACGTGATTAACTCTTTGCGCCCTGAAGAATCGAAGAATTTAAGACTAATTTGTAAATGGGGTTGTGATGGAAGCTCTGGGCACAGTGAATACAAACAAAAGTTTACGAATGCTGAGAGTTCTGATGCGAGTATATTTTTAACGTCTTTAGCTCCATTGCAAATTTTAGGATCGGATATCTCAAAAAAAGAATTCGTCCTTTGGAAAAATCCCAGGCCCTCATCTCCACGGTATTGTCGCCCTATTAGAATTCAATTTTTAATAGAAACTGTGTCGTCAACGATTCAGGAACGGCAACACGTTGATAATCAGATCGAGTCTCTCACCCCTTTTACGACATTTATTGACGGGAAGGAAGTTACTGTTAAATACGAGCTGTATTTCACTATGATTGACGGCAAAGTTTGCAACTCCGTGACAAATACAAAATCCGCAATGAGAACAGCGACCATGCAAGACGTTTTCAATCGACTCCTCTTAACTTCAGATCCGTACATATCGAGCATGGGCAAGCAGTATCCGAAAAAAGCAAAAAGTTTATCACCAGAAGCATTGCAACTTTTGCTCTGTACCGATAGTTCTCGCGATAAGTATGGTTTAGGTGAATTAATGGAATACACGAGTGACGAATCAGAATCCACCAATTCCTCTGACGACGGCGATCGCGATTCCGACGCTGACGATTATGATTAATATTGAAATCAGGAATAATTATTAATAATTAATATTATTATTATTATTATTATTAATTATTAATTATTCTATGTAACGCACGTATTATTTTCGGTAAAATTTAATTCGTTAAGTGTCGATTGCTGTTTCAAATGTATTTAGCAATAAAATTCGTTAAAAATGATTTATAACTAATTTTCCGAAATTATTTGAAAACTTTCCCTCACTTCCAGACAATCGTTTTGTTTTCCCCAAAACTCATTCAAAATTTCTAAAAAACAACCTTCAAAACACAAATATTGATTTCTGATAGCAAAAGTTGCTTATGAGTAAGATAAAAATATATTTTCGGTTCGCCATTTTGTTTTTTTTCGAAATTTTGATTCAGGATTTTCAATAAGTGACTTTTAAACCGCAAATTTACCGATCCCTACACAAATCGGATGCTTTTTAGTAATGCAGATAGTCACTTCCGGTCCGCCATTTTGTTTTTTCGAAATTTTGATTAGAGATTTTCAATAAGTGACTTTTAAACCGCAAATTTACCGACCCCTACTCAAATCGGATTCTTTTTAGTAACGCAGATAGTCATTTCCGGTCCGCCATTTTGTTTTTTCGAAATTTTGTTTCAAGATTTTCAATAAGTGACTTTTAAACCGCAAATTTACCGATCCCTACTCAAATCGGATGCTTTTTAGTAACGCAGATAGTCACTTCCGGTCTGCCATTTTGTTTTTTCAAAATTTGGATTTGAGATTTTTAATCAGTGACTTTTAAACCGCTAATTTACCGATCCCTACTCAAATCGGATTCTTTTTAGTAACGCAGATAGTCACTTCCGGTCCGCCATTTTGTTTTTTCGAAATTTTGATTCCAGATTTGAAATCAGCGAGGTTAAAAACTTAAGAATCACCATTGCTTTTTTCAGTACGCACATCGGCCTAGTTTTGCCGATTTTTCTGTGATTCTACCCACAGTGCAACGGTGCGCGAAGCGCTGGGGGGGGGGGGGCGAAGCCCCCCAACGAGTACGTGAAACCAGCGGCGGTTTATACACTAGGCCCGCTAGGCCTAGGCCTAGGGTGCCACCACACAAAGGGGTGCCGCCCTAGAAGGGTATAAAGGGGGCGCCATGACATCCCTAGCAGAATGGGCGACCGTACAAATAACGATGGAAACGACGGTGGCTTTGTGCAAAATTTATACCGATCAAACCACTGCAAAAGGCACGATCCCGAAAAATAAATTAGATACAGTTTTTCAGCATCGGTGGTTGCTGTGATGGTATCGGCGGTTTTTTGTTGTAAAACCACCCTAGAGGATTTTGGGTTCAGTCGTTTTTGTGGTGGTTTCGGTCGTCGTTGGTTATGAAACGACCACGTTCGAAACAGGACCGTGGTTCTTGCGGTATAAATTTTGCACAAAACCGCCGTCGTTTTCATAGTGGTTTTGACGATGGTTTGACGCGGTCGTTCGATATGCTAGGGATACTATCAATCTGTTACCGTTCAACTAACCAGGAGGCAATCACTGAATCTGCGAACACAGGTTTCGTTGATGTGGCAGAAACCAATACCGTTATCAAAAAATTCGCAAGTGCTAAAGCAAGAAAGTGAACGATTTAGACCGGGGAAGGGAACAATTAGATTATATACGCATCCGTCCTAGAAGTAAACACGTGTATATGCTTGATATTTTGGTATATTGTTTATTTATATTATTTCTTGAAGAATATAAAAATTATTAATGTTATTCTACGATTTTCTGACTTCTTTATTATAAGTGGGGAGGGGGGGGGCACTAATTTTGTCAGGCTTAGGGCGCGAATTTTCGTAAACCGTCCCTGCGCGAAACGTACTTGTTTAATTTGTAATGGCACTTGCATCCATTACACATTACTTTTTTAAATTTGTAATGGAACACGCATCCATTACATATTACTTTTTTATTTGTAATGGCACATGCATCCGTTACACATTACTTTTTTTAATTTGTAATGGCACATGCATCCGTTACACATTACTTTTTTTAATTTGTAATGGGACATGCATCCATTACACATTACTTTTGTAATTTGTAATGGAAAAGTCATTTTTCCGTGGGCCCAAGTAGATTTTTCATCCAGCCGTTGAGGTTAAACATTTTTCCATCGTATCTTCCATCAAGGAAAACTCTCGATCGTCCTCGGCCAATATGTGTGCTTGAATTATCCCCAAACGGATCTTCTTTCCATTCTTTAACACTCTCACGGTTTCGCGTAAGACATGCACTTGATATTGGTGTGCGCGATCGCGTGCGTCGACTTTAATACGCACCGTGAAACGCAAGTGATCTTCCCTCTCTGTTTATCTATGGCGCTCTCGTATTCGATAGTTCGACCGAGAGCGCGGATCGAGGATCCACGCTGATAGATCGCGAGCGAGGTCCGGGTACATACGAGCATAGCGTTTTATATACTTACTGCACCTTTTCTCGCGTTGCAGCGGAATCCTGCGGACTTTCAATGCATTTCTCAGGCTTCGAGACGCGAGAGAAGAGAGAGAGAGAGAGAGAGAGAGAGAGAGAGAGAGAGAGAGAGAGAGAGAGAGAGAGAGAGAGAGAGAGAGAGAGAGAGAGGTAGAAGGAGAGATGGACGCGCTTAAACCGAGTAAAGAGGATGAATAACATTTGTACTTTGCGTATTCCACACGCGTGTTTTATAGCAACTGCGAGGAGAGAGGGCCATTCGCGTGCTCTGCATATGTTGAACAAATGCGACTTATTCCCATATAGTATACATACAATCAACCTACCGAGAGTTCGACGAGCCGAGATCTTCTCTCTTTATTGTCCGTTTACAAAACTGACAAACTACCTTTTATTTCTGGGTGGACTTTTCTTTACTTCAGTTTTATTTCTGGGTGGACTCTTCTTCACTTCATTTTGGTTTACACCGTTTTCCAAATTTAAAAGGAGCCATAAACTTTCCTCCGGGATTGAAAAGTATTTTAAGCACTTTGTTTTTAATTGCAATGTTTGGGGAATGACTTTTATCGATAGGATTTTTTTTACCATGAATTTTATCTACTTTCAGACTTCCATTCGTTAAGGCGGTATTCTGGTCGAAAGACAAAATATACCATATACAATATACAGAATATACAGAATACATTTTGCAAAAAAAAAGTGTTTTTACCACTCTTTTTTTGCAACATATTTATTAATATTTTGACGGTAAAGAAACAAATTTTTCGAGAAAAAAAGTGAAAATCAAATAAGGTCTAAACTGGTAAAGTTGGGGCTAAAAAAGGGGTGTGCTGGCTGACACGATTGCAACCCTTCTAGTCATTTGAAAAAAAAATTACAAAAAGATTCTTATTTAGTAAGAATGTCGTAAATTAGAAGAATAGCTCGTACTTCAGAGAAAACGAAAAAAAAAAAAATTCGCAAAATGTCGTATGAATTAAAAAAAGGCGTTTTTCGACTCTTTTTTTCATGGTTTTTAATTTTTTTACAATAGTAAACAAAATAATTTTGATACAAAAGTGGTAGATGCGATGGAGAGTTATACGTTAAAGATTGGTAAAAAATTTGAAGTAAATCGGTTGAGTAGAACTTGAGATATCATGTCAGCCGTGTTGAGAAAAGTAGTTTTGAGAAAAACGTCAATAGACCGATTTGTTCCAACGTGACGGGCGTAGTTGCTGCGTCACTAAAATAGCTATAACTTTGCAAATTATTGGAATAAAAAAATTTCCTTTCGAGGATATATTTTTAAAGGTCTAATCTTTAAGAATATGCAAAGAAAAACGATTTTTTCAAAATTCCACACCAGAATACCACCTTGATGTTACGCTCTGACGTGACAGGCATAGTTGCTGCGTCATTAAAATAACTATAACTTCGTAAATTATTGGAATTTAAACATTTTATTTCCAGGATATATTCTTAAAGGTCTAATAACTTTGAGAATATGAAAAAGGAAATTAATTTTTTTCAAAATTCTAGACCAGAATACCCCCTTAAAGTTGCGCTCCGACGTGACGGGCATAGTTGCTGCGCCACTAAAATAACTGTAACTCCGTAAATTATTGGAATTAAAAAATTACCTTCCGAGAATATATTCTTAAAGCTCTAAGCTCTAATAATATGCAAAAAAATTGATTTTTTCAAAATTCTAGACCAGAATACTGCCTTAAGGTAATCGTTCTGCCGCGTGCTTATCAGATATCTGAATTCAGTCTAAACTCAGGCATTCTCAATTGAATTTCATAATAAAACATAAAACTTCTATTTTCGACAATCTATTTCATATAAACTAATTTTATTTATAAATACCGATAAATGATCACTGCTTTGATTTCGATTATGCTAGGTTACGTTCCTGTTCTGTGGGTCAACGACCCTTTTTTTCATCAACGGATACGGATTCAGAATTGTTTCATGAGTATGCATGAATTTTTTTAGCCAAAAACTTGGATTTCAGCCACTAAAAAACGCGTCTGAAAGTGCAAAAAGTAAATACTCTCAATCAAACTTGGATTAAACATAGGTCTAGATTTTGTTTTGTACTCCAATAAAGTCGATGACATCACCTCAAACTTTGGGAGTGACCAATCATTAACTCCAAGTATTGATGGAAAAAAAATCATATATCCTTAAAATTGAATTTTATTGACGACGACACGATTACTTTATCAACTCGAAGTTCCGAACGTTGAGATGAACGAAAAATTGAAAAATGTATCTTTTGACGGAACAAATTCGAACCTTTGTCAACACTTTGAAAATCATTCTTGAAATGTCTTTGAATTTTTTCATTTGTTATTTACGAATATTTGCAAGCTTTTTTCGTTAAATAAATACTTTTTCTGATTTTTCGTTCGACTGAACGTTCGAAAGTTCATGTGCATATTACTTTGAAGAAAACAAAAAAACTGCAAAAAATTGAAATGATCAAAAAACGATACGGTGATTATGTTGCAGAACGAAAAGCTGGAGGTAAAACAGAAATGGGCCTCGAGGCTTCTCGGCAAGCTGCGAAAGGACATAACGCAGGAGTATCGGGAAGACTTTGTCCTGAGTATAACGGGAAAGAGGCCGGCTATGTGCGTACTTAGCAATCCCGATCAGAAGGGAAAAATGCGGAGGATCGATTGTCTACGCCAGGCCGACAAGGTTTGACAATTTTTAATCTCACGATTTGCATCGATCGAGCCAAATGAATTATTCTAACTGACCAATTGAATCAATGACAGTCGATAAAAAATACAATAACAATTAAAAATAATAAACAATATTTAAAAAAAATAAGAAATTTGCACATAGCTTCCTCATTTTTTCCGTCGTTCGTCAACCCTCCTTTATGAGGATCTCCCCTTGACCACCTTTATGACATGTATGTTTATTATCATGGCTTCCTCATAAAAGAAGCTTCACGAACGACGGAAGCAAATGAAGAAGCTATGTGCAAATTTCTAATTTTCATGATTTTTTAGCAATTCCCTTCAATTACATTATTAATTGTTTTTGTCGTCCAGTGTATTGGTGCTAGAGAAGTGAACTCGATAGCTACTAAATTAGGAAACTTAGTGTTAACAAGTATTTTTCGAAAATTTCAAAAAATTTTTGCGAACGAACATCTTGAGCATTTTTCACCAAATTCAACCCTAACCATTCTTATCATCTAGTGTATTCATGCAAAAAGTTTTAGCTCGATACTTCTAAAAATGCGGATGTTGGAGCGTTAACAAAATTTTTGATGGAAATTTCAAAAAAAAATTTTAACCGAACCCCTCGGACGATTTTTATGAAATTCGGTATTATTTTTCATTGTCATTGAGTGTATCGTCACAAAAAAAAATCAGCTCGATAAATGCAAAATTACAAAAGTTAGAGAACTTACAAATTTTTTGCGAAAAATTAAATTTTTTTTTCAAACCGAACCTCTTGAGCGATTTTCCCAAATTAAATCCCAACCGTCCTTATTATAAAGTGTATCTGCACATAAAATTTCAGGGTGGTAATTGCAAAATTACGAAAGTTAGACGACTAACAAGCAATTTTCAGAAAATACGCAATCCAGCCAAATAGACAATTATTTTGCAGTTTAAAAAAAAATTGCACTCAGAACAGGGACATAAGTAGTCTACTTATTTACCAAATTTCGAGTCGATCGGCCGAAGCGTTGTCCAGACATATTCATTTTAAGGAAAGCACAAAGCGTACACACACACACACACACACACACACACACACACACACACACACATACGTCCGGACATTTTTTCTAAATGTGATTTCTCGACGTTTTGGGACATTTGATCATACTGACATGAAAATTGCGAAAAAGCTTTTTTCGCGAAAACAAAGCTTCCTTTATGAAGAAGCAAAAAATACCCATAATCAAAAATACTAGAAAATACTTTGCTATGACAACCTTTTTTTCACTCCTGCAGTATGTTTGACTCCCGCGTGGAGAAGAAAAAAAAAGAGAAAGGATTAACTCGTTATCTTGAAATTTGTTCAAATTATACACTCAGTCAAAAAATTAAAGGAACAGCAAAATTTTCGAGATTTTTCAGCGATTTTCCAAAGGCTGCAACTTTGTTAACTTTGGTCGTAAAAATTTTTCAAAAAAAGCATTTTGAAGCTTGAATCTTCTAGTTTCGGAATCTTGAGTCAAAAAAATGTTTGTGGGCATCATCCTCGACGCAATCGAAAGAAATATCACGGTAAAAATTTTCTCGAATCTTTTGCTTTTTACAAAACAGTCGATGGGCTCCAAAAATTTTTTTTAAGCTTAACCAATATATGGATCGTTCAGCTGAATTCTTTGGCTTCAATTTCCTTTTTTATTTTTGTTCTACGACCATTTTTGCTGCGATATCGGCGATTGAACAAAAATTCGTCTTTTTTTTCTTCGATATCTCTGGAACTAATAATCATACAGCAAGTAAACGATGGGTTTCGGAAACTTGAATCTACCCTCTATAAGTGCCTGTTATTGTCATAAACGAAAAAAAATTGATTCCATGCTTAATTTTGACTTGAAAAAGTCAAAAAAATTAGCTTTTTCTTGTTTTAGAAAATCTACCACAACTTTGCAGATATTGCGAAAAATACCAATGTTTTAAAGTCCTTTTTTAGCTCAATATATACCTAAAAACCATGCAAATTTTCAAAACAATCGGTCGAACCGGTTTTTGTGACCGAGTCATCAAACTTTTAGAAAAATTGAAGGAACACGTTTATTGATCCTTAATGACCAATTAATTAATAATGTTAAAAATGAATAAAAAAGTTTTTTCTCTCAAATTTGCATTTAATGAGCGTGAAACTAAAAAAAAATCCACATTTCGAAGTAAAAAAAAATTTTTTCATAATTGAATTTTTTTTTTTTAATTTGAATAAAAAAATTTATTGGCATTTTTTTCAAAATTTTATTTCGATATTTATAAAATATAAAATGCAAAGTTGAGAAAAAAATGTCAATACAATTTTTTTTAGCTTTCACGCTCGTTAAATGCAAATTTAAGAGAAAAAAAAAGAATTTTTTTTTTCAAAATAAACGTGTTCCTTCAATTTTTCTAAAAGTTCGATGACTCGGTCACAAAAAACGGTTCGACCGATTGTTTTGAAAATCGGCTTGGTTTTTAGGTATGTATTGAGCTAAAAAAGGACCTTAAAACATTGGTATTTTTCGCAATATCTGCAAAGTTGTGGTAGATTTTCTAAAACAAGAGAAAAAGCTAATTTTTTGGACTTTTTCAAGTCAAAATTGAGCATGGAAACAGTTTTCTTTCGCTTATGACAATAACAGGCACTTATAGAGGATTGATTCAAGTTTCCGAAACCCACCGTTTACTCGCTGTATGATCATTAGTTCCAGAGATATCGAAGATTTAAAAAAAAGATGAATTTTCGTTCAATCACCGATATCTCAGCGAAAAATGTTCGTAGAACAAAAATGAAGAAAAGCAAATTGAAGATGAAGAATTCAGCTAAACGATCCATAGATTGGTTAAGCTCAGAAATTTTTTTTGGAGCCCATCGACTGTTTTGAAAAAAGCAAAAATTTTGAGAAAATTTTTACCGTGATATTTCTTTCGACTGCGTCGAGGGTGATGCCCACAAAATTTTTTTGACTCAAGATTCCAAAACTAGAAGATTCAAGCTTCAAAATGCTTAAAAAAAAAAAATGTTATGACCAAAATTAACAAAGTTACAGCTTTTGGAAAATCGCTGAAAAATGTCGAAAATTTTGCTGTTCCTTTAACTTTTTGACTGAGTTTTGATTCAAGAATTTACGCCATTTGAACCCTTTAAACTTAACTGAATTCAATGACAAATATTATTTGGTGAAAACTTTTGTATGGCTTTAGACACCTCTGAATGGACATTTTTGAAAATACTCAATATTCGATAAAATTATAATTAAAAACAGAAGCTCTGTATGCCGGTAAAATTTTAGTTCCATCGGTCCATTCATTTTCATTTTTTTTTTAAGCATCACTTTTGGTCTGCTCAGGCCCGAATTTTAAGACCTAAGGATCAAACTTAAGATCAAACTTTCCATTGAACACAAGTTGGAACTTGAAATCGAACTTAAGTTCCAATTTAAGATGAATCTTAAGTTTGGACTTAAGTGTCATTATAAGTTCATATAATCAAGTTCAAACTTTAGTGCGAACTTCAGATCGATCTCAAGTTCAAACTTAAATTTGGTTTGAAGTCTGAACTTAAAATCCATCTTGAGCTTAATCTTAAATTCACTCGAACTCAATTATTTTGACAACTAATGTCAAAAAACACGGTCGAGGGAGGCGATGGAAGAAGTTTGATCGAACTTAAGTTCAAGCTCAGGATGGATCTTAAGATCAAAGTTCAAACCTAATTTAAGTTTGAACTCAAGATCGATCTGAAGTTCGCACTAAAGTTTGAACTTGACTATGAACTTATAATGATACTTAAGTTCAAACTTAAGATTCATCTTAAATTGGAACTTAAGTTCGATCTTTAGTTCCAACTTGAGTTCAATGGAAAGTTTGATCTTAAGATCGATCTTGAAATAGATCTTAAAATCTTAAAATTCGGGCCTTGGACATACTTCAACATTTTAACATGAAAAAATTGAAATTTTGATTTTATTATTGCAAAGCTTTCTCCTTGAGAGAGCAGAAAATTATTATTTGAAAAAAAATTGCAAAAAAGATTTCCACCGGCCGAAAAAAAATTATTCTCCAATCGATTGTTTGAAATTGCGACATTTTTTTTTTGTATTTCTAAAGGTCTGGAGATTGGACCTCGTAATGGTGATCCTCTTCAAGGCAATACCACTTGAGTCCACCGATGGTGAAAGGCTCGAAAAGACTGCGGAATGTGCGCAGCCCGGTCTGTGCGTAAATCCTTATCACATCAACGTGTCCGTCCGGGAACTCGATCTCTACCTCGCAAATTTCATTACGAGTCACGGTAAGTAAGACAAAAACTAAAATTCCTCTCATTAGAGAATGACAATTAATGACAAAGTTTTCGGATTTATTTCGCTACGTAATTGTAGAGATCTAAGAAAAATAGCCCCCGGAAAATCGGCCCCGGAAAATTGATCCCCGGAAAATTGGTCCCCGGAAAGTTGATCCCAGGAAAATTGGTCTCGGAGAATTGATCTCCGGAAAATTGATCCCAGAAAAATGGGCCCCAGGAAAATTGATCCCCGGAAAATTGGCCTCTATTATCGGTGAAAACGTTTATTGAATTGTTCTCGCTAATTGTAGAGATCTAAGAAAAATAGGCCCCGAAAATTGATCCCCGGAAAATTGGTCCCCGGAAAATTGGCCCCGGAAAATTGATCCCACGAAAATTTGTCTCGAAAAATTGATCTCCGGAAAATTGATCCCAGCAAAATGGACCCCAGGAAAATTGATCCCCGAAAAATTGACCTCTATTATCGGTTAAAACGTTTATTGAATTGTTCCATTCGAATAAAAACAACTTTTTCAAATTGTGTAAGTAGAACTCGATCTTATCGAAAAGAAAAAAAAATCAATATCTGAACGAATCGAATCGTTATATGTAGTCATTTCTTTCCTTTAATTATTTACAAAATGCTCTTTTTTTATTCGAACAAATTTCATAAATAGTAATTATCAAAATTTTTGAAATCGGCTAAGTACAGACTTCGCCAGTGCTCTTTATGAATATTTAAAAAAAAAATGAAAATCGGCACGTAAATTTTGGAGCATTTGCTAAGACAAAATCGAAAAAGTCATTTTGAGAAAAATGGATTTAAAGTTTTCGTTATATATTATGATCGCGCTACCTGCTCTCACTAAAATGACTATAACTCAGTCAATTTCTAGAATTTTGACTTAAAATTTTACCCACGTTTTTTTTTGTTGAAATCACATATTCTAAAGAAATCAAAAAATTTCCCCTTAACTTCATCGTCATTATAATTTTTTTAATTGTTAAAAAAATCCATACAATTTTTTGAAACAGCATTTTATTTAGGCTATAAACGAAGTATACGATTTTGAATGAGGTAATGAAAGGAAAAATTTGATGTACGGCTTCTATGATTCCCGCTCTTCGTCGAAAACGAAAATCCACAGAAATTGTAATTAGTTCAGGTGATTCCAAAATGAAAGAAAAATAATAGCATCTAAATAATAAGTTCATCCAAAGAAATCATCAATAGCTTCACCGTCGAAATATCAATATTAGTTGAGTAATTTAAAAAAAAATCAATTTTTCAAAAATTTTCAATTACTTCCAAATCAATTTTGAAAGAAATTCACCAAATTTTTCAAATTCTCTAAACAATTTTTTGTAGTTTTTCGAAATTCGTTCATGGCAAAATGTAGCGACCCGTGTAGAAATCTGATAGGGCAACCATTAGTTGATTCTTGCCCCTGATCCGCCCTGCCTGATCCGATTTTCCTGGCAGGGCCCTGACATGGAACTTAACGACCTGGTCTCTAGTTATTACATTGAAATAATCACTTATTACCAGTGCCCTGCATGATCAGAATATGAACAGTTTCCGACGATGTTATTTTTACACTTTTAAGCAAAACATATTTTTGTTTCATTACCCTGGCAGGGCTCCGATGTGAAAACTATTGGATTGCCCTGAGTATTTATTAAAATAAAATTATTTGTATATCGGCTTTCAGTATAATAATAATAATAATAATAATAATAATAATAATAATAAATAACAATAATAGTAATAACAATAATAATAAATTAACAATCATTGCCTGGCTTATTATTATTATTATTATTATTATTTAATTATTATTTACATTATCACTCTTATCCCGCGAGAATAACAAGCAATTGTGCGCCTGTTACAAGTTCGTTACGTAGGCAGAGGATTATTATTTAGACGAACCGCATCGCGTTAGTTCCGAGACTTGGCGCGAGATGTCGCAGGACAGCAACCGTTGAACTCCCATACGGATAATGTGTTCAGTATGCTTATATAGACGGGTGCGAGCACGGATGTCAGCGGAAGTCGGTGTCGGAAGAATCCATACAAGGAGTTCCTGCCGTTTTATGTAATTGTACTTATTTATTTAATTCTCGTAGAGAATTTCCGTTCACTCGGAATATAATATTCTCTTCGAGGATTGCCAAAAGAAAAGTGTACCCTAAGAAAGGGTGGACTCGAAATAAATAATAAGATGCATACATTGAAAAAGGAGTATCTCGTAAAAACGAATTGTTCAAAACGCGCTTCGGTGTATGATCGTGACCGTGATCAGGGCCTTTAAGGGCATGATTCTAAAAATCTTAGGGGCCTGATCAGGATCTGCTAGGGCCGGATCATATCGTCATAGGGGCCTGATCATGACCGCCGGATCCGAAAATGGCCAGCCAGGTGTTACATGGCATAACAGGGCCTGTTAGGATGAGCGGATCATTTCCCTACTTTAGTTAGGGAGGGCAAGTCAGGGGCAGAAGTTTTTCCCTACCAAAATTTCTACACGGGGAGTTTCAACCGAAACTGTCTTGTGACTCTGTTAATTTTGAAAACGTTTTTTGAACGTTATCTCGAAAGGCTGATGCACTTTGAGCTTTGTGACATTGTACTCAAAGTCACGGCAAATGCGAACGAGAAAATCCGATGATATATATATGTAATACATAAACCAAAATCTCATTCATTGCCACAATCTCTCCTGGGCGTTCATTCAACGTTCCTCGAGCGCGTTTCAGTCCCTCAGCAAACCACGCGAGATAGTCACGGCGTCACCGCACGCGACTCACTTTCCACTCTCGGGCTTCGATTCAAAGTTTCTCTTGCCAATTTCTCCTATACAGAAAAGCCTTCCCAAACATGCTCTCCCTCTTTCCGTATGAATGGAATTTCACCCTGCGCCAGTGCAATCCCTCCAATATATTCCGATGAAAATTCACGAGGCGTTTTTTTCCATCGAGCGATTCAATCAATAATCTCTTCGTTGAACTTGCACATTTCTTCGATGCGAATTTTCTCGATTGTCAATAAGTAACGTAAATTTAATTTACGTTCATTACAATGCTTGACTAAACTTGGGACTTTAGTAAATTTACTTGTTAAAATAGAATAAAAATTTAGTCCGTGTGTTATATTTCATATTTATTCAGTTTTATAATTATTCAATAAAATTCAGCATTGAGAATCGATTTTTTGTGGCTAATTGAATTATTCCAACGGACCAAATGGAGCCAAAAAATAACAAAGGAATATTTATTCGTTTTGTCAGGTTTTATATTGAATAAATTTGCCATTAACTATTTAAAATTTAGCATTGAGAATCAATATTTTTGGGGCCAATTGAATTATTTTAATGGACGAAATCGAGCCAAAAAATAGCCAAAGCAATATTTATTAGTTTAGTCAAGTTTTATTGAATAAATTTGCTACTAATTATTTAAAATTCAGCATTGAGAATCGATATTTTTGTGGCTCATTGAATTATTTCAATGGACCGAATGGGCCCAAAAATAACAAAAGGAATATTTATTCGTCTTGTCAAATTTTATTGAATAAATTTGCAACTAACTATTTAAACTTTACCACTGAGAACTAATATTTTTGTACTTAATTAAATTGTTTCAATGGATCAAATGGATCCAAAAAATAACAAAAGGACTATTTGTTCGTTCTGTCAAGTTATATTGAAGATTTTTGTGGATAATTATACTATTTCAATAGACCAAATAAACTCAAAAAATAGCAAAAGGAATTCGTCTTGTCATGTTTTATTGAATAAATTAAAAATAAATACATTGGCAAACTTGTTCTGTGTTTCGATTTCTAATTTATTCAGTCGCAAAATTATTCAATAAAATTCAGTACAAAAAATATTTATTATTTTGGCTAATTACATTGTTTAAATTGACAAAACCGAAATGGACCAAATCGGCGGAATAATTAGCAAAAAGATTATTTATTCATCTTGCCAAATTTGGTTGAATAAATTGTAATGTGAATAAATTTTAATTTCAAACCGCGAAAAATATGATTAATGATTTTTTTACTCTATTTAAAATTCAGTCACATAAACTTGAAAACAACTCATTGCTTAAATCGACAATATTGCCAATAAAGTTTTTAAAAAAATTCATTTCATTCTGTCAACTCATAAATTAAATTTTTCCAGCTGTCAATCTTCCAAGTAAATTCGACAAAAACATTAATTTGAGTCAAAAAATGGATTAAAATGAATTAATTAAAAAATTTAATTGAAAATGAGTTAAAAATCGAAGTTAAAATGTCGATTTCAATTCATGAAACTGTTGCAATGAGTCCCTTTTGCAAACAAAAATCTAGAAAGAAAATCGAAATTTGTTTCAATGGTAAAAATGTTGGAGTCCGAATTTAGTTTCCTCTTGAACCGAATTTTCCCCATTGTTTCATTCTCATCAATGAAATTTACGTTACGAAAATCTCTCGTGATGCCTTGTACCGTTCCAATGCTCGTTTGGCAGCTTCATTTCTACTGTTTACCATCGGACCAACAGCAAGCAACGACTCTACTTTCTTGACGGGAAAAATTGGCCGGGCCTACCGCACTGTATACTCGAAACGTTACTACTGCCACTACTACCGCTTGCTGCCAGGCCAGATAGAAAAGAAAAAAAAAGTGAAAAGAAAGAAACGGCGATGATGCCAAGACATGGGGTAGGTTAGGCATTCACTCTCCTCCTTTTCTCTCTTTCTATCTCTCTCTCACACTTTTTCCATCTCTCCAGAACTGTAAGTTTCTCATAAAGCAACTGCGATCATAAAAAAAGTTCGATTCTCGTGATCGTTTTTCTCCTCTATCAGCATTTAATTTTTTCCTAATTTTCTTAGTCTCCATTCAGGTTTTATCAATCATTGAATGGGAAAAGAACGATTTAGTTGATTCAACTGAATAGCTTAGTGCCCTGCGCTAGACGAGAAATTGGATGGATCAAATAGTTAGTTGGTTGGGTCAACTAACCAACCCTATTTTTTAGTTAACACAACTAAGTCGTTTAAAACGTAACTACTTAGTTTGATCAACTAGATATTTGGTTAGGTCAACTAGCCAATCCTATTTTGTAGGTAACCACAACTAACTGAGATGTTCAAAACATATCGATTTACGTTAGTTGAATCAATTAGATAGTTGGTTGGCTCAACTAAACAACCCTATTTTTTAGTTACCACAACTGAGTCGTTCAAAACGTAACGGACTTAGTTGGATCAACTAGATAGTTGGTTGGATCAACTAACCATCCCTATTTTTTAGGTAACCATGACTAAGTCGTTCAAAACGTAACGACTTGCGTTAGTTGGATCAACTAGATAGTTGGTTGGGTCAGCTAACCAACCCTATTTTTTTAGTTAGCATAACTCAGTTATTTTAAACGACTGAGTCAGATTAAACGACTTAGTTGTGGTAATTAAAAAATAGGGTTAGCCGTATTAGACGACTTAGTTGTGGTAGCCAAAAACTAGGGTTGGTCAAGTTGACCTAACCAACTATCTAGTTAATCCAACTAAATCGTTTTAAACGACTCAGTTGAGGTAACTAAAAAATAGGGTTAGTCGTATTAAACAACTTAGTCGTTTAAAACGACTCAGTCGTTTAAAACAACTCAGTTTGATAACTAAAAAATAGGGTTGGTTAGTTGACCCAACCAACTATCTAATTGACCCAACTAAGTCGTTTTAGTCGCGAAATTTCGCGAAAAAGTCCTATCGCCAATATTATGAAAACCAAAAATTACCAAAAATCATTTTTTTAGGGAAGCAATATCGAAATTATTTTCTATACGTTGTCAATGATTATTTTTGCTGGATTTTGGTTAATTTTGAATGATTTTTGGTCATTAAACGTTTGTTTGACGAATCGAGGTAGAAAAAAATAATTTTCGTGAATCCTTCCTCGTTCGAGAACATTATTACCGGACCTTGAATAAGACGCAACGGAGTAACGTTTATACACACGAGTTTTGCCGTACATCCTACTTTTCTCGTCTGTCTGACGCGTCTCAAGACCCGCGAGGTGAGGAAGGAAAGGCGTTTGGATTATTGTGACGGGATGTATATTTTAAGAGGCGCCCGGAGAATTTTCATGATGTTGGAATGGCCTCTGTTGAAACATGCAGAAAAGCGTCATAACGAGCATTAACAAAACGCGTATACTTAAAATTCCGTGGACGATGAAAAGCTTCGTCTTTTTTTAAAAACATTTTTCTTCTCGATGATTCCAACAATTTTCTTTTTTTTTTGCATTGTATTTTATCACAAGCATATAATCGAAACTCCATAAAAATAGGATTTAATAAAAAACAGTGGATCTAAAAATAATTACTATTGATTTAAAAAATAAATCAATAAAACACGAGGTTCATGATTAAGGCGGTATCGTTTTCCATAAGTCATAATTAATGTTATCGTTTATTTGTTTAACATAAAAAATATATAGATTAGTTAAATATTCGTTAAATAATAAACAACTTCGATATTTATGAACTATTATTTTTTTTAATTAAAAAAAAATTCAATGATAGATAATTTTGTTTTTTGAAAAATTTTCAATCTTGTTGTAAGTATGTTTATTTTAAATTCTTTTTGATGGTCTATTTTATCCCGAATGTAGTGCATCGGCCTCAAAATGAATGAATACATTAAATTTATCATAATTTGAAGAAAAACAAAAACAAATTCCGACCTAATTTTTTAGGGTGGTCCATTATGCCCCAGGTATCGCAGATCGGCCTAAAAATGAGTCAATGCATCAAAGGGCATAGCCGGATAAGCCTGCTGAATCTGCCATTTTGGGAATCATTTTGGCACTTAATAAAACTAATTCACCCCAAATTCCAACTCTCAATTTTCAGTGGTTTTCAAGATATTTACAAAAAACGCTTTTTCGTTTTTTTTTTTTTATATTAAAAATGAAAATTAACGAATGACGATTTTTTTCCAAATACTTGGGAGTAAGAGACATACAAAAATATTTTTGATATGATTCCCAAAATTAAAACGAATTTAAAAAAAAAATCATAAAACTATAATCATTTTTTTAACTACGTTTCTTACAACATGCAATCACCAAATTTTAACAGAAAACGTCTTTTATACTCCTCTACACTCAGAAATTTTTTTCATTTTTTTGAATTGGTGCAACATTATGAAAAAAATCTAAAACTGTTTTTTTTCGGTCCAAGAGACAACACCACTGTAAGCGTCTGAAAAACCGTTTTTTTAATAACTTTTTCGGGCGGAAAAAAGGTGATGAAAAAATAAGACTTGGGGTAATTATTGAGCATATGCTTAAATATATTATATGAAAATTGCATAGGAAAATATTACAAAATGGTGACACTGCAATTCTCTCGCGGCATGTCGAATCTTTCTATTTGACAATTTAATCAAGACTTAGAAATAACATTTCGAAGTGAACCACGTCAGAGATTTTCGATGAGTTAACTTAAACAATATTTATTAACAAACAATTGTCCTTATTTGGTGAAAATTGGACAACTTTAATCAGATACTTGCCAATTACACAAAGATCAATATTTCTAAAATGTCCGACGTGGTTCACTTTAAAATGTTATACCAAAGTTGTAGTTAAATTTTTAAATAGAAAAATTCAAAACTGTTTGAGTTATGCCGCGTGCCGTTTGATTCGATTGATCTAATTGATTAATAACAATTCAGGGGTTCAAAATATGAAAAAATGGTAAAGGACTTTTTTACTCGATATTATGTCACGAATCTACCCTCACGGTATTGCCCTTCATTCGTAGGGCACCCTGTATAGACTGCCTTACTGCGAGCAAAAGACTATTAGCGCCACGAGTGACGAATTTTGGCGACAAAAAAGATGGACACTTCGCGTTTCGATTCTAGTGGTTTGTGTCACCCCCTTCGTCGAGAGTTTAAAAGAAAATTTTTATCCAAAAACGCGGTTTTTAATGTACTTTCAACAATTGACATTGATATTGATATTTATTTATGCCATGGCAAACCTTAGGCAAATATTAAAAACAAAATGATACAATCGTGCAGATAATAATCATGATAAAACAGGCGAAAAATAATAGTAACAGAGAGAAAGTAGAAGATTGAATCAAACGTCACGCGGCGTAAATCCAACAATTTTTAATTTTTCTATTTGAAAGTTTAACTACAACTTTCAAATAACACTTCAAAGTGAACCACGTAGCATTATGTAGAAATATTGATTTTTGTGTAATTGGCAAGTATCTGATTGAAGTTGTCCAATTTTCACCAAATAAGGACAATTATTTGTTAATAAATATTGT
Source organism: Alloplasta piceator (assembly GCA_946863875.1). NCBI lineage: Eukaryota > Metazoa > Arthropoda > Insecta > Hymenoptera > Ichneumonidae > Alloplasta > Alloplasta piceator. The sequence goes on along the minus strand of OX333080.1, from coordinate 18,219,350 downwards.
TTAAATTAACTTGTCAAAAATCTCCGATGTGGTTCGCTTCAAAATTTTATTTCAAAGTCTTGATTAAATTTTTAAATAGAAAGATTAAAAATGTTGCAGCTGTGCCGCGTGCCATTTGATTCAACACACCGCGAGAGAATTGCTGCAGTGTCACCATTTTGTAATATTTTCCTATGTAGGTTTTACATAATATATTTAAATATATGCTCAATAATTACTCCAAGTTTTTCTTTTTCATCGTCTTTTTTTCCGCCTGAAAAAAATTGTCAAAAAAAAACGCTTTCTTGTGACATTTTTTAATTTTTTCCATAATGTTGCACCAACCCAACAAAATTAAAACAATTCCCGAGTATAGAGGAGTATAAAAAACGTTTTTTGTTAAAATTTGGTGATTGCATGTTTTCAGAAACGTAGTCAAAAAAAATATTTTAGTTTTATTTTTATTTTTTCAATTGGTTTCAACTTTGGGAATCATATCAAAAATATTTTTGTATGTCTCTTATTCTCAAGTATTTGGAAAAAAATCGTCATTCGTTAATTCGGATTTTTACTATTGAAAAAAAAATAAAAACGAAAAAAGCGTTTTTTGTGAATAACTCGAAAACTGCTGAAAATTGAGAGCTGAAATTTGGGGTGAATTAGTTTCATTTGGTAAGAAAATGATACCCAAAGTGTCGATAGAAAACGCCGTGGGGGCAGATTCAGCATGCTTATCCGGCCCTTTATGATAATTTGACAAGAAACCAAAATTTTGTTAACAAAATTTTTCAGGGGGGCCGTCGTGCCTCCCCTATTAAAAAAAACAATGGTAAAAATCTATTTTTTTCATCGAACTCGACAAAAAACAATCAAAATCTGGTCTCTAGATCAGAATACAGTCTTAAAGTTACACGTTACAGTGAAAGCTAGGTTTCGCTATTGGCCGAATACTCCACTGATGTTTGTAGAGACGATTTCCAGAATTTATCTCTGATTTTACTGATGAGAGGCGCCTCGAACCTCCTTAAACTTGCCCAAGAGCTTTTACCCTCGTGAGATGGTGATTCGAGAAGCTCGCTTCGTCGAAGCTTGGACGAGCGTTAAAATGGTCCCTGAATTTAGAGAAGCACCTGTCCTCGTGCTCATATACCAACACACGTAAAAAAAAGGGGCCAGAAAATGGAAGAGACAGAGTGAGAGAGGGAGAGAGAGAGAGAGAGAGAGAGAGAGAGAGAGAGAGAGAGAGGGGCGAGAGAGAGAGAGGGGAGTGAGGGAGTGAGAGAGAGAGAGTGCGAGGGAATGGGAGAGAGGGTGAGAGGAAGGATTACATGTAAAAGGGACAGAAGAGGAAAAGCAAAAGAGACAGGAGAACACACATAGTCGTCGTCGTCGTCGTCGTCGTTACTTACGCAACTACCTCGCGCGATATTTAGCTCTCGGGGTGAATCCACAGAGACTCGAGGTGATTCTATCACGCACGTAGAAGCTCCTCCATCTTTCTCTCTCTCTCCCTCTCCCCCTCTCTCTCCCTCTCCCTCTCTCCCTCCCTCCCTCCCTCCCTCCCTCCCTCTCTCTCTCTCTCTCTGTCTCTCTCTCTTTGTCTCTCTCTCTCTGTCTCTCTCTCTCTCTGTCTCTGTCTCTCTCTGTCTCTGTCTCTGTCTCTCTGTCTCTGTCTCTGTCTCTGTCTCTGTCTCTGTCTCTGTCTCTGTCTCTGTCTCTGTCTCTCTCTCTCTCTCTCTCTCTCTCTCTCTCTCTCTCTCTCTCTCTCTCTCTCTCTCTCTCTCTCTCTCTCTCTCTCTCTCTCTCTCTCTCTCTCTCTCTCTCTCTCTCTCTTTCCTCGCCTCACCTCCATCTCAAACTCCCTCATTTCTCGAGTTGATAACGACGAGGCTCTCTCGACTCCTAGAGTGTACTTTGCCACACACACACAGACACCATGAAAGCTCATTCCGTTTCAGATTTACAAAACCAAAAACACAGCTGTTCTCGAAACACATTTCACGCTATTCGCACGCCCTCTGAACAAGTTTTGCCAGACCAAACGATACAGACAATTTTTTTTCTTACTTTCTAAAAAAAGGAAGCAATTTTTTTGCAATTTTTTAGTGCTAAATGCCTCCACGAGACTAAAGTATATTCGTCTTATATAGGAGGCATTTTCTGTCAACTCAGCCACTTCTTTTTTCGACCCTCTGAGATCCGGACATAACTTGTCACAGTTTAGTTCCACTTGAAAGTAGTCTCTGCGATTTTTATCAGATTTTTTAAGCGGTGAATTAAGGAGTTGCATATATTTCATCGAATATATATTTTACAAAAAATATTCCTACGAATAAATTATGTTTTTCCATCAACTATTCAATGCAATATGTGTTATATTTTTATTCGTGTTGCTAAGACTATTTTCTGCAAAAAAAACGAAAATTAATTTTTTCACACGCTCCGACACTTTCTATTCTGCTGTCAATTTTATACAATCTCTAATAGTATTGGTGGGACGTACAGAAAAATCCACAATACGACTACTGTTTTTTTTCGGGGTTAAAAAAATGTTATTCACGAAAAATTGCCTAAAGTTATGAGAATAACGTTTTTTTAACCCTGAAAACAATCAGTAGCCTTTTGTGGATTTTTCTGTACGTCCCACTAATATTATTAGAGATTGTATCAAATTGACAGCAGAATAGAAAATGTCGAACCGTCTGAAAAAATTTTTTGCAGAAAATAGTATTAGCAACACGAATTAAAATATAACACATATTGCATTGAATAGTTGATGGAAAAGCATAATTTTTTTGTAAGAATATTTTTTTTGCACATCCTCTTCGTTTTAAGCTATATGGATTCGAAAAAATATATGCAACTCCTTAATTCACCGCTTAAAAAATCTGAAAAAAAATCGCAGAGACTACTTTCAAGGAGGAATAAACTGTGGCAAGTTTTGGGACGGATCTGAGAGGGTCGAAAAAAATGGCTGAGTTGACAGAGAATGCCTCATAGAAAGTATACATAGAATGTATTGAATTTTTTTGGAAGAGTCAGATATTTCGTATATATTTAGAAATATCTATTTTTAAAGAGTTACATGGGTTTCGATGTTAAAAAAAAGACATTCTCTCTATTTTGTTTTGTATAATAAATATATTTATTTGTTCAAAATTCCAAGGATATGAGACAGGTTTACCAGTGAGTCACTATTGTCACTATATCAGAGCTCAGAAGTGGTTAGAATAGAAGTGCCGGTTGGAATAGGGGACGAATTTCGAAAAATCATCTGATTCAGATGAACAATGAACAATGAACAAATTACGAAATGAATGAGCACAGTTCAGAGCCAAAATTTTGAGTCGAAAAAAAATTACACCCGTATCAGTGAACGGATTGAATTTCGGCCAAAATGCAAAAAAAAATGTTTTCAATTTTTTTCAAACCTTACATCAATATATTTTGTCCCCCTAAATACGAATCTACCAATAGTTTTCTCAAAAAATCAAAATTTATATGAATTTTCATCAAAAACATTTTGATTGAATTAAATTAAATTTAATTATTTTCCCATCTCTGGTTGAATTCGATCAATGTTTTGAAATGTTCAAACCCATGTAACCCCTTAATGTGTAATATATTTCCTCCCCATGTCATCGATGACGAAAAATTCGAAAAAGATTTTGAAGTAATCTTGTTCAACATTTCACTGAAAATAAAAATTGTAATACACTACTGGAAAAAATTAAAAAATTTTCCCAAATTTTTAGTTGTTTTTAACAATGCTGTATCTCAGTGAAAAATGGTCGTATCGGGGTCTAAAAAAAAGCATTTTGAAGCTTGGTGTGTCTAGTTTTCAGATATTTTAGCAAAAAAAAATTGAAAGCTACAGGTTTCACGCAATTATGAGAAATACCAAGAAAAAAAAATCGGCAAATTTGTATCGCTTTTGTTTTGGCTGTAATTTTTTTTGGGGCTTTTTTCACATTTTTATCGCAAACAGCGTTTAAATGTACAGAAAAAAAAAATTTCGAAGAATTTTCGAAGTTTTTTTTTTAAATTTTGTTGATTTTTTTTCTTACATAAATTTAAACGCTGTTTGCAATAAAAATGTGAAAAAAGATCAAAAATGGTTTTTTCCTCTTAATAATGATTATGAAATGTTTAGAGGCAGTGAACATAATCCTTGATTTGTTTGATTTTTTTTCCATAAATTTAAAGGCTGTTTGCGATAAAAATGGGTGAAATGCTCGAAAAAAAATTTCTTTTTTTCATTTTCATAATGATTTTGAAGTGTTAAGGGGCAATAAACATGATCCTTTAATTTTTTTCAAAAATTTGATTGCTTGAAACAAAAAAACCGTTCGATAGATCAAATTGAAACTTTACAGAGATTTTGTGGGTATATTGAGCTGTAAAAGTCACGCTCAATATTAGTCGTTTTGTCAATATTTTTAATTTGGCCGTTGATTTTCTAAAAAACCATAAATAGCCCCTTTTCTCCTGTTTTTTCAAATTCATGGCAAGGATAGAAAAAAATTTTTTTTTTCAAAAAACCATCGACAATCCTTGTAGAGCATTGATTCAAGTTTGTGAAACGCCTCTTCTGATTTCTGTGCAATCATTGGTTGCTGAGATATCAATGGTCAAACAGAAAAGTGTCTTTTTTCGTAAAAGCTCGATATCTCAGCGAAAAATGGTCGCAGCGAGGTCTCGAAAGAAGCAAATTGAAGCTAAATAAACAAGCGACCCGGTCTATGTAATGGTTTAGCTGGAACAATTTTTTCTCAAAAATTACAGCCAAAACAAAAGCGATACAAATTTGCCGATTTTTTTTTCTTGGTATTTCTCATAATTGCGTAAAACCTGTAGATTTGAATAAAATTTTGCTAAAAGATCTGAAAACTAGAAACTTCAAGCTTTAAAATGCTTTTTTTTAGATCTCGATACGACCATTTCTTACTGACATACAGCATTATTAAAAACCACTAAAAATTTGGGAAATTTTTTTGACCCTTCAATTTTTTCCAGTAGTGTATCTTTTAACACTCACAACTCTGTAATTTTTCACCGATTGGACTTGAAATTTTGACAGAATATTCTCACAATTATACATTTACTTGAAAACCCCAAAAACTATACCAAATTTCCCACAACTTTCGATAATGCGCAACCCCTTCAAATTGTTTAAATACCAAAATTACGTTTACACGATTTATAAAAATACAAAATCATATTTTTCAAAAATTTGAAGCATGCGCAACCTTTTGAAGCGCTCAAAATCATACGAAAATGACCTATACTTGAAAAAAATTGATTGTATTTACCATGAAAAATTTATTTACAAATCCACCTCTTCCTGATAAAACTGCGCTTGAAACATTTATGTCAAACTCGAGAGAAACTTCTTCCGCCCACATTCGACATGATCGACGATCTCGAAAACACGCGCATGAAATTCATTGCCACGAGTCTTTTAGCCGTAACAAAGTATGTTATTAATAAAACGCGAGAAACGCGAAGATCGAGAAAATTCATCGTCACCCGAGCGACGATGTATATTATCCGACTTTGACCATCGCATTGCGCGATTTACGCTCTTTTATTAAGGGGGCAGCACTAGTTTGACGGACCAAAAAAAAAGATTTTTTTCTGGAATTTATTTTGAAAAAAGTATTGCATCAAATTTTTAGACATTTTGAGGACACATTTGTGTACCAGAATACCCCCTTAAAGTTACGCTCTGATGTGACGAGCTCAGTTGCTGCGTCACTAAAATAGCTGCAACTCCATAAATTATTGGGATTCAAAAATTTTCTTTCAAAGATATATTCGTAAAGGTTTAAACATGAAGAATATGCAAAAAAATTGATTTTTTCAAAATTATAGACCAGAATACCGCCTTAATCAGCGGTAAAGCAACGCTTTTTGCGCGTCTTTCTCCTTTGAGAAAACTCCACCGTTTCCACAAGAGAAGGAAAAACTCCCTCGGGGATATCTTTGTACACGAGCTTCTCTCTCTCTTGAGAATCTTGAAGATTTAAGAAAAGCTTTAAACCGACGACACCGCGCGATGTTTGAGAAAAGGTGACTTTTATCCTTGTGTAAGTGTGTCGTGTCGCTGCGAAAAACACGAACAAACTATTATTTGCTTGTGCGTATGTTCTCACATTTATCTACATATGTATATACATTAGGGTGTGTCAAATAAAATGATTAATTTTTTTCTCCTCGATACACTGAAAAATGTATCGTTTGACATCTCAAAAAACCCTCTGCAAGTATGAGCCCTTCGTATTTAAATTAAGAGGTCCCTCATCGCAAATTTTTATTTCCCATTTAAATAGCATAGGAAATTTTTTTTTTTAACTTTGGAATTTTATTAGACTTTAACCGTTGAGGTTAGGTGAGTTTTTTTTAGCACATTTTTTTTAGAACATTCGATGCTCTACAAGAAAGCTTTCTTGTGTTTAATCGATAAAACTAACCGTTCAAAAAATAATCGGTGATAATTAGTGATAATTTTCACCGATTATTTATTCAAATATATTTATTTAATAATTTAAATATGAAGGGCTAATACTTGCAAATGGTTTTTTTGAGATGCCAAACAATACATTTTTCATTATATCAAGGGAAAAAAAAGTCATTTTATTTGACCCACCCTAATATACATACAATATATATACGTGTCCACGCGCTTCTTACTCGACTCTATAAATAAATAGGCGACGGACATCTTGTAAAAGCTTCTTTGTGCGGCGTGTCCGTCGCTTATTATGTTGATTTACTTTCGCGCCATTGTAATTTTTTCATTAACGTATCAGCGTTTGGATATGTTAGAGTGGTTAAAATTGTAATAACACATTTATTTCCAAATCGAACGGATTATCGAGGTTCTACAACTTGATAGTGAAAAGAGACTTGCACAAGCGAGGCCTGATCCATTTTCCATTTGAATTCTCAAAAAATTCAAATTTCCGGAGTTCCGGATGGGTTTTTATAACATTAAATATTTTACCTTAAATTCTAATGAGATATATTTTTTATTTTTTTCATTCAAAAATAGATAAATAAATAATATAAAAATTTGTCTACTAGGCGAAAAGAGTCAAACGGTTCCCTAATTTTTTAATAACAATTATGATTAATAATGTAAATGGTCAAACGATAAATAATCTTTCTGAGTATGAAGTGAGGTCAGAATTAAGAAAATCAGGCAAAAGTTACAAATTTTTCGTGACAATAACTGAACGAAAATGCAACTTGTCAAAATTGACGTAAAACAGCTGATGCTACAGTAAATTAATCGCTATTACGGTTTTTTTTTAAATTCAAGTCCCATTCCGAAGTAAAAATTACATTTCCATATAGGCAATTAATATACAGATGTTTGTAGAGACTTTGAATTTTTTTTAAAGATTTTTTGAGATATTTTCTAGAAAAATGCACCTCGTCAAAAATTGACGTAACATAGCTGATGCGACGCCGAATTAATCGCTATTACGGTTTTTCCTGAATTCAAGTCACATTCCGAAGTAAAAATTACATTTCGATATTGGCAATTGATATGCAGATTTTGTAGAGACTTTTAAAAATTTTAGAGATTTTTAAAGATATATTCTAGGAAAATGTACCTCGTCAAAAATTGACGTAAATAAACAGCTGATGCCAGGCCGAATTAATCGCTATTACGGTTTTTCCTGAATTCAAGTCACATTCCTAAGTTAAAATTACATTTCGAAATTGGCAATTAATCTACAGATGTTTGTAGAGACTTTTAAAAAATGTAGAGATTTTTAGAGACATATTTTAGGAAAAAAATTGACGTAAAACAGCTGATGCCACGCCGAATTAACCGCTATTACGGTTTTTCCTACATTCAAGTCACATTCCAAAGTAAAAATTACATTTCGATATTGGCCATTAATATACAGATGTTTGTAGAAACTTTTAAAATATTTAGAGAATTTTAGAGATATATTCTAGAAAAATGCACCTCGTCAAAAATTGACATAACACAGCTTATGCCACGCCGAATTAATCGCTATTACGGTTTTTCCTGAATTCAAGTCACATTCCGAAGTGAAAATTACATTTCGAAATTGGCAATTAATCTACAGATGTTTGTGAAGACTTTTAAAAATTTTAGAGATTTTTAGAGACATGTTCTAGGAAAATGCACCAGGTCAAAAATTGACGGAAAACAGCTGATGCCACGCCGAATTAACCGCTATTACGGTTTTTCCTGAATTCAAGTCACACTCCGAAGTAAAAATTACATTTCGATGTTGGTATTTAATTTACAGATGTTTTTAGAAACTTTTAAATATTTAGAGATTTTTAGAGATATATTCTAGGAAAATGCACCTCATCAAAAATTGACGTAACATAGCTGATGCCACCCCGAATTAATCGCTATTACGGTTTTTCCTGAATTCAAGTCACATTCCGAAGTAAAAATTACATTTCGAAATTGGCAATTAATCTACAGATATTTGTGAAGATTTTTAAAAATTTTAGAGATTTTTAGAGACATGTTCTAGGAAAATGCACTAGGTCAAAAATTGACGTAAAACAGCTGATGCCATGCCGAATTAACCGCTATTACGGTTTTTCCTTAATTCAAGTCACATTCCGAAGTAAAAATTACATTTCAATATTGGCAATTAATATACAGATGTTTTTAGAAACTTTTAAAATATTTAGAGATTTTTAGAGTTATATTCTAGGAAAATGCACCTCGTCAAAAATTGACGTAACATAGCTGATGCCACCCCGAATTAATCGCTATTACGGTTTTTCCTGAATTCAAGTCACATTCCGAAGTAAAAATTACATTTCGAAATTGGCAATTAATCTACAGATATTTGTGAAGACTTTTAAAAATTTTAGAGATTTTTAGAGACATGTTCTAGGAAAATGCACTAGGTCAAAAATTGACGTAAAACAGCTGATGCCACGCCGAATTAACCGCTATTACGGTTTTTCCTTAATTCACTCACATTCCGAAGTAAAAATTACATTTCAATATTGGCAATTAATATACAGATGTTTTTAGAAACTTTTAAAATATTTAGAGATTTTTAGAGTTATATTCTAGGAAAATGCACCTCGTCAAAAATTGACGTAAAACAGCTGATGCCACGCCGAATTGATCGCTATAACGGTTTTTCCTTAATTCAAATCACATTCCGAAGTAAAAATTACATGTCGATATTGGCAATTGATATACAGATGTTTGTAGAGACTTTTAAAATTTTTAGAATTTTTTAGAGATTTTTAGAGATTTTTTGAGATTATTAAAATCGTAAAGTCTCATTATCCATAATTTTTTGAAAAAAATTCAATAATTATTTTTAAAAAAAACCTAAACAGTGTTCTTGCTAAAACTTTGCTTAAAAAACTTTTGAGAATATATTGAACGAGATTCTACAAAATTACATCTAAAATCCAAGTCTATGATTGTGTAATGTGTGTCGCAGTAGATTCACGCCCGCGCCCCTTTAAATCATCGTCGTGTTTATTTATGATGATTTGACAGGAGACAACTGTCAGTTGACTTTTAGACATCGTAGAAAAAACGTAGGGGGAAGAAAACGTTTCAACCTATTTTTCATCGCAATACGTGTCGCTCCAAAGATTGAAAAGAACGTCGCAAAAAGTAAGAAAAGTGTTTTTTTTTCTCATTAAAAAAAAATCATTTTGAACATTCGAATCGTTTGGGATGCTTCAATAATCGTGTCGTTCCGGCCCGGAAGAAAGACCTTTCTTGGATCATTTCCGAGCACTTCCGGATTGACAATACCCCCGAGGAAGGTTGAGGAGTATTATTAAATTAAAAAAAAAAATACTATTCCACTATTTCATATTTTGCTTCTCGTATTTTACTCGTGCAGTCGTTCCTCTCTTTGAACAAACCCTCGCTCGATATCTCTTGTCTAATAAAACTAGACTTTTTATTCGCATCGTCTCGTCTCTCGCGTTTTATTTTGGTACAAAACGATTGCGCCACATTTTATTTGCGCAATAACATCGTACCTATGATACGTATGTATTAGGGTGGTCCTTATTTAGAGCTCAGACGAATTTTTTATCGGACGCCCCCCAAATCGACTCAAAATAATTCAAAAACTATACCATAATTTTTTCAGATTTTTATCTAGACTCTAACCATTCTCGAACAGAGGGTAGATTTCCCCATTTGAAATACACGTGTTTCGGCCACATTCTCAAGATATATTTTCTTCCAAGTGTAATAATTTTTTTTTAAATCTGTAACTTCAAGATTTTAGTGTTTAGTGGTGCTACTATTTGGGGAAAAATTCACATTATCATACGGGTCATTCTAGACGAATTGCAATTCGTCTAGATTGACCCGTATTAGAATTTTAGACGAATTGCAATTCGTTTAGATTGACCGGTATGATAATGTGAATTTTTCCTAAAATAGTAGCACCAATGAACACTAAAATCTTGCAGTTACAGATTTTTATAAAAATTATTACACTTGGAATAAAATATATCTTGAGAATATCGCTGAACACGTGTATTTCAAAGGGGAAATCTACCCTCTTTTCGGGATGGATTAGAGTTTAGATAAAAATCTTTAAAAATTAGGGTATTGTTTTTGAATTATTTGGAATCGATTTTGGGGGCGCCTGATAAAAAATTCGTCTGAGCCCTAAATAAGGACCACCCTAGTATGTATATGTAAAGATAATCACGCATAATAATAAATAGTAATAATAATCATAAAAGCCTACGTTATATATGAGGCATTCCACGTCAAGTCGGCCACCTCATTTTTTGAAATCGCCAAAAATCGCATACAAATTTTTAGAAAGCAGTTCTAACTATCAAGAAAATTCGTGATTTTTTCAGATTTTAAAATTACAGATTTTAGCCGGAAAAAAATACAAACATTTTGTTTGTCCCATTTTGTAACTCGAAAATTATTCATCGTACGAAAAAAAAAGTAGGACATCAAATTTAGGATTTTCAACATGCTTTTCACTGACATTTTTTACAAACTCCTCCGAAAGCTCTATATGCCGTTTTCAGAGCAAATAATATTTCGATCTTTTTTTTTCTCAGAATTAGCATTTATATTCGTCTGTAGTTTTAACAGTTTTTTGCTTAATGTTTACAGACTACAGAAAAAGTGGCTTAGTCGACAACCCATTCCTTCGCATGCGTTTTTCATCCCAAATGAATAGACAAATTTCTCTTGAACATTAACAGGGTTGAGACTATTTATAGATATTTTCTACAGCTCGCATTTTTATTTATTTTTTGTACTTTTTCAATTTTTTAAACTTTTTCCATTTTTATTTGTTAAAATATCTTTTTGTACATTTTAATAAACTTATTCATCAATGAACCCCTGGACACCGATAAAGTCTATTCAAATTAGAGTCAAAGACTAGTCACACCTCTTAATTACAAAAAGGAATTAATTTACCCCCTTTGGATACACCGGCGTTTCTATGGCCAATGAATATTTTTTTAGTTCGATTTGACCATGATTTTTGGGAATGAAGCAATGATACTGCTTTGTTCCTGGAATCGTCTTCGCAGTATCAAAACGAGATTATTTTATTATTTTTCCCTGTCTCTACGATTAATAATGATAAGATATCAAAATCTACAATATTTCGTTAAATCACTCTATAATGATACATTGTATCAATAAAAATGCATGCGAAGGAATGGGTTGTCCACTAAGCCAATTTTTTTTATAGTCTGTAAATATATCAAGCAAAAAACTGTTTGAACTACAGACGAATCAAAAATGCTAATTCTGAGAAAAAAAAATCAAAATATTATTTGCTCCGAAAATGGAATATAGAGCTTTCGGAGGAGTTTGTAAAATATGTCAGTGAAAAGCACGTTGAAAATCCTAAATTTTATGTCCTACTTTTTTTCGTACGATGAATAATTTTTGAGTTACAAAATGGGACAAACAAAATTTTTGTATTTTTTTCCGGCTAAAATATGTAATTTTAAAATCTGAAAAAAATCACGAATTTTCTTGATAGTTAGAACTACTTTCTAAAAAATTGTATGCGATTTTTGGCGATTTCAAAAAATGGGGTGGCCGACTTGACGTGGAATGCCTCATATACACACCACAGAATTGCAATGTTTATTGAACGAGGAAATTCACCCAAAGTGAGGAATGAGAAACTGCAAATTTAAAATTGCATATTGCTTCTCCATCTTTTTTTTATAATTCACAATTTTGTTGTAATTGTGAAAAAGCACGAAGATCAATGTTGACATCGTCTTAAAGCATCGCAGGATTTAGTACTTTTATTAACGGGGTATACGTAGTCAGAAGGCCAAAAAAAACTAATTTACCAAAAAAGAATTCTGGACAATTTATTAATTTTTCAAGAATTTTTTCTGGAAAGACATTTTAATTTTTCAAGAATATTTTCTGGAAAGACATTTTAATTTATTAGTGTAAAAATGTATATACATATTTTTGTAACTTTTAACTTTATTTTGAAAAAATAATCTTTCTTTTTAAAACATAATGAATCTTGAAGCCGCTGTAGCCGATTTCCGGGAAGTCCTCTAAAAAAAGGCGTCTTGCTGTAATCACGATATCTTTGGATTGGATCATCCAAAATCAGAAAATAAAAAGTGTTCGTTAATATAAGGAATAATCTAGTATTTAATCGAAGGAATAAACAAAATATTAATTTTTAACAAAATATCGGCTTCTCAAAAAAAATCGATTTTTTATGCAAATTTTTGTCATAAATTATTTATAAAATGGAAAATATTTACCGGTACAAAAAAATATTTGATTAATCACTAAAAAATATATCCATAAAGCTTGTGTAAAAATTTGAGACTGATCGATTATACCATTTCCGAGAAATCGTGCTCACCATTAAAAACACAGTTTCTATAAAAACGCGTTCAAAGTTTCAAAAGCACTTTTACACATAGTAATTAGGGTTTACAAATATGCTTATAATTTCAAAAATATTGGATTAACATGAAATTATCTGTGTATATACTGTATATACTTGAAAACATGTACATTACGAAAATGATTTTTTTTGACTGCGCATAACCCCTTAATGTGATGTTAGGGAGGATTTATTTAGCCCCCCTCAAGATGAGGCTAAGCCTCGCAATTTTAAATGCAAGAGACAAAACTGAAATTTCGAACACATTTTCCTCGAAAACGATTCTACGAATTTTGAGGTTATGTTGATATTTTGAGGTTATAACACAAAAAAAATACTCAACACTTTTTGAAAATGGCCAAACACAATCTCATCAAACTTAACCTGTCATTGTAGATTAATGGATTGTAGAGAGGGTCCCATTTTTTGGGCTCAAAGAATGTCGTAGTGAGATTTGTGCAAAAAAACTTGTGCACCTCAAAACATTCAACACATTTTTCTCGAAAACCAATCAGCTGAATGCTAAAATAATAGTGGGGTCAGATCCATGCCATTATTCCAGGCCTGGATTTAGGGGGGGGGGGGGGGGGCTACAGGGGCTACAGCCCCGGGCCTCGCGTATTTGGGGGCCCCGATGTGGTCGTCTTTAGATTGGGTGCATTAAATACTACTCGTATGGGGCCTCAAAAAACCCGAGCAGCCCCGGGCCCCTGACATGGTAAATCCGGGCCTGCATTATTCTACAACGACAAGCTAAATTTGGTGATGTTGTGCTCTGCCATTACCAAGAAAAATGCGTTCAATGTCTTGAGGTGTAAATTTTTTAATTCAAAGTCAACATAACCTCAAAACTCTTTAAACACATTTTCCTCGAAGATGACTCGATGGAATAAAAAATCATTAGTGGGAACCTCTCCGTTATCAACGTGTGCAGATGCTACCACCATTCTTTTTTTATTTCATACAGTTGTTTTCGAAAAAAACGTGTTCGGAAATCAAACTCTATCTCCCTTGCACTCACACACAATCGCAAAAATGGAGGAAAGAAGAGAGGTTACGCACTAATTGTAACTTTTCCATGAACGAAACTAAAGAAATAAAAAAAAACCTTTTGTACAAATTTCTAATTTGTAATCTATTCGTACTTTTTGAAATTTCAAAATTAGATCAAAAATTAGCCTCCCGAACAATTCCTCCCCAATTTAATTTCCAATTCAAATTCCTCCACATTCGACTCTTTCAAACAATACTCAACCTTTACTAAAAAAAAAAATTACCTAAAATTTTTCAAGCCTCCATAATCGTTTGGAAACAAGGATCCGTGGCGCACTCTCGGCTAAACCAAAAGTTTCACGATTACAAAACCGTTCTCGGAGTGCGAAACGGAGCAAGGGACAGAAAATAAATAAAAAGAGAACGTCGAGCGACCATTGCCGGGAACGATCTCTGCGCGAGGAAAGTCGAAGTAAAAGCTTGCAGGACGAGAAAAAGGACGATTTCATTCGCACCAACGATGAGACAGAAGGCCCAGACTGCGATGCTCTGGCGCTTCGTCGTTGAAACTTTTGAAATTGGCGAGCCACCACTAAAAGAGAGAGAGAGAGAGAGAGAGAGAGAGAGAGAGAGAGAGAGAGAGAGAGAGAGAGAGAGAGAGAGCTTGCACCAAGGCCTCTTATATGCATCGCTATACCACAATATACATGCATTTATGTGCACAGAACTACATAGACTGCTTAGAAGCAAAAAGACTTAAGGATACTTTGCCTGTACAGTCCCAGCCAAAAATTGTATCTTATTGAAATTTTCGTACTTCGTGATACAATAAAAATCTGAATATATTCAGCAACATTTGACACGCCATAAACAACAATTATCAATAATAATATTGCCCAAAAGTTATCAATAAATTGTTTAAACAAATAATTATTCAACAATTTTTCGGTAAGTTCTTTTTTTTCTTAAACAAATCGAATGCCTTAATTTTTGTGGACGCATGTGAATTTTTTTCAGAATTTTCTCTCTATTTGGAAATATTATAAAAAATATTCTGAAATACAATAAAAAAAAATGCCAATTTTGTATATGGGGCATTCCATATCAAACCGACCAATCCGTGACTCCAACAATTTTTAATTCTGTTGAAAATATTATAAAAAATATTCTGAATTACGAACAAAAAATTGCCAATTTTGTATATGGGGCATTCCATACCAAACCGAACAATCCGTGACCCCGACCATTTTTAATTTTATTGGAAATTTTCTATTTTTTTGTACGCACTGAAAGCAGTCTTTCAGAATTTCTTTCAATTTTTGTCTCAACTCTTCTTACCACAATAAATTTTCCAAAATTTTGTTTTAAATGCTCGTAACTTTTTAAAAGAAGGGAATAACAAAATAAAATAGAAGATTAATTTTTTTCGTCTTGAGTTGTAGTTTCATGAAAAAAATATTACAAAAAATATCGAACTTAATTTTCATATGTATTTTTCAGTTTTGAACCCAAAACTTTTTTTTTAACTTGGACCATTTTGATTTTTTTGAAAAAATTCACCACTTTTTAAGAGGCATTTTCACCAGTTCTAAAACTTTAGCAGCTTGATATTATATTCATACCTTGTATTTTTTATCTGTTTTTAAAGTTATAAAAACACTAAAAAAGTAAAACAAATTATCATGTTCCCGGAATCGTCAAACAACGTATTAATACTTTAGCATTAATTGAATTGGCGTTAATGAAATTTTGAAAAATTTATTGTGGTAAGACGAGTTGAGAAAAAATCTAAAAAAATTCTGAAAGCCTGCTTTCAATACGTACAAAAAAATAGAAAATTCTCAACAAAATTAAAAATGATCGGTTTCACGGATTGGTCGGTTTGGTATTGAATGCCCCATATGTTTTTGCACGCAGGTTTATCGTCAACTTTGAAAGGTTTCAGAGACACTAGGCAAAAAAATACATAAATACAGCCATTCTAAAACTTGAAAACGGGAACTTCAAAATAGAGAAAAAATTCTGAAGAAATTTATATGCGTTAAAAAAAATTAACGCGTGCAATTTGTGTAAGAAAAAAAAATACCGAAAAATTGTTGAATAATTATTTTTTTAAACAATTCATCAATAAATTTTGGGCAATATTATTATTGATAACACAGCCACACAACATTTTGAAAAAATTTCGGCCTGGGGCTCTGACTATGTATACTGTATGTTTTTGGGGTCACTGAATCCGAATCCGAGGTTGGTTTAACCCCAGCACGTCAGGGTTTGGCTATAACCACAAAAAATAACACTCCAAAATCAAGATTATTTTTTTAATATTTCGAAAGCTACGAAAAAATCGTTCTGGGTTCGTCTTGAAGAGTATACTTGTGGCTAGGGAAAAAAAAATATTCCGAATTTTTTTTGAGAAATCATGAATTTGGAGAATTTTGAATTTTTAAAAATCCTGCAAATCTACGATCAACATTGAATTTTTGGTTCAATTTTTTTTATATAATACATTGTACTGATCTTAAAAGATCCTGAAATTTTCAGAAAGGTGTTTTTTTTCAAAAATATGAATTTTTGAATTTTTTAAAAACGTGTAAATCCACGATCAACACTAAATTTTTTTTTTACATTTTGTATGTATAATACTTTGAAGTGATCTTTAAAGATCCTGGAATCTTCAGGTTCTTTTAATTTTTGAAACAAAAAAACACCATCCTGAACATTTCAGGATCTTTTAAGATCAGTCCAAGGTATTATATAATCGAAATTTAAGCAAAAATTTAACGTTGATCGTGGATTTACACGATTTTTTAAAATTAAAAAATTAATGGTTTTGAAAAAACAAAAAACACCTTTCTGAAAACTTCAGGATCATCTAAGATCAGTACAAGGTAATATATTAAAAAAAAGATTTATAAAAATCCAAAATTCTCCACATTTGTCATTTTTCAAAAAAAAATTTCGGAATATTTTTTTTTTAGTAGCCACAAGTATACTCATCAAGACGAACCCAGAACGATTTTTTCGTAACTATAATAGTCTTCGAGATATTTAAAAAACAACTTAATTTTGGAGTGTTTTTTGAGGTTATATCTAAACCCTGACGTGCTAGGGTTAAACCTCGGGTTAAACCAACCTCGTATTAGGATTCAGCGACCCCAAAACTATACAGTGTACATGGTCAGACCCCCAGGCGGATTTTTTTTTCTTTTTGTGTGGCTGTGTAATTGTTGTTTTTGGCATTCCAAATGTTGCTAAATTTTTTCAGATTTTTATTGCTTCACGAAGTACGGAAATTTTAATCAAAAACAATTTTTGGCTGGGACTGTAGGGACATCTTTAAGTAACAAAGCTTTGATTTACAAGAAGCGTCACTTAAGTCCCTTTACGTGCAAACATGGAGTATATGACCATACAATGTATATATCTCGTTATATATATATGTTTACATAGCGAAAAGTGCATATAGGAAAAGAGTGGGGGGTGGAGGGGTTAAAATCACCCTTCGCGACGGTTCGTCGCGCGTCCTCTTTCCGGCAATTCTCCACCGTATATATATATATATATATATATATATATATATATATATATATATATATATATATGTATATATGAAATCGTGGGCAATCCTTTTCTCTTTCTCTGAATACGTGTCTGGTTTTTCTTCGTTATACCTCGTATATATATTATATATGTATACAAAATATACTCGTTTACGACGACCTCGTTGAGGGAAAATCCGATAGAAAGTTTGTCACATCGTCTCTTTACTTCACCGTACCGTACTTCCGGTCTCGGTTAAATTCACACATACTTTCCATATATATCTATATATGAGGCATTCTTCGTCAATTCCGCCACTTTTTTCTTCGACCCTCTCAGATCCATCCCATAACTTGTCACAGTTTAGTCCCACTTAAAAGTAGTTTCTGTGATTTTTTTCAGATTTCTTAAGCGGTTAATTAAGGAGTTATATTTTAAGGAATTAAGGAGCAAAGGAGCAAAATATATTTTTTCGAATTCATATAGCTTAAAACGGAGAGGATGTACAAAATAGATATTCCTACAAAAAAATTATGTTTTTCCATCAACTATGTGTTATATTTCTATTCGCGTTGCAAAGACTATTTTCTGCACACAAAAAAATGAAAACTAATTTTTTTCGCACGGTCCGACACCTTCAATTTTGTTGTCAATTTCATACAATCTCTACCAGTATCAGTGGGGCGTACAGAAAAATCCACAATATGGCAACTAATTTTTTTCGGGGTTAAAAAAATGTTTTTCCCAAAAAATTGCATTAAGTTATTTTTTCGAATCCATAGAGCTTAAAACGGAGAGGATGTACAAACAAAATATTCCTACAAAAAAATTATGTTTTTCCATAAACTATTGAATTCAAAATGTGTTATATTTTTATTCGTGTTGCAAAGACTATTTTCTGCAAAAAAAAAATGAAAACTAATTTTTTTCGCGCGGTCCGACACCTTCGATTCTCCTGTCAATTTTATACAATCTCTAATAGTATTCGTGGAACGTACAGAAAAATCCGCAATACGGCAACTGATTTTTTGCGGGGTTAAAATAATGTGATTCACATAACTTTTGTTTTTCAATGTACTTTTTGAAAAAAATATTAAAAATTAAGAAAAACAAATTTTTAATGTCTTTTTAACTGTTTTAAGCTAAAAAATTAGATTTTCTTTCAATGGGACCCCTTCGATTAAAAAAAAAAAAATTATAAAATCCTACGTAAAAAAACAAAATTTTTGAGATTTTACCGAACAGGGGATTCAAATAACTTCTTATCGAAAAAATGTTGTTTCGATATGTTTTCTTCATAATTTTTATCTTTTTTCCTTCTATGACGACAATAGTTGATTTCAATTATGTTAAAATAAATAATCTAACTTGCCTCACATATTTCTATTGTAAATTATAATAATTCACATTAAGAATTACAATTTGAGTACGTTTTGCACTTTATTCAATTTTTTTACATTAATATTCAAATATTAACATTACTAACATCTAAGAACATGTTTTCAATATCTATTGCTTTATACTCTTTTCCTTTTCTTCGCCATCCTCTTTATTACATTATGACGTGTAACTTCCGTTGATCTAGAAAATCTTGAATTAGGTATAATCAATAAAAACTTTTATTAGTCTCAAGAGTCTAACTAAATTTTAGAATGTAACTGTCGATACATTGGAAAATTTATGAAATTAATTGAATAAAGTGCAAAACGTACTTGAATTGTAATTCTTCATGTTAATTATTGTAATTTACAATGGAAATATGTGAGGCAAGTTAGATTATTTATTTTAACATAATTGAAATCAACTATTGTAGTCATAGAAGGAAAAAAATCAAACTAATGAAAAAAAAATAGAAATTTTTTTTTCGATAAGAATTTATTTGAATCCCCTTTTCGGTAAAATCTCAAAAATTGTGTTTTTTTACGAAGAATTAAAATTTTTTTTTTTTCGAATCGAAGGGGTCCCATTGAAAGAAAATCCAATTTTTTAGCTTAAAACAGTTAAAAAGACATTAAAAATTTGTTTTTCTTAATTTTTGATTTTTTTTCAAAAAGTACATTGAAAAACAACAAAAAATGACCTCTTGACAAATTACAATATCTTGGTTAATGTAGAAGTTTGTAGAATGTAGAAGAATGTAGAAAAAAAAAATTCGATAAGAAGTTATTTGAATCCCCTCTTCGGTGAAATCTCAAAAGTTTTGTTTTTTTACTTAGAATGTTATTTTTTTTTTTCATATCGACGGGGTCCCATTGAAAGAAAATCCAATTTTTTAGCTTCAAACAGTTGAAAAGACATTAAAAATTTGTTTTTCTTCATTTTTAATATTTTTTCAAAAAGTACCTTGAAAAACAAAAAACATGACCTCTTGACAAATTACAATATCTTGGTTAATGTAGAAGTTATGATTACTTTAAGAATATTTTTTGAAAAATCAATAACTTCGGTATGGTTTAAGATAGAGAGCTAAAAATTGGCATGGATACTTCTTTTGCATGTATAATAACATATTTTAAAAAAAAAATCGAAGGGGTCACCGTCAAAACGTCGTTGAATTGACATGGAATGACACACATACACTCAGTCAAAAAATTAAAGGAACAGCAAAATTTTCAAGATTTTTCAGCGATTTTCCAAAGGCTGTAACTTTGTTAATTTTGGTCCTTTCAAAAGCATTTTGAAGCTTGAATCTTCTAGTTTTGGAATCTTAAGTCAAAATTTTTTTGTGGGCATCACCCTCGATGCAGTCGAAAGAAATATCACGGTAAAAATGTTCTCAAAATTTTTGCTTTTTTCAAAACAGTCGATGGGCTCCAAAAAAATTTTTCAAGCTTAACCAATCTATGGATCGTTCAGCTGAATTCTTTGGCTTCAATTTTCTTTTTTGATTTTTGTCCTACGACCTTTTTTCGCTGAGATATCGGCGATCAAACAAAAATTCGTATTTTTTTTTTAATCTTCGATATCTCTGAAACTAATAATCGTACAGCGAGTAAACGGTGGGTTTCGGAAACTTGAATCTACCCTCTATAAGTGCCTGCTATTGTCATGAATGAAAAAAAAAAATTCCATGCTTAATTTTGACTTTAAAAAGTCCAAAAAATTAGCTTTTTTTCTTGTTTTAGAAAATCTACCACAACTTTGCAGATATTGCGAAAAATAACAATATTTTAAGGTCCTTTTTTAGCTCAATACATACCTAAAAACCATGCCAATTTTCAAAACAATCGGTCGAACCGTTTTTTGTGACCGAGTCATCAAACTTTCAGAAAAATTGAAGGAACACGTTTATTGATCCTTAATGACCAATTAATGGTGTTAAAATTTGTTGAAAAAAGTTTTCTTTTTTTTCCTCTTAAATTTGCATTCAATGAGCGTGAAAGCTAAAAAAATGGCAATAATTTTTTTATTCAAATTAAAGGAAAAAAAATTAAATTTTGAAATTTTTTTTTTTTTCGAAATGTGGATTTTTTTTTCACGCTCATTAGATGCAAATTTGAGAGAAAAAAAGAAAAACTTTTTAATTAATTTTTAACACCATTAATTAATTGGTCATTAAGGATCAATAAACGTGTTCCGTCAATTTTTCTAAAAGTTTGATGACTCGGTCACACAAAAACGGTTCCACCGATTGTTTTGAAAATTGGCATGGTGTTTAGGTATATATTGAGCTAAAAAAGGACCTTAAAACATTGGTATTTTTCGCAATACCTGCAAAGTTGTCGTAGATTTTCTAAAACAAGAAAAAAACTAAATTTTTGGACTTTTTCAAGTCAAAATTAAGCATGGAAACAATTTTTTTTTTGATTGCGTCAATAACAGGCACTTATAGAGGGTAAATTCAAGTTTCCGAAGATATCGAAGATTAAAAAAAAAGACGAATTTTTGTTCGATCGCCGATATCTCACGTCAGCGAAAAATGGTCGTAGAACAAAAATAAAAAAAGCAAATTGAAGTCAAAGAATTCAGCTAAACGATCCATAAATTGGTTAAGCTCGGACATTTTTTTTTGAGCCCATCGACTGTTTTGAAAAAAGCAAAAATTTCGAGAAAATTTTTACCATGATATTTCTTTCGACATCGTCGAGGCTGATGCCCACGAAAATGTTTGACTTAAGATTCCAAAACTAGAAGATTCAAGCTTCAAAATGCTTTTCTTAAAAAAATGTTACGACCAAAATTAACAAACCTTTGTAAAATCGCTGAAAAATCTCGAAAATTTCGCTGTTCCTTTAATTTTTTGACTGAGTGTAAATATATATTTTGTTGATACAGATCTGCATAAAAAACGAGGATTAAATGACGAAGAAAATTTTAGATCGCTTTGAAAAAAGAAAAGAAATTTTATTATTGTGACTTTTTAATTTGATAAATTCTTTGATAGATATTTTAAAACTACGAAAGATCTATCAAAGAATTCATCAAATTAAAAAATCATCAATCATGGATGCTTTTAAACGGTGCGACGTGAAGACAAAACAATATTCTTCCAATACAGAAGACGAGAAGTACTAAATAAAAATTTAAAGAAGAAAATTGCGCATAATTTCAAAGAAGCCTTCGCAAGAGCACATATTTTAGGCAATCAAATCCATAGTTTTAAAAAAGGGAAGATAGGGGGTGATGACTGTAGATTAACTTTTTGTGATTTTTTAATTGTGGTTTGTGCGATTTATCAAATTACAAAATCACAATTACAAAGTTTCTTTTTTTTTCAAAACGATCTAAAAAATTTTCCTTCAATTACAAAACTTTCAATAATTATAGAAACTTTTTTGTCGATTAAACGCCTCATCAAAATTTTTTACCTGTTCCCTGACAAAGGAATGTAGCACAAGTGGAGACCTGTACAATTTTTTTGTACTAATATTCTATAAAATTTCGCAAAATCTACTGTCGGCAAATTTTGAAAATTCAAAAATTAAATTTTTTTTTGAAATTTCGAAATGTAAATATCACAAAATTTTTTCGGTGTTTACATTGTTCGTCAGAAACCAAAGTTTTCGACATTCATTTAAAACATTTTTTAGAACTTTAATTTTTCGATTTTTAATAATTTATTTTTTTAATTTTCGATGGTTTATTTTATTTTTTTTTATTTTCGGATGGTCTCATGATTCCTGTGCAGATACAAAGATTATTCCAACGAATATATTTGTAATTATTGTGAAAAGTAATTTATTACATTCTTCACGTAATTTAATGTTTCCCGTCAAAATTTTAATTTTGTTACGTTTTTAAATAATTATCATTAATCATAATTAATGTTATTTGTTTATTTGTTTAACATAAAAAAGATATAGATTAATTAAAAATTCGTTAAATAATAAATAACTTCTATATTTTTCAACTATTCTTTTTTCTAACCCAAACAAATTTTATTTTATTTTTTTAGATGATAGATAATGTTGTTTTCTTTTGAAAAATTT
The DNA here is from genome assembly GCA_946863875.1 of Alloplasta piceator. Taxonomy (NCBI): domain Eukaryota; kingdom Metazoa; phylum Arthropoda; class Insecta; order Hymenoptera; family Ichneumonidae; genus Alloplasta; species Alloplasta piceator. Next base: position 18,196,495 of record OX333080.1, on the reverse strand, counting down.
TCAATTTTGTTAAAAATACATGTTTTCAAATTTTTTTTTATGGTTCATTTTACCCCTGATGTCGTGCATCGGCCAAAAAATGTATGAATACATCAAATTCATGATAATTTAAAAAAAAATGATCTGACCTATATTTTAGGGTGGTCCATTATGCCCCAGATATCGCTGATCGACCTAAAAATTAGTCGATGAATCAAATTTATGATAATGTTACGAGAAACCAAAAAATTATTTCTTAACCAAATTTTTGAGGGGGGGCTCTGCTCTTTCTTCGCATTCATAACGACGAAAAAATCTTGCTCTTGTGCTTCCAGAAGTTCTAAATGGGATCTGCAACGCAAACAAGGAAGAGGAGAGGCGGCGTAAAGGTATTTTTTTACTATTTACCGAATAATCGTTAAATTAACTTTAAACAAACGTTAACAAAGTATACATAATCTTCATATTCCATGATCGAAAGTTCTGCGCGATTAAAATTTTAAGCATTGCCTAGATAACGTAGGATTAGTGATAACGAAAAAAGGATCAAGAGAATCGATCTGATCGATAATAAAAATAAAAAAATCATACAAATAATTTAAAAACAAAAAAAAGAAGAAAATTATCGATTGGGTTTGTTCCCAGGTGCAGGATACCACGAACTTTATAACGGTGTCGTCTGCAACGACACGATCCTCGCGACCGGTGTCTTCAGCTCGAAGGAGCTCTGGATGCTTTCAAAAGGTACGACGTGAAGAAAAAAAACATTCTTCCAATACATAGACGACGAGAAATACTAAATAAAAATTTAAAGAACAAAATGGCGCATAAATTCAAAAAAGCCTTCGCAAGAGCACGAATTTTAGACAATCGAGTCTATTGTAAAAAAAAAAAAAGGGAAGATAGGGGGTGATGACTGTAGATGAACTTTTTGCATTCAATTGTATTTTCAAAGTATGACGCGATGACGACGAATTTTTATTACGTATTTTTTTTCTTCTTTGTCTCTATCTTTCTGTCTATTCTATATCTTTCTCTCTTTCTCTATCTCACTCTATTTCTCTGACGCAATGAAAGGAACGTCTGAGGAACTTCATCTATCCGCTGTTCCCGTAGGGAACTCAGTTGTTCACAACACCACACGGAGGATGCTTTCGAAAGGTAATTAAAAAAAAAAAATCGCTTCCGAAATACCTTTTGAAAGCATCCTTCTATTATTATTATTATTATTATTATTATTATTATTATTATTATTATTATTATTATTATTATTATTATTATTATTATTATTATTATTATTATTATTATTATTATTATTATTATTATTATTATTATTATTATTATTATTATTATTTTATTATTATTATTATTATTATTATTGAATAATTATTCCCAATCGATAAGTCTCTTAGTTGGAATGCATTTAAATTATTATTATTTTATTTCCCGACGTCGTCGTCGTCGTCACGCAGTATTTTAGTCTGTAAAATACGTCAAAGCATGTTTGAAATTTTATCATAATTTTTTTTTTTTTAGAATGAATCAATTTTAATGTGTACGATAAATTTACTGGGGTAAGTAATTCTATAAAAAATAATTTCAATCTTTCTCTTATTTGCGCCAACGTATGTATCGGAATTTTTAGACATTTTTTCAATTTTTTTTTTTAATTTTCATTCTTCGTTTTGCATCTAAAATTATAAGTATTTGCGGTTATTTTATCTTTGAAAAAAAAAAAAAAAAACATTTTTGTTCCAATGTATAATCTGCCAAGTTTTCACGACATCTTTCCATTTTCATTTTTAATCTGTGGCATCCCTAAGACTTGCCTAAAGTATCGTCCGCAGGAAGTTTTCACTATTCTTACTTTTTGCATTACCGTACACATATTTTGTTTTATCTCAAGGATGCGTTGCCCGTACAGTCCCAGCAAAAAATTGTATCTGAATGAAATTTCCGTACTTCGTGATACAATAGAAATCTTAATAAATTCAAAATATTTGGCTTGCCATAAACAACAATTATCAATAATAATATTGCTCAAAAGTCATTAATAAATTGTTTAAGCAAATAATTATTCAACAATTTTTCGGTAAGTTCTTTCTTTTCTCAAACAAATCGAATGCGTTAATTTTTCTGAAATCATATGAATGTTTTCAGAATTTTTTCTCTATTTAAAAATTCCCGTTTTGAAATTTTTAGAATGGCTGCATTTACTTATTTTTTGGCCCAGGGTCTTTGAAACTTTTCAAAGCTGACGATAAACCTGTGTGCAAAAATATATACAAAATTGTCAATTTTTTGTTTCTATTTCAGAATGTTTTTTATAATATTTCAATATAGAGAGAAAATTCTGAAAATATTCCTACGTTTAAACATTAAATTATTTGTTTAAACAATTTAAACAATTTCAGATTCTTATTGAATCACGAAGTTCGGAAATTTCAATCCCATACAATTTTTGGCTGGGAGCTTTAATCTGGCTGTATTATGACACTTAAGAGATACACAATTAAAGGTACGATAAATATTTTATTTTTTTATTTCTCAATTAGAACTCAACAAAAACCCAGACGCAATTCGGGTCCATAACTACATGGAAATATTTTTATATGATACAAGAAGACCATATATCGATGGACGAAACATTTTAAGACCCGCGGCCAAAGCCTGTCCCGCTACCCGTGAAATACCTCGTATTTATAAAGCCTGTGTACAAATTTGAGACTGATCGGTTATTCCGTTTCTAAGAAATATTGCTCACCGACCCAAAACACTCAGTTTTGAGAAAAACGTGTTCAAAATTTCAATTTTTCGAAAATCCTGACTGCGTATAATCCCTTGAGCTTCCTTTACGAGGAAGTCATAATTGAAGTATTCATCACATAGAAGCTTGGAAAACTGCTTGTAAAGGAGATATTCGGCGAACGATGAAAAAAAGTGAGGAAGTCATTTGCAAGTTTGTAATTTGTACGATTTTTCTTCTCTTCCCATGCATCTCTCCCGAATCTTCTTTTTCTCTATATACATCTCTCTCTCTAACACACAATCATATATAGGATCCTAAGCTATCGCACACCAGAGAAGCACCCGCAGCAGTAGATTAGTATGCAACCCGGGCGTATTAATAGAAGCCGAACAATGCTCACGGCCTCATACTGCATTGAAGCTCTTCGCGTTAAGCTATAGAGCGCAGCTTCCTCTCGAGCAAGCTTTCACACTCTCCTCTCCTCTCCTCTCCTGTCTCATCTCTCCTCTTTTCTCTCTCTCCTCTCTCCCCTCTCCCTTCTGCCCCTCTCTCCTCTCCTCTCCTCTCTCCTCTCTCTCCCCTCTCTCGCTCTTATCCCCTCTCCACTCTCCCCCTCTCTCCTCTGCTCTCCTCTCTCATCCCTCCTCTCTCCTCTCTCTCTCGCTCTTATCCCCTCTCCACTCTCCCCCCTCTCCACTCCTCTCCTCTCCTCTCCTCTCCTCTCCTCTCCTCTCCTCTCCTCTCTCCTCTCTCCTCTCTCTCCCCTCTCTCGCTCTTATCCCCTCTCCACTCTCCCCCTCTCTCCTCTGCTCTCCTCTCTCCTCACTCCTCTTTCCTCTCTCTCTCGCTCTTATCCCCGCTCCACTCTCTCCTCTCCTCTCCTCTCCTCTCCTCTCCTCTCCTCTCCTCTCCTCTCCTCTCCTCTCCTCTCCTCTCCTCTCTTCTCCTTTCCTCTCCTCTGCTCTGCTCTGCTCTGCTCTCCTCTTCTCTCCTCTCCTCTCCGCGCTCCTCTCTCCTCTCTCTCCCCCCTCTCTCTCTTCTCCCCTCTCTCCTCTCCTCTCCTCTCCTCTCCTCACCTCTCCTCTCCTCTCCTCTCCTCTCCTCTCCTCTCCTCTCCTCTCCTCTCCACTCCTCTCCGCTCCTCTCCTCTCCTCTCCTCTCCTCTCCTCTTCTCTCCTCTCCTCTCCTCTCCTCTCCTCTCCTCTCCTCTTCTCTCCTCTCCTCTCCTCTCCTCTCCTCTCCTCTCCTCTGCTCTCCTCTGCTCTCCTCTGCTCTCCTCTGCTCTCCTCTGCTCTCCTCTGCTCTACTCTGCTCTCCTCTCCTCTCCTCTCCTCTCCTCTCCGCGCTCCTCTCTCCTCTCTCTTCTCCCCTCTCCACTCTCCTCTCCTCTCCTCTCCTCTGCTCTGCTCTGCTCTGCTCTCCCCTCCTCTCCGCGCTCCTCTCTCCTCTCTCTCCCCCCTCTCTCTTTTCTCCCCTCTCTCCTCTCCTCTCCGCTCCTCGCCTCTCCGCTCCGCTCCTCTCCTCTCCGCTCCGCTTCTCTCCTCTCCTCTCCTCTCCTCTCCTCTCCTCTCCTCTCCTCTCCTCTCCTCTCCTCTGCTCTCCTCTGCTCTCCTCTGCTCTACTCTGCTCTGCTCTGCTCTCCTCTCCTCTCCTCTCCGCGCTCCTCTCTCCTCTCTCTTCTCCCCTCTCCACTCTCCTCTTCTCGTCTCTCCTCTCCTCTCCTCTCCTCTCCTCTCCTCTCCTCTCCTCTCCTCACCTCTCCTCTCCTCTCCTCTCCTCTCATCTCCTCTCCTCTCCTCTTCGCTCCTCTCTCCACTCTCCTCTCTCCTCTCTCCTCTCTCCTCTCTCCTCTCCCCTGTCTCCTGTCTCCTGTCTCCTCTCTCCTCTCACCTCTCTCCTCTCTCCGCCCTCCTCTCTTTAGTTGCTTTTACTCGGCGCAATTCAAGCCACGAAGCGGAAACTGCTGCAGCAGCTTTCCGAATCGCAACGCAGCGTTCTTCTTCTCTCTTTCTCTCAAGAATGAGGAAAAGGAATCGAGGAAGAGGGAAGAGAGAAGGCCGAGGAAGAAGCGTGACCAATAATTTTTTCACGACGGATGCGAGAACGCCCGATCGCACGGAATCCCGTTTCTCCCCCGTAAAGACACTCGGAAAATGAAGAGCGTGAGGGCATGAACAAGGGAGAAAGAAGAGGAGAGAGAAAAGATGGCGAAAAGGGATAAAAAAAAATGGTGGAAAAACGAGAAGAGAAGAGCGAGAGTAACTGGTGCTCCGGCGAAGCGAAATCAAGATCGTGCTTGGAAAACCCGAATTTCTTTTGCCCCACGACTATCAGACAAAGTTCTTCGCGTCTCGTTCGCACTTCCATCGGTCCTTTTTCGCACCCTTAACGTTAGAATTTCCACGGAGACTCGACGGGAGGAGAAGAGGCCGCTGCTGCCAGACGCGCTTTGGAATATTATTTATGCATTTTTCTCTCGTCGCTTTTTTTCATTTCGTTGAGCAAGAGAGCACAAACCTACCCTTAGCTTTGCTTAATGTATCTCGCGAAATTAAAATTTGTTATTATTCATGCTTGTTTCGTAAAGCACGTTCTCAGCGCCTCTTGGACTTGAATGTCTCGAAAAATAAGACTTTCGAAATTTCCTGGAAATAATTCCAATCTTTCATCCAGTCCTTTCTTCTCAAACCACCCCCGTAGAAGCATTCAGCTTATCTCGTTTAGTCGAAAAATTTATTTTTTTGGCAGCTCCATTAATCCATTTTCGAAAAAGTAACCCCGCAGCCAAAGGGTTCTCCTTCAAAATGTTAATTAAACAATATTAAAATCCATTAAAACTCCATTGATTTGATTGCAACGTCAACCCAAGGACAATCGAAAAATCAAAAACATGTCAATGTTAGTGGAAAAATATTTTATTTTTTTTTAAAATGCTAAATTCTATTTTTAATCATCGAATTTTCCTTCAAAAACATAATTCTGTAGCGAAGAGATTTTTCTACTATTATGACAAAAATTGACATGATTTTACTCTACGTTCTCTAAATTTAAAAAAAAATCCCAAAATTCGACACATTAAAAAGAAAAAAAAACGACAAAATTTCTCATTTTTCATTGGAAATCCATACATAAATCATTCTTTGGGTTTAATTAATGGATGATCATGGCTGGAGTAGTTGTGAGACATAAAAAATAGATGGAAACAATACGATTTTATTGCCAATTTTAGTTTACTCACCCCTACAACTTTCCAGCCACGAGCACCCATTTGTTAAACCGAAAGAATGATTTATTTATGGATTTACAATGGAAAGTGAGAAATTTCGTTGTTTTTTTTTTTTTTCAATGTGTTGCAGGTCGAATTTCGGGAATGTTTTTTTTTAATGTAGGGAATGGAAAGTAAAATCATGCCAATTTTTGTCATAATAGTAGAAAATCACTCCGCTACAAAATAATGTTTTTAAATGAAGATTAGATTATTAAAAATAAAGTTTAACATCAGAAAAAAAATGTTTCCCATTAACATTGACATGTTTTTGATTGTTCAGATTTTTAAAAGATTTTTCTGTCTTTTCTTGGTATTTAAAAAATGCAAAAATCGAAAAAACCCTTTGAAAATAAACGCCAGGAAAATGGCAATTTTTTCATCATTTGAATGATCCATTTTTTCAAAAAGCACCCCTCCGCACTCTCGATCATAAATCGTTCGAAAAATACAAATTCTCCGACATGAGAAACCCCTGTAGAACTTTAAAATTAATTAAAATTGAATTAAATTTAAATTTAAAGTAAATTTAATTAATTAAAAATTTTCACGATCTCATTCATTCATTTTCTTTTACAACACGAATGCCTCTGGCCTTGGTTTCACGAAAAAAAAAATTAACCCGGATTGCAACACCGTGATGAAAATCATGAAAAGGTCTTTTTCCAAAAAATCGTTGGAAAATAAAAATAGTATGAAAAAACCAGGAGGGAGTTAAAAAAAGGGTACAGAGAGAATTGGGCCGACGCAAACTACTCCCGACCACACTGCGAGGGTTGAAGAGAAAGGGTAGGTATGTGTGTTATATGATGCCGGGATTGAGGGGGATAAAAACATCTCGTTTTCACCGTGACCGGCGGGTACATTTTTGCGTCCCCGCGGATAGAGCGTGTGGGAAGCTGATTTTTTTCCATCTGGTTTCTCACTCGACAATGCTTCAAACCCTGTGGGCAACCCATCGCCCACAGTGTCATTTGGGCGACTCGTGCATAGACAGCGAATTTTTTTTCGCCATTTTTTTTCCACTTCATATATCTCATCCCTTTTCTCTCGGTCGACCATTTTCTTTTTTTTTTCCCCAAAGTTCCATTCGGTCTGGACCACGAGGAATCGTAGAATATATATATATATATATGTATGGGTCATGCCATATCAAATCGACCAAGAGTTGGAATCGACCCCTCTCAATTTCGATGAAATTTGGTCAGAAGTTTTCGTTTTCAATAAAACGGAGTTCTACCAGAGGAAAATAATTAACAAATTTGTTTTTAAAAGTTATTCAAAATTTAAAATTTCACAATTTTTCAAATCTTTCAAGTTTATTTTTCAAATATCTCGAAAACTATTATAGTTACGAAAAATCGTTCTGAATTCGCTTTGAAGAGTATACTTGGGGTTACGAAAAAAAATATTCCGAAATTTTTTTTTGATAAATGACGAATTTGGAGAATTTTGAATTTTCGAAAATCGTGAAAATTCAAGTTCCATATTTTATTTTTGGTTCAATTTTTTTTATATAATACCTTGTACTGATCTTAAAAGTTCCTGACATTTTCAGAGAGGTGTTTTTTTTTCTTTCAAAAATATAAATTTTTGAATGTTTAAAAATCGTGCAAATTCGCGATCAACATTAAATTTTTGGTTACATTTTTTTTATATAATACCTTCTACTGATCTTAAAAGATCCTGAAATTTTCAGGATGGTGTGTTTTTGTTTCAAAAACAAAAATTTTTGATCATTGGTAAAAAAATATTTTTTTTGTTTTTCCTCTAAGTTAATTATGTAATTTTGAGCAGTAAAAATTTCAATTAATGGCAATTAAAAAAAAAAAAAATTTTACAAAAATTCGAAAATTCTTCGTTTATCGAAAAAACTTCGTTTCATTGAAAACGAAAACTTAAAAAAGTTAAAAAAATGTTAACTTTTTTCTTTTTCAATAAAACTTCGTTTTATTTGGGTTTCGTTTTCAATAAAACTTCGTTTTATTGAAAACGACAACTTCTGACCAAATTTCATCAAAATTGACAGGGGTCGTTTCTAACTCTTGGTCGATGAAAAATCTATCCATTCATTGTAAACGAAAAATGAAGAATTTTTATATACAGTAAAATCTCGCCTAACCAACCTTCGATTGTCCTTGAGTTGTCCTTGCAATCGAGTCAAGTTTAATGGATCCAAAATTTCAAAAATTGGTTCTTTACATTTTGAAGGAGAACCTGCAATGGCCAATCGTGGATCAAGACTGCAGATTTCCTTTTTTTATAGAAATAAATTTATAACAATGACTCAAGCAAGAAAACATCTCAGTTTACATTAATAATTCCACAAACGCAGTTTATTTTTATTTTTTTATTCATTTTTGTTTTTTATTTTTATGCAGTTTCAACTGAAGTCAAATTTGTTATTTTAGTTCCATTTTAGTGATGAAGAGCTCAATTTGTTAGTTAAGATATATTTTACTATTTTTGAAGAAAAACAACATGGGAATTGTTTTCTTTGTTTAGATTGCCAATTGAAAAAAAAGTTGAGTTAAAATTGCAGCTCTTTTTTTCTAAATAAATGGCTCTAATTTGTAAACGATATCAAGAATATTTTTTGATTCATTTATAGAATATCTATCGAGAAATCGAGCTTTCATTAGGGTAAATCGAATGGTTATAAAATTGACTTGAAAAATTGCGTAGAAATATGTACGTAGATTAGTTGATAAAGAGTGAGTTATTTTTCTAAATATAAAATTATTGCTATATATATTTATCAGATTTTTTTATTTTCTAGATCTGTTTAATCCAGATCAACCGCAGTTTGCACTATTTTTTTCTTCAAAACGTTTATAAACATTTTCTAAAAATTAAAAACCGCCACGTCGGGACATCCTCAGGATTGCCAGTGAGTCACTATTATTGGTCACTACCCGTGCGTTAAAATTCTAGGGAAGACGTGGATGCCCTGTCACTAATTGCCCTTACACCGCCAGGTTGGGCTCCGACAGGGCAATGCCAAGGTTGGCAGGCCTATTTACAATATGGCTGACCTAAGGCATCCCGTTGAGGACCTTGTCGGGCTTAAACGTGGATGCCCTGTCATGAATTGCCATAACACCGCCAGGTTGGGCCGTAACGGGGCAATGCCAAGGTTGCCAGGCTTACTTACAATATAGCTGACCTAAGGCAACCCGTTGAGGACCTTGTCGGGCTTCGATCGGGCAACCCATATTTAAAGAAGTCGGTATAATTACAACAGAACCAAATCGGACCCAAATAGGGCGAAAGTATCGGAGCCCTAATTATTTCAAACATGGCACTGACGAGGCAACCCTTTGAGGGCCTAATCGGGCTTCACAGGGAGTTAGTTCCGAGACTCGCCATGAGATGTCGCATACGGCGTGCGCTCTCTCGCATACGGAATATGCAAATAGTATGCTTATATAGCCGAAGTGGGAGCACGGGTTGTATTCGATTGTATTCGACACCGCAGAGTCAGGCCTCTCAGGAAGTCATGCCCGCAAGATTTCTACATATAAATTCTCTACTTTATACCATTTTTTTGTAAAAATTCTCTTGGAGAATTATTAATAATATATAATTGTTAATAATTATTAATAATGATGTATTATTATAATATATAATAATAATATATAATAATGTATTATTATAATATATAATTATTATTATTAATAATAATATTGTTATTATTATTGAAATAATTCAATTTTACAATCTACACGTATATAGCGATACTACGTACGTACTAGGGCCCTGATAGGACTTGACCATGGGCTTGTCATGGATTCAACATGGCAGACGTGAGGCGGTTGTGAAGGCCCCCATTTGGCAACCTTCTAAGGCCCTTGTCGAAAAAGCGTGACCGTCCATTCAGGGGCCCTATTGGGCTTCCAGTCAAGGGCCCGAAGTAAATTAGGGAATACCGATCGGGGCCTGGTCGGGGCCTCAATCAAATTCACGCACGGGATCGGATGAACAAAACGGCGTTTTGAACCTTCAACAATTATGAAGAGAACGAGCGCAATCCAGAACCAGAATTTCCAGTAGAAAAAAAATTATATCTATTTTAGTGGACAGATTCAATTGTAACCAAAATGCAGAAATTTTTTTTTTTTTTCAAACCTTAGATCAATATATTTTGTCCCACTAAATACGAATCTACCAATATTTTTCTCAAAAAATCAAAATTTTTACAAATATTCATCAAAATGATTTTTACTCAATTTTACCACCACTTTCAGAAACCTCAAAATCGTGAAATTTCAAACGCCTATAACTTATTTAGACGATAAAATCACTATTATGTCACTATTTCTGTGAAAGATAAGTCACTATTCTACTATTTTTGACCCTCTGAAACGCTATCAACTCTGAACACCCTGAATAATAACAAAGAGGATTCTATACTTTTTCGAGACTTTTGAAATTGCGCAAGAGACACGTGTAAATAATAAAAGTAAATAATGAACGTCTAAATAATGAAATAAAATAAAAAAGTAACATAGAAAAACGAAAACTAATATTTTTCATATTATCCGAGATTTAAATAATTATCCAGGCTTCCCCGATAATTAAAAAATTAATTATTTGTCCCAAAAATAAAATTTTTTGTCCAATTTTATTTGATACGCCAAACTCCTCCATCTTCGAAACCAAAAGAATTTTGAAAAAAAAATATTTAAAAATTGAAAATTGAAAATAAATCAACCCTTATTTTTCAACCCCCCTTAAAATTGTCAAAATCGTATGAATTTTATTTCATAAAGGAAAATGTTCACCGCGCCAAATGGTCTGTGAAAAAAATCACGGATGAGGAGGGAAAAAAAAGCTTGGTTGAAGATTCTTATCCGTGTGTGAGTTTTGAAAAGAAATGGTATAAGAGAGAACCGAATTGATCGCGTTCCCGAGAGAGGAGAATCCCCAAGCTAGTTCGATCCCAACGGAGACTGTGCCTCGTCTGAAGGCCTCCCAATATTCGTACATACTGTATTCACTTCACGTACACGAGGTTATATATGGGGCATTCCACGTCAAATCACGCGGCCATCGGCCTGACCCCCTCGGATTTTTATGGCCAATGAATTGGGTGTTTCATCTTGCCCAAAATATGACCTCAAATTTTTAGAAATTTAATCATTAAATTGAGGGAAAACATAAAGAGGGGCCATTTTCAAATTATTGAAATTTTTTCAAATAAACTAGGGCCCAAAACAGATATTTTCGTCATATTTCGATATGGGCCAAAAATAATTACTATTTTTTTTCAATTTTAATTTTGTAATTGTGTTTGGATCATCCGTTTTATTTCAGATCATCAAGGCTAATAAATTTTCGAAAAATATTGTCATTTCACTCTCAAACCAAGAAAAAAAAAATCTACTCTCAGTAGAAAAATATTTTTGTTGTTGTTATTCTCACTACAAGAAACAATCAAAATAAGAAATTAAAAAAAAAAGAAAATACAAAAAAAAATAGCAATTATTTTTTGCCCATTATCGAACTATATCGAAAATATCTGTTTTGGATCCGAGTTTCTGTGAAAAAAATGCATTAATTTAAAAAAGGCCCCACTTTATTTTTTCTCGCAATTTAATGAGTTTTTACCTCGGGCAACCCCCCTAAAAAATAAAATAAAAATTTCTAAATATTTGAGGTCATATTTTGGGCCAAATGAAACCCACGATTCATTGGACATCAAAATCCGAGGGGGTCAGGCCGGTGACCGCCTGATTTGACGTGGAATGCCCCATATATCTTTCCCTCTAGAGGTCCACTTTTCCCGCGCCCCGCGGAAAACTCTCGTAATCGTAATCCCGCTCCTTCCTTCGACCTATCCAAGTAGTCCAACTCGGAGAAACGTGTCGTTTGAATCTTCATGTACGAACGTTTCTATCGCCTCCTGTCCATTTTTTTTTTTTGCACTGGCTTTTCCATCTCTCCCTCTCGCTCTATCTTTTTTTCATTTTCTCCTACTCTTCCTTCCTTCTATGTCTGTATTTCACACACGCACACACATATCTCTCCGTCTCGTACGAAACTCGATCGATCACGATCGAGGAGTGACCGCGAACGAGACTAGACTCGAATTCAATTCTCAGCTGTGAAGCTCCGCATAAAGTTCTTTCATGAATATAACGCAAGGAACCGAGAAGAAATTTGTTCATTTTATTTTTCAACATTGTCACAAAAATTGTGGTTTATAAAATTTATATGAAATTAATTCTTATTATGAAAATTTGCAAATTCATTTTTTTGAAAATTTTATATCATCGAAAAATATGTGAATGGAGCTCAATATTGTGAACTATAAATTAATTAATTAATGAAATGATTGAAATTAATTTAAATTCAAATTTATAATTACTAAATAATCGAGTACTATAAAATTTTCAATTAAAAAAGAACCGTCCTTTTTCTACTCAGAAGAATTTATCTATTTTATTTTTCAATATTGTCACAAAAATTGTGGTTTATAGAATTTATATAAAATTAATTCTTGATATGAAAATTTGCAAATTTATTTTTTTGAAAATTTTATATCATGGAAAAATATGTGAATGGAGCTCAATATTGTGAATTATAAATTAATTAATTAATGAAATGATTGAAATTAATTGAAATTTAAATTAATTTATTAATAAATAATCGAGTACTATACAATTTTTAATTAAAAAAGAACCGTCCTTTTTCTACTCAGAAGAATTTATCTATTTTATTTTTCAATATTGTCACAAAAATTGTGATTTATAGAATTTATATGAAATTAATTCTTGTTATGAAAATTTACAAATTTATTTTTTTGAAAATTTTATATCATAGAAAAATATGTGAATGGAGCTCAATATTGTGAACTATTAATTAATTAATTAATGTAATGATTGAAATTAATTAAAATTTAAATTTATTAATTAATAAATAATCGAGTACTATACAATTTTTAATTAAAAAAGAACCGTCCTTTTTCTACTCAGAAGAATTTATCTATTTTATTTTTCAATATTGTCACAAAAATTGTGATTTATAGAATTTATATGAAATTAATTCTTGTTATGAAAATTTGCAAATTTATTTTTTTGAAAATTTTATATCATGGAAAAATATGTGAATGGAGCTCAATATTGTGAACTATTAATTAATTAATTAATGAAATGATTGAAATTAATTAAAATTTAAATTTATTAATTAATAAATAATCGAGTACTATAAAAATTTTAATTAAAAAAGAACCGTCCTTTTTCTACTCAGAAAAATTTATCTATTTTATTTTTCAATATTGTCGCGATTAGTACATTAATTGAATTTATATTACATTAATTCTCATCGTGTAAACTTGCAATTTTATTTTTTGAAAATTTTTATAATATGAAATAATATGTGAATGAAGCTTAATATCTTAAAATTTATTTATATTATTTTTCAATATTGATACAAATTTTGTGATTTATAGAATTTACATGAATTAAGTTCATTCTCATCGTGTAAACTTGCAATTTTATTTTTTGAAAAATGTATAGTATGAAATAATATTTGGATGAAGTTTAATATCCTAAAATTTTATTTATTTTATTTTTCAATATTGTCACTAATATTACATTCATCGAATTTACATTACATTACTACTCACGGCGTAAACTTACAATTTATTTGTTTTGATTGTAGATTATCAAAAAAATATGTAAATACAGCTTAAAATCGTGAAATTCAGTGCTGTAAAATTTTCATAATTAAAAAAAAAAAACCATCTTTGTTTAACGAGAAGATTATTTAATCTATTTTTCGTCATCACCAAAATATATGAATGGAGCTCCTGAAATTCTGTGCTGTAAATTTTTGTATTTAGTAAATAACGTCTCTATTTTTTAGCCAATAAAAAATCATCAATTTCATTTTTCAATATCGTCTCCAAAGTTACATTTATCAAATTTAAATGTCAGCTGACAAATTTTTAGATACAAATGGATTAAATTTTTTTTTATTATCTTAAAAAAACACGTAAATGAGACTAAATTTACGGAAATTCTGTACAATTTACAATTTCACAACGTTTTTTTTTATTTCAAAACCCGTTTGAATTTTTTTATTAATTTTTTCCTGCTTATTAGGCACGCTTTTTTGGCTTGCTCTATTTTTTCAAACTCGAAACCAAATTTTTATGCTTATTCGAATAAACAGGCATCGCTCTCGTATCGTAAAATTTGCCTTCGTTGTATTGTAATACTTCATTATTATTTTTTTATTATTACAGCTATTATGATTATTATTATTATTATTATTATTATCGTCGAAGGTATTTGGATGATATGAAAAATATTTGACACTCACATATGTACACAGGATGAACGTGTACGTGTGTTTTTCATATGCGTTTCGTTTTCAGCGTCCATACTGCATGACCTCAGCGACATGCAGCCTCAAATAAACGCGATCAAAATAGAGCACCCGCCGTACTACTGCAGCAGCTACACCCCACCATCCGCAGCCTCGGCAACGGATCATGCTCAGCCCGCGGCTAGCTTCAGTAAGTTTCAAAATCTCTGTATATATATATATATCTATATGAGGCATTCCATACCAATTCGACCTGGGTCTGACCCTCGCCCCCTCAAAACTGGTTCCCTATTTTTTCTATCATTACTCTCACTCTATCAAGCAATTACAATTTTTTTTAGATTTTTCAAAATAAATTTGAGTGCGTCATGAATTTTTGAATTTTTTTTTTTGAACACGTCGATGGCCGTAATCGAAAAATCTGAAAAAATTCCCGAAAATACAGTGTCAGATATAAAAAATGTTGGTGTAAAATTCATAATGTCTGGGCTTTTGCTTCAACCCGTTTTTTAGCTTTTTGAGCAAAAAAAAATGAAAAAAAAGAAGCAGAGGTCCATTTGCTATAGACTCTTGCTCGAAATTTTGTATGTATAATACGTATTATGCATACAAAATTTCGAGCAAGAGTCTACAGTAAATTGACCTCCGCTTCTTTTTTTTCATTTTTTTTTTGCTCAAAAAGCTAAAAAAACGGGTTGAAGCAAAAGCCCAGACATTATGAATTTTACACCAACATTTTTTATATCTAACACTGTATTTTCGGGAATTTTTTCAGATTTTTCGATTACGGCCATCGACGTGTTCAAAAAAAAATTCAAAAATTCATAACGTGCTCAAATTTATTTCGAAAAATCTGAAAAAAATTGTAATTGCTTGATAGAGTGAGAGTAATGATAGGAAAAATCGGGAACCAGATTTGAGGGGTCAAAGGTCAGACCCACGTCGAATTGGTATGGAATGCCCGATATATATGTATATATATATATATATATATATATATATATATATATATATGAATGTATACATTTATGTCTCTAGCTTGTATGCACTCGTTAATTTTACTCGATGTATCACACAGTCGGACATTTTCACCCATATAGCGGGAAATGCGTCCGCGTTCTTAATCGTTTTTATTTATTTTTATTTTTATGTGGAGTTGAAAAAAGGTGGATGCAATTAATTGAAACTTTTATAGATTAAAAATCACTCGAACCTTCGAAAATTAATAATACTGAAGATTTGAATTCAATTCGAGGTTTCCCTCATAAGGAAGTAAAATCAAAGGAATTTATTCCAAAATTAAAAAATTGAAAGAGGAGGAATTTTTGAACGTTTTAGAAAATATTTGACCCCTTTCCACGAAAATCTCAAAAAGATGTGTTAAAAAAACAAAACTTCCCTCATAAAGAAGTAAAATCGAAGGAATTTACTCCAAAATAATAAAAAAAATGAAAAATGAGGAATTTTTCAACGTTTTAGAACATTTTGGTCCCCTCTGCGTGAAAATCTTAAAAAAAAAAAGTGTGACAGGAACAAGGCTTCCTTCATAAGGAAGTAAAATCGAAGGAATTTACTCCAAAATCAAGAAAAAAATGAAAGACGAGACATTTTCCAATGTTTTAGAACATTTTGAACTTCCTTGCACGAAAAAAAAAAGTTTAAAAAAACATAGCTTAGAGGAATTTTTCAACGTCTTAGAAAACTTTCAACCCCGGTGCATAAAAATCTTAAAAGAAAGTCTTACAAAAACATCAAGGCTTCCTTCATAAGAAAATAAAATCGACGCAATTTACTCCAAAATGAGAAAAGTAAAAAATGAGGCATTTTTCAACGTTTTAGAAAATTGTTGTCCCTTCTGCGTGAAAATCTGAAAAAAAGTGTTAAAAAAACAAAGCTTCCCTCATAAGGGAGTAAAATCGAAGGAATTTACTCCAAAATGAAAAAAAAAAAACAAAAAGAGAGGTATCTTTCAATGTTTTAGAAAATTTTGGACCCCTCTGCATAAAAATCTTTTAAAAAAAAGTGTGATAGGAACAAGGCTTCCTTCATAAGGAAGTAAAATCGAAGTAATTTACTCCAAAATCAAGAAAAAAATGAAAGATGAGACATTTTCCAACGTTTTAGAACATTTTAGACTTCTTTGCACGAAAAAAAAAGTTTTAAAAAACATAGCTTGGAGGAATTTTTCAACGTTTTAGAAAATTTTGGCCCCCTCTGCGTGAAAATCTGAAAAAAAGTGTTACAAAAACAAAGCTTCCCTCATAAGGGAGCAAAATCGAAGGAATTTACTCCAAAATGAAAAAAAAAATAAAAGAGAGCCATTTTTCAATGTTTTAGAAAATTTTGGACCCCTCTACATAAAAATCTAAAAAAAAGTGTGACAGGAACAAGGCTTCCTTCATAAGGAAGTAAAATCGAAGGAATTTACTCCAAAATCAAGAAAAAAATGAAAGACGAGACATTTTCCAACGTTTTAGAACATTTTGGACTTCTTTGCACGAAAAAAAAAAGTTTACAAAAACACAGCTTGGAGAAATTTTTCAACGTTTTAGAAAATTTTGGACTTCTGTGCACGAAAAAAAAAGTTTAAAAAAACATAGCTTGGAAGAATTTTTCAACGTTTTAGAAAATTTTAGACCCCTCTGCATAAAAATTTAAAAAGAAAGTCTTACAAAAACATCAAGGCTTCCTTCATAACAAAAGTAAAATCGACGGAATTTACTCCAAAATGAAGAATAAACAAATTTCTAAACTAAATATCGCGTTACTAAAAACATAAGGGCGGATCTCAAAATATACGCCCTTATATTATTGCAATAACATAAGGGCGGATAAAAAAATTTTTTTTGCTCCAATCAATGAAAAAGTGTTGGAAACATAAAAATCTATGGAAAAAACGAAATTTTTTTTTTTATATATACGCCGTTTGTTTTAAAAAAAAAATTTTTTTAAGTCATTAGGGCGTATCCTGTTTTTTCGGTTTCTTATTATTTATAAGTCAGAGTATGAAAAAATATCGCAAGGCTGAGAAAAATTACCACGCCTCAATTTGATTTGTTTAAATAAATATTTATTTGAGTAAGAAAGCAAAATTCTTTATTTAATTTTATTATAAAAATATGCATTTTTCATTTGTTTTGTTACTTAAATAAATATTTATTCAATAATTTCAAGTTGTGGTGTGATAATTTCTCTCATCCTTGTGATTTGTTTTCATATTTTGACTTATAAATAATAAGAAACCGAAAAAACAGGATACGCCCTTATGACTTAAAAAAAAACAAAATTTAAAAACAGAAGGGCGTATATAGAAAAAAAAATTTTTCTTTTTTTCCATAGATTTTTATGTTTTCAACACTTTTTCATTGATTGGAGCAAAAAAAAATTTTTTATCCGCCCTTATGTTATTGCAATAACATAAGGGCGTATATTTTGAGATCCGCCCTTACGTTTTTAGTAACGCGATATCTTCAGCTCAATATTCACCGATGCTGTATCTTTATTTTTTCAAAAATTCGAAGGCCCACCACCGGTGCACCAGCTCATAAGAAACGACAAGACTGAAAAAGCACCGACGGTCTCGGTCTCGAGCGCCCCGACCTTTTCCCCCGTCCTCAGGCCCGAGGATGGACATCGTGGAATGGACTCACCCCACTCGCAAACAGGTATGTTCGCCTCGATTGTTATAAATAAAAAAATAAATAATAAATTATATTGACATAAACATCGTTGAGAAATAATAATGTAAATTCCTCCCGGAAGGATCCGCGATCGTTCGATGTCACACTTGTGATACGAAAAAAAAGAACCTACAAATTTTTGCACTCTCCAGGCGACCTCATCTTCATGTCAACGACACACTTTTTCGATTTGAGCTCGAAAAAAAAAAAAAATCCATCCATCCATCGAATTTCATCGTCGTCAACGATAATCGTTTTTTTTCTCAATTTTTTTTTCCTCGTAGTTCTCACAACCAGTGTCTCATAATCCAATGTGCTTGATTGATCGTAATTTTAACTAACAAAACATCTAACATCGAAATACATTGTAAATTTACAAAAATAATTACCTCGATGTAATATCGATACCTTTGATGGTAATCGATAAAACGATTGAGACAAGAAAAAATCCGATTGTGATGATCATCACTCTCAATCTTTCTCGCTCCCCTCTTTCTGTCTCTTTCTCTCTGATTAAAAAAAAAAAAAGGCCAAAAAAGTCCAGTGTGCGATAGACCCAATCCGAGCTCATCCAGCCATCATCGTGTGTGTAAGTAAGTAACGAAACTTCGTCTCTGTATCGCGACGATTTATGGAGAGAAGGCAAAATTTATTTTTGTTAAAAAAAAAAAAAAAAAAATCGAATGAAAATTTTGAAGTAAAGGCAAGAAGAGGAAAAAAAAAGGGTGTGCGAATCGAACGAGCGCCAGGTTTAGCAGGCAAGCAACTTTTAACAAGCAGCGAGAGAAAAGAGCGATTGCAAAAATATGAAAAGCGAGAAAAAACGTGAAATATCAGATTAAGAAGGTTGGAGCACTTCACACTGGGCAAATCGATTCTAAATTTTTGGAAAATATCTCTATAAATCTTTAGACCTCGATTGGGCCATGCACATTAAAATAAAAATCAGTTTTTAGAATTGAAGAATGTAACTTTTGTAATTTCGCAACTACCAAAATATTAAACAATCAAAAAAATTTTTCATCAAATTTTAAATCGACTAAAATCAATTTTTGACACTCAAATTTTTGCTTCTGATTAAAAATTCTTTGAATCAGAATTTACGAATTACTTCGTTATTATTTTTTGCCATTCCTAAAGTTTATGTTATAAAAAAAACCATAATTTAAAAATACAATACAAGAAGATTTGAGTATTTTAAAAAATGCGAAATTATGATAATATCCAAAGATAAGAAAACAATGTACAAATTTAAATTTCCACATTTTTTTTTAAAAAATTGTATATTTAAATTGTTTTTTGTAAATATCGTTAAATAATCATAGCTTCAAGATTTTTTTTTAGTTGGATTTAAAAAAATGAAATTAGGCAATAATAATAACGAAATTAAAAAATGGGCTCTGAATCTAAATACGAAAAAAGTTGGCTCATCACTTTTAGAAAAAAACTCACGAAAATGGCACTTTGCTGAAACTTTTGCTAAAATAGTCGATATCTTTGAAAATTAATCGCAATTAATATTGTTAAATCGTGACAGTCTTGGCGATTAATCCACAAATATTTGGAGAAACGATTTCTAAAGTTCAGCACTGATTTGTTCGATGTGAAGCGTTCGAACCTCTTTTAGGGGTTGGAAGGTACAATGAAAACCGAAAAAAGGGATGATTGCAATTTTCCTGAGCAAACTAAACATGTAAATTAAATTTTATTCCCAAATACATTCGGAAAGACATGCTTTCGATTTACCGAACCAGAATTTAATTAAAGATGTACAGTCCCTGCCAAAAATTGTATCTGATTGAAATTTCCGTACTTCCTGATACAATAAAAATCTGAAAAAAATCAGCAACATTTCGCATGCCACAAACAATAATTATCAATAATAATATTGCCCAAAAGTTATCAATACATTGTTTAAGCAAATAATTATTTAACAATATTTCCATAAATTATTTTTTTTCTTAAACAATTCGATTGCTATAATTTTTCTGAATGCATATGAATTTTTTCAGTATTTTCGCTCTATTTTAAAATTCCCGTTTTTGAAATTTTTGGAATGGCTGTATTTATATGTATTTTTTGGTCTATTGTCTTTGAAATTTTTCAAAGTTGACGATCAACCTGTATGCTAAAACCTATATAAAATTGGCAATTTTTTATTTGCATTTCAGAATATTTTTATAATATTTCAAAATAGAGAAAGAATCCTGAAAAAATTCATATGCATTCAGAAAAATTAACGCATTCGATATGTTCAAGAAAAAAAAGAACTTACCAAAAAATTGTTGAATAATTATTTGTTTAAACAATTTGTTGATAACTTTTGGGCAATATTATTATTGATAATTGTTGTTTATGACATGCAAAATGTTGCTAAATTTTTTCAGATTTTCATTGCATCACGAAATACGAAAATTTCCTTCAAATACATTTTTTGGCTGAGACTGTACAAGTTTTCTTAAATTTCAAAATCCCGCATTTTTTCGGCTTTTCACTGAATTTCCCTCCTCTGAAAATTTGTTTTTTTCACTCGTAACGAGAGCGTGATGCAACATTTACACCCCAGGCCGAAATTTGGGTACACCCCACGAAATTCCGAGCCACACTAAAAGTTCGATAACTTAGTGAAAAAAAAAGATAATCGAATTTCCAAAGAGGCATTTTGAAAATTACATATCAGGCTTTATTTTGCTTTTTAGAATAAATTTCTCGATTTTTTTTAAGCTCGGAGCACCGATTTGAAAATGGAATTTTTTTATCGGAATAACCTTGAAACGGTAACTAATGGCTCCATTTTCATATTTTAGAAAAATTTCGTGCGATTTTTTTTGAGGGAGTTGTGATTGTTTTTACCTAAAAACGACCATTTTCAAAAAAGGCAGCGCAATTAAAAAACTTTGAGGTTTAAATAAAATTGTCAAGAGGGAAAATAGTTGCGTACAATCATGGGGAATCGACTAGAATTTTTTCAAAATTTTCCTTCGGAATTTTTTTTTCTTCCTCTTTTGGGTTGAGCTTCTAATAATTTAAGTGGCTCAAACTCGTAGATTGTTGAGTTTGGGCTCAATTATCACGCGAGAAAATCTTATTTGAATATTTTGAGCAAAGTAAGACAATTAATATAAATTTGTTTTTCTTTCTAGTTTTTTTTTACAATTTTTCAAATTTCGGCAAAAAAATGTGGCAAAAAAATAATTGAGCCCAAACTCAACAATCTACGAGTTTGAGCCACTTAAATTGTCAGAGGCTTGACCCAAAATAGTGAGAAAAAAAAATTTCGAAGGAAAATTTTGAAAAAATTCTCGTCAATTAGCATGATTGTAACGTAAACGGCCCAGTTACTGACACTGTCCCAGATTGTGACACCGGCGGCTCAATTTTGATTGCCATAAATCCAGTTTTTGTCGAATAATAATCCAATTACCGGCTAATTAAACAGAATTTTTCACTTTCAATTATTGGAGAGATACACCTTTTAGAAATAAATATTTAAAATGGAAATAATTTAACTTTTGGTTAGGTATTTATTTAAATTCGCGGTGTCAATAACTGGGTCGTATAATTGAGGTTGTGCCCCTGTTGTTGAGCCTCGGTTTGTCACCTGTTGGATCAAACAATTTTCTTTGCTCATTTATTCTAACTTACTGTGAAAAAACAATTTAAATAAAAGAATATTAGTTTTTATGAACGGAAGAAACGGAAAAGAAATACAGTAATGAAACCATTATTATTTGTGAAAATTTTTGAAGGTTAGTGTCAGTAACTGGTGACGCGCAGGCGTCATAAACTGCGCCACGAGTGTCATAAATCGGTACAACGCAGTGGCCACAAACTAGGACATGGGCGTGGCTTCGGTGTCAGGAACCCCGGCACTAGAAAAGCGCTAGCTATTAAAACAATGATTTTATTAATAAATTTTGATTTTTTCAAAATTTTTACAATAGGTGAATCTCGTTCGTGAGCCTTTAATGCGGGGCGGGGTCGAAGAGTCGACTAACCAATATTTCGAACGGCCGAAGTCCCGAATTTTACGATTACGAGCGTTAGAATAACGAAGCGCCGAAATCCCGATCGCCAGAAAAGAGAAAGTCGAGAGAGCCGCCCCATGCGTAAGAGAGAGAGGAGGCGCATCTCTCTCTCTCTTACGCATGGGGCGGCTCTCTCCGCTGTCGCTTTTCTGGCGTTCGGGATTTCGGCGCTTCGTTATTCGAACGCTCGTAATCGTGAAATTCGGGATTTAGGCCGTTCGAAATATTGGTTAGTCGACTCTTCGACCCCGCCCCTTTAATGCACATGTTGAAACCTTTAGTTTTCGGTTTGGCTATAACACTCATGAATAAATAGCAGAAACCCGGCACCGCGGCTCTAAAAGTGTCACTAACTGGGCCGTTTACCTTACGCAACTTTTTCCCTCTTGACAATTTTTATTTAAACCTCAAAGTTTTTTAGTTGCGCTGCCTTTTCTGAAAATGGTCGTTTTTAGGTAAAAACAATCACAACTCCCTCAAAAAAAATAGCACGAAATTTTTCTAAAATATGAAACTGGAGCTATTAGTTACCGTTTCAAGGATATTCCAAAAAAGAATGACGAAAAAAATTTTTAGAAGCTGTGCAACCGATTGAAAACAGCAAAAAAAAAGTAATTAAACGGCCATTTTCAAATCGGTGCACTGGACTCAAAAAAAATTGCAACATTTTTTCTAAAAAAGCAAAATGAGGCCTGATATGTCCTTTTTAAAATGCCGCTTTGGAAATTCGATTATCTTTTTTTCACTAAGGGGGCGTCCATTAATCACGTGATGCTTTTTTAATCCATTTTAGACCCCCCCCCCTTCCCCCTCCGTGATCATCCATGAGGTTTTGTTGAACCCCTCCCCCCCTGCCGTTGTCACGTGATTTTTTTTACCAATGTCAATAATGATAAATATATTTTCGAAAAAATAAAATTCGATAGTTATGGATATTGCAATTAGTAACGTGATCCGGATGACAAACAATTTTATTTTAAGAACGAAATAACTTTTATAGAGTCTATATGGGGTATTCCATTTCAAATCGACCACTTTTCAATCCGACCCCTTTCGATTTGGCTGAAATTTTGTTTTCCTTTTCTACCTAATTGAAAACATTTTTCAAGAAATTTGTAAATGTTGTTATCCAACTCAAAAGAAAAAGCTTTTGTTTTTAAATGACTATAACTTCTTCAAAAATTGACTAATTAGGTCGTTTTTTTTTTGAAGTTTTTCATTTTTGAATGTACTTTCCGAAAAAAAAGTGTTAAGATATTAAAATCTATGAAATTTTTCATTCTTTCGAGAAAAATCATCTTTTTATCGAAGTTCGCCATTTTTAATTTTTTTTTTCACTCAAAAAATACTTTGATCAATTCCGGATCAAATGCCGCCCAACCTGGAGTGGCTCGACTTTTTCATCTATTTTTTTTTCACTTAAAAAAAAAATCGGCGATTACCACTTTCAATTTATTATTTCTGCTCAATTTTTTAAATTCCGAGGTCCTTCATGAATCCTCAAAAATGTTCAGAGTGGTACTTTGTGAAATAAGCCCAATCGAGAATTTTTTTTTTTCGATCGTTAAAAAAAAATAAAAGGAAATGTCGACCTACTCCAGGTTGGGCGGCATTTTTTCCGGCAGTGATCAAAGTATTTTTTGAATGAAAAAAAGGTGAACTCCGAAAAAAAGATGATTTTTCTCAAAAAAAAAGTGAAAAATTTCTTAGATTTAAATATCTTAAAATTTTTGTTGTATTTTTTTTTAAGGTGTATTTAAAAACGAAAATTTTCAACAAAAAGAACGTCCCAATTAGTCAATTTTTGAAGAAGTTCCGGTGTTTTAAAAAATAAAAGCTTTTTTTTTCGATCGGATAAAAAAAAATTGGAAAATTTCCTGAAAAATGTTTTTCATTGGGTAGAAAAGGTAAACAAACTTTCAGCCAAATCGAAAGGAGTCGGGTTTAAAAGTAGTCGATTTAACATGGAATGCCCCATATAATTATATATATATTCTATTTTATCAACATTAGTAAGAATAAATAGGATGCTGAAATTCGCATCGCTTACATGCAACAAAAATAATTAATTTTTCAATCTAATTCACACTTCCTAACAATTGTCACCGTGAAAAATCGTTAATTCCATTAACATAAATAAATTTATCGCTTGTCGGTAAGTTAGGAAAAAATCCCAAATATGCTAAGTTTTATGAAAAAAGCACCAAAAAACACACGTGATATTGCCCGAGACCCCCCCTCCCCACCCCCCATATGATCAATCGTGATATTTTCAAGTACCCCCCCCCCCCCCCCCCTCCTATCGTGAGTCTCACGT
This sequence comes from Alloplasta piceator, assembly GCA_946863875.1. Classification (NCBI taxonomy): domain Eukaryota; kingdom Metazoa; phylum Arthropoda; class Insecta; order Hymenoptera; family Ichneumonidae; genus Alloplasta; species Alloplasta piceator. The sequence continues at coordinate 18,172,143 of OX333080.1, read as the reverse complement.
GATTAATGGACGCCCCCTAAGTTATCGAACTTTTAGTGTGGCTCGGAATTTCGTGGGGTGTACCCAAACTTTTGGCCGGACTCCGAATTTGTTTTTCGAATAATAAAATTTTCGGTTAAAAAAAATTCGAAAATTTGCTAAACGACAACAGCAACGACGAACCAAGAGAACGACTGATGAGAATCACTAATGTTCGACGTGTTACGCGTGATCTCTGTTTCAGTCTGAGCCCGAGCGTAGAGAGAAGCTCGCTAAACTCGATCAAAAGGTACTTTGTGATTGGTTATGATGTCTATTTATCTATCCTACATATATATATATCGATATACGTACGTACATTTTTTTGTGCGTCGTATGAAATTTTTCACATTTCTATCTCACACTCGAGCGCGCGCACAAATTTTGAAAAAAAAAAAAAAAAAAAAAAACAATACACAAACACATTTTTTTCATACTCACGTGTCTTAAAGTGCATTTTTTTGCGAATCATACGTAAGTGTATCGTGGAACGAGGCCAAGAGCAAATTATACAAAATGTGCATCAAAGTCTAACAATGAAATTATTTTTTTATTTTTTGTTATTTTTGTTTATAATTTTTTATTTTATAATTTTTTTATTCCTTATTTATGACACTTTTATTGGTCATCCACGGACATTTTTTCAACATTTCACTCGAAGCCAAAAAAATTTATTATAGTGAAAATTTTGTAAACGTTGTTTTTAATTAATTGAATTATTAAAAAACATTGATTATTGATTTACAATATTTGAATATTTGATTTGAATATTAATTGATTTGTTTTTCAACTTCGTTCAATTAATTTGAATTTTATGTTAATTTAATTGATCCTTAAGCCTTACAAATTCATCGAATTTCACCGGGATCAAAAAAATGTATAAAATTAATTGATAAATAAAAATTAAATAAATCCGATTGATTAAAAAAATTATCATTTTAATGAAGGAACAGAAAACTCCATTTATTTCAATTCGATTTTTTGTCACTGTTCGTCACATTAATTCCGGCCAACACTTTTATCGTGACGTTTTTATCGTTTTAATTAATTTTCGCACCACGATACATTTATGTCGAGAAATTGAGTTGCGAGCACGATTCAAAATTTCGTTTCACTGCATCGTCACTGTACAATATTGTTCACACTATATATGTGTGCATATATATATATATATTTACCCCTTTAGAAGCGCCCTTTTGTCTCATTTATGATCCTCATATTATGTGTGTATTACGTATATTGATATATCTGTACATGTATCGAGAATGCGCCAGCGGGTTATTTCGACGAACAAAGACATTGAAGGGAGGAATCGTCCGATTTAAAAAAAAAAAAAAAAAGTTATAAATTCGCGCGCGCTCTTCATGACTCTTGATATGGTATACTATTGGTAGTTGTGCTGCACTCTCTATCTCTCTCTCTCTCTCTCTCCACATTACTTACTCTACAATACATATATATGTACATATTAAATATATACATATATATGTTTGGGGTATTCAACGTCAAATTGACAGAAGTCTGATCCACGGGGCCGCAGATTTAATTGACTATTTTTCATCATATAAAAAATCCCTCAAAGTCTATAAGCTTTTTTTCTCTCTCAAGAATAATGCATAATAATTTTAGAAACATAATTTCAATTGGACGAGACGTAATTAAAAAATCTCAAACTATTAAAAAACATCCAGAATGTGCCTTTTATTAGCTAAAACAAATCTCTTCAATTGAAAAAAAAAAAATCTAAAACGATCAACAAACTCCAGAATAAGCCTTTTATTACCTAAAACAAATCGCTTCAATTGAAAAAATCGAAAAATATCAAGAAACCTCCGGAATGATCCCTTTATTAGCTAAAACGAATCTCTCCAATTGAAAAAAATCTAAAACGATCAACAAACATCCAGACTAATCCTTTTATTTGTAAAAACGAATCTCTCCTATTAAAAATAATAATAATAATAATAATAATAATACTAAAATCTGCGGGAGAACGAAAATTTATTTTCAAAAGTCGAAGGCTTTTTTCAATTGCTTAATTAATTCGAAAAAAACGTCAATTAAGTTTTGGGGTTTCGTGGGTCAGACTAGTGTCAATTTTTACACAGAATGCCCCATATATAAATGTACATTGGTCAACACAAATTTATCTATTGGCATTGTCCTGGAACGTTAGCGGTTGCTTGTCTCATATGTCTCACGTCTGTTCTCTCTATTATCTTGTTCTCTCAAAAGTAATTATATATTTCTCTCTACCCATCGCACAATTCTGCATTGAAAAAAAAAGCAAAAAAAAACATATATCGATGTTTATATCACGAGGATAATAATTCCTGTGTGTCCGGGTTAATACTCCCGATAAGTGAATAAACGATATTTAGCCTTTAACTCAAATCTCCGATCACCAGGTTTCAGGCCTGATGTTCAATTTGCGATATGACGAATTAAATCAACCCCCGAAATCGTCATCGTTGCAACGCTCTATCATCAATCAACAATCGCCCCTATCAACTTCAAACTTGTTAATCACGAAGTAATAACTTTATTTATATATACTTAAATGTTTATATATATCTATATACATATACGTGTACATTAGGGTGTCTCCATTTTTTTAGCTTCAATTTTCTTTCATCCCCTACTCGGTAAAATCTTGAGTTTTCACCCCAATCAAAGCCCTGATTCATAAGTCGATATTTGGAGATGACAAAAATGATTTTATTTCGAAACGCTTTTTTTCAGAAATAAATTTTCCGGAAAATAAAAAATTTCCCGAAAATGGATTGCAGACATTTTCCTGCTCCTGAATTATAATTTGAAATTATTATTATTACATTAAAATATCTTTATCCAAACGAGACGAAATGATGACATTCGCTTTTTTTATTTTTGGTACTCCCTTTTTTTGGTCGCTGATATGAATTTTAGATTAAGAAAGGGAAATTGGTTTTAAATTGATGAAGATATTTGAACACTTTTGAATTTAAGAAAATTCAAAATGGATTTTTAGAAATTAAAAATGTGTTTTAAAAAATTCAAAATGAATTTTTAAAAATGCTAAATAAAAATCTATTTCCAAAGTGAAAGGAAATTCCTATTGCAGGAACCAATTTGTCTCGTTAGCCTTCAAAATTCAGGCTTTGTTTTATCGTTAGGTTGATAACTTAAGTTTTGTCAAGTTGGTGACGGATAATGAATGAAGTTTTTTTGTTACACACCCTAATGTATATATACTGAATATGATGTCGATGTTGCATTAAGTGTGCCTAACTAGCCGCCTGCAGCTGTATGCACGATTGTTGGCGCGAATTTACCATAATGAACGTCTTTGTATTTATCATACCCGAGTACAAAAAAAAATTAAAAAAAGGCTCAAATTCCGAGTTTTGTACAAAAACGTTCGAGGCAACGAGAAAAATGGTTTGAGCTCGAACCCAAAATAGTACATTACATCACGAGTCAGAAAATGTTTTTACACCGAGTGATGTACGATATTTTATATCACGAGGTGCAATATGGACGTTTTCACGTCCGCTTGCGGATGTAAAAGCGTCCATTATTGTACTGAGTGATATAATAGCACATTACGATACGAGTGCGATGAAACTTTTTCTCGACGAGTGTGAGTTTGCAGCATGAGCCGAAGGCGAATGCTGCAATCACACGTGTTGAGAAAAAGTTTCTCACACGAGTATCGTACAAAATTTTATCGCACGAGTGCGTAAAGTGCCCGCTTCTCGCACGCGCAGCGAAGCCTGCGAGAAGTGGTCACTTTACGCACGGAGTGCAATAAAGTTCTTTTCGTCGTGACAGCGTTTGTGAATCTTTGAAGATCAATATAAAAAAATCCTCAGTCGGTAATGAAAATGGTAATTAATTTTTCTTCGAGATGATTTATATCTCTTTGACGAAAATCAGCAGCAAATCCGAATCAACTATTTCGAAAGTTTCCTGTCTGCCCCGAAAACTTGTGGCCTTTGAGATGCTCAGATTTCTCGCATTCTATATAAGTTGCATAAAAAACTGTTTTACCGACGGAGAAGCTTTGAACAATCTCAATATAAATAATAAAATAGCAAACGCTCCCCCGGATTAAATCCTAATGTAGCCCATGTGGAAATAAAATACGTGCAAAAATGTATTCCACATATCCAACGTTTGAAAACACTCGCCCCAATTCCGCGCCGCACAAAAAGTTTCACTGCTCTTTTGAAAATGAAGATATTGCAATTCGACAAGCGGCGTTTCGAAAGTGATATATTCCGCTTCATTTCGCTTTTTCCAAAATTTTGTTTTTGTTTTTTTTTTTTGAACCGTTTGAAACATGATCGTTTTTTCTTTTTTTTTTGGCGCACGGCCTATGGACATTTTTTAAAACTATTTTTCGCGTAAAAAACTTGTGGGAAGAAAGTATAAGCTTCATTTTCGTTTTTTAAAAAGTTTCGTGCGAATTTTTTTGTTTTAAATATTCAATTTTTCGTAAAAAAACGACCATGTTTATAAAATACAGTGTAACTCTAAAACTACTGCGTTTTCGTGAAATCACTAAGAAGGTAAAAAGTTACATACAATTATTTTGGATTCAATAAAAATATTTCAGAATTTTTTTCTAACATTTTTCCTGTCACCGAGATATTTGTTTATCTCAAACAATCGGGCCTCTTACCTCATCTACAGAGCTTTTTCATCGAAAAACTTCATCTACATGGCTTTTTCTATCGAAAATCCCGTGTTGATGAGGGAAGAGACTTGATTGTTTAAGATAAAAAAATATCTCGTTGACAGGAAAATTTTTTGAAAATAAACTTTAAAGAAAATTTCTAAAAAAATTTCATTGAATCCAGAGTCATTGTATGCAACTTTTTACTTATTTAGTGATTTTACGAAAACCCAGTAATTTTAGATTTTAAAGTTAGACTACATTTTATAAATATCGTCGTTTTTGCAAAAAGTTGAATGATTTTGCGAGAGAAAATCGTATGAAACTTTTTAAATAACGAAATTGAAGCTTATACGCTCCCCCACAAGTTTTTGACACGAAAACACTGAAAGAAATTTTATTGGACTATTTGGTTTTTCATGTAACGAAAATTACAATAAAATATAGCAATTTAGGGACAATTGAGGTACAATCGTAAACATTCCTATAGTAATAGGACATTATGCTATCTCTATAGATATTAACATTATCTTGAAAAGTAAGAATTACTATATGACTTTCGGAAACATTGCTATTCTACACTTGGAGAATTGAAATTGTAAATAATGATAGTGACTCTTTGGAAATTCTGCTAGGATAATTTCAAAAACTTGTTATTCAAAATAATATAAGCTGCAATGAATATATCAAAATTTACTATTCTCAATAAGAACGCACTTTCAAATGAGAAGCACTTGTACCTTTCGTAACGCGGACTTGAGAAAAATCGTAAAACACTATTGCAAAAGTTGCCGAATGTTCTCGAGCTGACCCGAGTTCGGCCGAGAAAAAATTCATATATATATATATATATATATATATATATATATATATATTGTAACGGGACGACCTGGGGCCTGCCACGATCATCTCATCACTTCGCCCGAGATCCGCTAGGTGACGACGATCGGCGCGCGCTCTCGCGCCAGCGAGACAGTCACCGAGCACCGATAAAGCCCGGTGTACGAGGTCCTCAATTAACATTAAATTGTTGGAACATTACCCACGCTCTGTAGTCGCGCAGTCCTATGGACCAAAGACTACTTATTTAAGTCAAATCACCATTGCACTTCGGTGGTGCTCGTGCTCTTTATGGGAGCGAGGATAAATAACTTAAGCTTTCGCTTAACCTATTAATTTCATGATTAATTAGATAAGTTGAAGCCGGGAAGCTCATAGCCGTAGCTATGAGCCTCCCGGGACGGATGTGATTTTAAGAATAGTGGTTTAGAGAGATTGCAATGCCGTGATACAAAATCCCACAAGATCTTATTTTACTTATTGCAAAGTACTATTGTCATTTTTGCAATTCGAGCTCAGAACGATTGCTATAAGTTTACCAAAACGTGAAATATTTTATTTCGCTATTTGTAAAGCACTATTGTAGTTTTTGGTATCCGAGACTATAGCAAATTATGATATACAGACTTAGAAATACTGTTATTATTTTAGGGAAAACTCCAACATTTTTATGAGTTATATTGCAACAGAGGATATCAAACTCTGTATTTCGTTACTCACTATTGTACTTTTTACAACTGTACCTCAATTGTCCCTAAATTGCTATATTTTATTGTACTTTTCGTTACACGAAAAACCAAATAGTGCAATAAAATTTCTTTCAGTGAAACAGTTTAAAAAAATTTGTATGGGTCGTACGCTAAAATAAAATGCTAAAGGCTAAAATAAGGTTAAAAAAAAATTGAATTTTTTTTTTTTGAAAAAGTGAAATGAAGCTGAATCTGTCCCCTTTGAAACGCCGCTTGTTGAATGGAAATATCTTCATTTTCAAAAGAGCAATGAAACTTTTTGTGTGGCGCGGAATTGGGGTGCGGAATTTCCAAACTTTTGGACGGCGGTGTATTTTTTTCTACATTGCGTAGGAACTATTTCATCTAACTCTGAGCTTGCGTTAGCTTTTCTTTCGAAACGCGCAAAAACAATTTTTGAAATCTCAGGACTCGATTGGCACGATTGTGCCGCAAGGACGACCCCCAAAAAAATGAGGAGGTTGAGACAAAAGTTTTTCTTCCTCGTCATTGCGAATTCAGGCTATACCGAAGAATCCCTCGGCACATTAATTTCAGTTTTTTTTTTTTTTTAATACGCGATTTAATCAATTCGCGATTATCGGCTCAAATTACTGGATTTTTATTATCCCGTTATCGCGCAGCAGCAAAGAAGATAGCGTATGCGTATGTATAAGTTCCACGCACCAACGCAAATTTTTCAATATTTCTATGCAGGTGATGATGTATTTCGCAATAAGCACGAGGAAAAGGATTCGAGAAAAAGAAAATAATAAATTTTAAATAAATTACATTAATTAATTAATTAATTAATTAAATTTATTTATGTCTCATTAATAATTAATTATTTATTAATAAAAGGTTTAGCTGGACAAAAAGGATGAATCGGTTTCCAGCGAATTTAGCGGCGCCGATTTTTTCCAAAGTTTTTAACCTAGGAAAACAATTTTGTGCCAAATTACAGCTTCCTACATCGATGCCGAGGGGTCTTTCTGCTAAAAAATAGTACATTACATCACGAGGACGTAAACACACGAGTCAGAAAATGTTTTTACGCCGCGTGATGTACGATATGTTATATCACGAGGTGCAATATGGACAATTTCACGTCCGCTTGCGGACGTAAAAGCGTCCATTATTGTACTGAGTGATATAAAAGTGTTTTTTCGATTTTATCAGTTTTTAAAAACCAAGAGGCGACCGAAAAATCTGAAAAAATTCAGAAAAATCAGCAACATGCCAATGTTAATGTAAAAAAAATTCAATTTTTTTTAAAATGCTAAATTCTATTTTTCATCATCGAATCTTCCTTTTAAAACATTATTTTGAAGCAAAGAGATTTTTCTACTATTATGAAAAAAATTAACATGATTTTACTCTTCATTCCCTACATTAAAAAAAATATATATTCCCAAAATTCGACCGGCAATACATTGAAAAAAAACGGCAAAATTTCTCATTTTTCACTGGAAATCCATACATAAATCAATCTTTGGGTGTAAGTAGTGGGTGATCATGGCTGGAGTAGTTGTGAGACATGATAAATAGATGTAAACATTTTATTACTAATTTTAGTTTATTCACCCCTACTATCTATATTGCAACATATTAATTTTCATCGCTATTCCTGTTGATCACAGCATTGACCTCTTCAACTTCGAAAAGTCCTGTTTCCTATTTTTCTGCCACGAGCACCCATTTATTAAGCCGGAAGTGTTTTTCAATGTGTTGCAGGTCGAATTTTAAGAATTTTTTTTTTTTTTTGACGCAGGGAATGAAGAGTAAAATCATGTCAATTTTTGTCCTATTAGTAGAAAAATCTCTTCGCTACAAAATAATGTTTGTAAAGAAATATTCGATGATTAAAAGTAGAATTTGGCGTTATGAAAAAAAATTAAAAAATTTTTTTTTTAAATTAAAAAAACAAAACAAAAAAAAAACAAAACAAAATCAGTCTCCTCTCTTGGTATTTAAAAAATGGAAAAATCGAAAAAACCATTTTTTTAGCAGGAAGACTCTCGGCATCGATGTAGAAAGCTGTAATTTTGCACAAAATTGTTTTTCAACTTAGGAACTTTGGGAAAAATCGGCTTCGCAAAATTCGTTGGGGGCCGATTGACCATTCTTATCCAGCTGAGCCCTTTATAAATTTATTAATTTAATTAATTGATAATTCAGCTCCAAATTCAATTTTTCCAATTTAAGTTCGATCAAAATTTTTCTCATATCCTCGTCCTCGTTCTGAATCACCGAATGTAATTCAATAGATGAAATTAGATTAATGATTCTTATTTACATATCAAATATGTGTACTTATTTGCCTGTCCGTCTGACCGGTCCGTCCGTCAAATCGATCGCAGCTTTGACGTTGAAAAAAAAAACGAAAAAAATGCGATATTTCCTGTATGTAAAATTTACGATTTAAATTATAATGCAAATGTATGGCACGAAATGTGATGAAGTTAGGAAAAAAAGGAACAAAACAAATTTTAACCAAGGAGAGGAGAAAAAGTTTCCCCGAAGGTTGAAGGTTGACGCACGGACAGACGAACAGGCAGCTTTTGATATATATATATATATATATATATATATATGCATATATCAATATATTTGTGTGTATATATATATATCCTACTAACAAATGCAGCATATTAGCTCTTTTTCTCCCACCTGACCTACGCCCGGTAAGCTAGTTGTGTCTTTATATCTCTTTCTTTCTATTTCTTTGTCTTAATTTTTCGCTGTTTCACTTGGTGTCACTGTAATGTGTCTGTCTGTCTGTCCGTTCGTCTGTCTATATATTAATATACATTTTACATAATAATAATAATAATAATAATAATAATAATAATAATAATAATAACAACAACAAAAATATCTATCTGTCTATTCGTTGTCTATCTGTCTGTCTGCCCGATTAAACCCCACCAATTAACCCCCTCGTCTTGATGTCGTAAACCCACTTTTTGCCTCACCTTATTACAATAATATGTAATATATTTATTTTTATGTGTCATGTATATACCAATTCTCGTATATACCCGGATAAACAATTTATTATCATTATAATTATGTTGTATAAAATTAAAAAAAAAGAAACACTGACAATAGCCTGAACTAGAAAAATCGAGGACGAAAGAACAAAAATCACAGAAAAGTTCGGAAATTTTTTTTTCTGCCTGAAAAATGTAATTTGAAAGATGGAATTGTTTCTAATGAATAAATTATTTTATTCAAAATTGTGAGCATGTGAAAGAGCAACATTTAACAATATTTTGGAAAATTTGAATGGAAAATTTTTTAAAATTCAGCTGGTGGAAAATGTTGTCTTAATAGACAAAACTTGATTTTTCAATTTAATTTAATTTGGCCTTGATAGACAAAATTTGGTTTTTTAATTTAATTTAATTTTGTCTTAATAGACCAAATTTGGTTTTTCTATTTAATTTAATTTTGTCTTGATAGATATAATTTGGTTTTTCAATTTAAGATAAAGCTGTCATGAGTTATCCTGACAATCACGAGGAAATTTTTTTGTTGAGGGTTCTCCAAAAACCGGCTGAATTTTCAAAATTTTTCAATTAAAATTTAATAAAGTATAATCAAATGTTGCTCGTATTTTTTTCACACTTTTTTATACATATCTATTAATGTAGAATTTCAAAAAAAAACGAATTTCAATTTGTGGCAAAATTGTATTCAAAACAAGACAATTTTTTGCACAATTTACACTACATCTTGTAAAATTAGTTGTAATCGAAAAAAAACCTTTAATCACTAGTCAGTCTATTCTGAAAAAGTGTGCAAAATTTCAATGAGATTGGTGCATTTTTCAAAAATCTTGTCTTGACTTAAAAAATAGTGTTTTTAGAAAAAAGCGATTAAAGTTCCTGCCTTCCGGTTGATTCTGCCTAAAGAGAGGAATTGTCAGAGACTTTGGAAACTTTCAAAAACTTTTGAACTTTGGAAAAATATTCTCGACATATTGTACTATTAAAAATAATTTTAAAAAATTAAAAATTAGAAAAAAAAACGAAACTGGATTTTTTGAAATTTGTTAACTCATGTAAACCCCTATATAAAGAAATGGGAATAATTTTTTGAAATCTTTCAATCCAACGTTTTCGATATTTTGTTTTCAATTTGAGTTTTCAATTTGAACGATGATTAGAGAAAAATTCGTCCTCGATTTTTTTGATATCGAGCTTTACACCGTGCACACAAATTTTATTATCATTGTTATTATTATTATCATCAGTAATGTCTCCTGGAATACCTCTATCTCACTATCACTGTACACGGCCAATGCTCTGGGTATGTCGTATGCTGGATGCGGATTACAATTGATTTTTTTTCAACCGAAACAAAAAAGAAAGATTAACTTTGAAATTCAACATTTTGTGCTCCGTACGAATCTCTTTAATGATATATATATATATATATATATATAGAAATTCCATTATATCTGTTTATACCTATGGGCAATTCCGTGCAAATCCAAGACTTGAACAGCTTCCATTTGATTCTATCTAAATTAATTAGAAATTTAATTAAAGAAATGGGAAATAATGTTAAGTATAATCGGTTTTAAACAAAAACATTTTTTTCACATTCCAATTGTCGGAGTAACTTTGGGAAAAAATGATTTTGCACAAGATCGTTTTTCGTGGAAAATTTTGTAATATACATGCTGTCCCAGGGGTGAAGGTCAATACCGTGAGAATAGATTTGTGACGTAATATCGAGTAGAAAAGTCCTTTGCCATTTTTTGGTATTTTGAGTCCCTGAATTGTTATTAATTTTTTTAATCAGCCAATGAGATGCGCCCATTGAGATGAGCCCGCCATGTAAATGGGTGCGTCTCATTGGGCGATTAAAAAATTGAATAACAATTCAGGGGTTGAAAGTATCAAAAAATGGCAAAGGACTTTTCCACTTGATATTACGTCACGAATCTACCCTCACGGTATTGACCTTCACTCCTGGGACACCCCATATATTTTGTTAATAAGACAAAATCAAGTGGAACAAGATTAAGAGAACTATGCACGGAATTATCCGGATATTAATTTATACGATAATATGCAAAAATGGCGTAAAACGTGCCTACATATTTGTATGCATTGGGCATTTATCATTAATCTAAATGTCAGTAAAACGACTTTAAAGTGGATTCAGTTTTTTTTCGCAGATTTTTTGCACAATCCTCTCTAATAATAATTATCAATCAGTGATAAGCGAGGAAAAAATCTGAGTAGAAACCTTGAATGCATTTTGAAGTAGTTTACGCGTAACAGTCAAGTCAATTATATGGCAAAACTTCAAAAATTGTTTATTCACTTTTTAAGAAAGAAATTGGCGTGTTCAAAGGTGAATCAAATTGTAAAATTTCACATTTAATTTAAAAAAAAAGAAATATGACAACCACTCAGCAACAAAATAACACTATAACAATAAAACCTAAAACATATTTTTTCTAAAGTCATATTGTCATTTGACTTTAATCTTGATGAGTGAAAGCTCATTTTTTTCTTTCTCAAGAATTCATAATAAAAAAAAAAAGTTTAGCTAAAGTCGAGTTATTTTTTCATAAACAAATGGCTCCAATTTGCAAGTGATGATTATTATCATTAATTTTCTTTGTTGAATTCGTAGAATATCGAGTCTAAAATGAGCTTTCATTCGTCTAGATGGAAAATTCAAATTTGGGTCTAAAAAAAAACTGCCCCAAAATATGTCCTATTAATGCAGAGAAAAATTTATAAAATTGACTCAGCAACAAAATAAGTCAGTTAGCAAAATAAGTCGAATAACTTGGAAATCCATCAACAAAATCGAAATAAAGTTAAATAAATAATTATTAAAAAATTGATAAAATTCAGTATTCAATGGATTTTACGTTAAATGCCCCATACGTATTCGTATAAATATATAGAAGTATGTATACATAGATATTAATATGTATATATATATATATCTTTGTTGCGATGTTGGTGTTGTTGTTTACTATCTATACATATATATATATATGTGTTATATATATGTATATTATGAACATATATAATTACTGGATCATGGTTGATGTTGATGTTGTCGTTATCATTGATGTTTTTGGTTTTTTTTCTTGATGTGTTGTTTAATCGTTGTTTATACATTGCTGTTTGATGTTTGTTGTTGCACCAGCATATATATATGTATTAATATATATAAATGAATATTAACGTTCGCATACATATATATAATACATGTATATGTGAAATATATATATATATAACTTTCAGCCAGCCAGCCTCACGCTTGGAAGTGCCTTTATTAAAAAAAAAAATGAATAAAAAAATTCTACATCAACAAATTCAATAGTATCTCCACTCAAACTGTCTCGCTGTGTCTCTATCTCTATCCTAAAATCGCCAAAATTTTCGTAACGCTCTTGACACCGTAACCACCGCCATTCACCCTCTTAACAATTAATAAACAATTCATTTTCTTAACTGTCGTTTGTGTAATTAATTTTTCTCTGTCATAAAAATTTCACCCAGTTTTTAAGAATTTTTGGGCAAAAAATTTGGTCTTAGTCTTTCGTTTCTAGTTGTTGTTATTTTTATTTACCAGCAGGATCAATTTTGCTAATCCTTTTTATTATTATTATTTTATTTTTTTAACATAGAATTTCTCTTTCAGTTTATCTTACAGGGAGTTTTGATTGGGAGGTGGAGGAAAAAAACAGGTGGTCGTAGTCGAGAGAGTTGCGGATTTTTGGTCGAATATGTGGTTTTTTTTTCTTGTTATTTTTTTGGTTATTTTTGAAATTAATTTTCATCGTTAAAAACACGCTGATTTCAGGTCTTCACTCGCCACACGAGGGCTTGGCCAGTGGCTCGGGACAGAGTATGTCGGGATTGGCTTATTATCAACCGGAACATCCTGGCACCGCTGGTGTCGTCAAATATCCGGAAAACGGTCACGATACACTGTCAGATTTCGTGACTTTCGTTTGCCAGGAGGCCGAGAACACTCAGCAACTACCCCAGGTAGCTTACGGGCCCTGTAAGAGCTCGCTCAAAGTGTCGCGCTATTCTACCCCCACTCTATATATCGCCCATTTCCTCTCTCTCTCTCTCTCTCTCTCTCTCTCTCTCTCTCCAAATCAACAATATTGTTACTGTATTGAGAAAAATGAATTTTTTCTAGTTTTAACAATTTATAGAAAATTGAATTTTCGCGAATATTTGCCATCATTTGAAAATTGAATTTTTGTAAATTTTTGTGATTTTTTGAAAATTGAATTTTTGTAAGTTTTTGCGTTTTTTTGAAAATTGAATTTTCGCTAATTTTTGTAATTTTTTTAAATTGAATTTTTGCATATTTTTGCCATTTTTGAAAATTGAATTTTTGCAAATTGTTGCAATTTTTTAAAAACTTTAAATTTGCTAATAGAAATACACTAGTGGAAAAAATTGAAGGATCAAAAAAATTTCCCAAATTTTTAGTGGTTTTTAACATTGCTGTATCTGATTGAAAAATGGTCGTATCGAGGTCTAAAAAAAAGCATTTTGAAGCTTGAAGTTTATAGTTTTTAGAGCAAAAAAAAAAATCGAAGCGACAGGTTTCACGCAATTATGAGAAATACAAAAAAAAAATTTGGCAAACTTGCATCGCTTTTGTTTTGGCTGTAATTTTTGGGGAAAAATTTTTTCAGCTAAAACATTACAAGGACCGAATAGCTTGTTTATTTAGCTTCAATTTGCTTTTTTTGAGACTTCGCTGCGACCATTTTTCGCTGAGATATCGAGCTTTTACGAAAAAAGATACTTTTCTGTTTGACCATTGATATCTCAGCAACCAATGATCGCACAGAAATCAGAAGGGGCGTTTCTCAAACTTGAATCAATGTTCTACAAGGATTATCGATGGTTTAAAAAAATATATATATATTTCCATCCTCGCCATGAATTTGAAAAAACAGGAGGAAAAGGGCTATTTATGGTTTTTTAGAAAATCAACGGCCAAATTCAAAATATTGACAAAATGACTAATGTTGAGCGTGACTTTTACAGCTCAATATACCCACAAATCCCTGTAAAGTTTCAATTTGATCTATCGAACGGTTTTTTTGTTTCAAGCAATCAAATTTTTGAAAAAAAATTGAAGGATCATGTTTATTGCCCCTTAACACTTCAAAATCATTATGAAAATAAAAGAAAGACATTTTTTTTCGAGCATTTCTCCCATTTTTATCGCAAACAGCGTTTACATTTATGAAAAAAAATCAACTAGAAACTTCGAGCTTCAAAATGCTTTTTTTTAGACCTCGATACGACAGTTTTTAACTGAGATACAGCATTGTTAAAAACCACTAAAAATTTGGGAAAATTTTTTGATCCTTCAATTTTTTCCACTAGTGTAGTATATTGTTCAAATAGACAATTGAACATTTTTTTTTCAAAATAGATCGACTCTCGTCCAAAGCTTTAGCAGAAAGAAACTTTTTTTCATTAATTGAGTCTGTTTTTTTGAATTGTTGAGAATTTTGACATGAGAACAACGATAACAATTTTTGGCCGTTTTTTGTGAATTTCTCTGATTTTTGTTGGAAAATTTCGCAAAAGTGTTCGCTTCAATCGACTTATTGTAATCAATTATATAATCAATTACAATTTTTGGCGAATCAATTCATTTTTCTCAATACACTTTTTTTCATTCCCCAGTAGTTTTTACATGTTATCGTCAATCGTCATGCACGTTTTTATCAATTTTCACAATATTTACACTCACTGTACTTGAATTAAACGTAATTCATGAAAATGGAGCAATTTATTTTGAATGAAAATTTAATATAACAAGATTTGTTGAGTTGAATTCGAAATTCGAAAGAATCGAAAACATGATCATTACTAAATCATTTCAATTCATTGATTAAAATTCGTATTTATTTTTTCAAGTCACAACTATAATTATTCATGATCAATAAAAAATATTGCGATTTATTTCAATGACAATTAAATAGATCAAAATTTGCTGAATTGAATTCGAAAATCGAAAGAATCGAAAATTTGATCAATGAAATTAATTTATCAAAATTCATGTATATTTTTTCAAATCACACTCAACTATAATTATTTTTAATTAATGAAAAACAAGGCAATTTATTACAATAAGAATTTAATAGATCGAAATTTGTTAGATGGAAGACTTTAAAAATCCGGTTTTTTACTTAAAAAATTGTAACTCTTTCAGTTTTAAGAATTTTTTGGAAAAATTTAATTTACTTCGTGATACAATTAAAATCTAAAAAAATTCAGCAACATATGGCATGCCATAAACAACAATGATCAATAATAATATTGCCCAAAAAATATTAATAAATTCTTTAAACAAATAATTATTAAACAATTTTTCCATGAGTTCTTTTTTATTTAAACAAATCGAATGCGTTAATTTTCCTGAACGCATATAAATTTATCCAGAATTTTCTCTCTATTTTGAAATACTTAAAAAACATTCTGAAATACAAACAAAGAACTGCCAATTTGTATATTTTTTTTGCATACAAGTTTATCATTAGCTTTGAAAAGTTTGAAAGCTACTAGGCTAAAAAATACATAAATACAGCCATTCTAAAAATTTCAAAACGGGAATTTCAAAATGGAGATAACATTCTGAAAAAATTCATATGCGTTCAGAAAAGTTAACGCATTTGATTTGCAAGAAAAGAAAGAACTTTTGGACAATTATTGAATAATGATTTGTTTCAACAATTTTTTAATAACTTTTGGGCAATATTATTATTGATAATTGTTGTGTACGGCATGTCAAATGTTGCTTAATTTTTTCACATTTGTATTGTATCACGAAGTACGGAAATTTCAATTAGATACAATTTTTGGCTGAGACTGTACAGGCATCCTTAACGCTAAATCACTCAATTAAATTAGATCATTTAATTTCAATTAAAATGCAAGTATATTTTTTGACATCACATTGAACAGTAGAATTACCACAATTACCATCCTCTCCTGAATTTCACTCCCGCGTACTTTAGTATCCCATAATTATAATAGAATAGAAGTACATAAATTCCTATTATTGGGTGGTATTATTGTGGCGGCAGGCGCGCGACACTTGACGCGGCAATGTCCGGCCTGCAAAACCCCCGTTTTCCAATCACCCTAGGCTAAAAAAAATTATGAATTTTTTCGAAAAACTAGACTCACCGCATAATCGAGCCTTCTTATTTTCCAAGATTGCCTTTTGGCAGTATAAAATAAAGTAATCAGAAAATTCGTTGCGAAGAGATGAAGAGCTAATCTCCATTTTATTCGGGCGTGTCAAGAGCACAATTGTTTTTTAGCATCGCGCCCGGGGTGGATGGATCGGGCACAAGCGGGTCGATAGTTGATCGGTGGTATGCGATTTTGCAGGCACAAATCGCCGTACAACGCGCTGGGGTGCAAAAGTTCTCACAGTATTATCCGAGCTCGATGTTACCGCCACCGCCGCCAGCGCCGATGGCGAGGCCGGTCGCCATCATACGCTCGACCGGTGAGCTCACAGCGACGAGCGCGGGTTCACCGCCGACCTCTTCGACCTCGCCCCACGATCCGGGTGACCTTGGTGGTCCTCCTGGAGGTCAGGATCAGCAGCAACAGCAGCAGCAACAAATGGCCGCCGCGGCATCGGTTGGACTGGTCACATCCGGTTGCCAGAGTTCGGTTGATCCTGGTGGACGAAAAAGCCCGACAAGGATACTCGTCGCTGCGCCACACACCAGCAGGGAATACACATTTGCACACTTCCATTCGCAGCCTGGACAGGTATTGATCGAAATTCACACATAGATTATAATTTTTTGTCGTGGAAGTGTTTTCGTTTGTAATAGAGGGGTCATTTCGTGAACAGGTTCATATAGATGACCGCCATCTGTAGGTGGATAGGTGAATTAAGTCGGTAAGTATGAGATCTACTATATCGACAGTGCGCGATATAGAAAATCTCCTGCTTACCGACTTCGTTATTTGAAACATTAATTCGTATTGTTCTTCCAATTATTGTCCGAATATCCTCTTGTACATAAACGTGTCCACGTAAAACTTACGCCTGTATCAAGGATACAGCCAACCAGGTATTTTTTAAGGCTTTTAAGGATTTAAGTCCTTACCGTCCCTTCCGAAAGTTTGGTACCACTTCTCATTTTACTGAATTTTATTGGGATTGATAAATACTTGAATTCGTATCGTAACATCGTTGATGTGAAAAGAAGTATTGTATTTGTGCATATTAATGATCGAAAATTCTTACTTATGTATTATATCAAGTTTTAACAATGTTTTTACAAACTTCCCACACAGCAATATGACGTCTGAAAGAATCGCTGTAGATTTCTTATGTAAGATGTGGACATCCGAACACATTTTCCGAAAGACATCTTAATGAGTTCAGAAAGTAGTCGAATGTGCCACTTTGAGGAATGATTTTGATATCTGTGAAAAGTTGTCTTGAAGATAACTTTTTCAGACTTCTCAAAAAAGATATCGTAAAGACTACTATTTCGAGATTTCTTCACAAGACATCGTCAAGATAACTTTTTGAGGGTTTCTTTAAAATTATTAAAAATTAATTTTTTTCTCATTTCTATCGTTTGCAAAAATTTTTAATGCGTATTTTTATTTATTTACATAGTTACTGGACCGACTGTATTAAAACAAAATTAGAAAAAAACTCAATTCATCATTTCAATTTCATCTGCCTCCACGGGGATTCGAACCTGCGACCTGCCTATCTATCCTGCTTACGAACCTAATACGCTACCTATTACGCTACCGATTACTTATACAGTGGACGCTCCCACAACTTAACGCTTCGGGACCGGAAACGCTCCCATAACTTAACGTTCTCCTCATTCTCCCACTTTCGTGTTTCAACGCATGCGTACTGCCTTTTTTATTGAAGCATGCGTAGAACAAGCGTGCGAAATTCAACCTGAAATTCGTACCTACGCGTTATGGACATACATTTCAAAATATGACAGCAATATATTTTGCAAATTTTTTGAAGATTGATAAGAATTTAATGTCAATAACTTTAGATGAAAAGAATTAAACAGAAAATACATTTATCCGATTGTTGGATCGCCCGAGATATATTTTCTAGAAAATGTTATACAAAGTTGCATATATATACATCATACATGCATATACATACGAATATTCTACAGAAATTTCGTTCTTTCTAGCAAATAAAAATTCCTGTTTTTTCGAGAGAACGACTATTCTCGAACACGTAGGCCTATAAATAGGCGTGTCTTGCCCCATCAATCAGTCATTTTTACCAAAATCGTTATCTTGTATTATTTAACCACTTCACGCACATTAATTAAGTGAGTTTTTTTCTAATTTTTTTTTAATACAATCGGTCCAGTAACTATGTAAATAAATAAAATTACGCATTAAAAATTTTTGCAAACGATAGAAATGAGAAAAAAATTAATTTTTAATCATTTTAAAGAAACCCTTAAAAAGTTATCTTGACGATGTCTTGTGAAGAAATCTCGAAATAGTAGTATTTACGATATCTTTTTTGAGACGTCTGAAAAAGTTATCTTCAAGACAACTTTTCACAGATATCAAAATCATCCTTCAAAGTGGCGCATTCGACTACTTTCGGAACTCATTAAGATGTCTTTCGGAAAATGTATTCGGATGTCCAAATCTTACATAAGAAATCTGCAGCGATTCTTTCAGACGTCATATTGCTGTGTGAGCAGCTTCCTAATCGTCGTGAAATTTTTACACATCCTTTCAAATATTTCACATAATGACATCAAATTTTTGATATTTCATTATCAGTTTCAATTCTGGACACAACATCCTTAACATGAAAGCCACTTTTAATTTTTAATTTTTGTTTAAAAGGAAAGAATCGTCAATGATTGAGATTTTTTTTTCATAGATGTAATTAATTATTAAAGAATCGGGTAATTGTTATTTTATTAAAGATATGTTCAATTTATTGCATAGCGATATTTTTATTGAAAAATTTTAAAAATTATTAGAGATATAGATATTATCTTAAATAAAGACAAAAATGTCCTCTTCATTGTCCCGTTAATATATTGAGGAAGGACTATCAGAAAATTTAAAAAAATGATATTTATAATAATGTAGCTATTGGCAACGAATTGACTTTTTTTCATTTTTAAGGCCCTATTTTTATTCAAGCAGGTTTAAAGAATAGTTAAAAAAAATAATGAATTTGGCTACGTACAGACTTATTGTTAGCTACTGCATTAAATTGCATTATTAATTGTTTTTTTCATTTAGTGCATTGGTGCTAAAAAAGTGAACTTGATAGCTACTAAATTAGGAACCTAAGTGTTAACGAGTATGTTTTGAAAATTTCAAAAAAAATTTGAGAATGAACCTCTCGCACGTTTTTCACCAAAATCAACACACTAATCATTTTTGTCATCTAGTGTATTTGTGCAAAAAATTTAGCTCGATACTTCTAAAAATACGAATGTTGGATAACAAAATTTTTTTGAAAATTTCCAAAACAATTTTTAACCGAACGTCTCAAGCAAATTTTCTGAAATTCAGTATTATTTCTCATTGTCATTAAATGTATCGTCGAAAAAAAAATCAGCTTGGTAGGTGCAAAATTACGAAAGTTAGAGTACTCACAAACTTTTTGCTCAGAATTAAACTTTTTTTTCCCAACCGTCTTTTAATTCCAACCGTCCTTATTACAAAGTTTACCTCCACAAAAAAATTCAGCGTTATAACTGCAAAATGACGAAAGTTAGAGTTACTCCAATCAATTTTGTAATAATTCTAATTCTCTGCAAAAAGTTTGTGAGTACACTAACTTTCGTAATTTTGCACCTACAAAGCTGATTTTTTTTTGTAACGACATATTCAATGACAACGAAAAATAATACTGAATTTCAGAAGGATCGATTGAAAGGTTCGGTTGAATTTCGGTTTTTCTGACAATAAATGCCAGAGAAGTGAACTCGATAGCTGCTAAATTAGAAAACTTAGTGTTAACAAGTATTTTTCGAAAATTTCAAAATTTTTTTGCGAACGAACATCTTGAGCGTTTTTCACCAAATTCAACCCTAACCATTCCTATCATCTAGTGTATTTGGTACTTCTAAAAATGCGGATGAGCGTTAACAAAATCTTTATGGAAATTTCAAAAAAAGATTTTAACCGAACCCCTCACGCCTTTTTTATGAAATTCGGTATTAATTTTCATCGTCATTGAATGAATCGCCACAAAAAAATTCAGCTCGATAGATGCAAAATTACAAAAGTTAGAGAACTTACAAATTTTTTGCGAAATTTTTTTTTTTTTCAAACCGAACCTCTTGAGCGATTTTTCCCTAATTTAATCCCAACCGTCCTTATTATGAAGTGTATCTGCACATAAAATTTCAGGGTGGTAACTGCAAAATTACAAAAGTTAGACGAAATAATTACAGAACTAGACTAAATAATTTACAGAAAATACAAAATCCAGCCAAATAGACAATTATTTTGCAATATCAAAAAAAAATTGCACTTAGAACAGAACATACGCTGTCTACTTGTATACCAAATTTCAAGTCGATCGCCCAAAGCGTTCTCCAGACATTCATTTTAAGGAAAGCACAAAGCGCGCGCGTGTACACACATACACATACACACACACACACACGCGCGCGCGCGCCCAGACACACACACACATACACATACATATGTCCGGACATTTTTTCGAAATGTGATTTCTCGACGTTTCGGGACATTTTGAACATACTGACATGAAAATTGCGAAACAAAATTTTTCGCGAAAACAAAGCTTCCTTTATGAGGAAGCAAAATAAGCCAATGGTGGTGGTGAGAACCGAGTCACCTCAAAAAAAAGTTTCCATGCAGTAGTCAGAATAACTCACGATTGCTTCAACTGAAATTAAAAAATCAAAAAGATTTCTTTAGTACATAAGTTCATCTTGGATTTGAACGAAGGAATCAACAAAATATTCATTTTTGAATGTTTGGTAAAGGTGCAATAAAAAATCTCTTATTTTTGCCAAAAATTGCTCCATCTGTTTAATTAAAAAATAAGTTGTAATTGAAAAAAAAGAATCTTTCGTTCAGAACCGAGCATTCAGTATGTAAAAAAACTGTACAAATCTCAAACGAAATCGGTCCAAAGGTTTTCGAGAAATGTTGACTACCGCCTTGAAATAAAATAGAATTTTTTTTTTTTTAACTTACATAGAATCGTCGATTCCAGCTCCATAAAGCAACTCGCCTGCAGCTGCTGCATGACCGACACACTCCTTTTTATTTATTTGATAATCTTGGCCATATGGTTGCGCCTCGATAACTTGTTTATAAACTCAATTCTCCGGAGACCGGAGACCCAATTGTCCATAACTCGACAAGTTTTGCTCCTAATTTCTTCAAATTTTCTGACAATATTTTTTATAAGTTGCAGTATCAGAAAAAAATATTTTTAAAAAATCGATTTTTTGACCGTTTTCCCCCCGTGATTGTGCTTACAGCAAATATTTACCTATCCAACAATAAGTTCGATGTCGGGTGTGATATCGCCGACAAATCTCTCGCTATTCTCGTCACCGGTTTCGGTATCGAGGCCTGTAGCGACCCAAAGATCGGTTTCAAACGTACCACCACGCTGGAACACAGCGCCTTTTATTAATCTCGAGGATGATTACAACATGATAGCACCAATAATAGCCGGTACACCGGGTGAGCCACCATCATCTATGGACGAGGGTGAGTTTTTCCGTAAATACCAGAATCCAAAATTAATCGCATTTTTCATAGATGTGTGGAAATATTCTCATTAATCGCAACCTCGTGCTATAATTGCACCCAGAAAAAAGATCTAGTCGTAGGTACTATAATCGTTTATTTGATTATTTTTTAGTTACTTTAAAGAAAATTTTCTCTCCATCCAATTTTGGGCGATATTGACTTCCACTATATTTATTTATTTGAATTCTCTTTCATCGAGAAACAGGCGTTGAAGAAAAATTCTATTCGTTGTTACTAAATACCTATTCACCCGTAATCTCATCCGATCATATCTGGATATCTGCAGATTTGTCAGTACCCAAAAAATCCGCCAGGTGGCTACCTCTCGCACAAGCGAACCTGCCTCACGACGTCTATATCCTTTCCAAGCTCGTCTATATATTTAATGTCCCTATTTTTCACTATGGATTTTTAATACATTGAACATTGCAGCAAAAGGCAAGATGGTCGAATCCCCGAAAAGGATTCCCATAAAAAAGGGTCTTTTTTCTATTCCTTTCTGTTAAGAGGAGGCTAAATACCGACACTAAACCTCGAAATTGCCATCCAAACTTGCTCTTACACAAATGGATGGAAGAATAAAATTTTAACAACATCATCAGAACAATGGCAGGAATGGAGTCTCACTAAAATTTTTTCGTAAAACAAACAAAAATTTACAGATTCATTTACCACCAAGAAACTGTAATTGAAAAACTTAAATTATTAAACTTTTACTGCATTCCGGGTAAAACCAAGAGTGAGGCTCCATGAAGAACGCCACGATACAGATATCGAGACGTTTTCGACATTATTTTATCAAAATGACACGCCGTAAGTTTGGATGGCGCATCAAGAGATAAATATCGATAAATTGTAGTTTCATTGAAAAACGAAATGGCGAAATGTAGTTCACAGACGTGCGAGTGAGGGCAGCACCATGGATTCTGACGAGTAACCTATAATATTTAGGGGGCTCGAATGAATTCGTTGACATTAGCTGTAACGCATTTTATTCTCTCAATTGACAATTAATTGTTAATTAATTTATCCCCCTCTTAATTGTCAAAATGTAATTAATTTTCATCCACGGTTGTCTGAGAAAGACTGGACGACGATGATACGTCGATAATGTAGGGATTGAATAAAAATGGTATTTAGCTTCCTCTTAAAGAAAAGACGAAGCTTTACGAAATTGTAGACGTCATATGTGTAGCTATACATTCAAAGATTGAAATGTTTAAAAATATAGATTGTGTAAATATTAAATAAAAAATTATTTCATTTAAATACATATTTGTTCAGTTTAAAATAATATTTATTAATATTATAAAAATTTATTAGATCGCAATATATTTCCCTAGTAGGTCAGTCAAAAAAAAAATTTCGATGACATGAATAGAGTTGTATTAGGCCGGCCTACAACTAAAAAAATTTATTTGGCTTGACTAAGATTTAGTTAAATGTACTAAATATTTTTTCTGGGTGCGGAAAATAGTCATCTGTGCTCGGAAACGAATTTAAAACTCTGCCAGAAGCAAAAATTGAAAAACTGTGATTTAGGATCAAAAATGGTCAATGTTGTCTCTGTTTTCGACAAACAAAAATTTTGTGTCCAGAATCGTCATTATTCATATTCGAATTTACCATTCGATCAATTTGTCAATTGTCCTACATTTCCGGCTTAAAAAATCCACGAATGAAGTCATTCAAAGATCCTGGTCACAATCGTCAATTTTCATTTTCGAGTTTAGAATTGAATAATTTTTTTAATATTGCTTCTTTTTTAACCCAAACTAAAATTATCCTCAAACCACGATTTCTCCCAAAATCAAAATCATCGTCAAACTAAAATTTGTATCCAAAATTGTCAATATTCATTTTTGTATTTGCAATTCACTGAAATTTCAAATATTCTTCCATTTTCTGCTCGCAAAATCTACCAATGAAACCGTTTAAAAATTGTACCAACTCCCATCAAATGAATTGATCGACCAACTGAAATTTCCAGTCCCAATTGTCAAAACTTCATGTTCGAATTCACATTTGGATAATTTTTCTAATATCGCTACAGCTTTCAATCATAAAATAACTCATTTGTGCTCCGAAACTATTTAATAATGACACAAAAAACAAATAATAATAATAATCGCATCGCCATGTAAAAAAGTAATGCCCAGAATCGTCAATATTTATATTTAAATTTGTAAATTAGATAAATTTTCATACATTATCGGCGAAAAGTTTCCGGATAAAACTTCAAAAAAGGTCTGGAACGTTTTATTATGCCATTTGGCCGGAAATCAACGTAAACTAATTTAACAAACGGCATTTTAAAGGGGAAGAATTCGGCTTCATTTACTGTTTTTAAATTTATTTTTACAATTTCTTTTTAGATTTGGACTCTATTTTGAAAACAACTGTTTTTCGCCTTTTTCTCCCTTTTTTCAGGTGCACCCATCTTCTAGAGGAAATTTTTTACATACATTTTTACTATTGGATTCATAAAGGGGAAAGTTTGAGCTTCAATTTCCTTTTTTCAAACATTTTGAGCGATTTTTGTTCCAAAGTTATTCTGTTTTTTGTGAAACAAAGAAATTTGAAAAATCACGTATAACACGAAAACAGAGAGAATTAATGAAAAACTTTTAGAAAGCAAAAAGTTGCGTCTGTTTTTGTCGAGTTCAGAGGAATTGTTTCAGATTTTCTTTTCTAAAAATTTTTTTCTCGTGTTGAGGCTGGAAAAAAAATTTGAGAACAAATTTGAAAAAAAATTCCAATGTGTTAAAAATTGTGAAACAAAGTATTTTCCGCTCTTCAAATTTTATCAATAATCCCATAATTCTCGAGTTATGGTAATTGAATGATCTGAGCTTCGACCCAAAAAATGAGAGGAAAAAAATCTGAAAAAATTCCTCTGAACTCAATGAAAACAGACGCAACTTTTTTTTATCTTAAAGTTTTTCATGAATCCTCTTTGTTTTCGTGTTACACGGGATTTTTCAAATTTCCTCTTTTTTCACAAAAAACAGAATAACTTTGGAAAAAAAATCGCTTAAAGTTTTTGAAAAAAAGGAAATTAAAGCTCAAACTTTCCTCTTTATGAATCTGATCGTAAAAATGTATTTGATGTAAAAATTTCATCTAGAAGATGGGTGCACCTGAAGAGAGGGGAAAAAAGGCGAAAAACAGTTGTTTTCAAAATAGAATCCAAATGTAAAAACAAACCGTAAAAATAATTTAAAAAACAGGAAATGAAACCGAATTCTTCCCCTATAAAATGCCGTTTGTTACATAAGTTTACACGTTGACTTCCGGCGAAATTGCATAAAAAAACGTTCCAGACCTTTTTTGAAGTTTTGTCCGGAAACTTTTCACCGGTAGTGCGACTTTCCAACATTTTTGACTCACAAACTCCACCCATGAAACCATTAAAAAATAGTACCAAGACGCATAAAATGAATCGCATCGAATGACCGAAAATTCCTATCACAATCGTCCTAAATTTCTAATTCGAATTCATAATTGAATAATTCTTTAAATACTGCTCCAGCCTCCAGATCTTCAATTCTCCAAAAACTCATAAAATTGATCACTCCAACGAACAAAAATTTAGTGTCCCGAATCGTCAATTGTTATCATAATTTTTTTCCCCAAATTCCCATCGGTCGATTTATAATTCATTGTTCAAATTAGATAAATTTTCACATTTTCCAATATTTTTCACTCACAAACTCCACCCATAAAACCATTAAAAAATTGTACCAAGACGCATCAAATGAATTTTGTGTCCAGAATCGTCAATCGTTGTTATAATTTTTTCCCCAAATTCCCATCAGTCGATTTATAATTCATTGTTCAAATTAGATAAATTTTCATATTTTCCAATATTTTTGACTCACAACTTCCACCCACATAACCATTAAAAAATTGTACCAAAACGCATCAAATGAATTATGTGTCCAGAATCGTCAATCGTTATTATAATGTTTCTCCCAAATTCCCATCAGTCCATTTATAATTCATTGTTCAAATTAGACAAATTTTCATATTTTCCAATATTTTTGACTCACAAACTCTCCACCTACATAGCCATTAAAAAATTCTACCAAAACGCATCAAATGAATTTTATGTCCAGAATCGTCAATCGTTGCTATAATTTGTTCCCCAAATTCCCATCAGTTGATTTCCCATCAGTCATAATTCATTGTTCATTTAAAATCATGAAGAAGATCAAAAATGTAATCTGGTAGATTCAAAAAATTAATTTCACAGAATATATGACACAATATGACGATCCTGGCGAAAGATCATCGCGTAGAATTAAAAATCAGTTTACTACTTTCAGAACGATACTTCCATCCCGTGCACACGAGCAGCGTCGTGGACAAAGGCGGGTCCGGGGGTATGATGGGCAACGATCTCGGCGGGATTTCGCAAGATTCCCACCATCATCATCAACAACAACAACAACAACAACAACAACAACACCACCATCATCAACAACAACAACAGCAACAGCAGCAACAACAACAACAACAACAACAACAGCAACAACAACAACAACAACAAGTGATGCAGGACAAGAGTGGACGATCAAAATCTCCCCCGTGACACCGGGGTTCGAATTTTTCGAATCACCAAATCATGTATTATGTATATTCGTCAAAACGTAACGCGAGATTATCGTCGTTCACGTTTTTAGTCATCGACATTTTTCTCAAACACGCGAGACTGGAAACAAATTTGGTACACGGGCGGAAAAACGATTTTCAAATTCGTGGACGATTGTTGATGTAAAAATGATTTTTTCAGTCACTCTGCGCGAACAAGCTTTCGCCAAAAAAAAAAAACAAAAAAAGAAAAATATTTATATTAAAACGGAAGAGAAAAACGTTCCCGATCTTCCTTGTGCTGCTCAAAAGCGTTCACGCGCCCGGACAAGTGAGTGAGAATAAAAAAAAAAATACAAAAAAAAATCCTCTGTCCCTTTTCCTCTTTGTAATCCTCTTGGTCGGATTTCGGCTCGCCCTCCCCACCCCTCTCTTTCCAATTACACACAATTATACGTAGAATGGTCTTCCAACAAGAGTTCGCGAAGATCCTCTTGAAAATAATTAAAAAAAAAAAAAAAACGGACAGACGTACACAAAATGGACAACAGAAGAATTAG
Organism: Alloplasta piceator; assembly: GCA_946863875.1. Classification (NCBI taxonomy): domain Eukaryota; kingdom Metazoa; phylum Arthropoda; class Insecta; order Hymenoptera; family Ichneumonidae; genus Alloplasta; species Alloplasta piceator. The sequence goes on along the minus strand of OX333080.1, from coordinate 18,144,920 downwards.
TTAAGCGAGCAAGAGAACGCACAGGCCTACGAAAAAAAAAGTTATTGCCTTGATTATTATTAAGCGTTTGTTACTAGATGACCTCAATGAGAGAAGGAGAAATGAAAAAGGAAGAAATTCTAGAAGATAGTGCGAAGAATATTGCCGAGAGGTCGTAGAAGAAGGAATGCGAAGGATTAAGAATCTGTGTTAAAACACGAAATTTACACAATTAAATAACGATTAAAAAACGATGGAATTACAAAAATGAAAAATTAAAAAAGAGAGAGAAAAAAAAATTGTTTTAATACACTGTTTATGCCTAATGCTCAGGCTAGTGCTAACACTAGTACGGACTAGTGCGGACTAGTCAACGAAGGCTGCTAACTAGACGAGAATTAAGAGAGACAGAATGAGAGAGAAAGTAAAATGAAAACACAAATATTTATAATAATCGAAAAAAAAACGTAAAAAAACGTGGATACGTTTATGTACAAGAGGATATTCGGGCAATTAGGAGAACGAACAATGAAGTCGATAAGTATGAGATCTTCTATATAGCGCATTGTCGATATAGTAGATCTCGTACTTACAGACTTGATTCGCTTATGCGCCAACAGATGGCGCTCATCTATATCAACCTTTTTCACGAAATGAGCCCTGTTACAAACGAAAACATAGACGCATCCACGTCAAAAACAAACGATTGCAGCGAGAGTAAAAGGAAGAAGGAGCCAAAGGAAAGGATAGGGAAACAAAAATGAAGATTTAGAAGAACCACCGAATGCCCTTATTGGCAATATAACGATTAACAGAAATATTGTGTACATTATTAATTCGAAGAGGATGAGAAATAATTTTTTTTTCAAAGGCATAACGGTTGAGCCTGAAATGAAGGAATAAATTTGATATAATCGAATTTTTCGATTCCCCAATTTCTTACGTAAATTTTGCTCGAGCAAACGCTTGAATTATACTCGCTACGAGAAAAAAACACACACACAAATGTAGGCTAAAGAAAAGCTTGAGTTTGTCATTATAATTATTATTATTATTATTATTATTATTATTGTTGTTATTTTTTTTTAGGTAAGCTTGAAAAAGGGTGCTCGTCCTAATGATATATCGCCAAGGCTGGTAGCTGATACACTATATCGTCCAATCTACGATTAGGAAAAAACGAAAACTTCCCCCACTCCCCTCCCTATCCGCCAATCACCTTAAAGTTTAATTTATTTCTTAGATAATGAGTTTTATAATGATAAAAATCGATATTTACAAAATGAAAGATAGAAGTATTTTTATTTAATACAAGGATTATACATATATATGTAATCCGTAAGTTATTACATCTGTATACTGTATATGATTTTTATTAAATCTTCGGCAGCTTGGTTTTGTTTTATTAACGAAAAAAAGAGAAAAAAATGAGATTCCTGTTTTATCGACGCCCAAGCACATACAAACACACGTCGCGCAAACGCTAATTTATCATTGATCAAAATAAGACACTGATCGTTTCCATTGGGATTTTTTTTTCTTTGTCTTCCTCTTCAATTTTCCCTCTCGCCAAAAGCCATCTTTGTTTCTCGAAATATTTTGAAACATTTGGATCTCGAAATATACATATTTTTTTGTTGTGAATTTTGATACATGCAGCAGGAGGCGGGCCATGTAAAACCATTTTTTTTAAGAGTAAAATTGAATAACTTGTACATATGTATTACAGTGGTTTAAAAAAACAAACAAGTTATTTTTTTATTGGGCTCCTGATCAAGATTTTTGTATCTTTTCCTTAAACAAAAACGACAGATCTCGCACAACAGTGTACGGTTTTTTTAATTGCTTTCTCATCAACGTTGAAATTTGGTGGAAATGGTGCTTGAGATGTAAAAATTCGAATTTTTTGTTTTTTGTGAAGGAATAACAGTTTATTGTGATCTCAGACCAGGGTCATTCCATGTCAAATGGACCAATAGTTGAAATCGACCCCTTTCATTTTCAATGAAATTTGGTCAGAAGTTTTCTTTTATCATAAAACGAAGTTCTACCAAAGGAAAAAAATTAAACAAATTTTTTTCGAAAGTTATGCAAAATTTCACCATTTTTCAATTTTTTTAGATTATTTTTTAAACATCACGAAAACTAATATAGTTACGAAAAAATCGTTCTGAGTTCGTCTAAAAGAATTTACTTGGGACTACGAAAAAAAATATTCCGAAAATTTTTTTGAAAAATGATGATGAGAATTTCGAATTTTTAAAAATCATGAAAATCCACGATCAACATTCAATTTTTGGTTCAATTTTTTTATATAATACCTTGTACTGATCTTAAAATATGCTGAAATTTTCAGAATGTTGTTTTTTTTTAATATAAATTTTTGAATTTTGGCAAAAAAAATTTTGTTTCTCCTCTAAGTTGAATAAAGTTGAGCAATAATGTAATTTTGTAATTTTAAGCAGTAAAAATTTCAATTAACTACATGAGAATGTAAAAACAGAAACATAGTTGACATTTTTATGTCATTAATTGAAATTTTCGCTGCTCAAAATTATGAAATTTAATAATTGCTTAACTTTACTTAACTTAGAGGTGAAAAAAAAATTTACCAGAATTCAAAAATTCATATTTTTGAATTCATCTTTCAAATTTTTTTTTCGAAATAAATATTTTTTTGTAGCCTCAAATATACTCTTCAAAACGAACCCACAACGATTTTTTCGTAACTATAGTAGTTTTCGAGAAATTTAAAAAATAAACTTAAAAAATTGAAAAAGTGGTGAACTCTCGAATTTTGCATAACTTTCGAAAATTAATTTTGTAATTTTCTTCCTTCGGTATGTTTTATGATAAAAAACAACTTCTGACCAAATTTCATCGAAATTGAAAGGGGTCGAATCCAACTATTGGTTGATTTTACACGGAATGACGAATGATTTTGTCGAACAATTTATGAGAGGCGAAATTTGCGTAGTATTAATTTTTTTTTAGTGTGCAGGGTGTCGCCTGTGCAAGATCTATTTTTTTATAAAAAAATCTGGATAAAGAGGGCAATTGAAAAAACGTTTTTTTTTTTTAACCGCTTTAATATATGTTCCTGCTCCTCACTACTAATTCTACTATTACATTAACTACTAACGAAATAATATTATTATTATTATTATTATTATTATTATTATTATTATTACTATTATTATTATTATTATTGCTATAAATAATATTAAAATATAATTACAATAATTGAATTTATCGCCCATGACCGCCGCCGCCGCCACTATACTGATTAAAAAAAAGACCTGATGAACTATACCACCAAATATATATCGTTACTGCTATATTATACATTATCGACTATTGCGAACTACTAACGGTTGAGATATACCAATTTACTACTACACAATAATCTACTAGTGTAAAAGAGGAGGGAAATGAAACAAAGCTTCCTTTATCATTAAGCGAAGAGAGAAAAAAAACAACGCTAACTACTAAACCTATAATTGCAAACTAAAAAAAAATGGCTATTGCTAAAACTAAAATAAAAAAAAAATCCACTCCAATAACTAAAGATACAAAAGTGAAACGAATGACGAGGAAAGGGAAAAACTAATCGCCGTAGCTCGTACGAGGGACAAAAAAGACCCCATTGTAAATATCTATAACGAAAGTGCTGAATTATATACATATATATATAAATATATTTAATTATTAACGCGAGGACTTGGTATGACGTTTCATACGACCACGAGCGAGACACAACGGAAATATTTGAAAACAAAGTCACATACTGACTCTTGAAGAATAAGCAAAATATATATGATAAAAAAGGAAATAGTAAAAGACAGGACAAAAATCGTAGGTTAGGGTGCGTTGAGCAATAAAAATTTGATGCCAATTAAATGCGAGAAAGGTGAGAATAAATAAACTGCGGTAAGATAGACGATATATGCGAGAATTTCGGCGGGAAGTTAACTTGTAAAACGATGTTTTTTCTACGGAAAATTTAACGAAGTAATATTTATGATAATGAGATGAGGAATAATGTCAATGTAATCAGAGTTGTGAAAATAGTAATGTAAAAGTAATGCATTACCCATTACTTTGAACAATGTGTATTGGATAAGTTTGCCATTAAAAATTACAAAAGTAACTTGTAATTAACGAATGTTCCATTACAAATAAAAAAAAGTAATGTGTAATGTATGCATATTCCATTACAAATAATAAAAGTAATCTGTAATGGATGCATGTGCCACTACAAATAAAGAAAAATAACGTGTAATGAATGAGTGCTCCATTACAAATGACAATTGAAAAAAAAATTAATTTGTAGTGGAGAATATTTCATTACAAATTAGTGTGTTTCTACCACAATTTGGTACTATTTTTCTCAAAGGTAAGTCTATTAATTTTTCAATGAACATAGTTTGTGTGTATCAAGTTTTTGTTAACTTTACTATTGTAATGGCAAGTATAAAAATTGCAATTCAAGAGAAACTTATGGGTTTCAGTGTATATTAACTCAATGTACTGTTATAACACTGTTTGTAGGTGACAGTGTATATTAAGTTAATATACACTGTCACCTATAAACAGTCATTTTTTTGAGTAATTTTTACTCCATTGTTGTAAAAATTACAATTCAAGAAAAACTTATAGGTGCAGCGTATATTAAGCTAATATACACTGACGACTATAAGTTTTTCTTCAATTGTAATTTTTACAAGAATGAAGTAAAAATTACTCCGAAAAATCACTGTTGTCATACAGTTACCACTGCGATAATAAAGTTAACAAAAACTTGATACAAATAATTTTCATTGAAAAATTAATAAACTTACCTTTGAGCAAAATAGTACCTGCACCAAATTCTGGTAGAAACACACTAATTTGTAATGGAATATTCTCCAATAAAAATTACTTTTTTTCAATTGTAATTCGTAATGGAGCATTCATCCCTTACATATTACTTTTTTTTATTTGTAATGGCACATGCATCCATTACACATTACTTTTCTTAATCGTAATGACACATGCATCCATTACACAGTACTTTTATTATTTGTAATGGCACATGCGTCCATTACACATTACTTGTTTTAATTGTAATGGCACATACATCCATTACACATGAATTTTTATTTGTAATGGCACATGCATCCATTACACATTATTTTTTGTTCTGTAATGGCACATGCATCCATTGCACATTACTTTCTTATTTGTAATGGTACATGCATCCATTACACGTAACTTTTTTATTTGTAATGGCACGTGCATTCATTACACATTACTTTTTTTTATTTGTAATGGCACATGCATCCATTACACATTACTTTTTTTATTTGTAATGGCACATGCATCCATTACACATTACTTTCTAATTTTTGTAATGCCAACATGCATCCATTGCACATTACTTTTCTTATTTGTAATGACACATGCATCCATTACACATTATTTTTTTTTTTTGTAATGGCACATGCATCCATTACACATTACTTTTGTATTTTGTAATGGTACACTTGTCCATTTCACATTATGCAGTGTAATGGGTAATGAATACCGTAATGCATTATCAAAATAATGCATTATTTGCAACTCTGAAAGTAATGCACTCGTCAGTCTTCGTCACGCGACAAAAAAAAACAAGAACAAAGAACTTAAAAAAAAAATTTTATTAAAAAAAACACACAGGGTGGCCCGGGACAGTGTACCGAAAATTTTTCTTCGTTATCGCTATCACTTTTTTTTTCTTTCGTCAATAGTTTCGACACAGCCTTAGGGAAAGTATGAAAAGAAAAAAGGAGAATTGTGTGTGTCCTTTTGCGCTGAAGTAGAATCGATTTTTCATTTCTTCAAACGTACGTAAATATATATTCAAAAAAAAGAAAAGAAAAAACGTAATGTGATCGAGATATAGTTGTTAAGTGAGTTTCAACGAGAAACAGCCAACCTAGATTATTAGATCGGTGCAATTAGAGAATTAATGAAAAAAGGAAAAGTAGAGGATATCGAATGATGAGAAATATAAAAATCTGTAGTTTTTTAAATTGAAATAGTGCTAATAGGAGATGACTAGTGCATAGAAAATGAATTTTCGCTGTGGCTGAATTTGTAAAATTGATTTTTTTTTAATTTAGCGAAAAAATGCAAATTCAATGGGGAAAAAAAGATTATAATGGAGAGGGAGAAAAAAATTGTTTTTTTTTTCACAAAAATAATAAAAAAAAAAAAAAAAAAGAATGCAAATTCAATGGGGGTAAAAAATGGAGAGGGAGAAACAAATTGTTTTTTTTTTCAAGAGTCGCGCTCAATTTATAATTTTGCCAAATAACGTGAAAATGGAATACAGTGAGAGTGAGGTAAAGAGTATAATGAATAAATTTTTTGCGAAACAGAGTCCATCGGGTAACGAGAAACCCCTTGTACAGCGTCTCGAGCTGCCTTGAACCGAAAGTGCATTATTAATAAAAAAAAAAGAAAAGAAAAGAAAAAAAACCCAACGAAAATAAAAAACCAAAAGCCGTTCACGCGTCGTAATCAAGAATAGACGATGCGCTACGAGAGATTTTCGTCTCGAGTGAGCGTGGGTTTTTCTACGTACTAATGTAGTTGTCCTTAAGGTCGTTTGAGGGAGCGAAAGAGATTTAAAAAAGAAAAAAAAAATTAATCGAAAAAAAACGTAAAAAGTAGATGTGTGTCCGTCGGTCGAGTATTATATATTCTAGCGTTAAACATTGTCAGAGTGTCCGACGAGAGAGAAGAAAGGAGAATAAAAGGTGAAATATTGAAGACCTTAAGGCCCCGGTCACCCTTGAATTATTCGACGAGAGACTTTACGAGATGCTCGCGTGCAGTTGACTGATATGTATATGAGGGATTCTCTGTCAATTCAGCCACTTTTTTTCGACCATCTCAGATGTGCCCCATAATTGGTAATATCAAAGTGCTACTGAAAGGCATTCTATGTGAATTTTTTCAGATTTTTTAATTAAAAATTTTAGAAATCGCCGTTTTTTTCCAAATCAATATATCTGGCGATTTTTATGCAATATTGTCAGATATACAGGAAGACTCTGTAATTTTTTCACCGAAATAAAAACGGCTTTGTTTGAATAAAAAAATAATTTCCCCCTTTTTTGGTAAAAAATCAGCGTTAACAGAACGTAAAAATTATTTCAAATATTCCGCTCGAAAGCTAACACAAAACTACAACTTTTATGTGCAGACATTTTTTTCAGTAACTTCAAGTTTCCGAGATATGTTAACGAGGTTCCGGTAGAAAAAAAATTAATTTGTGTGGTTTCATTTTTTTACCATAGAACCTCGATCCGTGCCACTCTGGCGATTTTTTTGCGATATCGTCAGATATACTGAAAGACTCTGTAATTTTTTCAGCCAAAAAAATAGGCCTTTTTTAAATAAAAATATATTTTCTTCCACTTTTTTGGTAAAAAATCAGCGTTACCGGAACGTAAAAATTATTTCAAGTCATCCGCTCGAAAGATAACACAAAACTACAACTTTTATGTAGAGACATTTTTTTTCAGTTACTTCAAGTTTCCGAGATATATTCATTTGGAAAAAAGTGGTATTTCCTAAAATGTTGAATTAAAAAATCTGAAAAAATTCACATAGAATGCCTTTTAGTAGTACTTTGATATAACCAATTATGGGGCAGATCTGAAATGGTCGAAAAATGGCTGAATTGACGGAGAATCCCTCATATACAATATAGCATTCTAGGCGAGGGCATAAGTGATGAGAAGAGAAGAAGAAAGCCCGAAAAACCAATTATTCAAAAAAATATGCGTCCTTTCATGTCAAATCGATCAATAATTGGATTTCAATTTCTTTCAATTTCTATGAAATTTGGTCAGATGTTTTCTTTTATCATGAAACGAAGTTCTATCAAAGGAAACAAATTAATACATTTTTTTTCGAAAGTTATGCAAAATTCACAATTTTTTCAATTTTTCAAGTTTATTTTTTAAATATCTTCAAAACTTTTATAATTACGAAAAAATCGTCTTGGGTTCTTCTTAAAGAGTATACGTCGGGCTATGAAAAAAAAATATTCTGAAAAAAAAATTTGAACAATGATGAATTGGGGGAATTTTGAATTTTTTAAAATCGTGCCAATCCACCATCAACATTAAAATTTTTCTTCAATTTTTTTTATATAATACCTTGTGTACTGATCTTGAAAGATCCTGAAATTTCCAGAGTGGTGTTTTTTTTTAAATATACATTTTTGAACTGTTGAAGGTAAAAAAAAATTTTTTTACCTTTAAGTTAAGTAAAGTTGAGCAATCATTGAATTTTGAGCACTAAAAATTTCAATTAATGACATAGGAATGTAAAAACAGAAACATAATTTGCGTTTATATTTATTTGGTAAAGCGTTTTAAGCATAATCTTAATATACATGTATATTACTTATATTGTATATTAAGTTTTTACATTGCGATCATAGATCCAAATTTGTACTGCTCAAAATTGCAAAATTAAATGATTGCTCAATTTTACTTAACTTGGAGGTAAAAAAAAATTGTTTACTAAAATTCAAAAATTCCTATTCTTGGAAAAGAAAAACACTACTCTGAAAATTTCAGGATCTTTGAAGATCAGTACAATGTATTATATAAAAAAATAGAACAAAAATTTTAATGTTGATCGTAGATTTGCACTATTTTGAAAAATTCAAAATTCTCCGACTTTATCATTTTTCAAAGATTTTTTTTTTTTTTAATATTTGTTTTTGTAGCCCCAAGTATACTCTTTAAGCCGAACTTCAAACGATGTTTTCGAAACTATAATAGTTTCCGAGGTATTTAAAAAAATAAACTAGAAAAATTGAAAAAATGGTAAAATTTTGAATTTTGCATAACTTTCGAAATTTTTTTTTTTTTTTTAATTCTTTTCCTTTGGTAGAACTTCGTTTCATGATAAAAGAAGACTTCTGACCAAATTACATCGAAATTGCAAGGGTTCAATTCCAACTATTGGTCGATTTGACATGGAGTGACCCATATGTATATATACAATTAAGTAGAGCTTTATAAACAAACAAAAAAATGAATACCGAGCGCGAGAACAAAATGAATTGAGCAAGAAGAAAAAAAAAGTTATTTAGCAGTCGAAAAGAAGACTGACGACTTGTAAACGATATAAAAATTTATATTATACACCGGAGCTAAAAGTAATAATGAAAAAATGAAAAACGGAAAAAAACCTAGTCGATTGTATCGCGATAATAGTGAGGTTGAAAATTCGAGACTCGAGAGGGAGGCGAAATTGATGAGGTTGAAAAATATGTAACGTAACAACAAAAAAAAGATGCAAAAAGTTAGTGTGTGAGTGCGGTACGGAATTAAAAAATAAAAAAGAAGCAGCAGCAAAAAAATAAAACAGCAAAACTACAATGATAATAATAATAATAATAATAATAATAATAATAATAATAATAACAACAACAACAACGATGATAAATAGTGCGATTATTATTAATATTAATACGGCAATACTATATATATTAATTATAATGATATACATATATTATATAAAATACAATGATATATTTATCGAATATTTATTGAGCAAAAAAAATAGCACATTGTGTAGCATGGTTGTACAAAGTAGGTAAAAATACGAGAGAAACCAGCGAGGCGATACAAACAAGAGAAAAGAGCGTGGAATGATAAGATTCGACGCGAAACAGGACAAAACGAAGAAATTTGATAATTAATGCATAGTGGATGAGAGAAAAACACGAAAAAAAAAACACAATTGAACAAAGAAACGAACTGTGCAGTTTTTTTTCTCGATTGATCGTGACAGTCCGAAATTTAAGTGTGTATATTTTTCGCCTCACGATCCTTTTTTACGATCGTGAACGAGGGGTTCATGTTATATATCAGGGATTAGACTAAATAGTATTAAAAAAACAAAGCGCCGCGACGATAAAAGGTGGCAAATCCGCTTGGATAAGGGCAGAAAGGCGGTGATAGTGGCGGAGGGTGGGAATTTTGTTATTTTTTTGGTGAATAATTTTGAACAAAAAAAAAACAACGCAAAAAACCGTGATAGCGATGAGTGAAAAAAAAACTATGAACCTTCGGAGAAACCTTGTCCCGCGAGGGTCTTCGGCCCCCTTAAGGATTAAACGATATTGCAAAAACAAACATTCAGACTTGAGGGATGAAGAAAGAAAATTGACGGGGTGAGGATTATTTGTCACCTAACCGCGCCAATTATACGTTGTGTCCATACTGTCTCAATTAATATTATGTATTATATATCCGACAATATTGATTATTAAAAATTCTTAATACATAAAAAAAAGCGGCGTAATTTAAACTTGACGAAAAAAAATGCGTCAATGCAATCGGACGCACGATTATATCTATTTTTTTCAGGGAGTAACAGGCTCGCCGGCGTTTCAGCGGGTTGAAAATAGTAGAATAGTGACTTATATTCACAGAAATAGTGACATAATAGTGACTTTTTAGTATATTCGTGTTCAGGGGGACAAAATACAACGATGTAAGGTTTAAAACAAAAAATTTTGTTAGAATTTTTTTTTTTGCATTTTGGCAAAAATTGAATCTGTCCACTAAAATTGGTGCAATTTTTTTTTCTACTCAAAACTTTGACTCTGGACTGCGCTCATTCTCTTCGTAATCGTTAACGCCACTTTGTTCATCCGATTCTGATGATTTTTCGATTTTTGGGAGATTTTTAAAGTTCAACCATCGATTTTTGCAAATTTTCTAATTTTCCCCCTTTCCATTTTTGAAAAAAGACACCTCAAAAATTTGAAAACGAAGAAAATGACGCCTGAAAGGAGTCTGTACGATCAAAAACACGGGAGTTATGGCTGTTCCAAAATGTATTCTCTGCCTACCCCCTTAAGGATTTCAAAAAAAATAAAACTAAAAAAAATAACTTGAGAATTTGAAAACGAAGAAAAAGACGCCTGAAAGAGGTCTGTATGATCAAAAACACGGGAGTTATGGCTGTTCTAAAATTTATTTTCTGCCTACCCCCTTAAAGATTTCGAAAAAATAAAACTAAAAAAAAGTAACTTGAGAATTTGAAAACGAAGAAAATGACGCCTGAAAGAAGTCTGTATGATCAAAAACACGGGCGTTATGGCTGTTCCAAAATTTAATATCTGCATCCCCTTAAGGATTTCGAAAAAAATGAAATTTAAAAAAAGTAACTGGAGAATTTGAAAACGAAGAAAATGACGCCTGAAAGAAGTCTGTGCGATCAAAAACACGGGAGTTATGGCTGTTCCAAAATTGATTGTCTGCTTACCCCCTTAAGGATGTCGAAAAAAATAAAACTAAAAAAATCCTCTTAGAGAATTTAAAAACGAAGAAAATAACGCCTGAAAGAAGTTTATACGATCAAAAATACGAGAGTTATGGCTGTTCATTATCTCATTTTTTTACCGCAATTGTCGCTCCCTTTTGAGGGAATTCCCTCGCTTCATCAGTAGTACATACATAGAATTTCTTGGAAGCTTCGTGGAATCGGTCTGTCTCGAGTGTCGACAACAGCTGCTAACAGTGCTAACCCACTGACCTGAAAGTTAGTTCGCAGTCCGACAGAGCGCGTCACGATGCAGCTTTTTGTAGAGATCGTAGGGAAAAAACGAGGAGGGAGACAGGAGGTGATCGGATCGCGAGACACGTGTCGCTCGATCCAATTTTATCAAGAAAATTAATAAATTAGCTTTCTTAACGGACGGTTCGAACATCTCGAGAAGTGGCAAGGAGTTTTTGAGCGGGGCGAAGCTTTGATTTTGGCTGAAATTTTGTGTACGGGTCGAAAACTAGGAAAAGTGCCTCACGAGTTACACATAACCTCGCCTTCGGGCGAGCCACGTTTTGCTGTTTCTCTTTGTTGCCAAGCAGCAGGAGATAGCGTTAGCACGAGTGAGACGGATTTCGATGACTTCGTAGCTTACATAAACTCGTTGAAGGATGACGGAACTGCAAAACCGTCCTACCAAGAATGGCTAAAGAATAAAGATAAAAGGAAAAGACTTCTTTCTGATGAGGCTGACAAGGAAGGAGATGAAGATAACACGGTGATATCAGAAAACTCGAGTACTCCTCGGAATACTAAAATGGCTGCGAAGGGAAATATCAGGTGTGTAAGTATGAAACCGGAATTTCAAAAGTATGAAACCCATTTCCCCACCTTTTGTATCTTTCCCATGGCTTTTAACCGAAGGGAGATGGCTTCTCGGGTCACCTTTAACTGATCCGCCAGTTGTTGTTGTGTTTGAGCGTCGTCTTCGTCCAACAAGGCTTGCAGGTCAGCGTCTTCAAACTTTTTCGGTGGTCTTCCACGTTCTTCGTTCCTCACGTCAAAATCGCCACTTTTGAACCGTTTAAACCACTCGAAACACTGTGTTTTACCGAGAGCATGCTCACCAAACGCCTCCAGAAGCATTCGATGCGATTCGGCTGCGGTTTTCTTCAGATGAAAACAGAAAAGTAGGGCTGTCCGCAAATCGTAATTTGTTGGCACAAAACTCGACATGTTTATCTCTAATAAACTAATGCTACTGAATGAAACTCGTGTTATTGTGAGTTGGAAATCTTTGTCGGATATCAATACAACAACAAGACACCGCTGACGTGATGTGTCGGTAACTGCATCGACATCTAGCGCCACCTATGGGCAAATTCCGGTTTTATACTTACACACCTGGTATACAGGTGAAGAAAGCTAAGAAAGAGAATTCAGGAACCAAACGTCATGGAGGAAATGGTCACGTCAACGGGATTTCAACAATGGATACATCTTCCACTGCCCAAAGTACACCCATCGAAGGTAATCAGACCTCACAAGCCACTCAGGACGTTCGACTTTACAAAAAAAACGACAAAGGTCCGTATATAATACACGTCAAATTCTCCTCGAGAGATAGAGCTGCAAAATCACTCCCGATTCTCAAGATATCTCAAAAACTGAATAAATCTAACATCAAATACGACACTCTGGAAACATACGGCAAAAATGAGTGGATTCTCACATTCACCTCATATGATGAGGCGAATAGGTCCATATCGAATCAATTTTTGTCAGAATTAGAGTTGAAAATGTTCATTCCTCCGTACGCACTTCCACGCAAGGGAAAGATCTGGGACGTCCCGGAGGACATTTCGATCAAAGAATTGAGAGATGCAATTGTTGAAGGAAATCGAGGTATCGAAGTTATGAACATCCGTCGGCTACCTAAACGCACTGTTATTGATGGACGCACGGCGTAGGTAGAAGGGGATTCAGTTTGCGTGGAATTCAAAGGCAAAATACTACCGGAATCACTGTACATTGGGAGAACTCGAGTCAACGTTGTCCCGTATATTAAATCAGTTACGATCTGTTATGGTTGTGACGAGCTACGTCATCCCAGGAAATATTGCTCTAAACCTCCGCGCTGCTTGCACTGCAGAGAACTTCATCATCTGAATGAGGGTAAAAGATGTGAACTTGAGGCTCGATGCATCAACTGCGGAGGAAATCACCGTACGATTGATCAGAAGTGCCCCGCTTTATGCAAAGAACGAGAAATAAATCGCATAATGGCATTTGATAATCTCCCGTATCTCTTTGCCAAGAGAGTATACGAAAAACCGACGCACTTCGATCGAGTACCCATTAGGACCACACAGAATTTTCCGCCGCTACCAAAAGGACATCAATCAAACCCGATCAGCATTGATGAATCACAATCGCATGGAAAAGCCTCTTCTATCCAGGCTAAGGGCAGGTAATCGATTCAGGTTTCTTCAAGAGTCGATCGGAATGTCTCACAGAAGAGGGACTTTCAGCGAAAAGATCAATTCTTTGAATCCTTCTTATCTGAGAGGATTCGACGTGGTACGGTGGGATCGTCCTGCTCAGAGAGGAGGAGGAGTCGCCATACTAATAAGAAACTCCTTGAGATACAGAATAATTCACAATCTCCGAAACTGCAATGGTAAAATCAGGGTATGCGCTCTTGAATTGGATCTCAAACACGAAAAAATGTTGATTGCTTCGTGTTATCGGCCTTGCAGTGGCTCACGTATCGCTCCTTATGAGTGGTCTAATTTTTTTTCTCAATTTAGCGGTACATTTTTAGTCGGAGGGGACTTTAATGCTCACCATTCGTTATGGGGTGATCCTAACGAATGTTCAGTTGGTAAAGGCTATAACGCTTTTTGCGTTATGGACAATTCAGAAAAAAATTCGGAGGGACGGGACCGGGATTCGAACCCGGGACCTCTCGATTGCCGGTCGAGTGCTCTTCCAACTGAGCTATCCAACCCGCTACCGACATTATTTCCGAATTGTCCATATGTGCACGATTTCGTGTTACAAGGCATAGTTGATAGTATTGAACCTTATGATATTACTGTTCTAAGTGAGGGCAGCTCACGTTCTTGAGTGATTCCTATCGCTCACAGTCGGCAATTGACATCACATTCGTTGACGAAAGATCGGCTTTAGCATATAGCTGGACGGTAGAAAAAATTTCATGGGGTAGTGATCACTTTCCAATCTCTATTCATCTGGAATGCCATTTGCTAACAAGTTTAAAGCACAGGTCGATAAAGAGACTTTACTCTAAACATACGAGGTGGGACGAGTTCTCGAGGAATCTAAAAATTAGATTAACGGAAAGTTTCCAATCGAATAATGAGTATGTTGATCCCCAAATAAGATACACATCCTTTGTAGCATTGTTGGAGGATTGTTTACACGAATCTACGCAGGTTTCGAATTCTCATACATACCTCACGCGGCCGAGTAGACCACAACGGAGACCGCCGTGCTGATGGTGGAGTGAGGAATGCGATAAGTTGATCTGCCTCAGGAGAGCTGCATTTTTAAAATTCAAATTGTCCGCAACACGCGAAAATTTCTTTGTCTTAAAAAAGGCAGAAAGCAGAACGAGATATGGGCTCCGAAGGATTAAAAAAGAAAACTTCATTAAATTTTGTGAGGGCTTAACCAAGAATACCAGTCCAACGTACCTATGGAATAAAATTAAATGTTTCAAAAATAGATTTAACTTTAAAGATCATGTGAATGAATACAATGAAGAAAAACAGAAGAATGTCGTAGCCATGTTTGAAAAACTCTGTCCCCCATGGGTCAGAGTTCCCAAACCTTCGTTCGATAACCTTGGTCAGGGTGTATTCTTGGATCTGCCTTTCATAGAAGCGGAACTGGATTTTGCTATTTCAAACTTAAATTTAAATTCAAGTCCTGGCGTAGACGGAATTGATTACAAAATTATTTCTCTGTTGCCGAGAGAGGCTAAAACTTTTATATTGGACTTGTACAATGACATTTTCGAGACCCAGTCCTTTCCGGACGAATGACGTAGATACGGAATCTTTTTTATCCCTAAAGGGGATAGTTCTTCTTTTAGACCGATCCCTTTGGCGCCTTGTCTTTGTAAAGTGTTTGAGAAAATGATCAATCATAGAATAAGTTGGTGGATGGAATATCACGAAAAGATGCCCAAATCTCATTTCGGTTTTCGTAAATCGAAATCATGCATGGACAATTTATTGCTCTTGTATACGGAAATTATTGGGGCGTTTTAATCAGGGGCTGTAGTGCCAGCCGTTTTCTTAGATATCCGGTCAGCTTATGATAATGTCCTCGAGGAGGTGTTTATTGACAAACTTAAGGGGATAGGGTTCCCGCGTAACCTGCTGGCTTTTATCTACAATCTAGTACCAGCTAGATTACTAACCTTCCAATTTGGGGATATCGACGAAGCGTTTTGGGCGTACCGTGGACTTCGTCAGGGGAGTGTTCTTAGCCCGTTTCTTTATGCAATCTATGTGATGGATTTAGAATCAGTGATAGATCCTGGGTGTAAAATTATTCAATATGCAGATGACGTCGTAATATACTCCTCTACACGATGTGCTCATACCGGTTTAAACATCATACGAAACTCTCTTAAGAATGTCGATGCTTTACTAGCCAATATCGGTCTGACGCTGGCCCCAAAAAAGACTAAACTCATTGTTTTCGATAAGGCAAAGGCGAGGGATCAGAGGATCCACCAGATCAAGCTTCGGGGCTCCATCGTCCGAGAAACTAAAGTCGTTCGTTTTCTTGGGGTTCAACTTCAATCGACTCTTTCATGGGGGGCACAGATTAGAAAAATCGTGCAGAGCTGCCAAAACCCTATTAAAATTATTAGTTGTTTGACACACTCGGTGGGGTGCAGATCCTACCTTGTTAACCAGGCTATATATAGCCCTTGTCCGTTCAAGATTGGAATATGCGTCATTCCTCTTTCATAATCTATCCAATCAGCTGCAGTCGATTCAGTTGGAGAGAATTCAATACAAAGCCTTGAGGCTTGCTCTAGGTTATAGAACATCCACCCCAACGAATGTTATTTTAGGAGAGTCGAAATTCCCCCCTTTACTGCTACGGTTAAAATTTCTTTCCAGCAATTTTTTAACTTGGGTCCTCGCCAACTGCCATGATCATAAGCTCCTATCCATCCTCGAAGAAATAGTTCTGCTTGAAGAGAATCCGTCGGTGGTTAATCGTGATAATGGCATTATGCTAGTCGAATGTTTCCGGGAGCTCAACCCAATAACCCATCTTTTAACGTCTTCGAATAAACCACTTTGTTATGAATATAATTACAATTCTATTATGTTTCAATCAGGTATCTCGTTTGAAGAAGGTAAAATCATTTGAGACTCTAAGGAACCAGACAAGACCTTTAGAGATGTCTTCAAGAAAACTCTAGAAAACTCAGTATGCTTTTTTAGAGATGGCTCAAAGGTGCCAGATGCCACTTTCGTCGGTTTTGCGTCAGTAAGAGCATATGATCAGGAGACTAGGAGCCTTGGATCGGCTGGTATTTCATCAATTTTCACGGCAGAGGCCATGGCAATTGCGGAGACATTAACATGGATCTCTTGGCTAGACGGCTCGAACTTCGGTGTTTTTTCGGATTCTAGCAGTGTTTTGAGTGCAGTCTCAGCTCCTCCAGATTTCTCGAGACGGTCGTACCTCGTAGCGTTTTTAAAGGACCAACTAAAACGGTTAGAAGTTGATGGCAAAGCTGTTAAGCTTTTTTGGGTTCCTGCTCACATGGGAATCGTGGGAAACGAGTTGGCGGACGTAGCAGCGAAAGCTGCCCCTGAGGTCGGAAGAAATACTCAGCTTGGTCTCCCGATAGCCGATTTCACTAGTAAATGGAAGGTTAACCTCGAAAGAGACTTTCACGAATGGTGTTTGAACAGTGGCCATGAGAAAGGGGTTCAATACTTCGATAAATTCTACAAACGTAGTCGCCAACCATGGTTTCATGAATGGAACCTGAAAAGAAAAACTATTGTGTCTATTAATCGGTTGAGAAGCAATCACACCTTTTTGAGATCCAGTCTCAGTCGCTTTAACATAGTCCCATCAGCTAGATGCCCGTGTGGCGAGGCTGATGAGACACCAAATCACGTCTTTTGGCAGTGTTCTCGTTTTGAACAGGAAAGAACTGTTTTGATCAAAGCTTTAAGGAGAAGGAACGGATTCCTGCCGTACACCGTCGAATCTCTTCTTCATGTTATGGACTTCAGTACGATATAAGCCATTGACAAATTTCTATCTAGAGTAGACATATTAATATATACGTCCCTATTAAACAAATTAATATAACCACTGCGGTTAACGTTATATTTGATGCTCAGATTCTTCTAAAAACGAAAAAAAAAAAAAAATTGTTTTCGATTCGTCTATGTGTTTCGCTCTCATTAGTTAATAAGTTTAGCCAATAAGTCAAATGACCCTATCTATATTCGTGGTTTGCCCTCAGTTGGCAAGCTAGATCACCAAAGTTTAAACATAACGGCTAGATGGGCTAAAGCTCCCAGAGCCACCTTTTGTAAGTTTATATCTTTAATATAAAAAAAAAAGAGATCGTAGTCGGTCTCGCACGTTTTTGCGTTTGAGTTGAAGCGTCATGAACGTAAGTTCGTTGTCCAGTTTCTGCAAGTCGGTAGGGTAGGATGTTGTACGACAGGAAGTTGATAAAGAGGATCCCTCTAGATATTCTTCAGCGAAAAATATAGAGGAGGATCCTCTTAGCGTTTCGTCTTGGGTACAGTGCAGACTCATCAGTAGGGCTGTGCAACTGTACCCTGCCCCAGACGCGCCGGTGGTGGTAGAGTCTGGAAGCTTGGAACTGTTATATATAGGAAACGCTATGCGACCTGGCACTTGCGAGAAAGGCTGGAGTACGGAACGCCACATTTTGCTCCGCCGATCGACTCGTTCGTGCGCACGCGCTGCTCTCACCTGTCACTGAACAGCTGACGCCGGCCGCGTCGTAGTGTCAGTCAGGGGGGCAACCACTGAAATATAGTAATACTGGAACGCTCGCCAAATACTAAGCGAGCATCGCCAGGGGAGTTCCGGTTTTACCACGACCACGCATAGCCGCCTCTTACAATCGGAGTTTCTTATTTGATTACTTCGTGTGTTTTTCTTATTTGTGTGCTCATCGCAAGGGGGTTTTAAACCTCATCTTGCATGTGTTATATCGCTACTGTATTCTTTGTTCCACCAAATAGTGAATATAAGTTCTTTTCTCATTATTTGCTGCTTTTCTAGCCTCTGCATTTCTAGTATCATTCTTACCTCAGCCTGTCTCTGCCGCCCGGCGAGACATGGCTTCCTCTTTCCAGGCTCAGGGAGGGGCTCACGCCTCGACCAATTCCTCGTACGATGATCTCTCGTATTTGGATGACAATGATGACAACGATATGGATATTAACGCTCAACTTGAAAATCTCCGAGACGAGGCTTATGGTCAGTCTCGTAAACGCCCGCGCGAGCTGGACGGCGAAGAGGGTGATTCGAAGAAGAACGCCTCGTCGATATCTTCTGTTTCTCAAGTCGCCGACAGGAAAAGTGACGATTCTCCTACGCAGAACGGTTTTCCGGCTCGTCTTGCCAAAAATCGTTATTCACCAAAGAGCTCCGGTCCTTACGTGGTTCTCATCCAACCGCGTAGCATCGATGCAAGAACTCCTCGGATGAACGCCACTCGTGTTGGCAGAATTCTCCTCGGTCGCTATACAAAAATCAGGTCATCGATGTGTTTAGCTCCGGCAAACACCAGTGCTCGGTTGTTCTCGCCAACCCTAAAGTAGCCAACGAGTTGATTTCCCTCCCTGCTCTCGCTGCGGAGAACCTTTTCGCTTTCATTCCTGACTCTTTCGTCACATGCGAGGACCTCATCAGAGGAGTTCCTTTGGACGTTTCTGTTAAGGAAATCATTCTCCATACTGACTCACCTACACCCATCCTAACCGCTCGCCGACAAAACCGCAAAGTGACGTCTGGCACAGAGTCAAGCCTGGTTCCCACTCAATCAGTCTACCTCAAATTCGAAGGCCGTCTGCGCCCCGATTTCGTCTCTCTCTTCCAAGTTCGTCATCCCTTTGACCCTTGGCACAGCCTGGTGAAAATGTGTTTCTCCTGCTTTATTTTCCACCGCGTTTCCGGTCAATGCAAAAGTCAGCCAAAATGCATTCGCTGCGGGGGCAAAAAACACGCGGACGGTGAGGACTGTCCAAACAAGGATGGTCCGCCGTGCTGCGCAAATTGCAAGGAAAAACATCTCCCCACCAGCAAATCCTGCCCAGCTTTTCTTCACGAGAAAGCCGTCAGACAGACCGCAGCAGAGAGAAACATCTCTCACGTCGAAGCTAGACATCTCATCGCAAACTCAGCTCCCCGGTCGAATATTCCGCCTCCTCGCACAAACATCCACTGCCCTGCGCTTCCCGTTCCATGACCTTCAAACACTTTGGCAGCGTCCACAGCGGCTCCGCCCTCCCTAGTGGATGAAGTCACCACTGAATCACGCTGATTTTTTACGGTGATTCAGTGGTTTTTCAGGGTGAAAACATCGTCACCCAATCCGCTAGGGCTAGCGAATAAAGTCACCACTGAATCGAGGTGATTTTTTTCGGTGACAAAGTGCCCATTTGATCACCACAAAATCACCGAGTTCTTGGTGATTTTCAATTTTTATCCAAGGTGATTGTCACGGTGATTTTTAAAATCACGGTGATTTTCTAAATCACCGTGACCAAATGGGCACTTTGTCACCGTAAAAAATCACCGTGATTCAGTGGTTATTCAGGGTGAAAACATCGTCACCCAATCCGCTAGGGCGACTACTCACCACAACTCTCAACAAGAGGAGCAGCAACATCAACAACGACAGCATCAACAAATTCTACAACATCATCCAGTCCAACAACTCTCGAACACTATTACTCACTCAACTCAGTCACGCGCTTCTCGCAAAAACTTGAGATCCCAGATCGTCACACCCAATTCAATCACAACGACACGAGCAGCACACACAACTTGCTCCTCGCTCCTCACGGACACGCTCCTTCTCCCCTTTACAACGGCTTCGCCCTCCAGCAGACCTCACAGTCTCCAGCCTTGCATGACGAATGACCGCCGTTGCCAATTCAAAATCCCAGCCTCAATCTCCTCATCCCCATGCTTATACAGCTCATTACTCAGCAAATCCTGCCAGCTTTCGGTTCACTCGGCCTTGCCGAACAAATCACCCCCATCGTTACAGCTCTCAATACCATTCTAACTTCTACTCAGCTCCAAAATGGCCCTGATTAAAAAACTAAAAATCCTTCAGTGGAACTGTCGAGGTTTCCACAACAAACAAGGTCTTTTATTGAATATCGCTAATGAATTTGACGTCATCATCCTATGTGAAACCTGGCTTTATTCCTCAAATCCTCCTAAACTAAACGGTTTTCACGTAATCGTCAAAAACCGTACTCACAAACAACACGGTGGTCTTGCCATCTGTCTCAAACGTGATATACCTTTTAGACTAACCACCTCTACACTACATATCCCGAATGTTCTTGAAACTCTTTCCGACGCGATCCCTACTTCTCTAGGCCCTTTGTCGATAGTTGCTTTATACAAAACTCCCCGCTCTTCTATTCACATTCCTACATGGCGCCGACTTTTCAACTCTCTTTCTCCCAATGAAAACGTTCTCATTGCGGGCGATTTTAACTGCCATCACTCGTCTTGGGGCTGTCAATCGGACTGCACTTCCGGCATCTCTCTCTCCGACTCACTTATTGACTTTGACCTCTCCTGTCTGAATGACGGCACGGCCACATACGACCCTCCTAACCTCAACACCATACCATCCGCTATTGACCTGACTTTAATCTCCTCACATCTGATTCCCCTTTGCACATGGGAGGTTGGCTCTGACTCCCTTCTTAGCGACCATTTTCTAATTACCATCTCTATTGATATTACTCTTTCCTCCATCTCGCTCTCTTCACAGTTCAAAAAATCTCTTATCTCTAAGCTTCCTTCTCTACCGGACCCTTGCCCTCTCACTCAATACAACAACATTGTTCAAGGGATTGATGCATCAATCTCTACTTCCTGCCCAACTCCTAACCACAAATCCCGACCTCTTAAATCCCATCCTACGGTTTGGTGGAATTCAGAATGCGAAGCGGTTCACCAAAATCGCAAGCGAGCTTGGGCCGTATTTAGGCGTCTTGCTAACCTAAGTAACTTAACTGAAGCAAAGAAATTAGATGCAATAGCAAAAAAAACTTTTAAAAAAGCTAAAAAAGAATCTTGGTTAAATTTCACTAATTCTATAGACTTTAGATCTTCCAACAAAATTTGGTCCAAAATTAAATGTTTTCGAAACAGGAATCTTTCCGGTCCCACCGGCTTTTCCAGTAATACCGACTCACAAGATAAGATAACCAAACTTATCCCTAACATTTATCCCCCCCTCGTGTTTTTTCCCTAGCTTTCCACCTTCAACCGCATTTGCAGAAAATCCCCACCTCGAATCCCCTTTCTCATTCGAGGAATTACAGTCAGCTATCCGCAGGAGCAACTGTAAGTGAGCCCCGGGCATCGATAAAATTGATTTCTTCATTATCTCCAACCTTCCTATCTCTATCCTCAAGCTCGTGTTGGACACCTATAACAGCTTTTTACTAAAGGGCCTTTTTCCGGATACTTGGCGCGAATTTTTAATTTTCCTTATCCCCAAATCTACCGCAGGTAAATTTCGTCCCATATCTCTTGCATCTTGTCTTCTTAAACTCATGGAAAGGCTTATTCAATCTCGAGAGATCCGCAAGATCCTGTATCGACAATCTTTCCATTCTTACAACGGAAATTTACAGTAGCTTTATTGATAAACAATTCACGGCCTGCATTTTTCTTGATATTTCTAACGCTTTCGATAACGTGGATCCGGGTATTCTTATAGGCTATCTTAAAGACTTGGGATTGCCCTGGACTTTTTGTAAATTCATTTATAACCTTATTTCTTTTCGTACAATCGATTCCGAGCCATATCGGAATCTCAGGAAATGAAACAGTAGACTCTCTTGCTAAATCGGCTATTTCAACTGGCGATCCCTTCGAAACATCTCTTCCCTCATCTGAATTCTTTTCTCTCGCCCGTACACACTCAGAAAAAACAACTTCTCGCTTTCTAAGCCTCTATGGCCAGAAAAAAGGCACTTTTTACACTAACAACTTTCACAATCCTTCCTCAAAGCCCTGGTTCCACGATAAGAAGAACCTGGACCGGAGGTCTTTCGTTACCTTCTGTAGAATGCGCGCTAATCATTACAATTTACAGGCTAGTCTTTACAGGAAGAATTACACGTCTTCGCCGTCCTGCTCGTGCCGTTACGAGTCGGAGGATCTTAACCACATATTTTGGGCTTGCCCACTCTTTGATATTCATCGCCCTGCTCTCATTCGATCCCTTATTTCTCTTAAAAATTTGCCTCCTCACAATATTGAATCTCTTATCGCTAACCCTAGCATGCGTGTTATCAAACCCATTATACAATTTATCAAGTCAAACAATTTGTCTATATAACTTCCGTTCGTAATTTTTCACACGCTCGTATTCTCATAGCACCTTATCATTATTTTATCTTCAAATTTCCCACCTATCATACGAGCGAGCTCCTCAGCTCACCCAAGCTTCGAACGTTTTTCAGAGGAGAGCACCACAATCGCCTAGGTGTTACGACCCAGAGTGGAGTGGGGGTCGAGATTTAGTTAATCATTGGCTCTCCAGAGCCAACTCGTGGATTCGACGTTGCCGTGGCGAATAGAAATTCGCGACCTGAGTCCCGGGAAAGGTTTTGAATTAAAAATCGCAAACAGAAATAAAAATGCAATTTGTGTGAGTTTTATAGACAAAAGAAACACACTCGAATTTATTTATTCCAAAGACATTAATTTGTACATTTCGTACAGTTTAAAGTTCGCGTTGATTGAGAGAGAGAGTAGTGAGCTCGGAGCAATTACTCTGTTTGGAGTCTCAAATCAGACTGCCTGTTAGTGAAGTCTCCGGATAACTCGGGGTAGCTTCCCTGAGTTCCGTCCCCACTCTCCATACTTTATGATTTTTGCGTCCGAAACCACCCTTCTCTCTCTCTATTCCTTATATGCTAGCTTATACGTTAGATTCTCTCTTTCTCCTTCTCTGCTCTCGCTCTTCCTCTCTCTCTCTCTCTCTCTCTCTCTTCTCGCTCTTTCTCTCACTTAACTCTAACTGTCTGCCTCTTCTCCAATTTCTCCTCTTTTACGATTTTTGAAAGTTATAAGCAACCACTTAACTCCGTGCTCGCTGTGACCATGTTGAGCGAGCATGGTGGCCAGAAAAAGGCTCGCGACCCCCCTGTGATTTGGAATGCGAGCTATCTCGAGTTTGTTCGAGTGTCTTTACATGCGGGTTTATATAAAAAAAAGGTTACTCGCATGTGGTTTTAATCCGAACCAAGCTTAAAATCCGGGAAACTCTAAGAAAGTCACGTTTGTCCAAAAAAAGGCAATAAACTGAAACTCGAGATTTTAAGATTTACGATTTGCAAGGCGTCTGCAATTGGGGTGGTCGAAAGTTACAACTAGTACGCTTTTCCAAAGAGAAAGGAAAGAAGAACAAAAAAAAAACAAAACAAACGAGCCAAAAGAAAAAATGGGGAATATATTCCCAGAAAAAGTTGAACATTCTTCAAGCGCGGAGACCGAAAAAGGAGACGAAGCAGACAGGGCTATGTGTAAATTATGCGCTACGTATACATATGCCATAAACTACGGATATTGTATATATATGGAATTTTTATGTATTGTTCGATGCTTATATATATATTTAGTCGCACTCACGCATACAGATACATTCGTAATATCTAAACACACATAGATAATACCAACATGCATCGTAAAATATCCATATGTATATACGCATATTCTAGATGAAGAGAATGTATTGAAGCATCGTATTGCATTCTAGTTTAATATTTATCGGATTCGAATATGATTTACCGCGCTCGCGTTATTAAGGGTCCGTGAGTTTATTAGAGTGGTCTATAAACACGGCAGCGGGCGCGCCGTGAGCCCGCGGACGTAACACCTCCCCCCTTATTTAAAAAGACGCTTCATATTAGAACGTCTTTTTCCTTTTTACTGTCATTCAGGTTTATCGATTTAAGCGAGTGGGATGGCCTGTAGCTTTAGTTTATTCAAGTGAACTATCCGCGTGCGATTCGTGTTGATTCGAATTTCCGCATTATGGTCCCCTATCATTCGGACTATCTCGTAAGGACCCGTGTATTGAGGATCAAACTTCGAGATTTGAGGTTCTTTTAACAAATAAACTTGATCTCCTACCTGGAAGTTCATGGCATTTAATTTGCGGTCATAATATTGCTTCGATTTCCATTTCGCGGCATTCAGGCGTGCAGTTACAGTTGATTGTGTCTCAGAGAGTTTTCTAAGGAAATTATCGAGGTGTTCTACGTAGGTAGTGAACTGCTCTCCACGGTTAAAGCTACTGGGGATATTTGCTTCCCTTCCAAATATTAGTGTGTGAGGTGCGTAGCCGGTTGCTTCGTGAATCGAGGTATTATAACTGAAGATTGCAAACCTTAACCATTGATCCCAATCTTGTTCACTGCCAAATTGTTTGAGGTATTCGACTAATGAGTGGTGACTGCGCTCCAGTGAACCGAGAGATTGTGGGTGGAACGCCGTTGATTCAAGTTTTTCTATTTTAAAGATTTTACAAATAGTTTGAGTTATTCGGCTTATAAAATTACTCCCTTGATCGGTATGGAGTACTCTGGGACAACCGAAGCGGGTAATAAATTGTTCTGCTAACGCGCAAGCTATTGTCACTGAATCTATAGTTTTGAGAGGGATCGCGTCGGAATATTTGGAAAAATTATCCTGCAGAGTCAATATATATTTATTCCCTCTCTCGGTAACTGGCAAGGGTCCGACAATGTCCATTTGCATTTTCTCGAAAGGCTCACTGGGCGTGTCCGTTATCTTCATGGGTAAACGCGTTTTATTTCGCACGAGTTTATACCTTTGACAGTCTTTACACGATTTTACGTACGTAGCAATATCCTGTTTCATTCCTTTCCAATAAAAATCTTCCCGAATTCGCCAATATGTCTTTGATACGCCTTTATGACCTCCCACTGCCGATTCATGACATTCTTTCATAATAATGGTACGGTCTTCGTCAGAAGGTATTTTTATCTCTCCTGAACATATGCGAATTGAATTTGTGAATCTTGGAACGTTTGTCTAAAGATTTGTTCGATTGCCGCCCACGAAAGTTGATCTAAACCGTTTCCCTTTTTCATTACGTTTACACGGGTAATTTTTAATGTCTCCATGGCATGCCTACTGGCTTCAATTGCATCAGCGACAAAAGATAGATAAGGCCTCTGATCAAATTTATCCTTGACTACTAAGTTAAATACGTAACGAGCTTCAAAAGCAGACACAATTGTCTGTCCGAATTGAGGTTTGGCCAATTTCAACCCTTCAATGTCAATTAATTCAAGGCCTTTTAATTCTCGATTGTTTGGTGTAGTTAAGATGCAATCAGCAGATATAAAATTTATTACATGCCCCTTTCCGATTGACAAGGTATCTTTGCTGTATACTATACATGAATTTTCAATAAGGTAAACGGGCGTTTCAAAGCTGAAATTCATGGGTTTGTTATCCCTCTCTATTTCCATTTCACAGTTCCTTCCGTGAGGGTCGCAATCTTCTTCGGGTCTGACACATGGTTTTATTGTCGGGGCTCTCAGCTTTACTGCCCCTGGCACCCTTTCATCGAGGCTCTCGACTATACTGTCACTGGCACTCTTACCTGGCATAATTATTCCGGCATCCCCCTTTTCCTCCCCAGCTCGAGTTTGTGACGGTCGTGG
This sequence comes from Alloplasta piceator, assembly GCA_946863875.1. Taxonomy (NCBI): domain Eukaryota; kingdom Metazoa; phylum Arthropoda; class Insecta; order Hymenoptera; family Ichneumonidae; genus Alloplasta; species Alloplasta piceator. The sequence goes on along the minus strand of OX333080.1, from coordinate 18,118,599 downwards.
TGCCGTGACAAACTGTACATGGGACTCTTTACATAAATATAAACTCGAGGTGGTGTTACTCGGTCGAACGCTGAGGTCCTCCTGACCGACACCCGTGTCGAGGAGCGTCTCTCTCTCTCCACGTGGGCACACCGCCCCACCTTCAGTACCGCAGTAACCTGCTTCATCGGGAAAAGTTTGATGCCTCTCTCCCCTCGGCCCAGCGCGAATCGTGGTGATCGGGCTTGGGCGATAACGGGGTCCCTGATCTACCCCTCCAGCAGCTAGTGACGAGTGTGGTACTCGACACCGCCGTGACCGGCAAGGGGTTTCTTCTACTGACTCAGTCTCTGAGGCCGTTTCGTATACCTCTTCTCCCTCTGAGTCCCTTTCCATGCCTTCATTAATTTCCTCCAGATGCCCGAACGCTAGGAAGATGCTTCCCAGGAACTCATCGATGGAACCGGTATCTCCTGCGTCGCTTACTTCGTCCAAACCCTCCCTCTCCTTTTCGTCAGTCAAGGTAGTTTCAATTTGTCTTAGTGTCGACAAAACCGGTGAGAGAGCGTCGATGCTCAGCACCTGTTTGGCCGCCACTGCGTCAGTCGTCAAATTATTTATGTCGCCGAGCTCTATATCATAAAGGTCTGGAGGGTTCCTGGACAAAGCGTCTGCGTTAGAGTTAGCGGTCCCCTTTTTATAGATTATATCATATTCAAATTCACTGAGTTTAATTCGCCAGCGAGCTAGCCTGGAGACAGGGTCCTTCAAATTGTTTAGCCAAAGCAAAGGTCGATGGTCGGTCACCAACGTGAATTTATGCCCGTATAGATATGGCCTAAAATGCCTGACCGCGAAAACTATGGCTAATAATTCCTTCTCAGTGGTTGAATAATTAGTTTCTGCCTTGTTTAAGGTTCTCGACGCGTAAGCTATAGGTAGATCGCGGCCTATTGTACCCTGACTCAATACCGCGCCTAACGCAAAGTCCGACGCATCAGTCGTTAAAATAAATGGTTTCGTAAAGTCGGGGTACTGTAATAAGGGTTCGCGGCACAATTTATCGCGTAGCGTCTCGAAGGCTTTTTGTTCGATGGGAGTCCACAGAAAACGTGCGTTTTTCCTAAGCGATTGAGTAAGACTTTTCGCGATTTTTGCAAATTCTGGTACGAAACGTCTATAGTAACCGATTAGTCCGAGAAACTGTCGTATGTTTTTCTTCCCTCTTGGTACGGGGAAATTTTTGACGGCTTCTATTTTCCGCGGATCAGGTTTTACTCCCTTTTGCGTAATTATATGCCCGAGATATGTAATCTCCTTTCGCAAAAATTGACACTTATCAGGTTGGAGGGCCAACCCAGCTGTTTTTAATCGCGCAAGAAGTTTTTTGAGTTTTATGGCATGTTCTTCAAGGGTTGTCGCATATATGACGATATCGTCCATATATACGAACAATTCTATCCCTTGGAGTCCGGTCAGGATCTTGTCCATGAGCCGTTGAAAAGTTGCGGGAGCATTTTTCAGGCCAAAAGGCATCCGAGTGAACTCGAGGTGAGCGTATGGTGTTGAAAAAGCCGTTTTCGCACGAGAATCAGAATCCAAAGGAATCTGATGGAATCCCGATGCGAGGTCTAGGATAGAAAAATATTTTGCGCCACCGAGTTGGTCTAAAATCTCAGTTATATTTGGGAGTGGGTAAGCGTCCCCTACTGTTTTTTCGTTTAGCGCCCGATAATCGATTACCATACGCCATCTCTTGTTCCCTTGAGCATCGGCTTTCTTCGGCACGATCCAAAGAGGGGAATTATATGGCGAGTCCGAGGGCCGAACAATTTTCTTAGCGAGCAGTTCGTCTACCTGTTTGCGGATTTCTTCCCTTTGGAAAGGAGGGTAACGGTATTGCTTAGTATTAATAGGCAATTCATCGGTAGTAATGATTTTATGCGAGGCAGCAGACGTCGCCCCTAGCGGGTCATCAGTCAGGTGGAATTGGTGGCTAAAGTTCGCAAGAATGGGCAGTACGCTGTCCCTTTCTTCTTCGTTTAAATGGTCGAATTGGAGTGAGTCTAATAACCTGACGAAGCGCTTGGCTGCAGCCTTTTGGGCATCAGCGGGGGAGTGCGGTGTTGGCTCAGTGCGAGCGCGTGGGGGAACCACGTGGCACTCCTCGAGCTCTATCGGTGCCAGAGTTAGGCATATAGAATGCTGGTTCGAGTTTATTGCATATACTCTAGCGTACCCCTCCTTTTGGGTTACGAGAGAATCGCCAAGGTAAATACCTGGCCCCACGTTTACTCGACGCATATATCCTTCGTGGACATGAATATTGGAAACTGGGACTTTTACGAGCTGTTTTGTACGCGCGGGCAACTCCACTGTATGATAGGTAACGAACGGCAAACTATCATTGTTCAAGATCATTTTATTTAGCGCAAAATCGAGGATTGCGCGACAATTCCTCAAGAAATGCATTCCTATAATTCCGTGCGATTTTATGGGGAACTGTCTTGAAACTATATGAAAATGAGTCTCGGCTCCTTTTAAAAACATTTTTACTTCTCCGATTGTTTTGTGAATGCCCCTCCCTATTCCGGTCAAATGATAAATTTTTCGTTTGTTAATCCATGTTCTCGAATCCAAAGCATCTTCTTTTAGCAAATTTAACTCTGATCCTGTGTCTATCATTAACGTAGCAACCCGATGACGAAAAGTTATATTTTCTATCGTTATTTCTGGGACGCGGGAGTCGTATTTGTCTCGGATGTTGAGGACGCATCGGTGTCGCGGCGCTTTTCGGAATCCTGAATCGACGTCGCACCTTGTCGGCGATTCTTCCTGGAGTTTAAATGGCCATTTCCACGAGACCGTTTCGCTCCCCAAGTTTCCTTTTCTTTTTCGTGCCTTGCCTTCAAGAAACAATCTTTCTCTACATGGTTTCCTAATTTGCAATACGTGCAATACATTTCCTTCGCGTTTTGCTTCTCCTTGTTATGCTTTGTTGCCGTACAATCTCGTTTTCTGTGACCTAACTCTTGACAATTGTAGCAACGAATTCCTGCGGAAGACTGTCCTTTCGCATGCTCAGCATCGGACTTTATATGATTTACGCGTTTACGTGGATTAGAGGTCCCCTGTCCTTGAGTGGCAGACTCCGAGTGAGAATTTGGGCTGTCAAAAGGTTTTTTATGAACATCATTCCAGCATTGAGCTTCAAGATCAGCCTGAGTTGCGAGATCAACCGCTTGCTCCAGAGAAGCTGGGTCTTTTTCTTTAAGGAAAGAGAAGGTTTGTTTATCTAGGCCTCTAATAAAATGGCGAATCGCGGTTCGCTTCATATTCACGGAGATGATTCTATTTTCCTCTCCCGGAGTCTCCCGCTCAATACATTCTTGAATCTCAGACAAAATATCGGAGATGCGTGACCCGTACTCCGCAACAGTTTCATTTTCTTTACGGACTACATTTGTGAAAGCTAAGAGAGAGCGACTAAAGTCCGTTCTTTTTGATAAAGATCGCTCGAGGGTTTCTAAAATTTCTTCGAGTGTATTGAACGATTTGCCCTGTACGTATTGTCGCGCTTTCTTCGCTATTTTGTTTCTTATTAATAGTATAAAATAACGCATCTCTTGAGGCTCTATTGTTTCTGAGGCAATCCGACAATGATCAACAAACATTGAGACTGGCATATTTTCGCCGTCGTATTCAGGTATAATCGTATGCGCGATCTTAAAACCAATGCTAGTGCCTCGACTCAAGGTCGACGGTTCGCTACGAGCGATTGAACCAACCGTAGAAATATTTTCATTATTCGCGTCTACATTCTGTGAATAACTAGGCGCTTGGTCTTGACGAGATCTCGCGGTCGTCGTCGTGGTGACGTTTATCGGCAATGTATTTGCTATTGCCTGGTCGGAATTACTAGAATCTGTTGGAGCGTCCGGAGGCGGCGTCGCAGAAGGCGCGTGCCTGTGCGGCGTTTGGGACCGTCCCCGTCGCCTCCCCGACGCGGCCACTGACGCGGGCCTTCCCGAACGCGGTCTACCTGGCATCCTCTGAGAAGGCCGAGTCGCGTAATAAAAGTTATTGCGAGTTTATATATACGTATATATAAATATATGAATGTATATTTCCCTTTCGTTTTATATTTGTCTCTAACAGTTCAAAAAGAATTATTGAGACGGATCACGAATAAACTATTCTTCCAAACAAGTAATAGAATTGGACAAAATTGTAATGCTACTATGAGTAACGCAAGAAAATGAAATCGAACAAGAGAAACGTAGTGACTCGGCGTTCTCAAAAGAGAGGAGACAAAATTAGGGGATTATTTAGTGCTGCAAAAACAGAAATTTAAAAGACTTACAGTTGCTGGGGTCCTGTCGGCTTGCCTCTGCGAAACTTAAATAAATAATAGCACATTCACACAGAATCACACACTATGAGTCCTTAAGCTCGGTAGTGGTCCGTCGTTTCGTTGAAGACGCAGGATTCCTTGGTGTTGGTCGTCGTTCTCAGTCGCTCGACTCCCCTGCGGAATCTCCTTCCCTCCTCGAGTCCGGCGTCAACGACGTTGGCAGGTACCACCTTGCTGATCGGCTCAGGCAAGCAAGGGTCTTCGATCTCACGCCTTTTCGCTGCGATGAGCCCCCACGGGCTCGGCCAAGCTACTCTGTCCACCCGACCAAGGTCCGCGGAAGAGTCAACGCTTTGAAAAAGGTGAGACAGGCGTTTCAGTTCGTCTTGGCGTTAATGAATTGTTAGTGGTGTGAGCTCTTGTTTTTGTCGCACTGTCCGTGATTTCCAGGGATGACGCACGCGGCCGCTGAAACCACACCTTCCGGCATTCGCCCGTCGCTCTCTGGGGAAACCGCGCAAAAAACCCAGGAGAGAAGGCAGACACGAACGATCACTCGTATGTTTTTTTTTTGTTTTTGAATATATAGTTTATGTATATAGTTAATTCGAAGCACTCACACACACTTAACACTGCGTCAAAGTTACTACGCGCGCGACGTGATTTTCGACCGTGAATTAAAAGGTCCGATTTTGAATGAGACTTTAAAAGGTAAAAATGAATTTAAATTTTCGACACTCAGGTGCAACGATGTTGTCCTACCGACTGCGCCAATTATGTTACGACCCAGAGTGGAGTGGGGGTCGAGATTTAGTTAATCATTGGCTCTCCAGAGCCAACTCGTGGATTCGACGTTGCCGTGGCGAATAGAAATTCGCGACCTGAGTCCCGGGAAAGGTTTTGAATTAAAAATCGCAAACAGAAATAAAAATGCAATTTGTGTGAGTTTTATAGACAAAAGAAACACACTCGAATTTATTTATTCCAAAGACATTAATTTGTACATTTCGTACAGTTTAAAGTTCGCGTTGATTGAGAGAGAGAGTAGTGAGCTCGGAGCAATTACTCTGTTTGGAGTCTCAAATCAGACTGCCTGTTAGTGAAGTCTCTGGATAACTCGGGGTAGCTTCCCTGAGTTCCGTCCCCACTCTCCATACTTTATGATTTTTGCGTCCGAAACCACCCTTCTCTCTCTCTATTCCTTATATGCTAGCTTATACGTTAGATTCTCTCTTTCTCCTTCTCTGCTCTCGCTCTTCCTCTCTCTCTCTCTCTCTCTCTCTCTCTTCTCGCTCTTTCTCTCACTTAACTCTAACTGTCTGCCTCTTCTCCAATTTCTCCTCTTTTACGATTTTTGAAAGTTATAAGCAACCACTTAACTCCGTGCTCGCTGTGACCATGTTGAGCGAGCATGGTGGCCAGAAAAAGGCTCGCGACCCCCCTGTGATTTGGAATGCGAGCTATCTCGAGTTTGTTCGAGTGTCTTTACATGCGGGTTTATATAAAAAAAAGGTTACTCGCATGTGGTTTTAATCCGAACCAAGCTTAAAATCCGGGAAACTCTAAGAAAGTCACGTTTGTCCAAAAAAAGGCAATAAACTGAAACTCGAGATTTTAAGATTTACGATTTGCAAGGCGTCTGCAATTGGGGTGGTCGAAAGTTACAACTAGTACGCTTTTCCAAAGAGAAAGGAAAGAAGAACAAAAAAAACAAAACAAACGAGCCAAAAGAAAAAATGGGGAATATATTCCCAGAAAAAGTTGAACATTCTTCAAGCGCGGAGACCGAAAAAGGAGACGAAGCAGACAGGGCTATGTGTAAATTATGCGCTACGTATACATATGCCATAAACTACGGATATTGTATATATATGGAATTTTTATGTATTGTTCGATGCTTATATATATATTTAGTCGCACTCACGCATACAGATACATTCGTAATATCTAAACACACATAGATAATACCAACATGCATCGTAAAATATCCATATGTATATACGCATATTCTAGATGAAGAGAATGTATTGAAGCATCGTATTGCATTCTAGTTTAATATTTATCGGATTCGAATATGATTTACCGCGCTCGCGTTATTAAGGGTCCGTGAGTTTATTAGAGTGGTCTATAAACACGGCAGCGGGCGCGCCGTGAGCCCGCGGACGTAACATAAGCTGTGGGGAGAATACTTGAGATGAAGAGAGATGCGGGAATTAGTCAATGCACGAACACTTTTATTAATGTAAAAGATAAGAAAAATATATCTTTATTTCTTTCATACGATGTCAAAAATAATGTATAAATCAGAGCGTCTTGCTCGTCGTGCGTCCCGTGGATCTCTGTCTCGTTCTCTCGTTCTCTCTTTCCATGAGGCCGGAAATCGTCACGATGCCGCCACGCCTAACCTGTGGGGTCGACGGGCGCTGATTCGTCAGTTACTTTTGTCCAAATTTTGTGGATGCAGCTTGACGTGGACGGAGCCACACCACCCCCCTCCGAGTAATCCAGGAAGGATTGCGAAATCATTTATTTAGCTCTTTTATTTTTATTTCGAGCTCCAGCGTAAGTCCGTGGAGTTGCCCTTTTAAAAGGCGTCGAATTTTGCTCTCCTTACTCTCTGCAAAAGATTCCAGAATCCGATTTTTAATTAAATCATATTTACCCTCTGCAGGCGGATTTTGGATTAAATCCGAGACGAACGGTAAAATCGATGGATCGAGATTCGATACCAAATATTGGTATTTTGTTTCGTCGGTCGTTATTCTCGCGATGCTGAAAGCCGCTTCGACTTGAAAGAGCCAAACTGCGGGATCGTGTTTCCAAAATGTCGGGAGCTTTGCGATGCGCGACATGTGTACCTCGACTGGAGCTGCGGCCGCTTCTAAAGCCATCGTTGCGGTAAAAAGACGACAAAAATCACGAAAATATATGGCGAAAAGTAACCGGAGAAGCGTTCGAAAGATCCGCGAACAAGAAAAAGCGATGATTGTTCGTGGATTCACGAGATATTAACAGATGCACACACGTGGGCGGCGCGGTGCCTCGTGGTCACCCGGTTAATTATCGCGGTCCAAAGTTAATAAAATTTCAGCGAGAACGCCCCACAACGCGAATTAAATGAAATAATTGATTAAACGCGAGAAATGCGTGTTGAATTAGTACTCACGAAATGTTCGAGTCGATGCGCGAAACCGGAGCAAGAGTCTCGAGGCGGTTTTCGCTAATGGCCGACGTCGACGAACACGCGGCGAAAATTCGCGATATCGTTCTTTCGCGAGAAATAATCACGTCGGGGTCACCAGAAGAAACCCCCACAAGGCGACTGTGCCGCTCTTCCATTTTTCTGTTTCAGATCTATACAAAAGTTTTCGTACATGGCCGTATGGTAACGCTGCTCATGTGCAGCTGTGGCGTTCCGTACTCCAGCGCCTTTCTCGCAAGTGCCAGGGCGCATAGCGTTTCCTATATATAACAGTTCCAAGCTTCCAGACTCTACCACCACCGGCGCGTCTGGGGCAGGGTACAGTTGCATAGCCCTACTGATGAGTCTGCACTGTACCCCCCTAGCGGATTGGGTGACGATGTTTTCACCCTAAAAAACCACTGAATCACGGTGATTTTTTACGGTGACAAAGTGCCCACAAAATCACCGAGATCTTGGTGATTTTAAGGTGATTCCACGGTGATTCTCACGGTGATTGTCACCGTCACAAAATCACCGTGAGAATCACCGTGGAATCACCTTAAAATCACCAAGATCTCGGTGATTTTGTGGGCACTTTGTCACCGTAAAAAATCACCGTGATTCAGTGGTGACTTCATCCACTAGGGCCGAGACGAAACGCTAAGAGGATCCTCCTCTATATTTTTCGCTGAAGAATATCTAGAGATATCTCTTTACCAACTTCCTGTCGTACAACATCCTGCCCTACCGACTTGCGAGGACTGAAAAACGAACTTACGTTCATGACGCTTCAACTCAAACGCTCAACGTACGAGACCGACTAGCATCTCTATACAGCAACCGGAGCCAGCCCCAATCAGAAGAAGAAGAAGAAGAGCATCGCCAGTTTTACGTGACCTTGAAGATCCCCACCACACTATGTACAGCCAGTCAACAAATTTTTCTTTATCAGTGTGTTCCTTTTTAAGCTGCAAGTACTGCAATATGGCGGCTACAAAGCGTACTGCAAGTGTTGTTCCGATATTACTTTTACCTCATCTACCGTACAATGGCACTGCTATAACGGAACGAGCTTCAGTGCACTTCAGTGCGCGTCCTGACACGAGCGCACAGCGCATGTCCGCTACGAATTCAACGTTACCATTGGACAAAATGAATTTCGCGCGCTACTCATCGGCCGCCATGTTGTTACTGCGAGTTGCCCTACCTCGCGAGCCGCAGTGATCACAGCGGGAAGTGACGACAAAAACTGTGACGTCATATGATCCCAAGTGCGACCCCAAAGCGTACTGCGGCGTATATCGGAACGCGTTTGCAGCACTGCAAGTACTTGCAGCTTAAAAAGGAACACACTGTATATGGGGTGCTTTCCATCTACTGACGGTCCACCCGGAACGCGGTCGTACATACAGGTCTTGCAACGAAGCCAAATTTTGGTGGTGGGGGAACGTCGCCTTAGCGTCCACGAATTAGTGCGTGGTGACGCCACAGCGAGTCGCTAGTGTAGGGGTATTTTATGTGAAACATAACCTCACACCTTAAATCTGCGGCAACGGTGAACGGCTTGCGTGCATGATATTTTCGATTTTTGTGAGTTTTGTGGTTTTGTGTGATAAGAAATAATAATTATTAATGTTAATTGCTGTATTCCTATCTTTTATTTGTTTGGAAGGATTTATGCATATTTTCATATGAGAAAATAGGTTACGATTTCATGCACAGGGCGCTTGCTCAGTACAGGAGCCCGCTAGTAGCGCCGCCCTTGCGGCGAGAAGTCGAGGTAAAAAGTGGACGCTAAGGCGACGTTCCCCCACCACCGTCGTTGCAAGACCTGTATGTACGACCGTGACCCGGAACTATCAGCGCTGCGGCAACGCGTGGTGGCAATTCAAACTAAGAATGCTGCACGTAACGGGCCCTTCCCCCACCACCGAAAATCGCGAGAGTTTCCATACCTGTATCAGCGAACATATATTAGATGGAAGCGCCACGCTTATGGGAGCATTTGGCACGATCACGGTCGTACATACAGGTCTTGCAACGACGGTGGTGGGGGAACGTCGCCTTAGCGTCCACTTTTTACCTCGACTTCTCACCGCAAGGGCCGCGCTACTAGCGGGGTCCTGTACTGAGCAAGCGCCCTGCGCATGGAATCGTAACCTATTTTCTCATATGAAAATATGCATAAATCCTTCCAAACAAATAAAAGATAGGAATACAGCAATTAACATTAATAATTATTATTTCTTATCACACAAAACCACAAAACTCACAAAAATCGAAAATATCATGCACGCAAGCCGTTCACCGTTGCCGCAGATTTAAGGTGTGAGGTTATGTTTCACATAAAATACCCCTACACTAGCGACTCGCTGTGGCGTCACCACGCACTAATTCGTGGACGCTAAGGCGACGTTCCCCCACCACCAAAATTTGGCTTCGTTGCAAGACCTGTATAGGCCTTTTCATCATGTGACGTGCGCAAGCGCAGCCGCCATATTGAAAGGGCGGTAATACAAAAGTTTCGTACAGTTTTGCTTGTTAATGGCTGGGAGAGCCGGATATCTACACAAAAAAATTAATTATTCGAACAAATTGTTGATGGTGCTTTACCAGTTCACAATTCAGTGGAAGCACATAATTGTGAACAATTAAAAAAATGAACCGATTGAGCATAACCTCTGTCACTTCGACCACATTTTTTCACCCGCAATTCACATTTTGCACATTTTGGACATGTTTTAATATGTAGTACTTTGCTCGATGATTTTATAATGTTTTTGCGATATTGAAGGCAAGGCTTTGGATAATTTTTGAGGTTATGTACTCTACATAGTCCATAACAACACTCTTTCGTTGTTTCTTTTCGTGAAGGTAATGTAATAATAATCGATTGAAAAATTTTGTTTTCTCAATTAGGACACTTATTATTTTATTTATTGCTTACTTTTTTTGAATAAATGTACTATTATTTGATGTTAATTTTAATTATTTGTATTCGGGTATTTTAACATGCTTGTTTACAAAAAAGTGTACGAAAAAGATGGCTGAAACTGACGCATGCGCATAAAAAAAATTGTGATGAAAAGGTCTATGTACGACCGTGGGCACGATTTTCTTGGGGTACTGCGAGTAAGGTACCCCAGCCACTGCGAGCGCTGTCTGTATCGGTGTACACAAATACATATACTTAGCTCCGCCCCGTTTACGTCATGCGGCCAATAGGCGCTTGGGGTGATGTGTGTTCTCACTCTCTCTTACGAGCTCAAATGCCTGGGGTACTGATGCGTTCTCGCTCTCTCTTACGAGCTCAAATGCTTGGGGTACTGATGCGTTCTCGCTCTTTCTTACGAGCTAGAATGCCTGGGGTACTGATGCGTTCTCGCTCTCTCTTACGGGCTTAAATGCTTGGGGTACTGAAGTGTTCTCGCTCTCTCTTACAGGCTTAAATGCCTGGGGTACTGATGCGTTCTCGCTCTCTCCTACGGGCTTAAAGTGCCGGAAGTGAAATACGTTATCGCTCTTTCTTACGGACATAAATGCCTGGGGTACTGATGCGTTCTCACTCTTAGGTCCGTTTGAATGCTTTGGGGTGATGAATTTTATGTATACGGATCATTTTAGTAATTAGACCTTTTTAGAAATTTTCGAAACTTGACCAGATTGCAGGATTACTTGTAGAGACTTTCTATGAATTATTTCAAATTAATAAAACAATTAACAAATACAATTGAAAAAAAAAATCAAGTAGGATCGAACCGTGGCGAGAGGGAAGCATGCTGTCTCCCTCCAGGACGGCCGAGTATCGGTTTACCCACTAGTACAAGTGAGAAAGCATGATACCGCGTTAGCCCAAGAGCGAGTGAGATAGCTGCAAGGGCGTGGCTTACAACTTTGTTCATGTGTGTGGCACACCGATATATAGCCGCTCAGTTTACCGGCGGAAATCAGAACTACATTTTCTGTGCCAAATCCTACACGGGCCTGGCGCTTCCATCTAATATATGTTCGCTGCCTGTATGTACGACCGTGTTCTGGATTCTGGAAGAATGCAATTTGTTTTATCCAGTTTTATCAAACTATCTTTGAGAATAATAACGTGAAAATTATTTGATTAAGCTTATGTAGAGCTTTGTTATTCTTTAAAGCCGAAGACAAAGGTACAAATAAAGATAAGGTTCTAACGTGTTGAAGATAAAGATTGAAAAAGTATTGAGGTTATGTTTATTCTCACGCGGGAAAAGACGGTCAACGTAACCTTGAAATCATCGAGATAAATCTTTGAAAATATTGTTCGACATGGTGCAGATCTTTTTTTCTCGTCAATTATTAAATTTCTGCCATCTGTACTCAAGGCCGCACACTTGAACAACAAGATAAATATGATATTATTTTCAGGATATTCTTTCCCGATGCCGGCCAAATTCAGGGACGAGATAATGATGTAAAAAATAATTTTTCGATTTTGCGACTTCACGACGACGAATGTGGAATTTTCATCATCGGTGCTAAAGACAGAAAAAAATTTCTTACTTATCCAAATTCTGAGAAATAATGACGAGCTACGACTTAATCCACGCGGTTCGACAAGGTAACGTCACCGAAGCTTCGGCATTGATCACTACTTTTGGCCTATCTCATTCCCAAGCTTGGTCAGGCGGATACATTTTGCTGTGCGACGCTCTCCGAAGAAAGCACAGGAAAATTGCCAAAATACTCTTGAAGCACGGTTCCAGAGTAAACAGCGAGATGCACTGCCGAACGGACACGCCGCTTCACATTGCTGTAAAAAATGAAGATTTGGCGATGGTCTCTATGCTTTTGGATAGAAAAGCAAATGTCGACGCCAGAAATAATTCGGGACAGACTCCTCTTCATTTATCCGTTAAAAGAAATAACTTGAAAATCATCTGTCTGCTTCTGGATAAAAATGCCGATGTAAATGCTCAAAATGATTCCGGTACAACTCCGCTTCATTGTGCTTGTGCAATCAACAGTAGAGATATTGTTGAATCGTTTCTTGAAAGACCGGCCGATATCACCGAAATGTTGATCAGACACGGCGCCAATGTCAATGCCATCGATGAAAGTGGAAAATCTCCGATATACTACGCCATTGAGAGGATCGATGCTAAAATGACAAAATTGCTCGTATCCAGCGGCGCTGAAATAAAATTCAATCCCGATGTGCTTAACCACGGTCTAAACAGCGATGCCAAGGAGATCATCGAAATGATGCTGGATAACGACGTCGGCTATGACATCATGGCCAAGGGCATGTCCGGACGAACGGTGCTGTGGCATATTATGAATTCGCTAAATTGTAAAAAGAGGGAATATTATGGTTCCATTGAACGAGATTTGGCTGAATTGTTGTTGAGTCGAGGTGCCCACGTTAATGCGAAGTATGAGGGTGAAGAGAGTTTCCTGCATATCGCCGTTAAAAGCGGATGCCCCGTTATGGTCAAAATTTTATTAAGGTGTAACGCGGATGTAAATTTTGCGACTACAATCGACATGAAGACTCCGCTCCACTATTCCGTAGCCAGGGGAAATGAGGAGATTTCGGAAATGCTTCTCAAGGCCGGAGCTGCAAGTAGTGCTAAGGATAAAACGGGAAAGACTCCGCTTCATTATGCTTGCGAAGATAAGAATAATGACAAAATCGTCGATACGCTGTTGGAATTTGGCGCTGAAATTGACGACAAAGATGGCAACGATTCTACTCCACTGCATGTGGCCGCTTTTACCGGTTCTCTAAAAATCGTTGAAACTTTGTTGAAGTCATTTGCCGACGCCGAATGCAAGGACAAAGATGGCAGAACGGCTCTGCTTGTCGCATCGGAAAGGGGATTCTCGAAAATCGTTAAAGAACTACTTAATTATGGTGCTGATCCGAATGCAATCTGCAAAAAAGGCCGTTCACTGATTGATTATACTTTCCAATTTTGGGGATTTATTAATCACGTTTCTGATCAGGACGACTATCACGACTTTTTCGACGATGATTTCAGTTTCCAAAGCGATTATTGTGATGCCGGCAAAACTTCTGATACGATAAAGCAGCATATCATCAAGATTAAATCGTTGAATATTCCTGACAGTGAGCGAAATTTTGAGACCGTTGAACTCGACGATGAATTCGCAGATTTTCAGGCAAAATGCGAACGTCAAGTTGGCCTAATGAAGAGCCAAAAAATCGGGGACACCACTATTTCGTATTGCGACGTATTGATGAAAAGTATCAATCAATTGGCGATTCTTGCACGAAACCTAGAGATAGTCGAAGATTTAGAATCTTCCAGATGCAGAGAAAAGCTTTCGATTTATTGCAAAATGCTATTTTACAAATTCAAGAAAGGCCAAAAACGAAGGAATCTGTTGAATCGAAGCTTGAAATCCTTCAATTTCTTATCGGGATTTCTGTTACCCGAACTTGCTTCATTGCAAGTGTTGGATATGCTGAGTAATAAAGATCTGGAGAACTTGATAAAAGCTGTGCCTGAAACGTGAAGCAGTTAAACGATCAGATTGATCAGTTCTGCTAAAAACAAAAATAATTTACTTTCAACTTTTCAGTGATGCACAAATGCCAAGAGTGATAAAATTTAAATTTATTATTATTTTTTTTAAATTAACGTTTGTCGATGATATTTCCTTGAAAGTAATTGCTGGCTCAATCTATATCTAGTATAATCTTGCAGTTTTAGCATTCATCACTATGATTAGTCGCTAAACGGATATTTCAATGATAAAGATACAAAGAACAGAAATGATTTAATTTTAAGTTTTCAGTGATGCACAAATCTTAAGAGTGCCAAAGTTTTTGTTTATCTTGTGTTTTTTTAAATTAATGTTTGCGATGATACTTACTACTTGAAAGTAATTCCCTGCTCAATCTGTCGAGGATAATTTTTTAGTTTTAGGTTTCATCATTATGATTTCTCAATAAACGAATTTTGTTTGTATTCATTTTTGCCAGAACAATAAATAAATCTTATGTAGCAAACGATTTTTTTTATTGATCGGAACATTGTCCGTTTGAATTTGCATTGTACAAAAATTAGAATTGCCGAAATATCATTTCAAGAAATTAGAACTGCTGAAATATTTTAAAAAATTAGAGTTGCTGAAATATCATTAAGATAAATTATTCTTTTATGACCAACGATAGACCGAAAACGCAAATTTTTCATCTCTAACTGAAAACCAAACTACAAAACTGAAATTTCAGCGGGCGTTCACCACATTATTTATTTTTAATACTGCTCGGTATTTGAATCTTTTTATATTTTTGAGATACAAAATTTGCACATAGCTTTCTCTTTTTTCCCATCTTTCGCCAAGCTTGCTTTTTGCACAAATTCTTCATCGCTTTTGAAATTAGTATATTAATCAATATCAGCTTTCTCATTGAGAAAACTTAATGTAAATATTTATGTAAAAAATGTTAAGTTCATGTTTGCAAAAGTTTCACAAGCATTTTTGCTAAAATTTCTGAAATTTTGTCAAAGTAAACCTTTTAAGGAGATGCAGTCAGGTTCAAAATTCTGATTATCAACAATTGTTATACATTTTTGTAGAATGCCTGCAAATGAGAACAATAGTCCATCATTTCAAGAAACGACCACACTCGTTCTTTTCTTCGTTCGATTATTTAAATCATGCATTTGGCGCGAAAGTTAGTTCTTCAAATAACCGTGAGTGGCGCGAAATCCATGGATATTTGAATCACTCTTTCCGATCTTTGGTAGAAATTTTCTTTCCCGTTTTTTAATCTGTTTCAAAGATTGGAAAGTTCTCTAATTATCAAAATACTTTGTCTTAGAATTGTTCAACACTTATTTCCGGGCTTTTCGCCCCACGAAGAAAGGTACTCTCACGACCACGGTCGTACATACAGGTCTGGAAACTCCAGTGGTGGGGGTATGAACGTTTTGCGGGGTCGCTTTTAGCATAAATGTAATACTCCTATATTGCTAGCGGCCTATGCTTCCCTATACAGTGGACGCTCCCATAATTTGATAGGTCGGGACTGGAAACGCTCCCATAATTTGATTTTCCCCTCATTCCCCCACTTTATATCCGTATCGCACATTTTACGGAAATTTATTATTTCTGAAGTGTAAGAATTCCTTTTTCGTTGAGAAATATACACTAATTGATGATAACATTTAATTCATCGTTTTTAATTGTGTGGAAAATTTGACAATTGACGATGTTACGTTGCCCTCTCAGCATGGCAGCTGAGTTTGGAGTGGGGAGAAAGCGCGATAGGGTTGATCAAATTATGGGAGCGTGTTGCCATGGGAGCGTGTTGCCAACGAGTAAAATTGTGGGAGCGATCAAATTATGGGAGATTAAATTGTGGGAGCGTCCACTGTAAGTGGTAGGTGAAACAAAAAAGAGAGACAGAACACTTGAACGGGGTCATACTGCGCACGCGCGACCCACTACGAATAAATGTTACTGGCTGGGGCACTCCCGCTTTCATTCGCGCTTGCGCATTACAAGAGTCAGAGAGAGAGAGAACGATATTGTCTGCACCGTAAAGTCTTCACAGAGTTTCGGCCAGCGCTAGCAATACAGTGGACGCTCCCATAATTTGATCGCTCCCACAATTTTACTCGTTACCATGGCAACACGCTCCCATAATTTGATCAACCCTATCGCGCTTTCTCCCCACTCCAAACTCAGCTGCCATGCTGAGAGGGCAACGTAACCACGTCAATTGTCAAATTTTCCACACAATTAAAAACGATGAATTAAATGTTATCATCAGTTAGTGTATATTTCTCAACGAAAAAGGAATTCTTACACTTCAGAAATAATAAATTTCCGTAAAATGTGCTATACGGATATAAAGTGGGGGAATGAGGGGAAAATCAAATTATGGGAGCGTTTCCGGTCCCGACCTATCAAATTATGGGAGCATCCACTGTATAGGAGTATTAAGCCTGGTTTATCCAGCGGCCGTAACTTAACTTAGCCGTAACTTAAGAAGTTGAAAGTATATATTGCCCTTGTGGCGTTTATGCAGCTAATTCCTTAGCATTAGCCGTAACTGTAACCGTAGAAAGTTCGCAACTTTCAGCTTTAATGCCGTAATTTAAGAATACGCATGCGCTTTAACGAAAAATATATCACCACCGATTGGAGTGGGAAAAATATCGCGGCCTGTTCGTATCTATAACCTCAAAATAAGCAAAAATGACGTTTTATTTATCTCGCACACCGATTGAAGTGGAGAAATATCGGGGCGGGCTTCTTCTTTGTTCGTATCTATAACCTCAAAATAAGCAAAAATGACATTTTGTTTATCTCGCATTCCCTTTTTAGGTTATGTTTTTTCAAAAAGCACGCGGAATACACTCGTCGAGCGAACGTTTTTGATTGGTTGAACGTAGAAATAACGATATTGCATAAACGCCCGTTAAATTTTTAAGTTACGTTACGGTTTTAAGTTAAGTTACGGCCGCTGGATAAACCAGGCTTTACATATATGGCTTTTAGTTCCCGCCGGTGCCACTATAACCGCTGCGGGTTAGTAATGCGCTTAGGGGAGGGACGGAGGGTATCTGTCTGTTCTGTCTGTCTCACACATGGTTTCGTTCCGGGTGAATGTTCAGTTCCGTTATGCTCAAACGCGAACTGACTGATGGCGACGACTTGCGGTTGTGCTGCGAAGTAAATTCGACCTCGTAAAACGTTCATACCCCCACCACTGAATTTGGCTCGAGTTTCCAGACCTGTATGGTGTATGTACGACCGTGCTCACGAGTCACGACCAGGGGGGTGACATCGCTATCTATCCCTGTACTGCAAAAGTGGTCCACTTTTGGCAATGGGTTCTTAGTTCCTCTCGTTCCTCTACGTGGCGCTAGTTGTCACGCGGGAGCACAGAGAGGGAGATCCGGGAGCCCACGGAGCTCTAGGAGGGAGCGTTTGTTGACAATTGGCAGCTTTGAGGTTACGGAGGTTACGAGAACGTTTTGGAAGACGTCTACGATTATAAAGGATTGTCATTTCCTTGTGAAACTCATGCTCACGATATTTTTTGTGAAATCCTCCAATGTTTTTTGACACTGCGTATGCAACGATATTGTGCACGTATAAATGCCGAAAAAAAAGAAAATCAGGAAAAAAAAAGTCTAAATTTTGTAAAACTTGAATAAAAACGATAAAAACAAATATTTCTCTGCATATTTTTATTTTTTTTCGTTGACCTCATAGGTTATATAGGTTATATATAATATTCGAATGCTTTCAATTGCTTTCAATCCTTTCAATGCATTTCGAGCGCGCGGAGGAGAACGAGAAGAGGCACTGACCCCCCACTCTGCCACTGACAGCTGCAGCGGGTGCCTACTAGCGCCACGAGGGACGAAATTTGGTGTTAAAAAAGTACTGGGATTTATGTGCCTATTCCAGCGCCACTGTGGGCAGAATCACAGAAAAATCGGCAAAACCCAAAAATTGAGTGTTCTCATTTCGTATTTCTATGTATGTCATTTCAAAGACCAGGTATTTGTACGCCCTATTGTAAAAGGACCGGTCCCTACCCTTCGCGGTACTCGACTTACGACAGTCTGAACTCGACCGTTCGAGAGTGAAGAACGTAGCGATTTTGTACCCTGAAATTTTCGATTCGCGCAAAGTGAAATATATTTTGTTCTACGCTACCGATTTCAAATCGGTAAAATGGGAGATAATCTTGAAGGTATGTAGAATATTATCATGTCAAATAGTTTTTTGAAATTTGAAATATTGTATGTATAAAAGAGTGTTCAATGTATGCATTTTAAGCAAGCTTGTAAATTTATTTTTCCAAAAGAAGTATAAAAATAGTTGTGATCCCAGGAGATCCCAGACTTTTGAACATTGTAGCCTATTGATAATGTTATTAAGATTAGAATTTATAAAAAAAATTCTGCAGATTGTTGCATATCTGGCTTTGGGAACCGGAATTCTCATGTCGCGCAACGCTTGGCTTCTTTGTTCAGGCTGGGCGCATAGTCCCCAGCAGGTAAACGTATACCTGCTGGGGACAATAGCCGGTCCTTGTGGAATATAAAATAATTTTCTACCCAGTGATCTATTCGTAAAGAGTCATGATTCATGTAACGGGTGTTCAAAATGTTACAATAATTTATTCTATCATTTACAATTAGATTAAAATTTTTCCCATGAACACATTCATTTTTAGTAAATGTTTATCATACTTGTTTTATTCTAGGTTCACGTGCCATGGATTACACGTGCACTTATCAGGATATTTTTGGAATAATTAAGGAGAAATTTAAATTGTGCCTGGATGAGCAACTTCAGATTTTGGAGGAAAAAATTACTCTTGAGTCATCCGAATCTTTCACGATTGACAACAATGAAAAGGATTCATTAAAAAAATTACTTTGTAATATCAAAAGTAGATGGCGCGAAGTGCACAGAAGCCACGATGCATTTTTAAAAAAAAATGAAAAATGGTTGCAAACTTCAATAACTATTTTGGTAATTAATTTTATTGATGTTTCGAAAACTCGAGTTATGGGTCAAGATGTATAGTATAACGCTCGCGCTATTTTTTTCAGAATTGTACGAAACCAATTGGAGAGCCATCAACTTCAGGTGTATCTGGGCGACCTCGAAAATTGAGTTTCGAAGAGTCGAGTGAACGTACCAAGAAAAGAAGGGCTTTAGAAGTCAGTGAAAAGCATTGCGTGGAGGAATTAAGTTTGGCCACCAGGATGAGACTCAGTTCTGCAGGATTAAACGATGCTGCCACTATTTTAAAAAACATCACAACAAAATCTCCCTCAAGAGCTGCGAGATACCGAACAGCATATGAATCGTCGATAGATCCACGGCTAGTTGAGATGTCTGGAGATGAAGCACTGATAGATTTTGTAAATGCAAAACTAACAAAACAGCAATACATAGACATCAGGCGATCTTTGAGAAATAAAAAAGTTGCTATTTATCCATCGTACGCAAAAGTCGTTGCTGCTAAAAACCGTTGTTACCCTTCAGATATAACGGTAACTGAGACTTTAGCCGAAGTGAAATTACAGTCTTTGATTGATCACACTTGCGACAGAATTCTAAAGTTGCAAACTGACGTGATTAACTCTTTGCGCCCTGAAGAATCGAAGAATTTAAGACTAATTTGTAAATGGGGTTGTGATGGAAGCTCTGGGCACAGTGAATACAAACAAAAGTTTTCGAATGCTGAGAGTTCTGATGCGAGTATACTTTTAACGTCTTTAGCTCCATTGCAAATTTTAGGATCGGATATCTCAAAAAAAGAATTCGTCCTTTGGAAAAATCCCAGGCCCTCATCTCCACGGTATTGTCGCCCTATTAGAATTCAATTTTTAAAAGAAACTGTGTCGTCAACGATTCAGGAACGACAACACGTTGATAATCAGATCGAGTCTCTCACCCCTTTTACGACATTTATTGACGGGAAGGAAGTTACTGTTAAATACGAGCTGTATTTCACTATGATTGACGGCAAAGTTTGCAACTCCGTGACAAATACAAAATCCGCAATGAGAACAGCGACCATGCAAGACGTTTTCAATCGACTCCTCTTAACTTCAGATCCGTACATATCGAGCATGGGCAAGCAGTATCCGAAAAAAGCAAAAAGTTTATCACCAGAAGCATTGCAACTTTTGCTCTGTACCGATAGTTCTCGCGATAAGTATGGTTTAGGTGAATTAATGGAATACACGAGTGACGAATCAGAATCCACCAATTCCTCTGACGACGGCGATCGCGATTCCGACGCTGACGATTATGATTAATATTGAAATCAGGAATAATTATTAATAATTAATATTATTATTATTATTATTATTAATTATTAATTATTCTATGTAACGCACGTATTATTTTCGGTAAAATTTAATTCGTTAAGTGTCGATTGCTGTTTCAAATGTATTTAGCAATAAAATTCGTTAAAAATGATTTATAACTAATTTTCCGAAATTATTTGAAAACTTTCCCTCACTTCCAGACAATCGTTTTGTTTTCCCCAAATCTCATTCAAAATTTCTAAAAAACAACCTTCAAAACACAAATATTGATTTCTGATAGCAAAAGTTGCTTATGAGTAAGATAAAAATATATTTTCGGTTCGCCATTTTGTTTTTTTTCGAAATTTTGATTCAGGATTTTCAATAAGTGACTTTTAAACCGCAAATTTACCGATCCCTACACAAATCGGATGCTTTTTAGTAATGCAGATAGTCACTTCCGGTCCGCCATTTTGTTTTTTCGAAATTTTGATTAGAGATTTTCAATAAGTGACTTTTAAACCGCAAATTTACCGACCCCTACTCAAATCGGATTCTTTTTAGTAACGCAGATAGTCACTTCCGGTCCGCCATTTTGTTTTTTCGAAATTTTGTTTCAAGATTTTCAATAAGTGACTTTTAAACCGCAAATTTACCGATCTCTACTCAAATCGGATGCTTTTTAGTAACGCAGATAGTCACTTCCGGTCTGCCATTTTGTTTTTTCAAAATTTGGATTTGAGATTTTTAATCAGTGACTTTTAAACCGCTAATTTACCGATCCCTACTCAAATCGGATTCTTTTTAGTAACGCAGATAGTCACTTCCGGTCCGCCATTTTGTTTTTTCGAAATTTTGATTCCAGATTTGAAATCAGCGAGGTTAAAAACTTAAGAACCATCATTGCATTTTCCAGTACGCACATCGGCCTAGTTTTGCCGATTTTTCTGTGATTCTACCCACAGTGCAGCGGTCTGATGTCACCCCCCTGGTCACGACCCTCACGACGAGCTAGTTTTCAGCCATTTTGGTTTTGTTTCGCTCGCTGGCGTTTTTTTGCAATTTTTTTATCGAACCATCTTTGAGAACAATAACGTGAATAGTGTTGAGCTTGTGTTGGTCTTGATTATTCTTTGAAAACGAAGGAGAAGGTACAGATAACGATTATCAAAAATGTAATAAAGATAAAGATTAAAAATGTATTGAGGTTATGTCTTTTCTCTTTTACCGGGAAAAATGGTCATCATAACCTCGAAATTTTCGAGAAAAATCTTTTACAAAAATGTTTGAGATTGCGCAGACCTTTTTTTCTCGTCAATTAATAAATTTCCAACAAGATAAATATGATTTTCTTTTCAGGATATTCTTTCCTGATGCTGGCCAAATTCAGGGACGAGTTGATGATGTAAAAAATCATTTTTCAATTTTCCGACTTCATGACGACGAATGTGGAATTTTCATCATCCGTGCTAAGGACAGAAAAAAATTCGTTACCTTTGTTGTCCAAAATATGAGAAAAAATGACTGACCATTCGAGCTACGACTTACTCCGCGCGGTTCGAGAAGGTAATGTCAATTTGGCTTCAGCGTTGATCGCTTCTTTTGGCCTATCTTATTCCGAAGCTTGGTCAGGCGGTTACATTTTTCTGTGCGAAGCTCTCAAAAGAAACCACACGACAATTGCCACGATACTCTTGGAGCACGGTTCCACAGTAAATACCAAAGAGAAATATCGAACGGACACACCGCTTCACCTTGCTATAAAAAATGTACACGCAGAGATAGTTGCTATGCTTTTGGATCGAGGCGCTAATGTCGATGCCAGAAATTATTTGGGAGAGACTCCTCTTCATCTATCTATCAAAGAAAATAACTTGGAAATCATCTCTCTGCTTCTGAATAAAAATGCCAAAGTAAATGCTAAAAATGATTTGGGCGAAACTCCGTTCCATCTCGCGATCGTCAAAGCCAATGTCGAAATTGTGGATCATCTTTTGAATAACGGAGCTCTCGTCG
Organism: Alloplasta piceator; assembly: GCA_946863875.1. Lineage (NCBI taxonomy): Eukaryota > Metazoa > Arthropoda > Insecta > Hymenoptera > Ichneumonidae > Alloplasta > Alloplasta piceator. Next base: position 18,096,269 of record OX333080.1, on the reverse strand, counting down.
ATATTGCATGTGAGGAAAATGGATATACGCCGCTTCATTGTGCTATTTCAAAAAACAGAAAAGAAATTGTTGAAGTGCTTCTTAAAAGAGGCGCCAATATTAACGCCAGAACCAAGAAACAGTCAACGGCTCTTCATCTCGCTGCTGAAATGGAATTTCATGACATTGTCAAAGTGTTGTTGGAACACGGCGGCGTTGATATCGATGCTGAAGATGTTGGAGGCAAAACTGTACTGAACATTGCCATTGAACGAGGCGACTTGCCGACAATGGAAAATATATTGGCAATTTGTCCACAACTTGACAATGAAAAGCATCGACATTGCATCCGCGATTATTTGTGTGGACCAGGTAACGAAGGTCCATACCGTTCGCTGATCGTGAAGACCTTTCTTTCGCACGGTTTTGGTGTTCACCCCGAAGATGCCAGTAATCGTAAATTATTACACATCGCCGTTGAGGAAGGATACACGAAAATTGTAGAAGATCTTCTGCGATACGGTGCCGATGTTGACTCACCACATGTGACAAAAAAAGGCTACACGCTTCTGCACAATGCAGCCTTCAATAAGCAGCTCGATATCGCCGAAATATTGATAAAGCACGGTGCCGATGTCAATGCCATCAATGAAACCGGAAGTTCGCCGATATCCTACGCCATCGAGAGGATTGATGCGAAAATGACAAAATTGCTCGTATCCAGCGGTGCTGCGATAAAATTCAATCCAGATCTTCTTGACTACTGTGTCGACAGGAATGTCAAGGACATCATCGAAATGATGCTGAATTACGACGTTGACTTGGACATCATGGCCAAAGGCAAATACGGTGGAACGGCGCTGTGGTATGTCGTTGCATTCGCAAGTCCGGCAAATCTCGCAGAAGACGAAGATCGTCGTCGCATTGAACGAGATTTGGCTGAGTTGTTGTTGAGTCGAGGTTTTAAAGTTGATGCGAAGGATGAGAGTGTACAGGATAGCCTGCATAGGGCCATTATGGGCAGACGTGATGATTTTGTCGAAGTTTTATTGAGATATCACGTCGATGTAAATTTCACAATCGGAATCGATATGCAAACTCCTCTTCATTGTTCCGCATCCATTGGAAATGAACAGATTTCAAGAATGCTTCTCAATGCTGGAGCCGCAAGTAGCGCTAAGGATATAACAGGAAAGACTCCGCTTCATTATGCTTGCCAATCTGAATGCAAAGATGAATACAACGAAAGAATCGTCGATACACTGTTGAAATTTGGAGCTGAAATTGATAATAAAGACGGCGAAGAATCTACGCCGCTGCATATTGCCGCCTTTAACGGTTCTCTGAAAATTGTTCAAACTTTGTTGAAGTCATTTGCCGGCGTCGAATGTACGGACAAAGATGGGAAAACGGCTCTGCATGTCGCATCGGAACGCGGATGGCCGAAAGTCGTTAGAGAACTACTGGATTATGGTGCTGATCCGAATGTAACTTGCAAAAAAGGTCATTCACCGTTTGACTACGCGATGATAAGCGAATATAATTATGATGCCGAGGATTTTCTGGATTCCGATCACGACGATTTTCACGACTCTTCCGACGATGTTATGAGTTTGCGAAGCAAAAGCGTTTCAACTGCTGATACGATAAAGCAGCATATCATCAAGATAAAATCGTTAGAGATTCACGACAATAAGCGAAATCTTGAAACTGTTGAACTCGATGATGAGTTCGAAGATTTTCAGGCAGAATGCGAACGTGAAGTTGGACTAATGAAGAGCGAAAGAATCGGGGAGACCAATATTTCGTATTACTACGTATTAATGAAAAGTATGAATCAACTGGCTATGCTCGCACGAAACAAAGATATTGTTGAAGTTTTAGAATCTTCAAGATGTCGAAAAAAATTTCCGATTTATTACAAAATGATGAATTACAAATTCAAGAAAGGCCAGAGACGAGAGAATTTGTTAAATCCAACCTTGAAATCCTTGAAGTCTTTATCGGGATTTGCGTTACCGGAACTTGTTTCATTAAAAGTGTTGGATGAGCTGAGTAATAAAGAATTTGAAGACTTGATAAAAGCTGGGCCAGAAACTGACAGCAGATCAAAGATCAGATAGATCAGTTCTGCTAATTGACAGAACAAAAATGTTTCTATTTTTTTTTTTTTTGCATTTGTGCATCAGAATTGGAACTTGATAAAAGCTGGGCCTGAAACTGAAAGCAGATCAAAGATCAGATAGATCAGTTCTGCTAATTGACAACAAAAATGCTAAGAGTGATCAAATTTTTGTTTATTATTATTATTTTTTTTAATCAATGTTTGCCCAATCTACCGAGTATAATTTTTTAGTTTTACGTTTCATGATTATGATTATTTGATAAACGAATTTTGTTTGTATTAATTTTTGCCAGCACAATAAATAAATCTTATCTTTTATTGACCGGAACATTGTACGTTTGAACTTGCATTGTAAAAAAATTAGAATTGCCGAAATATCATTTAAAGAAATTAGAATTGCTGAAATATCATTAAGATGAATTATTTTTTTATTACTCATGCGGGAAAAGCGGCATCTTTACGCCCGCTGTTACGGTTGAAAAGTAGCTTTTTGTCCATTTTATAATTTAAGTGCGCAAAGTTTACTTTGCGCACGCAAATTATGGTGAAATTCAACAAAAACAAAAACGCAACTGAAATATTAAAACTGAATTGAGGTTGACGTGACAGATCGCATACTACTTTATTACTCATGCGGTTCTTGTTCTTGTTCAAAATAAAATTGTTTTCATTGTTCCTTAACTAAGTTTCCTGTATATTTCTTAACTTTTTAGTTCTTATTTTTGGTCGCAATGGCAATGGCGGCAAAATTTTCGTCAATTACAAAATCTCGCGCAACGTCGATTGTTTTTTTTTCAACGCTACTGCTTTTATCGCTTTTATTGGAAAGAAAAAATTGTGGGGAGCAGCGTGTAAACAAACTTGCGTTATACGATAATTACAACACAAAAAAAATTGGGCTTTATTATTCCCTAGGGGCTATACCAGTGTGACACTTTCAAAAAATCGATTTTTTTGGCTTATTCGATAGTTTATACTTTCAAAAATATCCTGTGAAAGCGGCAAGGTCTTATCTTTAATAGTTTTTGAATGGCAGCGTTCTAAAGAGCGACCGCTCGCAGGTATAAACCGCTCTACCTGCCTACAGATGGAGTTTCGGAGTTAGTGTGTAGGTACTCGAATCTTTCGCATTGTAAACAGTACATAGGTATATAGGTAAAAATTAGAATGCTACTTGCACGTAAAAAAAAGAATAGGAACGCGATGCTGTAATCTAAAAAAACAAACCAAAGGATTAGGAGAAAGGAGTAAGAATACGAAGAAGTTAACTGATCAAGTTATCAATAAATTACAGAAATATTACGGATTAGGAATTACCAGGCATCAAGATAATGTTGATGGAATGTACAAAGAAATTTGGGCAACATTTTATCACTTATCTTCATCAGATAAAAATCCAAACCATCAAAATTGCCCCGTAGGTGAGAATATCTGGTGTTCCTATCGTCGCGCGGAAGCTCAAGGAATGGACTTATCAAAGTTCAAGCACGATTATTTACCGCTTGATAAGGATGTTACGGAAGCTTTGAAACCAATTTGTAGAACCTCAGATAACTCAACCCCGCATAACTCAAAACCTCGCATTTCTCAACTCGTTACCATGGCAACAACCTCGGATTTCTCAAATTCCCCTATCGCCGTTTCTCACCACTTCAAACCTTGACTGTGTGTTACACAGGGTAACATAACCTCAACCTGTCAAATTTTCTCGCGAAAATATGAATTCTCGGGAAAATATGAATTTTACTAAGTAATGACTGTGCCTAAAACGTATTAATAATGTGAGGAAAACTTCGCTGGTAGGCAAAAAACAGTACGCATGAGCTTTTAAGAATGCGAGTGGGAGAATAAAGGGGAAATTTGAATTATGCGAGGTTTCCGGTCCCAACGAATTGAGTTATCTGAGGTTCCACTGTATACTGATTTGAGTTCAAGGGAATTGCTAGAGCGATGCAAAGGAGGAAACACACAAAACAACTAACAAGAACGGTCCAGGAAGAACGGGCTTCATAGAAGGAATTTTCCGTAGAGGCAGCGAAATACATTCTACCCTACGTTTTTGCCCTCGAGAAAACGATTGGGAGTGGTTTCAAGAGTTTTCGCATTTGCCTTAGGGGTGAAATGATTATTTTAAGGGTTGTAAACGAATTTCCGGACAAAGCGTAGGACTTAGGGGAAAAAACTTCAAATAAAAGTTGTAGAGAAAAAAATTCCGCGTCACTTTCATTTGAAGCATTTTTCTCTACAACTAATAGTTTGTTTAATATTAATTTTTAAAGTTGGCGCCCACCGCGAGTGGTGGCGAGCCGCCGGAGGTCGGCCAGATCCCCCTCCGGCGCAAGAGTGGGGCTTGTCGCTTGTTGTCGCTCATCTCTCGCGCTACTACGGAGCATGCGCCGCTTTCGATGGCGTGTAAACAACTTTCGAGCGGGAGAGACAGAAGCGAGAGAGACAGAAAACAGCTGAGTACAACGGCGTCTTGAGTTTCCCTTTTTGGCGTTCGCGTTCAATTCGATATATTGAGGCATTCCACGCTATTTCGATAAGAATTTTGCCTTCATGATTTCGATTGTCCTCTAAATTTTTGATATAAAAGAACACATTGAAAAACCATTTCTCAAATTTTTCAGAATTTTTTGATCACGCGTTTTTTGGATTTTTTTTTAAAGGGACACTTTGTATAAAGTGAAAAAATTTAGAATAATTTCATAAAATATAACAAAATTTTTGGGGTTTGTTCCAAAATGGAGATTTTAAGTGTATGAGTAAAATTTAAAAAAAAAATTGTGTTTTTGCATTTTATTGAATTTTGCTCAGAAAGTATGGAAATCTACATTTTCAAATAAAGCTCAAAAATTTTCTTATATTTTATTTGGTTATTCTGAATTTTCTCAGATTTCACAAAGAGGTCCCATTAAAAAAAAAATCCAAAAAACGCGTGACCAAGAAATTCTGAAAAAATTTGGGAAATTTACTTTGAATGTGTTTATTAATATAAACAATTTATAGGGCAATCGAAATTATCAAAAACACATCGAAATTAAATTTTCCAGATTTTTTCAGAATTTTTTAGTCACGCGTTTTTTGTATTTTTTTTTCAATGGCACTTCTTTGTAAAATGTAAAAAAATTCAGAAAAATCTAATAAAATGTAACAAAATTTTTGGGCTTAATTCCAAAATGGAGATTTTAATACTTTATTTGGTTTTGGAATTTCCTCTACATTTTGTATATAAAAAAACACATTGAAATGAAATTTTCCACACTTCTTCAGCATTTTTTGATCTCTCGTATTTTGATTTTTTTTTCAAAAAAATGGGACTTCTTCGTAAAATCTGATAAAATTAAGAATAAACTAATAAAAAAATATAACAAAATTTTTGGGCTTCATTTGAAAATGGAGATTTCGATACTCTCTGAGTAAAATTCAAAAAATTGCAAAAAACCATTTCTTTTTTTTTTACTCAGAGAGTATCGAAATCTCCATTTTGAAATAAAGCCCAAAAATTTTGTTATATTTTTATTAGTTTATTCTTAATTTTATGAGATTTTACGAAGGAGTTCCAATTTTTTGAAAAAAAATCAAAATACGCGTGATCAAAACATTCTGAAGAAATGTAGAACATTTTATTTCAATGGGTTTTTTTATATACAAAATGAAGAGGAAATTCCAAATCCAAATAAAGTATTAAAATCTCCATTTCGGAATAAAGCCCAAAAATGTTGTTACATTTTATTAGATTATTCTGAATTTTTTTACATTTGTTCCGTCTTTTCCCAAAAAAAGAAAATCCAGAATACGCCTGACCAAAAAATTGTGAAGAAGTTTGAGAAATTGTTTTTTAATGCGTTCTTTTATGTAAAAAATGTAGAGGACAATCGAAATCATCAAGGTAATTATATGATATTATGTGTGTGGTTTTAACGATTTATTATCCAAATTGTGATTAAAAAATGGCCAAGAAACATCGGTGAGCTGTGTATATATATATATGGGTTTATGAAATAATTTGTGCCCGTAAATCGGCAATTAATCAACAAAGTTTGGCTATGCACGAAAATACATGAATAAAAAAATTCTTTTTTTTTGTTCTTTTTTTGCTTAATAAATTATTATATCTTAAATCATGTATTAGACACTATAGATAGAATTTCATTGACAAACAAAATTTTATTACGAATGTACAAAATTATTTCTTTTTCTTACATATGTACTTCCTATTTCGACGGTTTGTCTTAGTTACATTAATTATGTTGTAGAAAATAAATGCATTAATTTACATTTTTGATGAAATAATATGTGAAATGACGCGTTCAAAGTTTGCATGTCAGGTATTAGAACGCAACATGTTTAAAAGTCTTTTCATTCAGAGTCAGATTCAAAATCGGATTCATTGTCATTTTCCTCATCTGGAAAACTGAAAACCGCGATGTCATCATCGCTGCTCTCATCGCTATTATTCTTGCAGTCGCTATCGTCAATATTTGAATCTGCGCCAATTGGTTTGCAGTTTTGGCAATTAACTCCATTGCAATTTTTGCAGAGCGCCGAGCAGTAGGCGGTGTTTTTTTTGCACTTGCAGCGTTTCGTTGCACACTTAGTTGTGCAGCCACAGGAGATCTGTTGAAATGAAATTTAAAAAAAATGAGCTTTTAAATTTTTCTGTTCATTTTTTTTAATTAAAATAATTACCATATTCAGAAGTTCTTCTGGCGCTGAGTTATCTTCCGTCATCACCGGGAGGAACATGGTGTCCGATCGCATCCATCCCCAATCTTTCGGATCTAAGTTGTTGCCCAACCACGTTTGGACTTGCAGGTACACACGTTTGGCATGTTCACGCAATGCGCCTTTGGTCGGAGGTAGACAGCTGAGGCGAGTTAGCAGATCTAGAGCTGTCGAAGACTCATACTTCCGATATCTTGCCTCTCCCAGGGAAATATTTTCGTTAGCAAAGTCGTATAAGTGCGCAATAATTTTTTCAGCAGCGTTGGAAATTGCGACTGCTGTATTATCCGGTTCATAAAACTCGTTGACAATGTTCTGGATATCCTTATTTTCGGCGAGCAACGTTAGTATACTTTTTTTCCCTTTAGAGAAAAGAGCCGATGTTGTATCACATCCGACAAAAGCATGTGCGAATAAAATATACGGCCTCAAGTTTTCATGATCCATGGCAGAATACAACGCTGAAGTCTTCGTTGAAGGGACAATCTTGTTGAAATAAATTGACTGACTTGAATTTGTCAAGCCTATCAGGAGCACGAGCAGATCCACATCGTTTCCTACAATTACAACAGGACGATCAATCACGTCTTTGTAAACATTTAGGGCTGTGTTGACAATGAGTACGTCTGCATCATCAGACGCAATGTGCACTGGAATCTTACTTTCTTCCAAAAACCGAGCAAGAAGCTGAACAAATTTATATTTGTTCGCCGTGTTGGAAAAGAACTTCGGTTTACTCAATGTCACTAATTTGTCCGGAGCGATTTCAACGTCGGGGGCCATATTTTTTTCGCGGCGACGATATCTTTCATAAGACTTCACACCGATGCACTCATTCTTGTAGCCGTCGAACACAACATACGCATGGCCATTGTATTGATGAATAATGTAATCGCGATAGCGTTCAAAAATTTCATTTAATTTGCAGGTAGGCGGCCACGTTACTTGGTGTAACAAGAACCCTCCGTCAATCACAAAAATTGAATTCTCAAACAAATCACTGATGCCTCTTTTGTACCTGCTAGGAATTTCGGCTGTCTTGAAAGTAGGGTAGAGATCGGCCTTGGCAGTTTTTCTCATGAAACCTTTATCATCGAATAAAGCGAGTGGATAAGGTGATATTTCGAACTCAAATGCGCGTTTTTGCTCCACTTCGGTGAATTTGAAGATTGCTGTGAGACGGTTCATCAAGTGTGATGAGTTAATGGGAGAGTAAGAATTCCCGCCAACATGTAAATGCGCTGTGACTGAGTCGAGTGTCTTCACCCGATTGCTCATGGAAAGTTTACATTCCTTCACACTCTTCCCAACCATGTTCGCCATGAGCTTTTGCCCTTCTTCAAATGCCATGTGACATTTGATGTCTGAACTCACAATTCCTGATGCCAATGAAACCAAATTCTTCCGCTCTTCCAACGGATTGTGCTTTTTCAGCCAGTACAAGAATTGTTGCAAGTGAACCTGATCTTTTTCCATTCTTTTTTTCCCGAGATCCTTGTGTTGCTCACTCGATTCGGTTGTTACATTGAAGTATTCTTCCACTCCAGTCATGATGGTGAACACGGTGGGCATTGCTAGGAGATAACGGGCTACAACACCTGGAGTGACTCCTCTTCCGTGCTTTAAATCAGTTCCGAAATACCGATTCAGAGTTTGTTCTATGGTCATGTCGGCCCATACTCCAGCCCAGATTTTATCACTCCTTCTTGCGGTAAAATATCCCTTCCTCGAAAAAAGCTCGTATCCAGGATCATCCACAGCCTCTATATCTAACTGCACCATGTCTTGTAAATATAGCTGGCCACTCCGTGCGTATGGCAAATGGCCTGCGGCAGAAAATATAGGCAGCATTTCTTTGACTGCTTGCAGATGTAATTGCCAATTTCCTAATCGCTCAGCCTCAACAAATTGGAGCGCAATCGCAATCATTTTAAAATACTGGATCCATAATTGCGCCGTAGGTCCTCGATTATTCAAATTTTGGATGTGAGCAATGAGATCTTCCGTCATCGCGGCAATGGCCTCGTCAGTACGGCAGGTACTGAATGTCAGAGGATCCGAGGTCTCTTCATCCCATCTCATTTTTGCAGATAGAACTGTTTTATACTCGTTAATCCTCGCAGTCTCGATGGATTTGCCGAAAACAATGCCAAGCGCCGTGAAAGTTAAAATATGCGCTCGCATCGCTCTTGCATACGCATGGCCAGTAAGCATTTGTTTGACTGAGGCTGGAGCATAAACAACCGACCACATACTTTCGAGACCACTACCACCCATGATATAGCCGACTGCTCCTAGATAGGACATCAACAGATGAAATCCGCCAAGTCGAACTATTACATCTTTCAATTTCCCATTTTTTTGAGCATTTGCCACAATTTCCCGTGCCTTATGGTACAATGGCTGATCAAATGTCACAAAACAATACTTTTGGTTCAATTTTGTGGCTTCAGCTCTAGCGAAGTGCAACGCAGTATTGAGTGTGGAAGGCTTTGACGGCGGTTCATTGATGAATGGGAGGCATATTACCCGAGACTGAATTGGAATGTCTTCATCACAAATTGTTTCCATGAATCCGGCCCAGCTTGGAATTCTTGGAAGCATAAAAGCGTTCGCCCATAAATACGCTGCGTAATGCGGTGGCAAAAATGGTAGGAATGGCAATTTTAATCCGGAAACAGCAACATATTTAATTTCTTGAAACCCCACAGCATTATATTCCACATAGGGAATCGCTGGAATCCTGCTCTTAGCAGCCACAGCTGCCGACACTTCTGTATCAAGTTTCGTAACTCTTTGAATTGAGTTTTCAAAAACTACGTTACTCTCCGGTGTATAAATTGCTATACCGCCCAAGCAGTGAAACGTCTCTTTACCATCCAATATTCGGACGTTGTGGTCTGTGTTGTCAAACACGTGCTGAACAAATGTTTCGCTTTCAATAGTCATCGTTGGAGGATGCATAACAGCGGAGTTTTCAAATTGCATCAGATTAAAATACGACGCACATACTCCCATTCTATTTAATAAATCAATAACCATCTTTGAACCCGTTTTTCTTTGTATGTAAATACCGATAGCGAGATGCAACGTTGACATGAAGTATTTCCCTTTTACACATTTTATCACTGCATGGGCAAGAGTATTTAAGACTCCGTCGTATTTTCCGACATTTGGAGATAAGTCTTCATCCAGTAATAATTGTAGAAATTCTCGAAGCGCAAAAGGAATATCGTCATCCATTTTTTTCATAAAATCGGAGGCTGGTGGATAATTCTTCGTGTCATCGGAATGCTGTTTAATTTTTTTTTTAGTACATCAGTGGTCACCCTGAATAATGCGTTCTCCTCCACGTCATTGAGTTCTTCACCACAGCAATGTTTTTGATAGACGTCAGCAAAACTGAATTTATAAAAGATAACCGTTGGTTTCGTTCGAGTTGATAAAATGAAAATATCTGTTCCGTATTTTTCTTCAAGTTTGCGAAATAACGTTTTGTTATCCATCGAATAACCTTTGTACACATTGTTTAGCTCCGGAACTCGAAATTCATATTTTTCACTTCCCTCAATGTATTGGCAAATCGCCTCGAAGCATTCCTTCATCAATGTTGTCGATCGAGCCGGGCCTGGTCTCGCATAATTCATCGAAAAAAATGACGTAGCGCATTTGGTGTGATAGCGAGCATGTTCTTCGACTAAACAACTAATCCCGGTAACTCGTTGTAACACTTTCGTGCTGTAGTCGTTGTTTAACAGATTTGCCGTGTCAATTACGCGATTCTTCAGTGATTTGTCCTGCACAACTCGGCTACAGGGCTGCTTTCTCTTTACGTTGCATAGATGGCCACAATAATAACAATGGGTGAGAAAATTAAAATCCTCCATTGTCATCGGATTCAGCGAGAGTTGTTGACCTGGAGCCGGTTCATTTGCTGATGAAGAAGACGATGTTGAAACATTTGTTGACACATGAACCATTGGTTTCGACGTCACTAAATACTTTTTGTGACATGACATATGACAAGACAATTCACATATGTTTTCCCATTTCTGTTCTTTCCATTTTGAGTCGCCGTATGTTTTACTTTTGTTGATCAGAGTTTGTAAGCCCTTTTTCTTTACTGTATGAACTTGATTCATTTCAGCATTGAGCTCAAAGTGACAAAACGGACACAATGGGAGTAATTGTGGCGGATCCGGTTCGATGTCCATTTTGCTAGCTGGAACATGAAGTCGTCAGTTATACAGTGACAGTAACTATAATAGAATTCCAATGAAGATAATTTAAAACTACAAAAAACCCGTCGGACAAATTGAAAATAAAATTTTCCGAAAGCTTCAAAAGGAGTGCATGTAGATAAATTCTTCAAATTGTTGTCATTTTTCCCCCGAAATTTTTTAAAAATATCTTTTAATATGATGCTAATTTATGTTGGCATTTACCGTTCAATATGGAAATTTTCTACAAATACTTTTGATGCTATCACAGCAGCAATTGGAGTAATTGAATGTGTTATAGACGTTCATAACGTTTTACTAAGCTCTACGGCAATTTTTTTAGATTATATAGAGAAACATTCCATCTAGCATCTTTTAGATCAGAAAGGAAACGAAAAAAAATAGAATTTAAAAAAACATGCGTAATAATTTTTTATGGCCTTTTTAGAAAAAAATACAACCAAAATATTCAACGTGTTTTTGAATGAGTTTCGTGAGTTTTTAACTTTACATCGCGGTTCTGAAAGTTAGCGTCATTTTTTTTTTTTTTTTTTATTTATTGTGATAAACATCGATCTATTCAAGAATTTTTAAGACCAGTCCGATCGTGGGATTTCCATAAATATTTTTCTTCCATTTGTAAAAATAAAATTTTTTTTTCAATGAATTATTATGAATAACCAATTTTTGTTACTGTATAGTATTTTTTGTAATATTTAGAATTTATTTTGACACTTTTTCACTGTTAACAGGTTCTTAAAATTAATAATTAATAATTATTAACAAATCGTCGAGCAAATAACAACAGTTCAAGAATTGTATAACGACATCGAACCCAAATAGTCCACCCAATATTGCTGTTAAATTTTTACCTGAGCAACACTATTTAAATGCAAAACAACAATTATATTTGCGATACATTACTGCTAAGTCAATCACAGAGACACAAAAATTTCATTCCATTATGCCAATGAGCAACGGAAACGTATTGGCAAACGAATATTCTAATTCAGGAAATTATCATATATGAATGATTCTTCAAAGAATACGTGAATAAATAAAAACTGTTGTTACTATTGTTCATAAACAGACTTAACGATTATTAATTATTTATTACTTATTAATTATTAATTGATAATTTTAAGAACCTGTTAACAATAAAAAAGTGTCAAAATAAATTCTAAATATTGGTAAAAATACTATACTGTAACAAAACTTGGTATTGATAATAATTGATTGTAAAAAAGAAAAATTTTAATTTTCAAAGTCGAAACAAATAGTAGCTATGAAAATCCCACGATCGGACTAGTCTTAAAAATGGTTGAATAAATAGATGTTTAACACAAAAAATAAAAATAAATAAAAAAATGATTCTTACTTTCAAAGCCGCGATGTAAAGTTTGAAACTGAAAAAACTTCTTGAAAAACACGTCTAATATTTTTGTCGTATTTTTTTCGGAAAAGGCTATAAAAAACAAAAATGTAGAAAATAAACTTTTTATTTGGATCATTATTTAAGAAGTTATGACCAAAATACCAAAAAAACAGCGGTTTTTGGTTAATTTAATATCTTTTAAGGATGCTTTGCCCCTACCGACCTAGCCAAAAGTTGTATCTGATTAAAATTTCCCTACTTCCTGATACAATAAAAATCTGAAAAAATTCAGCAACATTTGGCATGTCATAAACAACAATTATCAATAATAATATTGCCCAAACGGTATTAACAAATTGTTTAAAGAAATAATTTTTCAACAATTGGTCCATAAATTGTTTTTTTCCTTAAACAAATCGAATGCGTCAATTTTTTTGAACGCGTATGAATTTATTGAGAATTTTCCCTCTATTTTGAAATTCCAGTTTTGAAATTTTTCAAATGACTGTATTTATGTTTTTGTTGGCCTAGTGTCTTTGAAACTTTCCAAAGCTGGCGATAGACTTGCGTACAAAAACATATCCAAAATTGGTAATTTTTGGTTTATATTTAAAAAATTTTTTAAAATATTTCAAAATAGAGAGAAAATTTTGAAAAAATTCATACGCGTTCAGAAAAATTGACGCATTCGATTTGTTTAAGAAAAAAAACAATTTATAGACTATTTGTTGAGAAATTATTTGTTGAAACAATTTATTAATAACTTTTGGTCAATATTATTATTTATAATTGTTGTTTATGACATGCCAAATGTTGCTGAATATTTTCAGATTTTTATTGTATTAGGAAGTACGGAAATTTCAATCAAATAAAATTTTTGGCTGGGATGGTAGCGGCAAAGCATCCTTAAACGGATATTCGAAAAAATCTCAAAATGGAAAAGGAAGGATCTTTCGATGGGTACTACAAAATATTAAAAAATTAAGGAAATAAACAAAAAAGTTTTTAAAACTGTCCGATTTGGGATGGAACGTCCCATATACACTCAAATAAAATTGATAGAGTAAATTAATCAAAAATACAAATAAGTATAATTTGTCACTAAAAAAGTTTATTTTCACAGTGTAGAATCAAAAATGAAAAAGAGCACACTACATAACCTCAACATACCTTGGTCTTGCGAAACTTTGTTCATAAATCGCCAATTTACGGGCACAAATTATTTGATGAACCCATATATACACAATTCACTGATGTTCTTTGGTCATTTTTTAATCAAAATTTGGATGAAAAATCGTTAAAACCACACATATAATATATCGAATTGAACACGAACGCCAAAAAGGGAAACACAAGACGCCGTTTTACTGCGATACTATAGTTCTGTCTCGCTCGCTTCTGTCTCTCCCGCTCGAAAGTTGTTTACACGCCATCGAAAGCGGCGCATGCTCCGTAGTAGCGCGAGAGATGAGCGACAACAAGCGACAAGCCCCACTCTTGCGCCGGAGGGGGATCTGGCCGACCTCCGGCGGCTCCCCACCACTCGCGGTGGGGGCCAACTTTAAAAATTAATATTAAACAAACTATTAGTTGTAGAGAAAAATGCTTCAAATGAAAGTGACGCGGAATTTTTTTCTCTACAACTTTTATTTGAAGTTTTTTTCCCTAAGTCCAACGGTTTGTCCGGAAATTCGTTTACAACCCTTAAAATAATCATTTCACCCCTAAGGCAAATGCGAAAACTCTTGAAACCACTCCCAATCGTTTTCTCGAGGGCAAAAACGTAGGGTAGCATGTATTTTGCTGCCTCTACGGAAAATTCCTTCTATGAAGCCTGTTTGGGTTGCTATGGCACTTTGCTCCAAAGCACCTTCACAGCGGGATGAAAACGATTGAGCTCGCTAATTTCCTAGCAGTTTCAATATTTGATGATGGTTTTTATAGTATGTTAAAAATGATGGAAGTAATGGGCGTGGTTGTCAGCCCTATTGCGGAAGGATATGCAGTTCAAAGAGATGACAGCCGAATCAAGCAGGCGGAGATGCGTCACGCGGCGTCCTCAAAAGAGGGACGAACAGCCCGGAGACAAGCATTAGCCTCTCAGCAGGCATTTTTCGAGGAAGAAGAAGGTGTATTGTATGGGCCAGGCATAGCAGATTAGCAATTTTTATGGTAAATATAATTTTATCTAGCAAAAATCGATAGTTGAAACTTTAAATGCGTTTTTTTCGAAACGACATTTGTCAAAATTGCTGACATCATAACTCAACGAGAAATTGACCGATCGACTTCAAATTGAAACTGAGTATTCTTGAATATATTTACTATACAATGACCTACGATCTTTTTGATTGGTTGAAAATTGTCAATTTGGCATTGAAAAAACGACTATTTTTTTACCCCAAAAACGACATTTTTTTCAGAACTACGCCATTTTGTTACTTTTTTATATTTTTCAAAAATTGTAGGTCATTGTATAGGAAATACCTTCAACTTTAATAACCTTTTTGAATTTTTTTGTTTCAGATACTCATTCGACCGGAATCATGTCAGCAGTTAGGGAACTTTTTTTTTTGGCACCTCCGAAGACAGCATATAAATCCGTTATTTTTCAATATTTTTGTAAAAAAAAATCTTAAAATATAGCTGAAAAAATACCTTATTATGTCCAAAAAACTTCAAAACGTTCTATCGAGTACTTTCTTTTAAAAAAATTTCCGAAAATCGCCTAATTTTCATGGGTTACACTGGTATAGCCCCTTAAAGACGAAGATGAAGGTACATATAAAGGTAAAAAGAAAGGAAAAAAAAGATAAAGATGAAAAAAGTATTGAGGTTATGTTTATTCTTCTTTACCGGGAAATTATAAAGGTCACCATAACCTCGAAATCTTCGAGATAAATTATTGTCTTAAATGATCGAAGTGGCTATTCGCCCGAATCCGTGTATATACGGTACCGTGCGTGCACACGGAAAATCTGGGTATTCGTCCAAATCCGTGTATACACGGTACCGTGCGCGCACACGGGAAATCTCCGTGTACACACGGTACCGTGCGCGCACATGGGAAATCTCCGTGCTTTAGCTACTATATAGAAGAGATATCCCCGTTGCAGAGTTTCTATTGTTTTTTGGGTTTGATAAAAAATAAGAAATTCAATTTAGCTATTAGACTAGATATCCACGTTGCAGAGTTTCTGTCGTTTCTTTGGGTTTGATAAAAAAGAAATTGAATTTAGCTACTAGAATAGATATCCCCGTTGCAGAGTTTCTGAGGTTTTGGTGCTGTTTGAAAACTCACCTGCAGAGTTTCTTGGAATGGAATGGAAGATATGAATTTTCCCATATCTTTATAGAAACTGCATGTGAGGTATCAAACAGGATCAAAACCACAGAAATATAGACGTACGCATCCCATGGACACACGCACTCTATGGACGCACGCACCCCATGGACGCACGCACCACACCCGATGCTCCAAACAGTCCAAACGATATCGCCCATCTCTATTTCTGATTTCTTATTATGGACGCTCTACGCAACACCTGAGTGGAATCGAATCCTGTTTGAGTATCCGATATGCCAAGCAATTGCGATACAAAGAATATCGTAGCCACCTTTGCCAATGACTTTGCCCAATTCAAAGTCCTGAGGGCCGGCCAGTGGCTATACACTCTGGGCGAAGATCAGACCCTACCCATTGAACAAACCAGTTATCGAATATCACGAAAATAAGTGTCGCCTCTTAGATAAAGATATAGACGCGTCTCGCGCCTTTTTTCGATTTTTGGCAGATTTGCAGAGTTCAACCATCGATTTTTGCAAATTTTTTAAGGCACACTAAAAATTTTGGTTCGGGACTGCGCTCATTTGAAAAATAGTGAGAAAAGTGACGATTTTAACCTTCCATGGTCACACTTCACTAGGTCGATTTGACCTTGACTATTTTTTTAACCTGTATCGTGACCAAACTATCGGTCGGAAAAATCTCAATCAATTACAGAATATCCTTCAAACATTCTAGTTGATGTATTCAAAATTAGTTAATAAAACCGGTACTCTGGTGTAGTGGCTAGCGTGCTCGCCTCTAAACCAGAGCATCGGGAGGTCCTGGGTTCGATTCCCTGTGCCGTAGTTTCGTCGAGAAATAAAAATATGGGCGTGACAAGCTCCAGATATATATATGCGGCATAACAAGTACTCGTACAGGTGTGAGTCACATGTATATAGCTGTAGTCCATGTTTACAATTTCTCGACGAAACGTGACGTAGCTCCGGCATCGGAAAGCGAACTCAGACCGGCTATAGTGACACAGGTTTTCCGCAGTTTCCCTGTGTCTATGGAAATTAATTTCCATAGCAAATGCGCTATAGAGGGGGAAGTCGGATGCGGCCGCATGGGGATCTGGTTACTGATCCGGACCAGATCCTCAGGGGGGACTGGCTACTGACCCGGGCCGACCCTGTAATAGGCGAAAGCCTCTAGACGGGGGGAAATGCACAATAAAAAAAAAAAATTAGTTAATAAAAAATCAAATGACTACATATTCAACAAAATTCATAAATATAAAAGAAAAGTAGTCGTGGGGTCGTCTAGACTCCATGTGAATACGGAAGGTTAAGATAGTGGCAAATAGTGAAAATAGTCACTCACTGAAAACCGTGGGAAGTAAAAAAAAGGGACGTTGCGAAGAAAAAAACGATTTTTCAATTATTTTAAAAAGTTAATTCGCATAATTTTCTTTTATTGAGCGAAAATTCCCGTCACTCGTTAATCGGCGCATGATTTTTTCTTCTTCAAGAATTTTGGACGATAATACATTATCTACAATATCATTCGTATTAATTTATCACAATATAATTCGCCACAAATTTTCCTTGGTTCCGTAAATATTCGTAAATAAAATATAGTATGTATACATTATTAATATTATTTTAATAATTCATTAATATTATTATTATGCTGGAGAATTGAACTGCGAGTACAGCCCGTGTACTTAGCAAAAAATGTAATCGGTGTCCTATAAAGCTTGGCATGGAAATGTTTTTTTTTTTTCAATTTTCATTAACCTATTACGTTTATCGAAATGGACTTTTAAATTCTCTCTTTTATCACTTTTTGTACGGTGATGTTTCTCTCGGATATGTTGGAAAAAAAACGATGCATCGAATTCTTTTTTATGTATATTCAACACTGCTCGGAATAAAGTACCGATGAGCTTTTTCATAATAGACAAGAGAATCCCTTTCGATAATCAACTAAATGCTCAATCTGTTAAGCAGAGTTGTAAATAATGCATTATTTTGATAATGCTTTACGGTATTCATTACCCATTACAAAATACAAAAGTAATGTGTAACGAATGCATGTGCCATTACAAATAAAAAAGTAATGTGTAATGGATGCATGTGCCATTACAAATACAAAAAAAGTAATATGTAAGGGATGAATGCTTCATTACAAATTACAATTGAAAAAAAGTAATTTTTATTGGAGAATATTCCATTACAAATTAGTGTGTTTCTACCAGAATTTGGTACAGGTACTATTGTGCTCAAAGGTAAGTTTATTAATTTTTCAATGAAAATTCTTTGTATCAAGTTTTTGTTAACTTTATTATCGCAGTGGTAACTGTATGACAACAGTGATTTTCCGGAATAATTTTTACTCCATTCTTGTAAAAATTACAATTGAAGAAAAACTTAGTCGTCAGGTTATATTAACTTAATATACATTCACACTTATAAGTTTTTCTTGAATTGTAATTTTACAATAATGGAGTAAAATTTACTCCACAAAATCAGTGTTTATAGGTGTCAGTGTATATTACGTTAATATACAGTGACACCTACAATTTTTTCTTGAATTGAAATTTTTACCCTGTAAAAATAAGTAAGTTTTTCTTTAATGAAATTTTTACAGTGTGAAAATGGCAATTCAAGAAAAACTTATAGGTGTCAGTGATACAAACAAATTATTTTAATGGAAAAATTAATAGACTTATCTTTGAGCAAAATAGTACCTGCTTCAAATAGTCGTAGAAGCACACTAATCTGTAATGGAATATTCTCCACTACAAATTACTTTTTTTCAATTGTAATTTGTAATGGAGCACTCATTCATTACACGTTATTTATTTATTTATAATAGCACATGCATTCATTACACATTACTTTTATTATTTGTAATGGAACATGCATACATTACACATTACTATTTTCATTTGTAATGGAAAATTCATTCATTACACGTTACTTTTGTAATTTGTAATGGAAAACTTATCCAATACACATTGTTTAAAGTAATGGGTAATGCATTACTTTTACATTACTATTTTCAAAACTCTGCTGGTAAGTACGAGATTGTAAGAATTAAAAAAAAAACCTCTAAACTAACATCTCATAATTCACGAGCCTCTAAATCCCTTTTTTACATTTCATATAGAATCAAATTCTAGTTTCGAGCACCGCCAACTAAAAAAAAAGCGGTCACTTCATGTTTTTTCTCCACTAAGATTTCTCTCGGAGACAATAAATACACAATTCGAATACTTTTGAGTGACTTGCGTGAAAAAAAATAGTATAATACTTATTTTTTCGTTACACTGTCAGTAAAAAGCTTTCGGGCTAAAAGCAGACATCAAGGGTTCTTAAAATTCCCTTCTTAAAATATCTTGCGTGAGCAAAATTTTTATCAAATGAGTCTATTATTGCACTTGGTGCATTGTCACTGTTCTTCTCTTTTTATGGACTTGAAGTTTCGAACGTTTGAGTGAACGAAAAATCAACAAAATTCTTTAAAAGAATAATTTTAAAAGTTGCCTAACACTTTGGAAATAATTCTTAAAATATCTTTGAATTTTTTAAATTATTATTCACTAAATTATCCGCAAGCTCTTTGAATTTTTCATTGCATTAATACTTTTTCCGATTTTCCGTTCAACTGAACGTTCGTAGATTCAAGTACATCTCTTTTTCTCGTTTAAGTACAGGAATAATGTTGATCCGGGTTAGGTCCACAGATCAACTGGTCCTTTTTTTTTTACACACTAGTTATCAAAAAACGTGTTTTAAGCTCCATGTTTTTCGCGGCGACTGACGATGAGCGCAAAAATTCGTCGCTCTATTATGCGTGACGTTTATATACGTTTTACGGATAAAAAAGAGTACGGCAAGTTTTTGAGAGGAACTTTTAGCAAAAAAAAAAAAAAATTCCCGTTGCTCATCGATAAGCAAAAAAAAAGTCGATTTTGCTCAATATTATCTGCTCACAATGAGCAGAAACAGCTCGGTTCCTCGAACGATTCTTGGACTCTTCTCGTGTATACCTTAAGCAATTGGCAGTGTACCCTGAAAAAAAATATTGTTATTTGTTAATTACGCTCTGATAGAAAAGCAATTTTATGTGTGGGTCATTCCATGACAAATCGACCAATAGTTGGAATCGATCCCCTTCAATTTCGATGAAATTCGGTCAGAAGTTTTCTTTGATCATAAAACGAAGTTCCACCGAAGGAAAAAAATTAAAATTTTTTTTTGAACGTTATGCAAAATACAAAATTCCACCATTTTATCAATTTTTCAAGATTATTTTTTAAATATCTCGAAAAGTATCATAATTGAGAAAAAATCCATCTGGGTTCGTCTTAAAGAATATACTTGAGGCTACGAAAAAAAAATATTCCGAAATTTTTTTTTGAAAAATGATGAATTTGGAGAATTTTGATTTTTTTTAAATCGTAAAAATCCACGATCAACATTAAATTTTGGACTCCATTTTTTTTATATAATACCTTGCACTGATCCTAAAAGATTCTGAAATTTTCAGAAAGGGGTTTTTTTCAAAATGATGAATTTGTCAATTTCGGTAAGGAAAAAAAAATTCACCTCTAAGTTAAGTAAAGTTGAGCAATCATGTAATTTTGTAATTTTCAGCAGTAAAAATTACATGATTGCTCAACTTTACTAAACTTAGAGGTAAAGAAAATAAAAATTTTCTACCAAAATTCAAAAATGCATATTTTTGAAACAAAAAAAAATACCTTCCTGAAAATTGCAGGATCTTTTAAGAACAGTACAAGGTATTATATAAAAAAAATAGAACCAAAAATTTAATGTTGATGTCGTGGATTTGCACGATTTTTAAAAATTCAAAATTTCCCAAATTCATCATTTTTCAAATTTTTTGTTCGGAATATTTTTTTTTTTCGTCGCGCCAATCATACTCTTTAAGACGAACCCAGAAAGATTCTTTCGTAGCCATAATAGTTTTTGAGATATTAAAACATAAATTTGAAAAATTGAAAAAATTGTGAATTTTTCAATTTTCGATAAAAATTTTTAATTTTTTTCCTTTGGTATAACTTCGTTTCATAATAAATTTTAATTATTTATACGACCTTGACGTAATCCTAAACCAACGGAGAAGCGAGAGTTCAAAAATTGTTTGCACTCATATAAAAGAAAAAACTAGTGAAAACTAAGTTCGATCTGAAGTAAAGAGTTCCTACTTTATGTAAAAAAAAAATCAGAAAAATTCTTTTAGACGACAATAACTCAGTTTGTTTAAAAAAACTACGGGCACATATTTTTACCCAGTTTTTCTGAAGTAAAATTCGTAAATTCCGTTTAATCTGAACAATTGAGAGTTTAATTAAGTGGTATACATTTTTTTCTACGTTAAATAATATTCTTCAATCCGGATTCACCTCAGTTTGCTTTACTTTCTCCAATGAAAAGTTAGAAAATAATTTATAAAATCCAAAATCGAAAGAACCTGAACACTTTTTCGTCACTTTTTTCCACTATTTTATCCCCAGAATTAAAAAAAAAAAATCCGCGCATTCAAACGTCCAAATTTCACTGGACGAACCTGATTTTGACATCGGAATCCTGAATCACTTCGCCGTCGCAATTCCAAACGCTCATTGTCGAGCTCGTGTGATCCGTCGAAATGGTACTCAGCGATTGGGACGATGGCAAAGCTCGGAATGTGAATTCTCTCGCTCTGTAAACTTCGACGAATGGTAAATCGTACTGCAAATTAAAATGTTACTATTTCAAATATTTTTGACAATCTAAGATTGAAGAAAAAAAATGTTTTCCTCCAAATCAAGCTTTCCTCGGAAAGCCAAAATTAATAAAATCGAATAATCACCAGATTCTTTTGTTTGCTGCTCAATCGTAGAAGCATTCTAATGTTGTTCAGCAGCGACGTATGACGGACTAGAATAACATCGACGCAGCCATCGCCGATGTGACAATGAGGACTGAAACCCTGAGGACTTCTCGTACACGCGCATGAGACATTAGCACCATTCACCATGAAGAATTTACCACGAACGGTGAGCCACCCTAAAATTGTTCAAAAAAATTAGAATGAAAATTTTGAATTTCATTGATAAACAATTTGCCATGATCTACTAGAGTGATTTTTTCCGATTTTTTTTCACTCTCCACCAGAATTGGGCACATTTGTAATTAGATAATTACAAATTGCAAATTACATTTGCAATTAGTATCGAAATTGTCACTAATCTCACTAATTACAAATTAGAAATGTAATTAATATCGAATTTTATCACTAATTACAAATTACGAATGTAATTAGTATCGGAACTTTCACCGATTACAAATTACAAATATAATTAGTATCGAAATTTTTACTAATTACAAATTTAAAATGTAATTAGTATCGGATCTTTCACTAATTACGAATTATAAATGTAATTAGTATGGAAATTTTCGCTTATTACAAATTACAAATGTAATTAGTATCGAAATTTTGACTAATTACAAATTACAAATGTAATTGGTATCGAAATTCTCACTAATTACAAATTAGAAATGTAATTAATATTGAACTTTTCACTAATTACAAATTACGAATGTTTAGTATCGGAATTTTCACTAATCACAAATTACAAATGTAATTAGTATCGAAATTTTCACTAATTACAAATTATAAATGTAATTAGTATTGAAATTGTCACTAATTACATTCGTAATTTGTAATTAGTGAAAAATTCGATAGTAATTACATTTGCAATTTCTAATTAGTGAAAATTTTGATAATTACATTTTTAATTTGTAATTAGTGAAAATTTCGATACTAATTACATTTGTAATTTATAATTAGTGAAAATTTCGATACAAAATAAATATGTAATTAGTAATTTGAGGGTAATTAATTACTTAGTAGTGCCCAACCCTGCTCGCCACCGAAAATTTTGTTGGATATGTCTGAAAAAAAAATCCCTGAAAGTTACCGCCCTTAATATTAATATTAAGTACTTTCCCATAGCCTGAAAAGATTTTCCATCTAAAATACACGTAAATCAATTTTTTTTTTCAAAATTCTGTAACTCAGCGGCATTTTATGCTATCACATTGTTCTCGGTCGACATTTACGTAAAATTAAACGATTTTCAAAACTGTCCTCAACAGCGTGAATGTAACTTACATTCTGTAATACAGACAGAATGTAACTTACATTCTGTATGTTTATACTCTGCGCATGATTCAGAAAGAACTGCTAGACGACATCACATTTCCTTCGTAAAGCTTGTTCCCACAGGATGAACGCGGCACATTTAGATTCAAGTCAAAATTGTGACCAGGACAATGCCTGGAAAGTTCAAAATAGGCTACCAATTTCAAAACTGGCCTGCAACTCTAAAATAAAGGGCAAAAAACGAAATGTGCCGCGTTCATCCCGTGGGAAACAGCGTTACGAAAGAAATGAGACGCCGTAGAACAAAATCCGCCCAGCAGTTCATTCTGAATCATGCGCAGATTGTAAAAACTCAAAACTAGGTTTTTTAGGACACCGGTGCATCTTAAGGGTTCTAACTGGTCCCAAAAAATTGTTCATTTGGTACCTCAAATGGTGGACATAACATCATATTTGTAAGTATTCTACAAAAATTATAATTTATTATTAAAAATCGACCCCCTTAAGTTGATTTTTACCCGCAATGCTCGTTTTTTTTTGCTGTTATCTCCGAAATGATTAACTTTACCGAAAAAATGTAATGGAAAATTTTGTTGGAAATGAAATTTACTACAAAAAAGGTGCTTTAGACCTAATTGCCAAAATCAATATTTCTCGAGATATTGAAATATCAACAATTTAAAAGGTTTGGTTCGATAAACCATAAAAATTGTAAGCCACAAATAAGTTAAGGTTCAATATCTCAAGAAATATTAATTTTAGCAATTAGGTCCAGAGGACCTTTTTTGTAGGATATTAAATTTCCAACTTCGTTGCCTAGTGACATGCGTGTGAAGTTTGGCAGATCAAAATCCTAAGCACGAAGCGCGAGGGATTTTGTGCCAAACTCCACACGCATGTCACTAGGCAGGGGGAAGCTTGAGGGAAATTAGCCGATTAATTTCCAAGCACGAGGGGTATTCGGCGGATTATTTTTTTCACTCGATTTTCAATCAATAGGAGCTTCGTATTTAACATCTTCGTGGGAAAAATCGCATGGCTTGATTAAAAATTATATTTGACATAGTCGATTTTCTTTCGCTCATCTCGATGAATTTGACGTTTCTGACACGTACGTGGGTTACGATAGCTATTGAAAAATTTTCGCTTGTTACCTAGCAACAGCCGGGAAATTTTCGAAAAATTACCGATATAATTTCGTCCTGCTTGTACCACGTGATGTCAAATGCCAAGCTCCTATTGGTTGAAAATCGAGTGAAAAAAATAATCCTTTACATTTCTTCGGTAAAGTTAATCATTTCGGAGATAACAGCAAAAAACGAGAATTTTAGGTAAAAATCCACTTTAGTAACCCATACCTCACCAATGTAAGTTACACTTACGCTGTTGAGGTTTTTGCGTAAATTGCGACCAAGAACAATGTGATAGCATAAAATGCCGCTGAGTTATAGAATTTTGAAAAAAAAAAATTGATTTACGTGTATTTTAGATGGAAAATCTTTTGACGTTATGGGAAAGTACTTAATATTAATATCAAGGGCTGTAACCTTCGGGGAATTTTTTTTTCAGACATATCCAACAAAATTTTAGGTGGAGAATGGAAAAAAAAAATCACCCTAATGATCTACGGAATCAAAATATTTTACATTTTTTCAGCAGATAAACTCAATCTTAATGAAAAGTACAAATCCAATTTTTATTCTAATGAAGGGCCCATCGAAATTAATGTAGTTAATTTTTCTCATAATCTTTTATGGAAATTCCATAAAAAGTTTCAGTTCTTGCTCAATTAAATCACCGCAATTTCAATCCGGTTGAAGTTTGCATCGTTGCAATCACGGTCGTACATACAGGTCTGGAAACTCTAGTGGTGGGGGGTGACCCACTTAGTGTGACCATCTTGTAGTTGACATTATTCCCACCTGCAGCGCTGCACGTTAGAGATTTTTCAAAAAAGCGAATAAATAATTCCTAACTTGAACATTTACACGTTAACAACGAGAGTAATACTCGGTTTATGCATCGGCTGTAACGTAACTTTAAAAAATTGAAAGTATATGCTGCCCTTGTGGCATTTATGCAGAATTGTTAGCTTATTTGAAACATCCTTGCAGCGCAGCGCCATGCACGGGCAGATGGCGAACCTGCGAAACAGCCACACTAAGCGGGTCACCCTCACCACCGAAAAAACAATAGAGTTTCCAGACCTGTATGTACGACCGTGGTTGCAATGCAACGAAAATAAATTGTCTTCAATTCATTTTTAATGATATTTATGCTTTACTCGTTCAATCAGCATTTTAAGTTCTCAATAAAGATCCCAAAATACATTTCGACGACTTTTCACTTTGAATACTTAGGAAGATTGAATTTTATTTAAAAAAAAACTATTACCATTGCATTCGAGGCATTCCACGTCAAGTCAGCCACCCAATTTTTTGAAATCGCCAAAAATCGCAAACAAATATTTAGAAAGCAGTTCTAACTACCAAGAAAATTTCGGATTTTTTTCATTACATTTTTTAGCTTGAAAAAAATACAAAAAATTTGTTTCTCCAGTTTGTAACTCGAAAATTATTCATCGTACGAAACAAAAGTAGAACATAAGGTTTAGGACTTTCAACGCCCTTTTTTTTCTCAGAATTGACATCTTCGATTCGTCCGTAGTTTTAACAGTTTTTTACTTGATATATTTACAGACTATAAAAAAATTGGCGTAGTGGAGAATCCATTATTTCAAATGCATTTTTATCGATACAATCCATCATTATAGAGTGATATGACGAAATAGTGTAGATATTGATATTTTATCATTATTAATCGTAGACAGGGAAAATAATAAAATAATCTCGTTTTGATACTGCGAAGACGATTCCAGGAACAAAGCAGTATCATTGCTAAATTGCTTCATTCCCAAAAATCATGCCCAAATCGAACTAAAAAAGTACTCATTGGCCGTAAAAACGTCGGTTATTGCAATCAAGAGACGTGAGTAGCTTTTGACTTTAATTTCATTAGACTTTATCGGTGTACATGGATCCATTGATAAAGTTTATTAAAATGTACAAAAAGATATTTAAAAAAATAAAAATGAAAAAAGTTTAAAAAATTGAAAAAGTACAAAAAATAAACAAAAATGCGGGCTTTAAAAAATGTCTATGGATAGTCTCAACTCTGTTAATGCACAGAGAAATTTGTGTTTTCATTTGGGATGAAGAACGCATGGGAAGGAATGGATCCTCCACTAGTAAACCAATTTTTTTATAGTCTCTAAATATATCAAGTAAAAAACTGTTAAAACTACAGACAAATCGAAGATGTCAATTCTGAGATAAAAAAATATCAAAACATTATTTGCTCCGAAAATGGTACATAAAGTACCAATGGTACATTCAGTGAAAAGTACGTTGAAAATCCTAAATTTCATGTTTTACTTTTTTTTCGTACGATGAATAATTTTCGAGTTACGAAATGGAACAAGAAAATTTTTTGTATTTGTTTCCGGCTAAAATATGTAGGGGAGACCGGGGACAAAAGTAACAGGGTACAGTTGTAACATAGCGACTATCTCCCAAACTATAGTAGGTACCACCGTGTCCCGCAGGCACATAATGCATCTTGCAGTTCCTCACATTTGGTTACTAGGCTAGGAGACATCCGCACTAAACAGACTTGACCAGAGAGGTGTATTGGTATTATCAGGCCCAAAGTAAACTTTTGCGGCTTTCGATAAACACGAATATCTCGATTACTGTGCTACATATAGTCATTATTATTATTTCATAAGCTTCCTTGGACATTTTTCAGTCAACTTTCGGGGTTTTTAAAGCCTCCAGCTTAGGAAAATTAATCAAATCATACCTTTGAAGTAGAAAAAACCATCTGGGGACAATTGTAACAATTTTGCCGGGGACGGTTGTAACAGTTTGTCGGCTGTCAGTTGTCATGATAATTTCACATCTAAACATTGAATCTTACGTCAAACGGACCTTTTTTTTCAAGTTTCTGTGTGCAAAAACGCCTCTGGAACACGCAAGAATCACGCAATGAGCCTGTGCCGACATGTCAACGTACGAATAAGCATATGAAAAGATCAAAAATGGAAAATCTATACAGGCAACCACAGCACGTATCTTTGGGTTATATGTCATGTTTCTTTGACAAGTTTGGTGTGTCTGAGACTTAGTTCAATTATTTCATGATTTTTATCAATTCGATACGACTATTTCCATGTGTTAAGATTTTATCATTGTGACCGTAATATATATCCCTGTGATAATGTTTGATGTTGTAATAATATTATATAATATTGGTCACAATGAAAGATATAATTTTGTGTTAAAATCTTATGTTACAACTAGCCCCATCGACCGTTACAACTGTCCCCATCGACTGTTACAACTGCCCCAGGGTAGGGGACGGTTGTAACAATTTCTTACACTTTTTATAAAGGCCTATACTTTTTTTTAAATTCTAGTTACAGACTTCAACATAGAACCATTTTGTAGACCATTAAATGCTCTATGCAGGGGTATACGTGTGTTTTACGTAAGCATTCTACTTTGGGCCCAGGAAAAGCCAAAATACAGATTGTTACAACTGTCCCCGGTCTCCCCTAATATAAAAATCTAAAAAAAATCACGAATTTTCTTGACAGTTAAAACTACTTTATAAACATTTGTATGCGATTTTTGGTGATTTAAAAAAATGGGGTGGCCGGCTTGGCGTGAAATGCCTAATTTAAACGATGCAAACTTGTCATAAATTTCATGTACTTCTTTTAATTTTTGTGCTTTTTCAGAAATTGATGCACATCTGCTTCAAAAAGATTGCTGACAGAAAGAAATACAATGAATTCATTGCAACTTGGCGACACGAAAATGATGGAAAATAGAAATTTGTAAGAGGGAGAGTAGTGGCCAAGTGGCTGGCGCCCGGGTCTCGTAATCCGCGGGACCCGGGTTCGAGCCCCGGCGACACCGCTGAAAAATATTCAAATTTTTCAAGTGTTGTGTATCAGCTGCAATCCCGGTGGGTTGGGACCCCGCCATCAAATAATGGAAGCCCAAAGACCTCATTGCGATGTCTGGGCGGTTAATTGTACGGTTTCGGTGAGGCCTGCCGACGCGGTTCTTATCGCTCGGATGGTGGTTCACCTAACTGTGCAAGCGACTGGCTCACTGGATCACAATGGAGGAGGTAACTACCTAACCGACCGACGATATTCGTGCTAGAGCGTGCTCGCACTGCTACCGACGGTCTCTTAGGTAGTTTACCGTCTGTGTCAGTGAAGGTTTTTCTGCAGTTTTCCCTTCACTCTCGGCAGAATTGCGATACAGAATGGAAAAAGTGTAGGGTGCCGGCTGCAGCCCCGGCCTTGCCAGGAAAGGGGGGGGGGGTTTAGTATAAAGCAATGCTGTACGCTGGTAACAAACAAATTTTAGAAATTTGTAAGAAAGGAGAATCTTACTGGAAATCTCTTTGTCAGGCACCGTTTTGTGCATATGCTGAACGCAACGATTGCAATTTTTCATGCATTTTGTGCTCGCAGCGGGATTACAAGGATCCGAGAGTAGCTCGATCTCGCCGTCGTATCCTTTGTTGGCGATGATTTTTTTGAAGCCCGAATAATCGTATCTTTGAGGTCCCATCCAACGAAATTTCTCACTGTCGCGTATGACATCCCCCAGATAACCGTAGCTCAGAACACTGGCGTACAATCTCAGCAAATGACGATTACTGTGAACGGAGGAGAGATCCAGTCCGGCAGTGTCGCCGAATATTATGTGGATAGCCGCGGTCTCGACGTCCGTCGTTCCATGAAGACTGTAGGCAACGGTGTCCGTACTTCCGCTCGGGATAACGCCAACCGGTAATTTTGGAGCTGGAAAATCCACCTCGGCGTCATTGGGATCAACCTGATGATCTTTTGCCGCTCTTAGAACGAGGCCGTTGAATACCTCGGCAAATGTACCGTCGCCACCAACACAGACGATTGCCTGAAATGCAACGAAATACTCGTTCAAATCAGGGTTGCGAAATTTTTAATGAAAAAGTAATGCATTAATCATTACTTTTTTAATGGCTAATGGAAATAATTTCCATTGACCATTAAAATGTAATGGCCAATGGAAATGATGTCCATTAACCATTAAATGTTAATGGTTAATGAAAATAATTTCCATCAATCAATAAATGTTAATGGTTAATGGAAGTTATTTTCAATTATCAATGAGAGTTAATGGTTAATGAAAATTATCTCCATCAACCATTACGTGTTGATGGTTAATGAAAATAATTACCATTAACTATTAAATGTTAATGGTTAATGAAAATAATTTCCACTAACCAATAACATTAAATGATTAATGGAAATAATTTCCATCAATCAATAAATGTAAATGGTTAATGGAAGTTACTTTCAATTATCAATAAGAGTTAATGGTTAATAAAAATTATTTCCATCAACCATTACGTGTTGATGGTTAATGAAAATAATTTCCATTAATCATTTAATGTTAGTGGCTAATGGAAATTATTTCCATTGAGACTAATGAAAATAATTTCCATTAACCATTAAAATTGAATGGCTAATGGAAATAATTTCCATCAACCGTTAAAATTTAATGGCCAATGGAAATGATGTCCATTAACCATTAAATGTTAATGGTTAATGAAGATAATTTCTACTAACCAATAACATTAAATGATTAATGGAAATAATTTCCAACAATCAATAAATGTTAATGGTTAAAGGAAGTTATTTTCAATTATCAATAAAAGTTAATAGGTGATGAAAATTATCTCCATTAACGATTACGTGTTGATGGTTAATGAAAATAATTTCCATTGACCGTTAAAATTTAATGGCCAATGGAAATGATGTCCATTAACCATTAAATGTTAATGGTTAATGTAAATAATTTCCACTAACCAATAACATTAAATGATTAATGGAAATAATTTCCATCAATCAATAAATGTTAATGGTTAAAGGAAGTTATTTTCAATTATCAATAAGAGTTAATAGTTGATAAAAATTACCTCCATCAACCATTACGTGTTGATGGTTAATGAAAATAATTTCCATTAATCATTTAATGTTAGTGGCTAATGGCAATTATTTGGGTATAGTGGCTAATGGCAATATTATATAAAATGGTCGTAATCGATTATTCAGCTATTCTTGGCGGTTTTGGTCCCAACGCGCTTGAAGTAGGATAACGAAGAAACGTTTTCCGGCTCCTACATCGTTCTCTCTCCGTCTCTAAATTTTATCTTTGGGTTATTTGATTCTAAATCAATTAGTCAACCGGTCCGCCGCTGATCGGCCCTACGAATCTTTGAAGTTCCTCATTGATATTTCGTTTACTTGACTACTGATATTATTGGTAAATATGTAACGGCTAGTTGCAGTTAGTACCATTGGGTCATTTTTACCCATAACGAAACCGCTGCGGCTACAAGTGACCAAGCCGTTAGTACCATGGGGTCATTTTGAGCCAGACTAAAACCGCACCCGCAAAGAGTAACCGAGAAAACCTCGGTTTGTACCTTTGGGTCATTTTGACCCAGAATAAAACCAATCGATTACTACCATTTTAATTAAATTCAATGTCAATGGTTAATGGCAATAATTTCCGTTAACCATTAACATTACGGTTAACTGTAATAATTTTCATTAACCAATAACATTAAATGGTTAGTGGAAATTATTTTCATTAACTATTAACATTAAATGGTTAATGAAGATAATTTTCATTAAACTTTAACTCTTATATATCAATGGAAATAACAATGGTTAATCGAAATAACTCCCATTAACCATTAACTGGTTATGGTTAATGGAAATTATTTAAATTAATAAGAGTCAATGGTTATTGAAAATGTAAATGCATTAAAAAAAGTAATGCATTATTTGTAACCCTGATTCAAATTAATATTTCTGCAAATTGCTCTCTCATCGTTATTTCATTATTTTTTTAATTTTCCTCCAATCGAGAATTTTTCAATTTTGACATCCTCTCGGAGAAACTTTTACTACTAATGGCAAAATTTTATTTTCTTAATTCAACTTCAAAGGGTTTAGCCGGATAAGAATGGTGAATCGGAACCCAACGAATTTTGTGACGCCGATTTTTTCCAATGTTCCTAAACTAAAAAAACAATTTTGTGCAAAATAACAGGTTTTTACGACGATGCCGAGGAGTCTTCCTGCTAAAAAAATGTGTTTTTTCGATTTTTACAGTTTTTAAATATCAAGAGGCGACCGAAAAATCTTAAAAAATTCTGAAAAATCAGAAACATGCCAATGTTAGTGGGATTTTTTTTCTTTCTTTTTTATGCTTCTATTTTTAGTCATCGAATCTTCCTTTAAAAACGTTGTTTTGTAGCGAAGCGATTTTTCTATTATTATGACAAAAATTAACATGATTTTACTCTTTATTCCCTGTATTTCATTAAAAAAAGTTCCAAAAATCAAGCTGTAACACATTGAAAAAAAAAAATCGACCTAATTTCTCATTTTTCATTGGAAATCCATGTATAAATCATTCTTTCGGTTGAAGGGGGTCGTCTAGTGTGGAACCTGTTTTTTTAATGTTCTTTTTCGGGATTTTTTTTTGACAAACCTTTAAAATAAAATAATTTATGAATTGTGTATCATTTTTATTAATATTTGAACAAACTTTATGAATTTTTTCAAGTGAATGTATTAAATATAATCGGAGATACACCGCCCAACAGGAACACATATTTAAAAAAAAGGTGCTCCACTGCTGCCATGATTCCGACCGTTCTGCTTATCTGAAATCAAAAAACGAAACGCCATTTCAATTATGAGACTTGAGGCTCTACCGTGAATCAAGATAAAGTCAGAATTCCAAAAAAATCACTTTTTTTTACGCTTTAGAAAAAATATTCAATGCGAAAAATCGATTTTTTTTCTAAAGCGTAAAAAAAATTGATTTTCTTGGAATTCTGACTTTATTTTGGTTCACGGTAGAGCCTCAAGTCTCACAATTGAAATGGCGTTTGGTTTTTTGATTTCAGATAAGCAGAACGGCCGGAATCATGGCAGCAGTGGAGCACTTTTTTTTTTATATGTGTTCCTGTTGGGCTGTGTATCTCCGATTATATTTAATACATTCGCTTCAAAAAATTCACAAAGTTTGTTCAAATGTTAATAAAAATGATACATAATTCATAAATTATTTTATTTGAATAGTTTGTCAAAAAAAAAAATCCCGAAAAAAAACATTTAAAAAACAGGTTTCACACTAGACGACCCCCTTAATAAATGGATGCTCGTGGCTGGAAAATAGGAAACAGGACTGCAATATAGATAGTAGGAGTGAATAAACGAAAATTAGCAATAAAATCGTATTGTTTACATCTATTTTTCATTCGTCACAACTACTCCAGCCATGATCACCCATTAATTAAACCCAAAGAATGATTTATGTATGGATTTCCGATAAAAAATAAAAAATTTAGTCGTTTTTATTTTTATTTTTTCAATGTGTTGCAGGTCGGATTTTGAAACTTTTTTTTTTAATGTAGGGAATGAAGAGTAAAATCATGTCAATTTTTGTCATAATAGTAGAAAAATCTCTTCACTACAAAATAATGTATTTAAAGGAAGATTCGATGATTAAAAATACAGTTTAGCATTTTAAAAAAAGAAAAAATTCCAATTAACATTAACATGTTTCTGATTTTTTAAGATTTTTCGGTCGCCTTTTGGTATTTAAAAACTGCAAAAATCAAAAAAACATTTTTTTAGCAGTAAGACCCCTCTGCATCGATGTAGAAAGCTGTAATTTTGCACAAAATTGTTTTTCTAAGTAAGGAACTTCGGAAAAAATCGGCGCCACAAAATTCGCTGGGGATCGATTCACCATTCTTATCCCGCTAAACCCTTTGTTTCATTTTTATCGTTTCTACTATTAGAGAGTTTAATTTAAGATAAATTTGTACGCTTTTCACAAGCCATGATGAATTTTCGATCGGAAAAATTAACATTTAGTCAGAGTCGATTTCTTTTGTCAAACGCAGATTTTTTCACAAAAAATTCGTATAATTTCCAATATTACATTGAAGTGTAAGCAGCGAAAATAGAATAAAATGAACATACTAGCATGATAAAATATGAGAATGAAAACTTTGCCTTCACGGAAAAAAGCTTGTTCGTGATGGAACGTAAATTGTAAAAGTCGTGGGTAAAAAAAAGTCGCAAATTCGTTTGAAATTTGTCAACACAGTTTTGCTCACTTGTACGTCATCCAAATTCGTGATTAAAAGTGTGTCACGAATGTGTCCAGCTCGTTCGGTCATCACCATTTTTGTCTCGACACCAGCTATATGCATCAAAGGCTGAACCTCCTTTTCCCAGATCTTCATGCCCTTTTTTTTACCACCGAAGGGATTGACGAAGAACATAATTTTTCTGGGTCGATGTGTCAAGCCTGAAACGAAAAAAAAAAGTTGGCATGACAATCGATTGCAAAAATTTTGTGCCAAAGATTTTGTATTTTTTCTTCACATTTCGCAAGGTAGATAAATGCAGTTGAGCGAAACGGGTTTTCACCGTCGAGCAGAACCGGTAATATTTTATTGATGATGAAAGAAGGGGAGAAACGAGATTCTCGAGACTCTAAGTAGCGGAAAATTCACTTTTCCATTCACTCTACGATAATGATATTCAAGTGAAAAAAAACATGGAATATTGCATGAGAATAGAGAGAACAAAATTATTACCAGAAGTGGATATTCGGAATTTTACATATAAGATAAAACATATTTTGGAGAGTCTCCAAAACGAATCAAGAATTAATAATTTTAGAATGACATATTTTTGTCCTTGACATATTTTCAAATATTCGAATAATTTTATATCTCAAAGTAGTTTCAAGGTCCATCCTTCATTAAAATAATTTAAATAATTACATGAAATCCGGAATAATTTTTTTGTCAATGTGCAATCATCGACACCGCTTCCAAATGTCTCAATAATTGTATTTTTTCCTCTTTTACTTGCATAATCTTTCATGCCGATAATATCGATATTATTTCATTTTTTAGCCCATAGATGAAATTCTTGAAACTCTAGATATCCAAAATTATTCTTTCACTAACTTTACTGTAATACTATATCACTATGATTTACTATTAATGATTTAGTATTATTTACAATTGATTATTTACTATAATTTATTACCAAAAGCGGGTAATCAGGATTTTACCTATAAAAAGAAACATATTTTGGAGTATCCAAAACGAATGAAGAATTAATAATTTTTCAATATCTTGAATGTCTTGAAGTATCACTTTGACATATTTTCAAATATTCGAATAATTTTATATCTCAAAGTAGCTTCAAGGTGCATCCTTCATTAAGATAATTTAATTAATTAAATGAAATGCAGAATAATTTTTTTTTCAATGTGCAATCATCGACATCGCTTCCAAATGTCTCAATAATTGTATTTTTTCCTCTTTTACTTGCACAATCTTTCATGCCGATAATATCGATATTATTTTATTTTTTAGCCCATAAATGAAATTCTTGAAACTCTAGATATTCAAAATTATTTTTTCACTAACTTTACTACTATAATATTATCTAATATATAAAAATCTCGTGTCACGGTGTTTGTGGTCGCACTCCTCCGAAACGGTTCAACCGATTATTATAAAAAATTTTATGTATATTTGGTTGGTATGAGAATAGGTCGTAAAGTTATTTCATACCGCTAAGTGATTAAGGTGTCCCTATGCACAACATTTGTTTATATTATGGCAGAACGACGTTTGCCGGGTTACCATAGCAACGGTTACCATAGCAACGGTTACCATAGCAACGGTTACCATAGCAACGGTTACCATAGCAACGGTTACCATAGTAATTGTTACCATCGTAACTATTACCATAGTAACTGTTACCATAGTAACTATTACCATAATAATTGTTACCATAGTAACTGTTACCATAGTAATAGTAACCATAGCAACGGTTACTATAGCAAGGGATACCATGCCAACGGTTACCATTACCACTATTGCTTAGCGTGGGTAGGTGTGGGTGGTAGCGAGTGCGAATTATTGTGGGGGTGGGTTTAGGTACTGTTGTTACATGGGTGGGTGTGGATGATGGTTTGGGCACCCTGAGTGGTTGTGAGGGTGAGGATGAGTGTCAGTTGTTACATGGGTGTGTTGCTTAGCTTGGGTATATGTGGGTGGTTGTGGGGATGGAGGGATGGGGATGAGTTGTTACATAGGTGTGTGTGGGTGTTATATTACATACAATCACTAGACTATAATTTTGAATTTATATTTATTACTAGCGAATCCGGCAAACGTTGTTCTGCCATAAAAATTATTTCTTATTCTATTCTAGAAATAATTTATATAGCAGAACAACGTTTGCCGGGTCAGCTAGTATTACTATAATTTACTATCAATAATTTAGTATTATTTACAGTTGATTATTTACTATAATTTATTACCAAAAGCGGATAATCAGGATTTTACGTATAAAAAGAAACATATTTTGGAGTATCCAAAAGGAATGAAGAATTAATAATTTTTTAATATCTTGAATGTCTTGAATGATTGTATAACTTTGACATGTTTCAAATATTCGAATAATTTTATATCCAAAGTAGCTTCAAAGTGCATCCTTTAATTTAATTAAATAAAATTCAGAATAATTTTGTGTTCCCTGTGCAAGAATCATTTCCGGATAGCGCAATTGTGTTTGTTTTTTTTGTTCGTTGAATCTTTCGTGGTGGTAATAACGATTTTATTTTTTTTGCTCTACGACGTTGAGCAGAAATAGCGTAAGGACACAGAGGTGGATGGTTAACGTTGCGGGGTCATCACGCGATTTATTAATAATGAACGACATGACGGCGGATGGAACAAGAAAAAAAAGGTGTAGGTGGAAAACGACAATCGAGAAGTGGAGAGGATATTACGAAACGCGTCTCGTTTAATGCACGTTCATTGCGGTGCGCCAAAGCAGAAGAGGAACAAAAGGAAGAGAGAGGACAACTCCTCAGAATGCTTCTTTGTATTTTCTCTAAAGGCAGAATATAATTGTTACGGTAATCGAGGAAATGTTCAAACAAACTATGTATTTGTTTAAAAAATATACTTAAACCGCGTTTAAAAAATTCAACAACATTTGGTTTGCCATAAACAACATTTATCAATAATAATATTGCCCAAAAGTTATTAATAAATTGTTTGGGAGAATAATTATTCAACAATTTTTCGGTAAGTTCTATTTTTTCTTGAACGAATCGATTGCGTCAACTTTTCCGAACGCATACGAATGTTTTCAGAATTTTCCCTCTATTCTGAAATTTCCATTTTGAAATGTTTAGAATTTTCATATATTTTCTGGCCCAGTGTCTTTGAAACTTTGCAAAGCTGACGATAAACCTGTATGCAAAAACATATGGGTCATTCCATGTCAAATCGGTGAAATCAGTTTTCGTTTGCAATAAAACAAAGTTCTACCAAAGGAAAAAAAATTAAAATTTTTTTTTTTCGAAAGTTTTGCAAAATTCAAAATTTCACAATTTTTCAAATCTGTCAAGTTTATTTTTTCAATATCTTGAAAACTATTATAGTTATGAAAAATCGTTCTGTATTCGTTTGAAAGAGTATACTTGGGGCCACGAAAAAAAAATATTCCGATAAAAAATTTTGAAAAATGATGAATTTGGAGAAATTTGGATTTTTTAAAATCGTAAAAATCCAAGTTCCATATTTTATTTTTGGTTTAATTTTTTTAATATAATACCTTGTACTGATCTTCGAAAATCCTGAAATTTTGAGCGAGGTGTTTTTTTTTGTTTCAAAAACATAAATTTTTGAATTTTGGTAAACATTTTTTTCAATTGTCATTAATTGAAATTTGTACTGCTCAAAATTACAGAATTACATGATTGCTCAACTTTACTTAACTTAGAGGAAAAACAAAAAAAAAAAATTTTTACCAAAATTCAAAAATTTTTATTTTTGAAACAAAAACACACCATCCTGAAAATTTCAGGATCTTTTAAGATTAGTACAAGGTATTAAATAAAAAAAATTTAACCAAAAATTTAATGTTTATCGTCGATTTGCACGATTTTTAAAAATTCAAAAATTTACATTTTTGAAGAAAAAAATCACCTCTCTGAAACTTTCAGGATCTTTTAAGATCAGTATAAGGTATTATATAAACAAAAATTAACCAAAAATAAAATATGGAACTTGGATTTTAACGATTTTTGAAAATTCCAAATTTTCCAAATTCATCATTTTTCAAAAAAAAAATTTCGGAATATTTTTTTTTCGTGGCCCCATTTATACTCTTCAAAACGAATTCAGAACGATTTTTCACAACTATAATAGTATTCGAGATATTTGAAAAATAAACTTGAAAGATTTGAAAAATTGTGAAATTTTAAATTTTTGATAGCTTTTGAAAAAAAAAAATTCAATTTTTTATCATTCGGTAGAACTCTGTTTTATTGAAAACGGAAACTTTTGACCAAATTTCATCGAAATTGAAAGGGTTCGATTCCAACTCTTGGTCGATTCGCCGTGGAGTGACCCATATACAAAATTGGCAATTTTTTGTTTGTGTTTCGGAATATATTTTATAATATTTCAAAATAGAGAGTAACTGCTGAAAAAAAATCATATGTGTTCAGAAAAATTGACGCATTCGACTTGTTTAAAGAAAAAGAACTTACCGAAAAATTGTTGAATAATTATTTGTTTTAACAATTCATTAAGAACTTTTGGGCAATATTATTATTATTGTTATTGTTGTTTCTGGCATGCCTGAATTTTCCTGATTTTTTCAGATTTTTATTGTATCACAAAGTACGGACATTTCAAGCAGATAAGGCGATATATCCTTAATTATCTACCTCTTCTCCGAATTTATAGATAATTATTTTTATTTTTGGACATTCGAATAAATAAATAAATTAATTAATGCAATAAAGTAGAGCTTTTCCTATTCAAACGATTTACAAAAAATCAATTTTTTGAGGATCGATTTTCATTGAGAATTTTGAGACTTGTAGATCATAGACTCAACAATGCCATTGGATTTATCCCGATATCGAAATTATTATCACCACCCGAGAATTTTGAAAATCAGGAAGTATTAATTTTGAAGAACGCTTACAAAAATTTCAGCTATTTTTTTTCATTCTAAACAGAACTTCAAGGGCTTGCGATCAAAAATTTCGCAGGAACATAAAAAACCGACTAGTTTCTCGAGAATTTTATAATTTTACCACTCCAAAATTTTGTGAAACCTAAAAAAATCTTTGCCCTCAACCGTTTCAAGAAAAATTAATTTTTAAACATTTCAACGAGTCATAACTTTCCTTTGAATTTACCGGAAGTTAAAAAAAAATCCTCAACTCCGAAAATCCCACTTGAAATTCTACTTTTTTTTTTTAGTCATGGTGGCTCAAATTGAATAGAGAAAAAAATGCTTGTGCAAAAAAATTTATAAAATCCGAGGTTTTATAAAAATGAAAAAAATTATAAATAATCGTAATTCGATGAATCAGACGACATTTCGTAGCTCGGACGATTTTAAAAACACAATTCAGGGCACTTATGGTGGATCAATCAATTTTTCCTGTAATAATGAAACATTTTGGATTATTAAAAAAAATGTATTTTTCCCAGTTACTATTTTAAACTTCCGTAGTTTATTATATTTATTAGAAAATAAATATTAAAAACATTAGCCTCGTAAAGACCTTCTCAAAGAATGGTGTGTAAGTAAAACTCGAAATTATTATTGGAAACATTAATTTTGAAAAAAAAATGTTATTTACGTTTTTCCCAGTGCTTTTAAAATTTATCATGTTTTTTACATGTCTGCGTGGTCTTTTAAAGTTTTCGGACTCACC
This sequence comes from Alloplasta piceator, assembly GCA_946863875.1. Taxonomy (NCBI): domain Eukaryota; kingdom Metazoa; phylum Arthropoda; class Insecta; order Hymenoptera; family Ichneumonidae; genus Alloplasta; species Alloplasta piceator. Next base: position 18,057,454 of record OX333080.1, on the reverse strand, counting down.
GTACAAATAATTTTTGATGGTTTTGACCCACGAGGCAATTTGTCGCGAATCTGTGTGGCTCATAGTGACACTCTGATGACTCCATTTATTTTTTGCACCTCGTGCCGCATAATGTAGAACGAAACTGGTCGACGTTGTTGAATTTACAGACGGCGAAGACGGTGACGTCGAGGATTCTTTATCACTCGGTGGAATTTTCGTTCCTGCGGGTATCCAGTCATCGCCATAACGAACCGCAAGTACGTCAGTAAGAGGTAGAGTCCATCTGGCTATTTTGCAAAAAAAAACCTTGTATATTAAAAAACATTTGCAATTTTTAATTTTCAAACTGCTTCCTCATCCTCCTTTCTTTTATTCGCGGAGAGGACTCTATTCTACACATTTTTATTCTACACGTAAAATATTCTACAGAAAAGTTTCTACACAAGAGGATTTGCAAACTTCTCTTATGTAAAATAATATTCCTTGCCACTTTTCTTGTGTAGAATAATTTGTGTAAAATAATTTGTGGAGAAACTTTTGTGTAGAATAAAAATGTGTAGAAGAGAATCCTCCCCCAAGAGAAATGGCAAACTGCTGATGTTTAGAATAATATTCCTTGTCATTTCTCTTGTGTAGAATAATTTGTGTAGAAAATGTCATGTGTAGAATAAAAATGTGTAGAATATAGTCCTCCCCGTGTAGAATAATGTTGTGTAGAATAATATTCGCTGTAACTTCTCTTGTGTAGAATGAAAATGTGTAGAATATAGTCCTTCCCGTGTAGAATAATGTTGTGTAGAATAAGATTCCTTGTAACTTCTTTTGTGTAGAATAATTTGTGTAAAAAATGTCATGTGTAGAATAAAAATGTGTAGAATATAGTTCTCCCCGTGTAGAATAATATTGTGTAAAATAATATTCCTTGTCATTTCTCTTGTGTAGAATAATTTGTGTAGAATATAGTCCTCCTCGTGTAGAATAATGTTGTGTAAAATAATATTCCTTATCATTTCTCTTGTGTAGAATAATTTGTGTAGAAATTTCATGTGTAGAATAAAAATGTGCAGAATATAGTCCTCCCCGTGTAGAAAATGTCATGTGTAGAACAAAAAATTGTAGAATATAGTCCTCCCCGTGCAGAATAATTTTGTTTATAATAATATTTCTTGCCACTTTTCTTTTGAAGAATCCTCCCCTTCATTCACGAACTTATCTCTCCAGGCATAGTAAATCTCGATTTTGGCTACTTTATAGATAAAACTTCGTAAACAGAAAAAAAATGTCAAAGCAAAGTATCACATTTTGCTTTAACTAAAAAAATGTAATTTATAAAATCAAGAATTTGAATGTTTTGAATTTTTTGAAAATTTCCAAATTTCATTAACTTTGAAGCTCTGAATAAATTTCAATTTTATCAGTAATTCTAACATAACTGAAAAATATCAGTAACTCTAACAATCCTCATCACCTGGTACACGCGTAAAAAAATAATTAAGCTCAATAGTTACAAATTTTTAAAGAAAAGCATAACGGAATTTTTTCGAAAGTTATAATTTTTTTTCAAGTGCACATCACGAGACATTTTTTCCAAATTTAATCCAAACCATCTTTATCATCTAGAGCATTCGTGAAATAAATTTGAGCTCCATAGGTACAAATTTACAAAAGTTAGAGCAATCACAAACATTTTTAAAAGTTTCAAGATTTCTTTCAAACTGAATCTCGGGGGTACATTTACAGTTCTACCATTTATTTCTCTCATAAATATCTCTTTACCACTGGACAATTTTCCTATTTCACAAACCTACAAGATTACAGGTCTCTCCGGCTCGTCAACTCGGCCGATCACTTATCGACGTTGGAGCTCGCTTGAATAGACATAGTAATCCTGCAGTCGGTAAGTAAGGGATCGCAGGAATAAAAACGCGGAAACTTGTAATCTGATAGGCATTGTAAAATATGATGCTGAATTTGCATAGTTTTAATGCAACGATAATAGTCTATTTTTTGATAAAAGTAATTCATTTTAAGAAATTTTCAAAGGGAAAAGGCGTTAAAAAGTATTTTGGACTCTTTATCCAAGAACTTGGGATTTTCAATGCACAAACAAAATGTGCATCTCACTACAAGATGAATTTTAAAAAATTATTTTATTTTATAGAGAAATAAATAATGGAGTCAAAGTGCTAGCAGCTACAAAAAAAAGAAGCCTCCACAACCTTTTTTTTACTCCCATAAAAATGTCTAAAAATCAATTTTCACTACAATAAAACTTCCTCTATAAAAAAAAAACAAAACATACTCGATTACGACTATTTATTGATTAGAATTTATTAATATTGGTATGGGCAAAAAAAATAAATACAGAAAAAGATAAAGACGTCATGAGAGACCCGCGGAAGCGAAACGTCTGCTTTTTATGAAGTTTTTTTTGCCTTCTGAACGAACCCATTTTTCCCACTCACGCTGTCTTTGAGAACGTGCCTAACATAATATAAGGGGATCTTGCCTTGTGATCGACGTCGACGTTGAATTATAAATTGTTTACTTTCAGTATATACGAGCCATACAGCTGTTGTCGTTTCCGAATAATTCAAAGAGATAACTCGTTCGCCATAAACGTTTATTATCATTCTGAAAATAATCAATCAAGAAAATAATCCAAACATTTATATTTCTGAGTCTTTTCTACTCCACTTTATCGTGAAAATTATAAAGTTGTAAATGATAGAAATAAATTATACTTTTTTGCGGGGGCGTGTAAATGATTCTAAAAGTCGAATAGTTTATACTTTTCGAATAATTCGATGAATTTTCGAGATATTCCAAATATCGAATAGATTTTCGAACCTTTCAGTGATTGTTCGAATTATTGCAATCTTTTATTGATTTTTTGAAAATTAATTCCTATTGTATTTTCAAAAAATATTCAAACCAAGTTATTTTCTTAAAATGAACATTCTTTTTCGATGATTTTGTTGAATATATTTCATAATATTGATTTATATTGATTAATATTGATTGATTAATTGGAATGTATTTTTTTAAATAACATACTTGTCACTTAACGCCTTATATGAATTATTATGACGAATAAAATTGAATTTAAAAAAAGCTAATGTAAAAATGGGAATTTTGAATTTTTTGAATTTTGGTAAACAACAATTTTGTTTACCTCTTAGTTAAGTAACGTTGAGCGATCATGTAATTACACTGCTCAAAATTACAAAATTACATGATTACTCAACTTTATTTAACTTAGAGGTGAAACAAAATTTTTTTACCAAAATTCAAAAATTCACATTTTTGAAAAAACAAAAAACACATTTCTGAAAATTCGAGGATCTTTTAAGATCAGTACAAGGTATTATTTAAAAAAAATGAACCAAAAATATGCTGATCGTGGATTTTGACGATTTTAAAAAATTCATTCTCCAAATTCATCATTTTTCAAATATTTTGTTCGGAATATTTTTTTTTCGTAGCCCCAAGTATACTCTCCAAGTCGAACCCGATTTTTTCGTAACTATAATAGTTTTCGAGATATTTAAAAAAAATAAACTTGAAACATTTAAAAAATTGTAAAATTTCGAGTTATCAAAAGAAAAAAATTTCCTTTGGTAGCACTTTGTTTTATGAGAAAAGTAAACTTCTGGCCAAATTTCATGGAAGTTGAAAGGGGTCGATTCTAACTATTGATCGGTCTAACATGGAATGACCCATATATTATAATAAATAATAATATATAATGAAATATTCGCATTTTTTCGCAGAAAATTGAATTGTGGGCAAAGAATTGAAAATTTTGGAACAAAAATTCGTAATAATTGACCTTTTGATCGAATGCAGCAATTCGATGTGATTGGCTTTGATTCCGCAATTTTCATGCATACTTTTTCATAATTTTTTGTTTCATCATTATGAGACACGGAATGACTGCCTAAGGCCATAAAATTGTAATTTTTCTTTTTTTTCTTCAAAATGCTGACGCATTCACGGAGTCTTGCAACGACGAAGTGATTTCTTTCAAGATTGTATAGCGACGTGAGAACATTAATTTTTTCGTTTTTGGGATATATTCGAGGAGAAAAGACCGGACGAGAGCGCGTGACGAAAAACTTAAGACCAAAATTATCATTTTCAAAAAATATACGCCACCCGTCGTCCTCGTCGATTCCGGTTAATTATCATAAATTGTCGAGGAGAATGCCAATCACGTTTTAACTTCGAGGTCACGGGGAAAGGTTCACGAACTTAAAGGTGTGTCCGTTCACGTATCGAGTCTAGATCGACGTTTTCTTTTTTAAAAATTTTTTTTAGTGTTGTCAGCGGAGACAATGCTTGGGACAAATACCGTCACTTTCAGCCCTTAAAAAAAAATAATAAAAAAAAATGATTGAAAAGTATTTTTTACTGATATATATGGGGCATTCCAAGTGAAACCCACGAGTGGTCTCCCGCACCCCCTACAATTTTTGTTGATTTTTTTTGCTTCTATGTCACCCCACACCCGGAAAAAAGATCTAGTACATTTAACTAAATCCTAGTCTAGCCAAATAAATTTTTTTAGTTGTAGGCCGGCCTAATACAACTCCATTTATGTCAACGAAATTTTTTTTTTTTTAATGACCTACTAGGAAAATATATTGCGATCTAATAAATTTTTATTTAATATTAATAAATATTATTTCAAACTGAACAAATACGTATTTAAATGGAATAATTTTTTTTAAATATTTACACAATATATATATTTAAACATTTCAATCTTTGAATGTATAGCTTCACATATGAAGTCTACAATTTCATAAAGCTTCCTCTTTTCTTTAACGGAAGGGAAGAGAAAAAAGACCCTTTTTTATGGGAATCCTTTTCATGGATTCGACCATCTTGCGATTTGCGGCAAAGTTCAATGTATTAAATATCCATACAGTGTTGCCAGCCTGAAATTTCTCGTCGTACTAGATGGCGCCACAAAACGTACCAGAATCTTAACTTTCATACCAGAAATCAAATTAGTTGATTTTTTTATATAAAACGAAATGATAATGATAATAACGACAAACGACGTCGCAACAAGAAGAATGGCGTCTCGACAGTTTTTTTTTGCGCACTCGCGTCGATTAACACGGATCGAGATCACTTTTATTTCCGACCGGTTGAGATAGCGTAGAAATGTCTGGGAAATACTGAATCGAAAGGCACATCCCAAATTTTTTTATATTATATTCTATTAGATAATGATAAAAAAATATATTAGCTCGAGGGAGGCTGACATTTTTTTTCAAGGATTAATCATTTTTTTTTGCAGAACAAAGGAATTTAACTACTAGAATATATATCCTCGTCGCCGAATTTCTGTCGTTTTTTTGGGTTTGATGTACAAAAAAAGTTATAAAAAGTTTATAATTTTTTTTATCAAACCCAAAAAAATGACATCAATTCTGCAACGCGGATATCTATTCTAGAAACTATAAAAAAGTTGGCGAAAACTGCTAAAGATAAAGAATATTATGATATTAATTAAAGAAGAATTTTTTTCAAATAATTCCCAAGCGATTTCCAGCTGGAAGCCCGATTCGCAATATTTAACTTTACTCTGTACGTCGCCCTAGTTCTTTTATATATGCTTTATGGCGAGCAGAAGACTACTAGCGCCACGCGTGACGAAATTTGACGTCAAAAAACCAGGGGGGTGACACACAGCTCGCTGAGCCGTACCCAAATTACGGCTGATGTTTAGTTCGACAATTGACCAACCAGCAGCGCCACTAATCATGTGTGCGGTTGCGGGCAAGAAGACTAGACTAGAATGCATACAAGAAGACTATAGTATTCTAGACTTCTTGTGTGCGGGGCAGCGCACAAGATTAGTGGCGCCGCGTATAGGCCAGCAACCTATCGAAAAATACAGACTGTCAGGCGTACCGTTCCACCGTATACCAATAGCATTGGTGTGTCACCCCCCTGAAAAAGACGGACACTTTGCTTTTTGACTCTAGTGGATTTCTCCTCTGGATTAGAGATGATGAACATTACTAGATCGATGAAAGACGTACTAGCGTACTCGATTCTCCTAAATCGTACGAGATCTAGTACAATTGTACTAGACTGGCAAACACTGATCCATACTGAAAAATAAGGACATCAAACATAGACGAGCTTGGAAAGGATATAGGCGTCGAGCGGCAGGTTCGCTTGTGCGAGAGGTAGCCACCTGGCGGATTTTTGGGGTACTGATAAATCTGCAGATATAATCGGATGAGATTACGGGTGAATAGGTATTTAGTAACAACGAACAGCATTTTTCTTCAATGCCTGTTTCTCGATGACAGAGAATTCAAATAATTCAAATAAATAAATATAGTGGAAGTAAATATCGCCCAAAATTGGATGGAAAGAAAATTTTCTTTAAAGTAACTAAAAAATAATCAAATAAACGATTATAGTACCTACGACTAGATTTTTTGCTTCCTCATAAAGGAAGCTTTGTTTTCGTGAAAAAAATTTTTTTCGCTTCGAGATACCAAGCTAAAATTTGGCACACTTGTCGAGCACGAATTGCTCTTCATAATGAAAAAAATTTTGTTTTCATTATAACGGGTGTTGCGATTTTATCGACTTTTTTCGTTTTTGCAAGAATGGCGTAAACGCTCTAACCTCTGCAATTTTCAAGATATTGCACCCAAACTTTGTACAGAATTAGTATAGCTATTAAGGTTGTTTGGTATTGAATTTGGCGAAAATCCATCGAGGGATTAAAATTTTATGGAATTTTTGAATTTTTTGATAAATAGCCTAAACGCTCTAACTTGTGCAATTTTTAAGATATTGTACTGAAACTTTACACAGAGCTAATGTAGCTATCGAGGTTGTTCGCTATTAAATTTGGCAAAAATCCATCGAGGGATTAAAATTTTATGAAATTTTTAATTTTTTGCAAAATAGCGTAAACGCTCTGACTTGTGCAATTTTTAAGATATTGCACTGAAACTTTACACAGTGCTAATATAGCTATCGAGGATGTTCGTTATTAAATTTGGCGAAAATCGATCGGATGCTTAAATTCTTATCAAATTTTCAATTTTTATAAAAGAAGCGTAAACGCTATAACGTTTGAAATTTTTTAGATATTGCAATGAAATTTTGTGAAGAGCTAGTATAGCTATCAATGTTATTCACTATCAAATTTGGCGAAAATCGATCGAATTTGCACATTGATTACTAATATTTTTCAATAATTAACAAAGCTTCCTTTATGAGGAAGCCAAATTTGATCGCCATACTGTGTGTTAAAGGAAGCTATGTGAACTATGGATAAAGATCAGGAAGCAATGTGCAAATTTCAATTTGCAGGGGTTTTTCTGGGTGCAAATAAGCCCTGATTTTTCCAGATTTTTTCCTCCCTCCTTGTCGCCCCGCCATGTGTTTTTTTTTGTTGACGCAAGAGGAAACATTAAAAACGACTTTTTTTTGAATGGATGATTTTTTTTTTTACAAATTCCGCACTTAAAAAAAGTAATTTAGATCACTCAGTATAATAATAGACGCTTTTACGTCCGCAAGCGGACGTGAAAACGTCCATATTGCACCTCGTGATATAAAATATCGTACATCACTCGGAGTAAAAACATTTTCTGACTCGTGTGATTGCAGGACTCGCCTCGTCCTGCAAACTCACACTCGTCAGAAAATGTTGTTATGTCCTCGTGATGTAATGTACTATTTTTTTATGATTAGAAAGTGGGCCGAAGCCTGTCAATATTTTTTTTATCAAATTTTATTTTTCGAAAAATAACAAATTTGGAAATTTGGAAATTTTAATCATCACATCGAATAGTAAAAAAAAAGAAAAAAGAAACGCGTCTTGCAAAAATGTCATATCTTACTTAGTTTCATATAAAATCCAAAAAATTGACTTTTCGAAAAATAAAGATTGATAAAAAAAATATTTGCGGGCTTCGGCCGACTTTCTAATCATGAAAAAAGTTACGGTTTTTAGGAGCAGAATTTGTAAAAAAAATCATTAATTTAAACAAGGTCGTTTTTCATGTTTTCTCTTGCATCAACAATAAAAAACAAGTGACGTACAGTGGGGCCAAATCCCAAAAAGCAGGCCAAAAGTCGAAAACGTTACAAATTCGGCTGAAAGTCAGTACTCGGGGGTTTTTAGGGTCGCTGATTACGAATCCGAAGTCAAAATTGGAAATAAAAACAAAATGGCGGATTTGAAGTCCCAAAAAGCTGACAAAAAGTCGAAAGCGTTATAAATTCGGCTGAAAGTCAGTACTCGGGGGTTTTTGGGGTCGCTGACTATGAATCCGAAGTCAAAATTGGAAATAAAAACAAAATGGCGGATTTGAAGTCCCAAAAAGCTGGCAAAAAGTCGAAAGCGTTATAAATTCGGCTGAAAGTCAGTACTCGGGGGTTTTTGGGGTCGCTGACTATGAATCTGAAGTCAACATTTGAAATAATAACAAAATGGCGGATTTGAAGTCTCAAAAAGCCCGCAAAAAGTCGAAAGCGTCATAAATTCGGCTGAAAGTCAGTACTCGGAGGTTTTCGGGGTTGCTGATTATGAATCCGCAGTCAAAATTTGAAATAAAAACAAAATGACGGATTTAAATTCCCAAAAAGCTGGAAAATAGTCGAAAGCGTTATAAATTCGGCCGAAAGTCGGTACTCGGGGGTTTTCGGAGGCGTTGATTACGAATCCAAAGTTAAAATTTGAAATAAAAACAAAACAGCGCATTTGACATAAATCACTTTTATAGAGAATGTACAAAATATATTCATATGTGATATATAATAGCATAAACATACAATCAGTCGATTAAAAGTTCAGAGATCGTCATCTGAAGAATCAGATGATGCACAATCAGTTGATTCATCCATTAAATCACTGAAACTTCCTGTACTTGCTGGTATACGTGGCGCAAGTAACAATGAAAGTGCTTCTGGAAGGAACGACTTTGTATTTTTTCGAGGTAATTCGCGCAAACTCGAAATAAAGGGATCGGATATTAATAATAACCGTAAAAAAATGTCCTCCATTGTTTTGGCTCGGGAACACTTTCTTGCAAAATCTTCATGAAACTTTTTAATGTACTTATTAGTAGACTCTTGGGCGTCTTCAGACATCTGCCCTATCGGCAATATTGCTGAGTTTATTACTTCTGCACCATGAATCAATATCTTGTGTACCGAAGTTGGCATGTAGAACCACGGATATGATTGCACAAAGTTCCGAGCTGTCTGTAAGGCGTAATCTTGGAATTTTAGGAAATCGATTTCATGGCCACTCGAAATTGTCTGCAATATCACATGGAATCGCTTAATCAAGTCCTCATCTATCCCTGTTATCGCAGCAGAAATGCTTGAGTTTTCGAAAAATCTTCGAGCAGTATTTCCATCATTCGAGCTACCGAAACCAGGCTTTGGTTGATCGACTATCAGACCTAATTCCATACGGAAACCTTTCTGTATGTTGGTTTTTCGGATATTTACTTGTTCCTTCTCGTTATCACTACGCGCTTGCCACTTTTTAATTCCAAGCTTATATGCTATATGCAAACAGCATTCGAAAAATCGTATCCATGCATGCAAAGTTGACAATCCAAACTGTAGATGATCTTCGGAGACTTCCTTTTTTAGAATTGCGTCGATATTGTTGAAGTCTTTTGAAGTTGCTTTGCATAAATAGCATCGTTGAGCAGACTTATTATGCGTGATAACGTTACAAACTTTACCGTCTATCATCGTGAATAGTCTGAAAGAAACTCTTATTCCTTTTCCATCTACGATCTTTTCGAAAGGCATAAGATTCTTCTCTTGCTGTTGAATATACTCCATTTCTTCACGAGTGGCTTCAGAACTCTCGTGAAAAAGTTGGATCCTGATTGGTCTACAAAAACGAGGAGATGACGGCCTCGGATTTTTCCATACAACAAGCTTTGCGTTTGTTCCTTGGTCGTCAGATACAAGCTACAGTGGAACGATTGATGTGAAAAAAATATTAGCATCGGACTTGCTTCCATCATCATTGGTGAACTTTTGTTTGTACGTACTTTGACCGGAAGTGCCATCGCAGCCCCACTTAGAAATTAAAATCAAGCTGCAAACATTTTCAGCCGACAAACTTTTGATAACATCCATCTGTGTCAATAATATTCTATCAGCTGTGTGATGCAGCAAAGCTTGCAATTTTACCTCAGCACTACATTCATTAACAGAAATATCTGACTTAGGCGGATAACATTTGAGCTTGGCTTTATATGGCAATTTATACGGTGGAAATAAATCACAGCTCTGCTCTTTGCTTCTATTCCGAAGCTGCTGATATTGCCATTTCGATCATTTTAGTTCGACTATGAGCGACAAAGAAGCATCCGCAGATAAAGTCGTTTCTCGAATGGTATCTATGGACTCCTTATACTTCTTAGCTCGAGATGGGCTCCCCAGTCCCACATCACGGACAATTTTGGCAGCATCTGATTTCCCGGATGATCGAAGGCTCATTTGAGTGGCATACGTTAATTCGTCCGTAGTATTTCTTGTGCGTAATTCTTCAGTCCTCCTTCGCTTTGTCCGGTCACTAGACTCTACAAATTCTGAAGAAGGCCGACCCAAATTAGCAGATTTTTCCGAAGATTTTTTTGATTCTTCGAAAGAAACAAACACGCTCAACCACTCAGAATATTGTTGCAGAAATCTCTCTTAATGTCTTGATGCGTGCTGCCACTTTTTATGCAAAAGGTGCAACAACTTGCGGAGGGCAGTTTTTGCATTGTCTGATAGAGCGAAGGGGCGTTGCAATTTTGTGGACACAAAACTTTCGATTATTGCATACGTTTCAGGCACTCCTCCACTCAGGTGACCATTCGTGATCGAAAAAATTTCCTTCTTTGTTAAGCCACATCCTCCACGTTCATCAGCGACTAATTCTGAAATTGAAAAATATAATATCTATATAGATGGATAATTCCATATTCAACCTCGTTTCTATTATTTATTTGTAATATTATTTGAAAATAAAAATAAAATATGCATAAAAAAGAATTATGGTCCATAGAACTCAATACATTAAACTCTCTGATATTCTCTCCCCTCTGGGGCTTAACCATATAACTAAGAGGCATATGAGGGATTTTCTGTCAACTCAGCCACAGGTTTCGGTAGAAAAAAAAATTAATTCGTGTGGTTTCATTTTTTTACCCTAGAACCTCGATCCGTGTCACTCTAGTGATCTTTTCGCGATATCGTCAGATATACTGAAAGACTAATTTTTTCAGTCAAAAAAAGTGGCCTTTTTTGAATAAAAAAATAATCATTCTATTTTTTGGTAAAAAATCAGCGTTACCGGAACGTAAAAACTATTTCAAATATTCCGCTCGAATGCTAACACAAAACTACAACTTTTATGTGCAGACATTTTTTTTCAATTACTTCAAATTTCCGAGATATGTTCATTTGGAAAGAAAACGGCGATTTGTAAAATTTTTAATTTAAAAATGTGAAGAAATTCACAAATTAGTAGCACTTTAATATAATTAATTATGGGGCACATCTGAGATGGTCGAAAAAAAGTGGCTGAGTTGACAGAGAATCCCTCATATATAGATATAGCGCTCTTCAACTCGACCGACCGCGACACGCTGCTTGGATGGGTGCCAATGTATTTCAGTGTACAATGAAGACCGCAATAAAATTCAAGAAAAAGATTCAATTCAAGAAAGACATTCCGCGTCGTTAATGTACGAAATTCAGAAAACTATGTTTTATATTGCAAAAACTCGTAGCAATGACACGCGCGCAGCTAAGCGCAGCCATTTTCGATGTTTTCTATTCAATAATACATCCATCTACAACATGTGATAGGTCAGCTCGTGGAACACTGTGGAACTTATCAACTTTTCTCTACGTTTTTAGAATTTTCACTTGTAATTTTCCGTGAATTTTCGTACAAATGATTCATTTATTATTATCGCATGAACTATTATTATCAATTTTCAGTTACGCAATGATTTTCTACTCACTTTCAGCTGTTGATTCCATTCGAAAAAATTCGAATCGGATATATTGTAAAGTTTTGGCGTCCTGTTCAATACAGCCTTGAAATGGTCATTTACTGCACGACGCGTCGAGCTCGCTCGAGGGCTCCCTTTCAACTGCCGTACAAAAGCAGGTATAAGGGCTAGGGCCCGCTGATGCCAAGAATTTGACCTTCGGACTCTTCCCCCACCTAACCCACGACTAAAAATTACCGAAACTTAAACTTTATTTTTCGACTTTTGGCCAGCTTTTTGGGATTTGGCCCCACTGTGTGACGGGGCAACAAGGAGGAATTTGGGAAAAGTCAGGACTCATTTGAGGTGACGAAGAAGCTAAAAAAAAATGAGCGACAAAAATTGTAGGGGATGAGGGAGATCACTCGCTGGTTTCACTTGGAATGCCCCATATACAAATTTCGAAATTAATGAGTCGTGTAATTGGAGTTATTGAATTTTTCGTTTTATTATTGCGTTGAATTTCTTTAAATTTAATATTTTTAATAGTAATAATTTTTATGTAATTTAAATGTATTGAGTAAAAAATTATGATCTGTGGAATGAAAGATATACAAATTTATTCTACATTTATGTTTCGTAAAAAACTTGTTTAAAAAAGTTGTGCAAATAAAACTCTATTGATTGGTTTTCTACATCTATGGTTTTTTTTAAATTTAATAAAGTACCAAAATTTAATTTTAATTTAGTTCAATAAAGTACAATAAAATACTAAGATTTTTTTGAATATTTTTGTACACTTTTTGAAATTGAAAGTAGTGCACATTTAGGTAAATCTAGATTAAACAGTTCTTGCTTAATGCAGCAAAATGTAAATAACGATTTTATAGACAAATAAATCATTTTACATCATAATAAATAAATCATTTTAAATTGGTAATTTTGGTTTGATCTAGATGATTTTATTTGGCTTCTTGATTATTAATTTATGAATTAAAACAAAATCGTGATAATATTCCTTATTAACAAATTACAACCATTTTTTTAATGAAAAAAGAACTACGACTGTAGCAAACCTCTTTTGTTTAAGAATGCAAATAAATAAAAAAAACTCCGTAAATTCTTGAAATAAATTTCAATGAACTGAAATAGCCGGCTAAGTAGGCCGAACTCAGATGACGCCGGTAAAATAGTGAGAATTTTCGCGACGCGCGCCACCGCTAGATGGCAGGGTATGAAAATCCGATCCCGTTATCCGTTTAGTGATATATCTATATATGCTCATAGCTATATGTATAAGCACATAAATATAGCTCTATTCATCGGCATTTACTATACAATTTTCGAACAAATGCCATATCTGCAATTTGTCACGTACAGCAACTTTGAAGTGCCCAGTATCTGCGTTTTTCTTTGCTCTAGAGCCTAAAACTGAGAATATTCGCGATTGAAGACTGCAAACATCGGGAAATCTATTTCTGCATTACAGATTCCACCTGATAATAAAACTGTATTTTTTTTTGCGCTATCGACATTTTCTGAGTTTTAGGCCCTAGAATACTATTACTGTATAATGACATCCTAAATTTTCAGCCCATTTGGTTGAATAATTTGGAAATGGTATTTGTTCGAAAATTCGAGTCTGCAACGATGGTAATACGCAGGTCTTTCACATCCTCTTAAGAGGAGGCTAAAGGCGACATTCGGACCTCTCTCTCGCTCTCACACGATCCCTATCATCCTTTTTCTCTCTCGCACTCGCATGAAAAATGTCGGTATTTAGCCTCCTCTTAAGAGGAAGCTAAATACCATTTTTATTCAATCCCTACATTATCGACGTATCATCGTCGTCCGGTCTTTCTCCGATAACCGTGAATGAAAATTAATTACATTTTGACAATTAAGAGGGGGATAAATTAATTAACAATTAATTGTCAGTTGAGAGGCTAAAATGCGTTACAGCTAATGCCAACGAACTCATTCGAGCCCCCTAAATATTATAGGTTGATCGTCAGAATCCATGGTGCTGCCCTCACTCGCACGTCTGTGAACTACATTTCGCCATTTCGTTTTTCAATAAAACTACAATTTATCGATATTTATCTCTTGATGCGCCATCCAAACTTACGGCATGTCATTTTTATAAAATAATGTCGAAAACGTCTCGATATCTGTATCGTGGCGTTCTTCATGGAGCCTCACTCTTGGTTTTACCCGAAATGCAGTAAAAGTTTAATAATTTAAATTTTTCAATTACAGTTTCTTGGGGGTAAATGAATGTACTTTTTTTTTTGTTTTTCGAAAAAATTTTAGTGAGGCTCCATTCCTGCCATTGTTCCGATGATGTTGTTAAAATTTTATTCAATTCCATCCATTTGTATAAGAGCAAGTTTGGATGGCAATTTCGAGGTGTTAGTGTCGGTATTTAGCCTCCTCTTAAATGCAACGCGTCGCGTCTTGCGATTACCGGACGCTGCCAAGTAGCCGAAAACGGGGATAAACTATCATAGAAAAGCTTGTGGTTCATGCTTTTGTGGTAAAGTTTTCGATAAAACTGACAAGGAAACTCTACTGCGCTCGATAATAACTGTACGGATTTTTTTTTGTAGTTGTCATGACATCGAAAACAAAAAGAATGTGCAAAAAAAGTGTATTTTATTTTTTTTAACTATGCTCCACCTCTTCGATCGACTTGGCAAAATTATATGTTATAGAAAGAGGTCCGATTATTTAATACAAAAAAAAACTGGTAATTGTATTTCGTGAGCGAGTAACCGAAAAAAAATCACGAAAACTAAATTAATTTTTTCGGGTAGTTCCGTTCGTGGGATTGGGTTCTTTATTTTTTCTGTAAATGGCCTTAAATATATTAACAACATATATTTTTTTCATGAAAATCGGTTTAATAGATCCTAAGAAAAAAAATCTTCTCCAAAAATACAAGTTGTATTTTTATGTTTTTTTTCTAGTTCAGCTACATGGTTGAAATTTGGGGTGAGTTTGTAATCCATCAAACGCAACTTTTGGCCAAAATTTGGAACGAATGCGCATGGGGGCCGTTCACCCCTACTCAGCCGGCTATGGCCTTATATATGAAAAAAATGTCTATTTAATTACAACAATTATTAATGTTTTTTCAAACTGAAAATTTCGTCCCCCAAGAGGAAAATTAATTCAATTGTTTTGGATAAATAATAAATTATCACAAGCATGATACATTTTTGTCAACAAATTTTGCACACAAATTCAGAATGTAACTTCGATAATTAATACTTTTTTCAAGCATCAATTTTGCCTCTAAGAACAAAAGGCCAATAATCGGAATTTCGTTTGCATTTTAGGAAAAAAAAATTAATGTAAAAATATCTTTGCAAATATAATCACCAAGCTATCAATATAATCGTTTGGAAAATCGATAACAAAGAAATGAGCGAAGGAAAGATATCGCTTTGTGAAAGAAGGCTCCTCAAAAAGGTGAAGGACGACATGGGCTAAAATGAATCTATTGAATTTTCAATCTTGCATCATTTTCGAACTATAAAAAAATGCATCATAAATCATACAATGTTTTAAATCATACAATGTTTTTCCTCACTTCAATGTCGAGGTGACTCGTCTCAAGATTAATGATGAAATACGATTGGACCTTAAGAAAAAAAAAATCGAATCCAAACTTCAGCCGAAGATGTCCATGACCTTCATATTTAATTCCTCTCCGCCGAGAGTTTATATCGTAAGTGTAGGAAAAGAGATACGGAAAGGTTTCTCCTCACTGACCTTCCTTCAAGGTCAACGCCTCGCTGTCCCTCTCGCATTTAATGGTCCACAATTAATTTGACCAATTTGACATTTAAAAAAAAAACATCCAGTAAAGAAAAAAATATTCCCATGATTTCGATTAAATTTAGTGCAACTTTAATTAATGCAATATTACATAAAATTGATGCAATTCTTATAATGTAAAATTATGATCATTATATATTTTATTATTATGTAAAATTTATAATTATACAAAATTAGTGCAATATCGCCGGATTTTTTAATTTCGACTTATCGAAAGTATCAACGAGATAAGAAACCCATTTCAAGCGAATGAAAGTCAAAAATTGTTGCATCGATCCAACGAGAAAGGAAAATACAAAAAATTGTGGTTATTAGTGTGCGGCTTCGTTTTTAATGACATTTTTTTTTTAATTATTGTAAAAAAACAAAAAAAAATCCCTTCACAGCGTGAATAATCCAGTGAGGAATGTGGGTCGTATATTATCAAGCGCAATCTCGCAATAACGTGTTATTTTATATTTAAGCGTGTGTAAGTACAGTCGACTTGACGCACCTTTTTATTCGAGCCACTTGCTTTCATTTGCCACGGACGTTTTTTTTCCTCCATTTATCGTTCTCTCATACACAATTTTTTGTTTATCAACACAATAAAAAATATGTCACGTCTTGACGTTTACAATCGCACGTTCACGGTCGCACTGGGTCTTCTGTGTCCGCATACAATTTTCAACGGGTTTAACTGCTTCAAAAAATATTAAAAAATTCCTGACTACTCCTCAATGTTTGTAGAATGTGAATCAATGCTTATTAAAGCCCAAAAGTTATTATTTTTTATGCTGTAAATAGCTATCTGTGCGAAGTGATCCTCAAGTTAAATTTCGCTCTGGTCATCAACGACCCAGAGCGACCGGGGAGGGTTAAGTTTCTAAATTGCAAAAAATGGGACCTACAGCGATATCTGTAGTTAGTTCGACAATGCCACTAATTGTTCAAGCTTATAGCATCGCTCTAAGATAATAAGTTTTTATGTAGTAGCCGTCCAAAGTCGAGTGGTCTCACCTGTACTTCAAAATTTTGTGCGATTTTTTTTCTGTTATATTATTTTACTACTATTTTTTTTTCTTGTAGTGCTATATATTAAGCAAACTCAGTTAAATTTTTAACAATTTTTGTCGAAAACTAAAAAAATTATGATTTTTTTTCGTAGTCATTTTTTCAGTTTTTTTGGATATTAGATTTTTTTTTCATATTTTACTTTGATATTTGACTATAAATCCTGTATAACTTTGAGAAGTAACCTCTTAAGAAGCTCTAAAAAAAATTTCAAGTCAAAATATTAAATGGTACATTTTTTATAAGAATTTTTGTCGCTGGGTCACAAACGACCCCAGTGTGTCAAGTACGTTGTTCTGCAGAAGTGTGTCAAGTAAGTTAGGGCTAAATGCATTTTTCTGAAAATCCCTTTTTTAATTTCATTTATTAATTATTGATTAATTTTTCATTTTTTCATTTTTAATTGAAAATAAAACCTATTGTCGTTGCATTTCAACGCTGCAAAATTGAACCTTCTAATTTAAACCTTATATTGAATTTATAAATAGGAAAACGATGGGGAAAAAGTGAAAGGTATTTGTTTAAATTTTGTATCTGCATGGTCGTCTTTTATTCAACTTCCGAGTCACACTAATTAATAAGCATGAGATGACATTCAATATCCCGATGAATATAATCACTTTGAATGAACCGAGGGATTGCGTTCTCTAACGAACTTTCCGTATCCGGAAGCACGAGCTAAATATACAATTTGCATCGATACGAAGATAACGACGCGAAAAAAGTGGTGATAATTATGGAATGCATTAACGTAGGAATAAGAGAAGTAAATATTACGTTTGTAGAGCCTTGATTTCGATTTGCACGTTATTTAACGCCATTATTAACGGAGCTCAAGTGGTGTCGACTGAAAAAATAGGCTTTCTAAGAGGAACTTTTATTCTTTATTAATGTTTATATATGGGGCATTCCATGTCGAATCAACCACTTTTAAGTCCGAACCCTTTCGATTTCGCTGAAATTTTGTTTTCCTTTTCTACCCCATTAAAAACATTTTTCAGGAAATTTTTCAAATTTTTTTACCCAACCCAAAAGAAACTTTTTTCAAATAGCTATAACTTCTTCAAAAATTGACTAATTGGGACGTTTTGTTTAAATTTTCGTCTTTAAATGTACTTTCCGAAAAAAAAATACAAAAAATTTTTAAGATATTAAAATCTATGAAATTTTTAACTTTTTCGAGAAAAATTATCTTTTTCTTGAAGTTGGCCATTTTCAATTTTTTGTTTTCACTCACAAAATCCTTTAATCAATTCCGGAAGAAATGCCGCTCAACATGGAGTGGGCCGACATTTCGTTCTATTTTTGTGTATCCATTGAAAAAAAAATCCCAGCACGGCTCATTGAACAAAGTACCACTCTGGAAATTTTTGAAGATTTACAAACGACCTCAGAGTTTGAAAAACTGAGAAGAAGAAAAAAATGCAATAGGTAATCCTCGAAAACATGTTGACTTTTTTTGAAAAAAGTGAAAAAAAAAATAGAAGAAAATGTCCGCTCACTCCATGTTGAGCGGCATTTTTTCCGGAATTGATCAAAGTATTTTTTGAGTGAAAAAAAAAATTAAAAATGGCGAACTTCGAGAAAAAGGTGATTTTTCTCGAAAATCTGAAAAATTTCATAGATTTTAATATCTTAAAATTTTTGTGTTTTTTTTTCGGAAAGTACATTTAAAGACGAAAATTTTGAAAATAACGTCCCATTAGTCAATTTTTGAAGAAGTTATAGCTATTTAAAAAAAAAAGTTTTTTCTTGGGTTGGGTACAAAATTTCAAAAATTTCCTGAAAAATGTTTCTAATGGGGTAGAATAGGATAAAAAATCAGCCAAATCGAAAGGGGTCGGGTTGAAAAGTGGTCGATTTGACATGGAATAACCCACAGAGACCCGGATTTTTTGTTTGTTTCCCAATAAATCGTTTCCTATGAATTAATCTGCAAAATATTTAATTTAATTTGAATCTTATTGATTTCCGATCAAAATTGGAGTGACTACTTTAGAGTGTTTAACTTTGTTATTTTGGCTGAAATTATTCAAAAAAATTCACGAAAGTTGTTCGAAATATGAATAAAATGATATGAAAATTTTATCGTATTCTAATTAATTTTTCCCACCAAAAAAAAATCCTAAAAAATCAGTGAAAATGACCCTCCTAATGTGGTTTCCCCCCTTAATGATGCACTGCGAAAAACAACCCTGGCAGTTCATTCGTCAATTTCACGAGAAGTTTACGTTCAAAAGTAATGACGACGTTCATAATAGGACGGATTTACGAGACCGATAGATACGACTTTCAAAAAATTCTAAAGTCTGTTTTTATCCATGTTCACCTTGATCTAGTTTTGAAATTTTTTTCAAGGCCTACCGTGAATTTTTATACTATGTTTGTCAAATGAAACCTGAAATGTATCGAGTTTTTTTAGATAAAATTTATCCATATAAATTTAATTAATTTAATTTATCCATGTAAATATAAATTAAGATATTGGTGGCGATTTAAAAAAAATTTTAGGTTCGAAAAAATTATGCAGTAAACGCTGTATGAAATATCAAAAACAAAGTAATGGCCAAAACCACAAAGGTCCTTAATTCGTAGAAATTTGGTTACGTCAAGAATATGAAGAAAAAAAAATGCAAATAAAAAAGAAGACCCCATTTAGACAATGATTTCAATTTTTACCTGTTTTCAGACCTGTTTATATAAGAAAAACAATTTATTTAAGAATTTTGCCGCTATTGACCAGTTGACCAGTCAGCTGATTTTTAAAATGTCATGGAAGTCAAAATGCAAGTTTTTTCCTGTAACGAATGAACCAAATAATATCATTTTTAATTTTCTAAACTATCCAATTTTGTTAATTAAATTAATTATTAGATTCGTATCGATGTGTATTAGATATGTATTATTATTATTATTATTATTATTATTATTATTATTATTATTATTATTATTATTATTATTATTATTATTATTATTATTATTATTATTATTATTATTATTATTATTATTATTATTATTAATGTAGCATTTTTAATTATTTTTTGAAACAAGTGCAATTGCAAATCACGTTGGTAAAACGAAAGATTCCGGAGAAAAACAAAATCCTACAATTTTTATTTATATCTAAGGCCCGAATTTTGATAAGACCCATCTTAAGATCAAACTTTCCGTGGAACTCAAGTTGGCACTTAAGTTGAATCTCAAGATGAATCTTAAGGTTGAACTTAAGTGTCATTATAAGTTCATACTTAAGTTCAAACTTTAGTGCGAGCTTCAGATTGATTCTAAGTTCAAACTTAAATTTGGTTTAACGTTTGATCTTAAGATCTATCTTGAGCTTGAACTTAAGTTCGCCCGAACTTAATTATTTTAGCAACTAATGAGAAAACTTTATATCTATATATGAGCTCAGAAATAAAACACGATTGAGGGAGGTGATGAAAGAAGTTCGATCGAACTTAAATTCAAGCTCGAGGTGGATCTTAAGATCAAACTTGAAACCAAGTTTGAGTTCGAACACAAGATCGATCTAAAGTTCACACTGAAGTTTGAACTTAACTGTGAACTTATAATGACACTTAAGTTCAAACTTAAGATTCATCTCAAGATTCATCTCAAGATTCAACTTAAGTTCCAACTTGAGTGCGATGGAAAGTTTGATCTTAAGATCAATCGTAAAATAGATCTTAAGATCTTAAAATTATAATTACATGCGGAGTAGGGTGGGCCGAAAATCCGCTTTTTTGAAATTCTTTTAGCAATACCGAAAATATTGTTTATTATGCTTCAAAAAAAATCTGTGTGAAGCGAAAAAATTTTGCGTCAACATCCTAAACTCGCCCAAGTTCGTTAAAGTTCAAAGTGTTGAAAAAAAATTTTTCTCGGCTTATTTTTATTGGAAATTTAATTCTCCACAAAAAAAGGTCCTTATATCAAATTATGTAGGATCGATGGTTTCTAAGATAATTGCTGTTTTCGTGAAAAATTTGTCATTTTCCTCTATATTCATACTTTTCATGAGTAAAAAAATACTTGATAATCTTCTTATTTTATAAGAATAAAAATTATTACAATGAGCGACAATTTCAAAATATACATATAATATTGAAGTCAATAGCTTGACGATTGCTTTCGTAGAGAATCTATTAAAAAAGCGTAGGTAATTTTTTTTCTTCATAGGAAAAATATTCATAGAAAGACAAATGACTATTTTTAAGTAAATTTGCAATTATTTTTTAGAAACTATCAATCCTACATGATTTCATATAAGGACTTTTTTGTAGAGAATTAAATTTCTTACGAAATATGGACCATATCAATTATTTTTTAACCATAAAAAATGTAAATATAGACGAAAATTACAATTTTTTTACTAAATTGCAATTATCTTAGATACCATCAATCCTACATGAATTCATATAAGGACCTTTTTTGTGGAGAATTGAATTTCCTATAAAATAAGAAGTTCATCAAATATTTTTTACCCATAACAAGTATAAATATAGAGGAAAATGACAAATTGATCACGAAAACAGCAATTATCTTAGAAACTATTGATCCTACATAATTTGATATAGGGATCTTTTTTGTAGAGAATTAAATTTCCAATAAAATAAGCCAAGAAAAAAAATTGTCAACACTTTGAACTTTAACGAACTTAGGCGAGCCTAGGATGTTGACTCAAAATTTTTTCCCTTCACACAGATTTTGTTTGTAGCATAATGAACATTTTCGGTATTGCTCAGAGAATTTCAAAAAACGCAGATTTTCAGCCCACCCTAATGCGGAGGGTACAATTCGCTTTAAAAAATAAAAAAGTAAATTTTCATGGAATTGAAGTTCCAAAAGTTCACGTGAACGGAAAAATCCACAAATTTATACTTTGAAATAACAAATTAATTCTTCCAAAAAACAGTTTTAAGGCCCGTTAATACTTTGGAAATAATTCGTGAAACGTCTTTCAATCTTTGAAATTATTATTTACCAAGTATTTGCCAAGCTCTTTTAATTTGCCATTGAACAAATACATTTGTCGATATTTCATTCAATTGAATGTTCAAAACTTCAAGTAAACAAATTTTCGCCCAAATTGACGAGTCTGTGGTCAGACCGTGAAAAAAGTACCAGAGAGAATCTCCCAAATGTATTATTTCCAATTATAATTTCAAATTATTCGACGCTTTCAGTTATTCATTATCGACTACGTAAAAAAAAATCCACGCCTTTCACACTTCTTAAAATATGAAAGAGAGAATCAATTTTTGCCACCTCTGAATGTTAACGTACTTTGTTGTCTGCCGAAAACACTTTATAACAAAAAACAAAATCCAACAATATTTATATCTGACAAAAAAAGAATGTGCAAATTTCCAATTATATATTCTACAAAAACTGCCATAAAACAAAAACCTTTGATATTCAGGATTCTTGCGCTTAAGGTCGAGAATCAAGGTCAAAAAGCGGACAGCGGTCAGTCGACGTGAGCAAAAAAAAACAATATCATCTCACAATGGCTTCTCTCTGAATGTTTTTTTTGCCACGGCGACGAGTTTTTTCCTGTATTATTTTTCATTCCTTTGTCTCGATTATAATCCAATGCAGATGCTCTTTCCTCTTGATATCGAAGGTCTGTCCAAACACGTTTTATGCCACGTGATGTATATATTTTTTTCAATTTCTTTGCTTCCCAACCTTTCTCCTGTTCTATTTGAAGCCGTTTCGCGCTCATTGTGTTCCCACTAAACGAACCGTTAATTTTCATGCAAGACTTTTACCAAAATTCCTTTTTCACTTTCTCTAAGAAATTCTCATACTTGATCGTCACTTTGAAAAAAAAAATTATCCTTAAAAATTGAGATTTCGAAAGTTCTGATAAAAACGTTCGAACGTGTTATTGTGGCGCAAAAAAATATAAAACAGTAATGTGTAATGGATGGGTGTTCCATTACAAATAAAAAAAAGTAATGTGTAATATATGCATGTTCCATTACAAATGAAAATAGTAATGTGTAATCGATGTGTGTTCCATTACAATTAAAAAAAGTAATGTGTAATGGATGCATGTGTCATTACAAATAAAAAAAGTAATGTGTAATGGATGCGTGTTCCATTACAAATAAAAAAGTAATGTGTAATGGATGCATGTCCGATTACAAATAAAAAAGTAATGTGTAATGGATGCATGTGCCATTACAAATAAAAAAAAGTAATGTATAATGGATGCGCGTTCCATTACAAATAAAAAAGTAATGTGTAATGTTTGCACGTTCCATTACGAATTACAATTTAAAAAAAAAAGTAATTTGCAGTGGAGAATATTTCATTATAAATAGAAAAATTGCCGTGCTCGTATTAGAAACTTGCACATTGCTGTCTCATCATTTTATTTCGCTCACTAAAAGTTCATCCACAATTAATTACTTTTTTTATTTGTAATGGGGCACGCATACATTACACATTACTTTTTTATTTGTAATGGAACGCGCATCCATTATACATTACTTTTTTTATTTGTAATGACACATGCATCCATTACACATTACTTTTTTATTTGTAATGGAACATGCATAAATTACACATTACGTTTTTTATTTGTAATGGAACACGCATCCATTATACATTACTTGTTTTATTTGTAATGGTACACTTATCCATTTCACATTATGCAGTGTAATGGGTAATAAATACAGTAATGCATTATCAAAGTAATGCATTATTTACAACTCTGTCTTCAAGTACATTATATTGCATCCTTGAATTTTTTTACATTGAGAGGAAAATCGAGAAAAACATTTCTTTCATTAAAATTAAAAAACGCCCACCATTTCGTTGAAAATCAGTTTTTCTTTCATTATTTCGGAAAATTATAAATCAGAGCTCGTAGGGGCATCTCAAATTTCTCTAAGGAATAAGTCTACTTTAACAACCACAAAAAATAGATTTTTTTTTGCATTTTTCGAAAGTAAATGTTTATGGGCCATTCCATGTCAAACCGACCAATAGTTGGAATCGACCCCTTTCAATTTCGATGATATTTTGTCAGAAGTTTTCTTTTAACATATAACGAAGTTCTACCGAAGGAAAAAGATTTGAAATTTTCTTTTCGAAAGTTATGCAAAATTAAAAATTTCACCATTTTTTTCAATTTTTCAAGTTGATTTTTGAAATATATCGTAAACTATTATAATTACGAAAAAATCGTTCTGGGGTTGTCTTTGAGAGTAGATACTTGAAGCTAAGAAAAAAAAAATAATACGAAAAAAATTTTTGAACAATGATGAATTTGGAGAATTTTGAATATTCGCAAAAATCGTGAAAATCCACAGTCCACATTAGATTTTTTAATTCAATTTTTTTATTATAATACCTTGTACTAATCTTAAAAGATCATGAAATTTTCAGAATTGAGTTTTTTTTCAAATATATGAATTTTTTAATTTTGGTAAAAAAATGTTTCTTTACCTTTAAGTTAAGTATCGAGCAAACACGTAATTTTGAGCAGTAAAAATGACATGGTTGCTCAACTTTGCTTGACTTAGAGGTCAAAAAAAAAATGTTGTCTACCAAAATTCAAAAATTCTCCAAATTCATCATTTTTCAAAAAAAAAATTTGGAATATTTTTTTTGTTTAAGACGAACCCAGAACGATTTTTTCGTAACTATAAAAGTTTCCGAGAAAAAAGTAAACTTGAAAAATTGAAAAAATTGTGAAATTTTAAATTTTCGAGGAAAAAAATTAAATTTTTTTTTTGTAGAACTTTGTTTTATGATAAAAGAAAACTTCTGACAACATTTCATCGAAATTGAAAGGGGTCGATTCCAACTATTGGTCGATTTAACATAGAATTACCCATATCTCTATTCCTTTACTGATTGCAAATTTTTTCGAAATTGCAAAACAATAGTAAATTTTTTACAAAATGTTTGTAGTTACTCTAACTTTCGTAATTTTGCAGTTATCACGCTGCCATTTTTTGTGGAGATTTACTTCATAATGAGGACCGTTAGAATTAAATATGAGAATAATCGTGTAAGAGGTTCGGTTTAAAAAAAAATTCTAATGTTTCGCAAAAAATTTGTGAGTACTCTAACTTTTGTAAATTTGCACCTACCAAGCTGATTTTTTTCATGACGATACATTCAATGACAACGAAAAATAATACTAAAATTCAGAAAAAAACACTTGAGAGGTTCGGTTAAAAAAAAATTTGAAATTTTCAAAAAAATGTTATTAATGCTCCAACATTCGCATTTTTGAAAGTCTCTAGCTACATTTTTTTGCACAAATACACTAGATGACAATAATGGTTAGCGTTGAATTTGGTGAAAAACGCTCGAGAGATTCTCAAAATTTTTTTGAATTTTTGGAAAAATAGGTGGACGTGTTTATGACGAAAAATAAAATATTTGTTTAAATTTTTTTGCAATTTTCATGGTATGCCCTTAAAGTAGAAGTATTCAAGAGAGTTCAGTAATTTTATCAGATTTTTTCATTGCAAATTACGTGTTATAACAAGCCTCGGGTCTTCAGCGACCCACGACAACCTAACAAGGTACCAAAAAAAGAGCGATAACCTAGGATCGGGTTAAATTTGCTAATACATTCCTTCATTATAAATTTATGATAATTATATTTTGCATAAAACTCACTGTACGGTGGTCTCTCAGTTTCCCAGATGAGTGTTCCTCGATGAAAGTAAACCCTGCATCGTTTTTTTTTAATCACAAAAGTGTTGAGAAGCACCGAATAACTCGACGACTGATCGGAATCCTGCATAGCGGCAATTTTAGCTTCAATCAATTATTACGAATAAAAGAAAAAGACACAATTCGGTTTCACTGCACTGATTTCCGGTTTTTGAAAATATCCGGAATAAACAAAGGAAGGACTTTTAGCGACCAGAAAACCTTACAAACGACGACAAAGACGTTGTCATCCTCATACCGCTCAATATATCGATTGCGAAGCGTTAACAGCTGTGGTATGGTTTATTTTTATATATATACTTTTATTATTATTATTGCACGTAGACACGACGAGTTCGTCAGTGAAACGCGCGAAATATGCATCAAAAAACGCCGAAAAGACGGTGATTTTTGTTTTACAGCGAGGATGAAAAGATCATCCCGTTGCCGAAGCGCTCGTACGTACGAGCAGACTGCGCGATGTCTCTCGATGTGAAAATCACTCGAGCTGTTTGTTCGAGCGCAGCAAACGCAGTAACCGTGTGCGGGCTTCAACCTCCGCTCGAGTGCCAATACCCGTGGCCTTCCAGCCTGTTTTTCCCACTTCGACTCTTTCTCTCCGTGCCTTTTCGTACATTCCTATCTACTTGCTTCTAGTACACTCGTACAGGTACATATATAATCACGTGAATGACACTTTACGTCCAACGCGCTCTACCTTGCCGACATCGAACGTACATCACTTACCGACAGAGCATCGCTTCTTAGTTATTCGACTGGCCGCAACGAGGCGCTGTGTCGCGTTTGAAAATGTGGATCCCGCGCAAATGTTCTGTTTCATTCTTCGAATTTATTGAAAAATTACTTTGGGAATTTGCTTCTCGAAGACTTTATCGAATTTGATGCTGTCGTGCGAAAAGTTAAAATTTCAGCCTCAAGCTAGAGTATCGACGGCAAAAAAGTTGTCATTATTATAAAACAGAGTTGTAAATAATGCATTATTTTGATAATGCATTACGATATTCATTACTTATTACACTGCATAATGTGAAATGGACAAGTGTACCATTACAAATAAAATAAAAAAAAATGTGTAATGGATGCATGTGCCATTACAAATAAAAAAAGTAATGTGTAATGGATGCGTGTGCCATTACAAATAAAAAATGTAATGTGTAATGGATGCGTGTGTCATTACAAATAAAAAAGTAATATGGTAATGGATGAATGCTCCACTACAAATTACAATTGAGAAAAAAAGTAATTTGTAGTGGAGAATATTCCATTACAAATTAGGGTGTTTCTACAACAATTTGGAGCAGGTCCTATTTTGTTCAAAGGTAAGTATTAATTTTTCAATGAACATAATTTGTGGGTATCAAGTTTTTGTTAACTTTACTATCGCAGTGGTAAATGTATGAACAGTGATTTTTTGGAGTAACTTTTACTCCATTCTTGAATTGTAATTATTACAACAATGGACTAAAAATTACTCCAAAAAATCACTGTTTATAGGTGTCAGTGCATATTAAATTAATGTACACTGCAAGTATACATACACTGACACCTATAATTTTTTCTTGAATTGCGATGTTTACATTTACCACTACGACAGTAAAGTTAACAAAAAATTGATACACACAAATTATTTTCATTGTAAAATTAATAGACTTACCTATGAATAAAATAGTACCTGCTTCGAATTGTGGTAGAAACACACTAATTTCTAATGGAATATTCCACACTACGAATTACTTTTTTTCAATTGTAATTTGTAATGGAGCATTCATCTATTACATATTACTTTTTTATTTGTAATGGCACATGCATCCTTTACACATTACTTTTATTACTTGTAATGGAACATGCATACATTACATATTACTTTTTTCATTTGTAATGGAGCATTAATTCATTACACGTTACTTTTGTAATTTGTAATGGTAAACTTTTCCAATACACATCGTTTAAAGTAATGGGTAATGCATTACTTTTACGTTACTATTTTCACAACTCTGTTATAAAATAATAGCACGTTTGAAGAGCATAAAAATCGTCGTTACATCCACATATTCAGGTGTATAATATCTTGAAAATGAAAAAAATGAACATAGGTATAAGATTGATATTTACGAATAAAAAGAGTTTTTTAGTTTTTTTTTTTTACATCATTTTTCTCATTACTTTATTTTTTTTTTACTGGTAAGAGATTGAAAAGAAAAAATCACTCATAATTATTTTCTACAGGTTAATGATTTTTTTATTCTTTGCTTTGTAAATTTCGATCGATTCTCTATAAAATAGAAAGTTAAAAGTCACATTATTACTACTCCTTATTAATAAAATAAAAATATCTGGGTCATTCCACGTCAAATCGACCACTTTTGAATCCGACATCCCTCTCGATTTGGCTGATTTTTTTTTCTTTTTCTACCCCATTAAAACCTTTTTCAAGAATTTTTCAAAGTTTTTTACCCAACCCAAAATTTTTTTCTTTTCAAATAGCTACAACTTCTTCAAAAATTGACCAATTAGGACTTTTTTTTTCAAAATTTTCGTCTCTAACTGGACTTACTGAAAAAAATACGAAACAATTTTAAGATACTAAAATCTATGAAATTTTTCACTTTTTCGAGAAAAATCATCGTTTTCTCGAAGTTTGCCATTTTTATTTCTTATTTTTTTACTCAAAAAAGATTTCGATCAATTCCGGAAAAGATGCCCAACATGCAGTGGGCCGACATTTCTTTCTATTTTTTTCACTTTTTTGAGAAAAAAAAACAAAATTTTCTCGAGGATTACCACATTCAATTTTTTCCGGAATTGATGAAAGTATTTTGCGAGTGAGAAAAAAATTAAAATGGCGAACTTCGAGAAAAAGATGATTTTTCTCGAAAATGTGAAAAATGTCACAGATCTTAATATCATAACATTTTTTTGTAGTTTTTTCGGAAAGTACATTTAAAGACGAAAATGTTGGGGAAAAAAACGTCCCAATTAGTCAATTTTTGAAGAAGTTATAGCTATTTGAAAAAAAAATTATTTTTTTAAGTTGAGTACAAAAATTCGAAAATTTCCTGAAAAATGTTATAATGGGGTAGAATAGAAAAAAAAATTTGGCCAAATTGAAAGGGGTCGGGTTTAAAAGTGGTTGATTTGACACGGAATGCGCCATATATATGTTTTGATATTCCTTGTAAGTCGGTAAAAAAACAGCCTTTTTACCGGCAGAGCGCCTCAAGTAGTGCATGGGTCTGCCGCTAGAGCGCGCTCCGAACTCTTGAAAAATAATAACAATAATAAAACGTTGCGCGGGCGTGCAAATAGACGCAGTATAATTATAATATAATCTTTTGTTATGTGACCTTAATTCGCGATGTGATTATATTTAATGGTTAATCAGCCTCTTTGGTACTAAAAGTATATTGATATGGCGTTGAGAAGATATATCGAGGATTTGTCACAGTCACAAAGAACATCGGTATCCTTGTTTACGTTTTGAGGTTATGCAAAGGTTTTGCGTTAAACTTTGTTCACTGAAGACTCCATATTCCGAAAATGGCTCGACGGCGTAGCATGAATCGACGTTGGTCACGGAGATCTATGCTCAATAACACGGAACTCGATGATAATTCGGAAATCATCAACGCCAGTGAGTACTTTTTAGGTGTCTGGCAAATTTGATGATGAAATTTGAACGATGATTTTTCAAGTCAGAAAAATTGTTCGTTCGAGGCTCACATACCGAAAGAAAATACATTTTTTTGTTCATCGCTCTATTCTAAATTCATAACTTGCATTGGTTTTGGCTCCAATTTGCTCGTTACTGAATTTGACAAAAATCAGAGTCGAAATTGTACAAAATTATAAATTATTTGAAAAATCTACCACAAGTTGTAACTTTATTGATATTCAGAATATTGTTCCAAAATTTTCTAAACAGTTAATGAAAGTAACCAAGTTATTTGCTACAGAATATAGCAAACTAAGGTGAATTTGTGCTAAAGAATTGCCTACTGTAGAAAAAATGTACAACTTGTTAAAAAAATTATTCACTTTAGACCAAAAAACCTGTGCAATAATTTTCATGCCGTTTTTGTGCGGTCAAATTTGGTATTTGATCAATTTAATTCCATGAATATTAGACTGATTCAAAAAAAGAGACTATTTTTTGTTTGGGAGATGAAAAAAGATGCCTTTTAAAAGCAGAGACTTTAATATAAATATTTAGAACGCTCTACAAAAAAAGGTCCCTTATGATTTTTCAATAAACTCACTTCTTCAAAAGTTATTATTATATTATTCAATTTAAGTTATTATTATATTATTCAATTTAAGTTATTATTATATTATTCAATTTAACCTTTTGTTTCAGGAAAGATTTCACGATATTTAGTTATAAGTTTCAACATTTTGCCGAAAACTAAAAAAAAAAGTGAAATTTACTCTAAATTTAACTTAAACCTTAAATAACTTTTGAAGGAGTGAGTTTATGGAAAAATCATAAGAGGTCTTTTTTGTACAGCGTTCGATTCTCCGCAAGAATATGTATCGTTCATTTTGGAACATTGACTTGAAGCCGAGATATAAAATTTCAATGTTCGAAAAAAAAATTTCCTGTGTTATTAAAATGGGAAATAGAAAGTTGCAATGAGACAGAACTGAATATTTATATTAAGAGTTCTGCTTTTAACAGGCATCTTTTCTTACCTCCCTGAAAGTATTTAATATGTTATTTCGAAAAACAAAAAATAGTCGCTTTTTTGAATCAGTCTAATGTATACAATTTATCTAGAAGCTTATTTTATGTTTATAAATATTCCATGAATTAACACTCGTTTAACTAAACTTGTAAGAATTTAAGCAATGCTTAGTGAATTGTCGAACCATATTTCAACAAATAAAATGAAATTATTGAGATCTTATCGAGATCAAACTGAAATTACAAATTTGATCCTACAAAACCGGCGTAAAAATACGTTTGCAGATTTAATGGAAAAAATTAAGATATTTTATTGTGGAGTCGTTTATAATAATATTTTATTATCACGAGGTGCAATATGGACCTTTTCACGTCCGCTTGCGGACGTAAAAGCGTCCATTATTGTACTGAGTGATATAAATATTTGTTATGTCCAGTTGGAACTCTCGAATCATGGACTGCGTAACATTGCACTTTTTTTTCTATCAAACCCATATCGCAGTATGATTAATTGTACCGTGAAAAAAGATTGCAGTCTATATTCTTTGTAAAATTATTCGCTAAAAAATAAAAATAAATAGCTCATGAGTTCTGTGATCCGTTGAAATCGATTTTTTTGTTATTTCTATTATTTCCAGATCTGTATTTCAAAAGTACTTTCACAATCTCGTTGTCTTAAGGGAAAATAACTGTGAAACTGTTATTTCAGATGAACCGATGTGGTGGAGGCATCTCGAAGGTGATATGACGGTTCGCCAGTCGCAAAGATTTTCCAGCGCCAATAACACAACGGCCGCAATTTTGAACGAAGATTCGCAGGTCAACCGAACGGACTTAACGGGCGAATGGTGGAAAAACTTAGACGCGACAAATGCCGTCGAATCGCCGAGAAGAATTTCGCCTCGGAAGAGCGTCAATCCCGTTGAAACGCCAAACGATTCTTTAGATTCAGAAAAGAGCGAAGATGTGAGCATAAAGAAAAGAAAAGTAATGCTGCGAGTTCGTCGGCAAAAGAGCGACGTAACGGACAATTTTTCAAAAGCTCTCGATGATTCGGAAACGAGTAAGAAGCGCAAATCGAAAAACGATGAAAAATCAGGTACCGACGACTCTAGGAACGAGTTGCAACGGAAACGCCATCGCCGAAGCAGTTATAGTGGAACTTTAGGAAAAAACGATGATTTTGATAGCGGCAATACGAGCAATGATACGGATGTCATTGTAAAATCCAGGCCAAAGCCATTCAAAAAACGAGTCCAAAGCATCGACCATCAACCGTTCGACGATATATTGCAAAACGAGATTGGAGGATTGAAGAATGCAGCGGATTCGTCGAAGAGTCACGATGGGATAAATTTGCAATCGAGCGCCAAATTCGTCGATGAGGAAACACCGGTGAAAATTGTCGATTTGGGACTAATGAGACCGCCTCAAAGAGCGTCCCATCAAAAAAGAATGTCGTCGATATCCCGAAAGTTAAATCTCACCTCGGAAGAGAGTGAGAGCGACGGTGGAGCTAAAAAAACAAGACCAGAGTTTGGAACGAAAAAACAAACGAAAAAGTCGATAAATCCTTTCGACGAGATACTCAGCGGACATTTGGATGAAATGGACGAGGACAACGCGAATAACGTTGGTCAGGTCAACGAAAATTCGTTTTCCAGGTCGAGAGGAACGAGGAACAAAAGTCTAAGCGTCGATCTGAGCTCGCGAGTCTCGCCGATCGAACCGGAAGTACTTGAACGAGTGGATAATCGGTCAATTTTGGATACATCAAGGAAATCGCAGGATTTCCAGTGAGTCACTATTGTCACTATTTTAAAATCGTGTCACTATTTGTCACTATTTAAAAATCGTGTCACTTTTCTCACTATTTTCGAAATTTGGTCGACTCGCTTACTACGGTGAACTCGCGTAGGGGACAAATTTGTCCCGCGCGGAATCACTTTCAATACACGGTGTTTTTTCTTATATGCCTTATTTTAAATGGTGGTTCTACCTGAAATTTTGGAATCGGCCAATCTGAAGTAAAGTTATGAGCGCTTGAAATTTTGCCCTTTTGAGGTTTTTGAAAATAGGGCCAGAATTGAATGAAAAAGGTTTTTGATGAAATTTCTTAGAAATTTTGATTTTTTGGGAAAACGATTGGTAAATTCGTGTTCAGGGGGAATAAAATATATCGATACAAGGTTTAAAAAGAAAAGAATTGAAAAAATTGTTTTTTCGCATTTTGGCAAAAATTGGATCTGTTCACTAAAATGCCAGTATCTTTTTTATTTCACCCACTTCCCGGTTTCCAATTGAGTTAAAATTTGTCATGCATATGTAAATTGGATGACAATGCAATATTATTATAAAAAATGTGCAAATTTTTTGCAAAAAAATTGTTTCGCAAAATTTTTGTAAAAAATTTGTTTGAAAATTGTTTTGCAAAACAAAATTTTTCGCATAATTTTTCACAAAAAAAAATGTTTCGCAAAATTTTTTGCAAAAAAATTGTTTTGCAAAATTTTGTTCACAAAATGGTTTTAAGCAATTGATTTGCAACATTTCTCTACGAAAATTTTGCGCAACAGTCTGTTTCCAAAAAATGTTTTGAACAAATTTTGTTGTATAAATTTTGCAGAAAAATGTTGCAAATTAATTGTGTAAAATAATTTTGTTTAACAAATTTTGCAAAATAATTTTTGTGCACAAAATTATGCGAAACTAGATATAAATTACTAAACTCAGTTTAACATCATAAATAACAGAGAGTAAAAAATAAATAATCGAAAAAAATATTTATATTTAAACAAGCTTTTATTAGTTGTTAATAAAAACGGACTAAAAAGTTAATAATTTTATTCCGATTGTAAATAAGTTTTCAAATAAAAGCGTGTTACATTTTAGAGAAGCGGAAAAAAAAGAGGGTGTAACACGCTTTTATTTGAAAACTCATTTCCAATCGGAATAAAATTATCCTTAACTTTTTAGTTATTTTTTATTAACAACTAATAAAAGCTTATTTAAATAAAAAAAACTAGCTTTCACAAAATTTCCTAAATTGTTTGGGAAAATGTCACTATTTATACACTTGGAAAAAATTAAAGGATCAAAAAATTTTCCCAAATTTTTAGTGGTTTTTAACAATGCTGTATCTCAGTGAAAAATGGTCGTATCGAGGTCTAAAAAAAAGCATTTTGAAGGTTAAAGTTTCTAGTTTTCAGATCTTTTAGCGAAAAAAAATTCGAAGCTACGAGTTTCACGCAATTATGAGAAATACCAAGAAAAAAAAAATTGGCAAATTTGCATCGCTTTTGTTTTGGTTGTAATTTTTGGGAAAAAATTCTTCCAGCTAAAACATTACAAGGACAGGATAGCTTGTTTATTTAGCTTTAATTTACTTTTTTTGAGACTTCGCTGCGACCATTTTTCGCTGAGATATCGAGCTTTTACGAAAAAAGACACTTTTCTGTTTGACCATTGATATCTCAGCAACCAATGATCGCACAGAAATTAGAAGGGGCGTTTCACAAACTTGAATCAATGCTCTACAAGGATTGTTGATGGTTAAAAAAAAAATGTCCACCCTTGCCATGAATTTGAAAAAACAGGAGAAAAAGGGCTATGTATGGTTTTTTAGAAAATCAACGGCCAAATTCAAAATATTGACAAAACGACTAATATTCAGCGTGACTTTTACAGCTTAATATACCCACAAAATCCCTGTAAAGTTTCAATTTGATCTATCGAACGGTTTTTTTGTTTCAAGCAATCAAATTTTTGAAAAAAATTAAAGGATCATGTTTATTGCCCCTTAACACTTCAAAATCATTATGAAAATGAAAAAAAGAAATTTTTTTTCGAGCATTTCCCCCATTTTTATCGCAAACAGCGTTTAAATTTATGAAGAAAAAAAATCTAAAAAATGTTTAAAAAATTGTTTTTCTAATTTTTTTGAAATTTTTTTTTTTTTTCAAAAAAATTCAAGGATTATGTTTATTGCCCCTAAACACTCCATAATCATTATTAAAAGGAAATTTTTTTTTTGAGCTTTCTTCACATTTTTATCGCAAACAGCGTTTAAATTTATGTAAGACAAAGAAAATCGACAAAATTTAAAAAAGAAAAAATCGAGAATTTTTCGAAATTTTTTTTTTCTCTACATTTAAACGCTGTTTGCGATAAAAATGTGAAAAAGCCACAAAAAATATTGTTTTCCACTTTAATAATGATTATGACGTTTAGGGGCAGAAACATGATCCTTTAATTTTTTTCAAAAATTGTATTGCTTGAAACAAAAAAACCGTCGGATAGATCAAATTGAAACTGTACAGGGATTTTTTTGGGTATATTGGGTATATTTTTAATTCGGCCGTTGATTTTCTAAAAAACCACAAATAGCCCTTTTTCTTCGGTTTTTTCAAATTTATGGCAAGGTTGGAAATTTTTTTTTTTTTCAAAAAACCATCGCTTATCCTTGTAGAGCATTAATTCCAGTTTGTGAAACGCCCCTTCTGATTTCTGTGCGATCAT
This sequence comes from Alloplasta piceator, assembly GCA_946863875.1. Lineage (NCBI taxonomy): Eukaryota > Metazoa > Arthropoda > Insecta > Hymenoptera > Ichneumonidae > Alloplasta > Alloplasta piceator. Next base: position 18,022,666 of record OX333080.1, on the reverse strand, counting down.
TGGTTGCTGAGATATCAATGGTCAAACAGAAAAGTGTCTTTTTTTGTAAAAGCTCGATATCTTAGCGAAAAATGGTCGCAGCGAGGTCTCAAAAAAATAAAATTGAAGCTAAATAAACAAGCTATCCGGCCCTTGTAATGTTTTAGCTGGAAGAATTTTTTTCCCAAAAATTACAGCCAAAACAAAAGCGATGCAAATTTGCAACATTTTTTTTTCCTGGTATTTCTCATAATTGCGTGAAACCTGTAGCTTTGAAAATTTTATTGCTAAAAGATCTGAAAACTAGAAACTTCAAGCTTCAAAATGTTTTTTTTTAGACCTTGATACGACCATTTCTCACTGAGATACAGCATCGTTAAAAACCACTAAAAATTTGGGAAAATTTTTGATCCTTTAATTTTTTCCACTAGTGTATGAAAAAGTCACTATTATATCACTATTTCTGGAAAAGTGAGTAACTATTCTACTATTTTTGACCCTCTGAAGCGCTGGCAATTTGGAAATCTCTGGGATATCCTCACGCAAGAGAAAATCAACAACGAACGAGGTCGAGTCCCCCGGAGAAGTGAATCGTGGATCGATGGCAACGGCGAAAAACGATCCGAGAGTATCATCGAGAGGCGTTTCGATGGGAAAATCTTATTCGCCGGAAAATTCGCGCAGACAGCGAATCGTAGATACCAGCGAGAACGATGAAGGCCTTGATACTTTGTCAAAAGCGTTATTGGGAAACAAGAAATTGGAGGTATCGATAACTCGATTAGATCCCCTCGAATCGTCGATTAGAATCGAAGACGAGTCGGAAAACGACGAGATGATTGAGTCCAACAGGAGAATTCGAACTTTGAGATCAGCAAGTCGAAGTCGCGTTTTGGCTTATGAGCTTCCAGACAAAGAGAGAAGTGAGACACCGTCGCTCTCGGAAAATGATATTGAAAGTCCCGTCCAACAAAATCTCACGGGCAAAAATTCGCGAAGCCCTCTCGCGAACAAAAGCGCTCCTGAAACTCGATTTAGCGGCGGAGCTTCTAAAACGAGCGTATCTCGTATGAGTATTAATTATTCGCGCACAAAAATCTTCTCGGACGAGGACATTAGTATCGAAAATATGGAGGATCCACCGAATAACAAGTCGAAAAAGAGTCTCTCGAATGAAGGAAAAAATTCAAGGAAGAGCCTCGTCGAGAAAAACAGATCTCGCAAAAGTATTCAGTTTGATGAAAATATCAGCGAAAATGAAATGGAAATTGAAGAGAGATCACGAAATACTCAATTGGAAAGAAGTACTCGCGTTTCTGGAGACAAAATTACAAATAAGTCCAGAAACAAGTCTGACGAAAATAGCGAGAATGAAACAAACGATGGGGAAGAAATCGAGTTCCCGATATCGAATTCGAAAGGAAAATCTTCTGAATCTAGAAAAAGCGTTGCGAAAAAATTGTCACCGATAGTACAATCTGGCGAAAGTATTACCGAGGATGAAATTGAAAATGCTGAGTCAAGTCGAGTACCAGAAAATTCAGTATCGCAAAAATCTCGCCCATCCAGAAAAAGTCTTGAACCGACGAATGAATCACAACGAATTGAATTTGGCCAAAGTATTGCACAGGATGAAATGGAAAATATTGAGGAAGGTCCAATTTCGGAAAATCCAGTTTCGCCAGAAAAATCTCGCACATCCCGGAAAAGCCTTGCAGCGTCGAATAAATCGAGACAATTTCAATCTGGTGAAAGTATCAGCGAGGATGAAATAGAAAATGGACAGGAAAACCCAATATTCGAGAATCCAGTTTTGCAAGAAAAATCTCGGACAAGTCTTGCAACTGCGAATAAATCACGACGGTCTGGTAAAAGGATCAACGAGGATGAAATTGGAAATACCGAAAATAATCCAACGATCCAACAAAATTCAGATTTACCCGAAAAATCTCACTTATCAGGAAAAAGTTTTGCAACTGCGAATAAATCGCGACAGTCTAAATCTGACAAAAGCATAAGCAAGAATGAAAAAGAAGAAAGAGGAGAACAATGCAATCCGGAAAATTCAGTTCTGCAAGAGAAATCTCACACAGTCAACAAAAGTCTAGCGAATAAATCACGACAGTCTGGCAGAAATATCGACGAGGATAAAATCAAAGAAGGAAGGGCGAAATCAAATTTGGCAAATTCAATTTTACAACAAAAATCTCAGACATCGAGGAAAAGTCTTGCAACGACGAATATATCTCAAAAGAGTATTCTATCCGATGAAGATGACGAAGAAGAATGGGATGAATCGGACAAAATAGTTCTTGTGATGGCAGAAAAATCTCAAGAATCTCGAAAAAGCGTTGCGAATAAATCTCGTCGAAGAATTCTGTCGGACGATGCTTCCAGCGAGAATGAGAATGCGGTAAACCCTCGAAAATCTTTAATTTCGAACCAATCTCGAAAAAACGTTTCCAGTGACAAAGACATTGGCGAGGCCAGAGCTGAAGATGCAACAGTAACGAATCCAAAGTCTACTTTCCTTGAGGAAGAAAAATCTCGTGGAAAAAGGGTTAGTGACACTGTATAAAATGTTATTAAATTTGATATACAAAAGTATCTGAAACTTCGATAACAAGTATGCGAAATCGAAATTAATATACATGGTATTGAAAAATTAACAATTTCATCTTGAATTTAATATTTGTATATTAAAATTAAGAGTGAACATTGAAAATTAATATCCCCGTATATGAAAATGATTTTTGTATACTTTTTCGCGATCTTAAGATACATTATTGAAAATTAATACACTTATTTCTTAAAATTCAATCAACCAATGAAAATTCTTTTCAATATTATAATGAAATTTAATATACAAAAATATGAAATTTCAATAACAAGCATATGAAAGCGAAATTAATATACGTGGTATGGGAAAATTAACAATTTTATCTTGAATTTAATATTTGTATATTAAAATTAAGCGTGAACATTGAAAACTAATATCCCCGTATATGAAAATGGTTTTTGTATACTTTTTCGCGATCTTAAGATACATTATTGAAAATGAATACACTTATTTCTTAAAATTCCAATCAACCAATGAAAATTCTTTTCAATATTATAATGAAATTTAATATACAAAAATATGAAATTTCAATAACAAGCATATGAAAGCGAAATTAATATTCGTGGTATGGGAAAATTAACAATTTTATCTTGAATTTAATATTTGTATATTAAAATTAAGAGTGAACATTGAAAACTAATATCCCCGTATATGAAAATGGTTTTTGTATACTTTTTCGCGATCTTAAGATACATTATTGAAAATGAATACACTTATTTCTTAAAATTCCAATCAACCAATGAAAATTCTTTTCAATATTATAATGAAATTTAATATACAAAAATATGAAATTTCAATAACAAGCATATGAAAGCGAAATTAATATTCGTGGTATGGGAAAATTAACAATTTTATCTTGAATTTAATATTTGTATATTAAAATTAAGAGTGAACATTGAAAACTAATATCCCCGTATATGAAAATGGTTTTTGTATACTTTTTCGCGATCTTAAGATACATTATTGAAAATGAATACACTTATTTCTTAAAATTCCAATCAATCACTGAAAAAAAAATGTCTTCAAATATAATATTTAAAAAAAAAATACTTATGAGAGGGTCACGGTTTTTTTCAAACAGTTTTAAGGGTTTAAATAACTAATGAAAGGTCAGGGGCTCTGAAATTAAGTTATGAGAGGTCACATAACTTATGAGGGGTCAGGAATGCTGGAATTGAGTTTTGCGCGGCTTTACGTAACCTACGAGGAATCAGGGGTCGCGAAATTAAGTTATGAGAGGTCAGGTATTCAGGAATGAAGTTTTGAGAGTTTACATAATTCATATATGACACAAATAGAGGAAGTTCATAAGTAGTCCGCAGCGTAATAGGTAGCGTCTCGGGTAGCGTGTTAGATAGTTAGGTACGATAGGTAGGATAGTAGGTAGGGCCGAGGGTTCGAATTCCCGTCGGAGATAAAAATTAGATCGAACAATTCGCGCAGATTTTTTTTTTTCTATGTATCTCTTTTTAGGGCCGATAAACTACGCATAATAAATTATTTTGCGAGGGCAATAGATTTTTTATAACACGTTTAAGAACAATCAATTCCAGTTACCGTAACGTAATTTTCATAACATGGATATGAAAATTCAGACTTGCAATGTAAAATTAATATACAAAAGAATATTAATTTTCATATCATTTTTCAAGATTGTGCTTTAAAAATCATACTATGCATTCGAATTTTAATATACGAGCGTATATTAAAATTAAAAGAAGTTATTTGATTTTTCATGTACTTGTATTGGAATATTACCATAATATATGGGTCATTCCATGACAAATCGACCAAGAGTTGGAATTGTTGACCCCTTTCAATTTCGATGAAATTTGGTCAGAAGCTTTCGGTTTTAACAAAACGAAGTTCTACCAAAGGTAAATAATTAAAAAAAAAAAAAATTCAAAAGTTATCCAAAATTCAAAACTTCACAATTTTTCAAATCTTTCAACTTTATTTTTTAAATATCTCGGAAACCATTATAGTTACGAAAAATCGTTCTGAATTCGTCTTAAAGAGCATATACTTGGGGCCATGAGAAAAAAAATTAAGAAAAAAATAATTTGAAAAATGATGAATTTGGAGAATTTTGACTTTTCAAAAATCGTCAAAATCCTAATTGAACATTCAATTTTTGGTTCAATTTTTTTTATATAATACCTTGTACTGATCTTAAAAGATCCTGAAATTTTCAGAAAGGTGGTTATGGTTTTTTCAAAAATATGAATTTTTGAATTTTCAAAAATCGTGTAAATCTACGATCAACATTAAATTTTCGGTTAAATTTTTTTTATACAATACTTTGGACTGATCTTGAAAGATCGTGTTGTTTTGTTTCAAAAATATACATTTTTTAAACAAAAAAATACGATCTTGGAAATTTCAGGATCTTCTAATTTTTGAAACAAAACAACACCATCCTGAAAATTTCAGGATCTTTTAAGATCAGTACAAGGTATTATAAACAAAAAAAATTGAACCAAAAACTTAATGTCCAACTTGGATTAACACGATTTTTGAAAATTCAAAATTTGCCAAATTCATCATCGTTCAAATTTTTTTTTCGGAAAATTTTTCTTTTCCATAGCCCCAAGTATACTCTTTAAGACGAATTCAGAACAATTTTTCGTAACTATAAAAGTTTCCAAGATATTTAAAAAATAAACTTGAAAGATTTGAAAAATTGTGAAATTTTGAAATTTGGATAACTTTCGAAAAAAAAATTAAAAATTTGTTTCCTTTGGTAGACCTTCATTTTGTTGGAAACGAAAACTTCTGACCAAATTTCATCGAAATTGAAAGGGGTCGATTCCAACTCTTGGTCAATTTGACATGGAATGACCCACACGTATATGAAAATTAGTATACTGTATATGAGGTATTCCATATCAAACCGACCAATCCGTGGACTCGACCATTTTTGATCTTGTTGAAAATTTTCTTTTTTTTTGTACGTACTAAAAGCAGTCTCTCAGAATTTTTTTAGATTTTTGTCTCAACCCAATTAACCACAATAAATTGTTCAAAATTTGACACAATTTTTTTTCAAATGCTCATTACTTTCTTAAAACCGGAGATATCATCAAAATAATACAAAAGATCATTTTTTTTCCTACTTGAGCTGCAGTTTTATAAAAAAAATACAAAAAAAATATCGATATTCATTTTCATATGTTTTTTGAAGTTTTAAACACAAATTTTTTTTTTTTCAACTTGGACCCTTTTTATTTTTTTGGAAAATTCACCACTTTTTAAGAGACATTTTTACAGATACTACAAAATTGGTAGTTTGTGCTTCTCATAACTTGTATTTTTTTTTCTGATTTTTATCGCGTGTGAACTAAGGAATCGTGTTTACTCCTTGAATTAAAAAATAGAACAAAAATAAAAGTTATGAATATCACAAGCTGCCAATTTTTTAGTATCGGTAAAAATGTTTTTTAAAAAGTGGTGAATTTTTTCAAAAAAATAAAACGGGTCCAAGTTGAAAAAAAAATATTTTGTGAAGTCTTAAACGCAAAATATTTTTTTTTTCAACTTGGACCCTTTTTATTTCTTTGAAAAAGTTCATTACGTTTTAAAAGACATTTTTACAGATATCAAAAAATTAGCAGTTTGTGATATTCATAACTTGTATTTTTTTCTATTTTTTAATTCAAGGAGGAAACACGATTCATTAGTTCACACGCGGTAAAAAATAGAAAAAAAATGCAAGTTATGAGAAGCACAAACTACCAATTTTTTAGTATCTGTAAAAATGTCTCTTAAAAAGCGGTGCATTTTTCCAAAAAAATAAGAAGGGTCCAAGCTGAAAAAAAAAATTTTGTGTTTAAAACTTCAAAAAATGTATGAAAATAAATATCGATATTTTTTTTGTATTTTTTTTTATAAAACTGCAACTCAAGACGGAAAAAAATGATTTTTTGTTTTATCTTGATATCTCCGGTTTTTAAAAAGTTATGAGCATTTGAAAAAAAAAATGTATCAAATTTCGAACAATTTATTGTGGTTAGTTGGAATAAGACAAAAATCTAAAAAAATTCTGAGAGACTGCTTTTAGTACGTACGTAAAAATAGAAAATTTTCAACAAAATCATAAATGGTCGGGTCCACGGATTGGTCGGCTTGGTATGGAATACCTCATATGCATAAAAACTTCATATTTTTAAATAAAATTTAATACAAAAATTGTTTACAGTCTGAGGCATCACGTCGGATCATTCAATCCGATGATGAAACCAACGAGACTGAAGAAGCACAGACTCAATCGGGCGGACCGAGTCACATGAGTCTCGATTCAAGGGAAAAAACTATTTCTCCCGTCGGCGTTTCGAGAAATCGTGACAGCGAAGAAAGGGAAAACATAGAAAATCAGGAAAATCCATCGAGTTTGAAAAAAGTGGAAAACCCTCGTCGAATATCAAGGAATAGTCCCATGATTCATAAATCAATGAGCATTGAAGACTCGCCGTTCTCCATTCGAGAGAGATTGAATAATATATCGAGAATAATGCCAACGAGCACACCAAAAATTTCGAATCTTCGTACAAACGATAATTTGCAAAAGCAAAAAACCATAACGGAATTTTTCCCATCGAAGTTTCTCCAAGTTTCGGATAATTCGCGAACGAGAGAACCAGCAACAAGTTTCGACAAGGAAAAATTCAACATAGCTCGGAAGAAAATGGAGGAGATAAAGAAGCACGAGATCGAGGCGATGAAGATCAATGCGCCGTCGAAGAAGAAGGAAACGAATTTTCCGAAACGTCCGGAAAACGTTGGGACGTCGAAAAATGTCGTCGCCAGAGATAATACTGCGACGAAGAAGACAAAGGTCATCGACAAAGCTTACATCGTCAATGGCAACGTTTACAAAAGGCCAAAATTACCGAGACCAAAACCTTGGGTGACCGATCGTCTCTATCATCATCTTTGGAAATTGATGGAACCAAAATTCAAAATGGCGACCCGCGTCAAATCGGAAAAATTCATCGAGCAACTATCCGAAATAGTTGCACTAACTATCAGACGGAAAAAATACGATAGTTACAAGATCGAGATCGATTGTCTCATGAAGGACATGGCCAAACTCGGTATCATAAAAACGCGCAATGATTTTTATGATTTTTGTTATGATTTTTTGCCTTATGATTTTCGCGTCAAGGTCACGCCTATTTTGTTGCCGGGAAACGTTCGGAGTATTCCTTATGATCCTGATAAACTTCACACTCCGATTCTTCCCGAAAATTGAGAATTGGGACGTTGGGAGTGTTAAAGATTAAAATAATAACAGAAAAAAGCGTCGTTTGTCTCTCTAAGGCCCGAATTTTAAGATCTTAAGATCAAACTCTTCATCGAACTCAAGTTGGAACTTGAGATCGACCTTGAGTTGAATCTTGAGATGAAAAAAAAGTCCCAACTTAAGATTCATCTTGAATTGGAACTTAGGTTTGATCTGAAGTTCCAGCTTGAGTTCAATGGAAAGTTTCATCTTAAGATAGTTCTTAAAAACTTAAAATTCGGGCGTGATTCTCAAAAATATTTTTGTAATATGTATTAAAAAAAGGCTTCAAGGATTACAGAGAAAAGTTAAAATTATTTTCATACGATTAATCGTTGTCGAGTCAAAAATTGAAGCAATAATCTATGAATTTAATTTCTTAAAATTTGTTTCAAATAAACGTAACGAAGTTGTTTTTTTTTTTGTAAAATGTGTATAATTTATTTTTAATAATAAGGAACCAATGTACAAGGAGTGAGAGTTTGTCTTGTTTGTGCAGACATTTTTTTTTCAATTTAATTTGCAAGCTATCGTATCAAAAATCATGAAAACTTCCATTTTTATGACTTTCGTTATGACAGAAAACTTTTCACTATGATTTTTCATGAAAAATTAGAATTCATGTTGAGAATGTGAGAAACTAAGATCAAAAGATTGCATATATATTTCTAAACAATATTTTTGTAATATGTATTTTAAAAAAAGAAGGCTTCAAAGATAGCAGAGAAAATTTAAAATTATTTTCATACGATTAATCGACATCGAGTTTAAAAATTCAAGCAATAATCTGTAAGTTTAATTTATTAAAAGTTTTTTCAAATAAACGTAACGAAGTTGTTTTTTTATTTTTTTTTGTAAAATGTGTATAATTTATTTTTAATAATTAGGAATCAATGTACGAGGACTAAGAGTTTGTCTTGTTTGTGCAGACATTTTTATCGTATCAAAAATCATAAAAACTTCCATTTTTATGACTTTCGATATGATGAAAAACTTTTCACTATGATTTTTCGTGAAAAGTAAGAATTCATGTTGAAAATGTGAGCCATTAATATTTTTGTCATATAAGAAAAAAAAGAAGGCTCCACAGATAGCAGAGAAAAGTTAAAATTATTAAATTATTAAATTAGATTATAATTATAATATTATATCATAATTAATATTATAATTATATGTTGAATTATCATTATAAAAAATATTTTTGTAATATGTAAAAAAGTGCTTTAAGAAAAGCAAAAAAAAAGTGTTCACTATTTTTATACGATTAATTATTGAATGTACAAATTGAAGTAATCCTGTATAAGTTTATTTTCAATAAGAATGCCTCGAATAAACATAACAAAGCTGCTTTCTTAAAATCCGTTCAATTTATATTTGCAATCACAATAAAACAATATTCGCGGAATAACAGATTCGTCTCAAAATGTCTTTGAATATATTTTCATTCCAACTATTATAAACTTGCAATAACAAAAATGCTAATTTTAAATCCTGTATCATGACTGCAGCGCTAATGACAAATATATCGGTCATTCCATGACAAATCGGCCAATAGTTGGAATCGACCCCTTTCAATTTCGATAAAATTTGATCAGAAGTTTTCTTTTATCCTAAAACGAAGTTCTACCAAAGGAAAAAAATTGCATTTTTTTTTAAGTTATGCAAATTTCAAAATTTCACCATTTTTTTCAATTTTTCAATTCTTTTTTCCGCTATCTCTAAAACTATTATAGTTACGAAAAAATCGTTTTGGGTTCGTTTAAAGCGTATACTTGGGGCTACGAAAAAAAAATATTTCGAAAACAATTTTGAAAAATGATGAATTTAGAGAATTTTGAATGTTTAAAAATCGTGAAAATCCACAATCAACATTAAATTTCTTGTTAATTTTTTAAAATATAATATTTTGTACTGATCTTAAAACATCCTGAAATTTTCAGAGTTGCGTTTTTTTTCAAAAATATGAATTTTTGAATTTTTGTAAAAAAAAAATTTTTTCACCTCTAAGTTAAGTAAAGTTGAACAATCATGTAATTTTGAAATTTTTACTGCTCATAATGAAAAAAATTACATGATTGCTCAACTTTACTTAACATAAAAATAAAAAATTATTTTTTGTTACCAAGATTCAAAATTTCATATTTTTGAAAACAAAACGCAATTCTGAAAATTTCAGGCTATTTTAAAATCAGTACAAGGTATTATATTTAATAAATTGAACCAAAAATTTAATATTGATTGTGGATTTTCACGATTCTTAAAAATTGAAAATTCTCCAAATTCAAAATTTTAAGACGAACCCATAACGATTTTTTGTAACTATAATAGTTTCCGAGATAATTAAAAAATAAACTTGAAAAACTGAAAAAATTGTGGAATTTTGAATTTTGCACAACTTCCGAAAAAATTTCAATGAAAGACATAAGAATTTCAATTATGTTTCTGTTTTTACATTCTTATGTCATTAATTGAAATTTGTACTGCTCAACTTTACTTAACTTAGAGATAAAAATAAAATATTTCTTTTTACCAAAACTCAAAAATTAAAATTTAAAAAAAACATGCAATTCTGAAAATTTCAGGATCTTTCAAGATCAGTACAAGGTTATATAAAAAAAATTAATCCAAAAATTAATTAATCCAATGCTGATCGTGGATTTTCACGATTTTAAAAACTTCAAAATTCTCAAAATTCATCATTTTTCACAATTTTTTTCGGAATATTCTTTTTATCGTATTCCCGAGTATACTCTTTAAGACGAACCCAGAACGATTTTTCCGTAACTCTAATAATTTTCGAGATATTTAAAAAATAAAATTGAAAAAAAAGTTAAAATTTTGAATATTGCACATCTTTCGAAAAAAAATTCTAAATTCTTTTCCTTAGGCAGAACTTCGTTTTATGATGAAAGAAAACCTCTAATCAAATTTCATCGAAATTGAAAGAGGTCGATTCCAACTATCGGTCGATTTGACATGGAATTACCCATATGCAACCCATTATTCTCTCCAACATTCGTGTCTGCATTTTTCGTTGCACACGCTCGAATGTTCATGAACTGTGCAGTCGCGTGAGCGAAAACCAGCGAAAACCGAAACATGGATGACGCGAGCTCACTTTCGACGAGTTAGGAAACACGAAAAGAGAAAATTCAACAAAACCGCGCGCGTCTTTGTTTACAACAATGCTGTAAAATGTGAACGCTTCGAAGACGTCAAAATGTAAAGTTTTTCCGCGTCAACTTGAAGAAGCGATTCTTTGCTCGTTCGTCTGCAGTGAAAATTTTCCGGAGTTATTTTCGTTTGTTTTCTCATACGAATAAACACAAAAAAAACGAAAAGAAACAAAAATTGCATTTATACTTTTTTCTACGTTGATCGTGTGCAATTTGCGAAGGGGTTATGAATGGTCAGGTGCAAACGACGCGTGAGAGGTTAGGTGAGTTTTTCATTCCGATATTCAACGTTCGAACGAATAACATATCGTTAGATCGTTTTAAACAATTTTTCCAAAAAACGCCATTTTTCGTTTTTTTTCTCCCTCCCAGTTTCAATTCCACGTATCGCAAAATTGACGAGAAGAAATTTCGTAACCGCGGTTTCTGACAGTTCTCGTGATATTTTTCCAAGCTATTTTAAAACTATCCAATTATCATCATTATTATGATTATTGTGCGAAGAAATACGTTATCTAATTGGAGCGCGCTCCGATGTTTCCGATAGCATGAAAAACAATATTTTTTCTGCGCTTCGCACTCTTTGAATGTTCCTTTTCGAACGAAACAGCGCGTTAAATGGATTACGGATTCAGGCCCAATTGTTTGAAAAGCAAGTAACGCAGTGACCATTTCTTCTCTCAGAAGCAGCTACATTTTTTCTTGTGTTTTTGCGAAGAATCTGGCAGAATTTGAGTTTGTAAGATATTTTTTATTGATTTTTTGAAAAAAAAAACAATAAAGGTGGATTGGGAGCGTCGAGCATGGGATGGTTCGCGGGCCTGATACCGTCGGAGCATGTTTCGGGCCTGCCGGAAATTTTGCCCGAGACGGAGGAGGAAATGGGCTTGAACGACGCGGCGGTAGGTACAGAGGTGGATAACAAAGTCAAGACCAAACTGCTTACCATGTGGAACAATGTTAAATACGGTTTGTGTGAGCACTTTAGTTCAATTGAAAAATTCACCGAATCGACGATAAAAAAATCATTTGGAGAATGCAAAAAATGAGAATACACATCGACGGCGCGAGAGAGATTTATGGAGAAATGATTTTTTTTGCAGGATGGGCTTCGAAGATAAAAACAAATTTTTCCAAAGAATCACCCGTATGGCTTCTCGGCTCTTGCTATCACAAAAAAGCAGAGGAGTCTCTGGAACGGGCCTCGGAGGCCGTCGGACTCGATATGGAAACTGGTAGTGAAATATCATTGGCCGTAGACGCCGCAAGCTTGGAAGAAGGAATGGAGGGTTTCAAGAAAGACTTTGCTTCTCGACTGTGGCTCACTTACAGACGAGAATTTCCCAATCTCAACGGTTCGAATTTCACGTCCGATTGCGGATGGGGCTGTATGCTCAGAAGCGGCCAAATGATGCTAGCTCAGGCTCTCGTTTGTCATTTTCTCGGTCGAGGTGAGTTTCCTTTACCGAGCATCAGTTATCGGCAAAAAAAAATCTATCTATTATCCAATTATCCAATTGTCCAATATCCAATAATCGAATTTTTTCAAAAAATTAGTGATTAATGACAAAATACTTCTAATTTTTATCAAAAAATTAGTAATTAGCGAAAAAATATTAATTTTACAAAAAAATTAGTAATTAGTGACAAAATATTACTAATTTTTCTAATAAATAAGTAATTAGTGACAAAACATTTCTAATTTTTCCAAAAAAATGAGCAATTGACGATAAAATATTACTAATTTTTTCCAAGAATTAGTAAATGGCGAGAAAGATAATGCTAAATAACCAAAATAATAATGTAATTGAACGGAATTGCTAAAAAATCATGCAAATTAGAAATTTGCACATAGCTTCCTCATTTTTTTCCGTCGTTCGTCAACCCTCCTTTATGAGGATCTCCTTGATCATCTTTATGACATGTATGTTTATTATCATGGCTTACTCATAAAGGAAGCTTCACGAATGACGGAAACAAATGAAGAAGCTATGTGCAAATTTCTAATTTGCATGATTTTTTTGGCAATTCCGTTCAATTACATTATTAATTGTTTTTGTCGTCCAGTGTATTCGTGCTAGAGAAGTGAACTCGATAGCTGCTAAATTAGGAAACTTAGTGTTGACAAGTATTTTCTGAAAATTTCAAAATTTTTTTGCGAACGAACATCTTGAGCGTTTTTCACCAAATCCAACCCTAACCATTCTTATCATATAGTGTATTTGTGCAAAAAGTTTTAGCTCGATACTTCTAAAAATGCGGATGTTAGAGCGTTAACAAAATTTTTATGGAAATTTCAAAAAAAATTTTTAACCGAACCCCTCACCCCATTTTTATGAAATTCGGTATTATTTTTTATTGTCATTGAATGTATCGTCACAAAAAAATGCAGCTCGATAGATGCAAAATTACAAAAGTTAGAGAACTTTCAATTTCTTGCGAAAAATTAAAAAAAAAATTCAAACTGAACCTCTTGAGCGATTTTTCCCAAATTCAATCCCAACCGTACTTATTATAAAGTGTATCTGCACATAAAATTTCAGGGTGGTAACTGCAAAATTACGAAAGTTAGACGACTAACAAACAATTTACAGAAATTACAAAATCCAGCCAAATAGACAATTATTTTGCAACATCAAAAAAAAATGCACTTAAAACAGGGACATACGTGGTCTACTTGTATACCAAATTTCAAGTCGATCGCTCAAAGCCCTCACCAGACATATTCATTTTAAGGAAAGCACAAAGCGTACACACACACACATACACACATACATACGTCCGGACATTTTCTCTAAATGTGATTTCTCGACGTTTTGGGACATTTTGAACATACTGATATGAAAATTTCGAAAATAAAATTTTTCGCGAAAACAAAGCTTCCTTTATGAGGAAGCAAAAATCAATAATCTGTGGAGAAATGTTGTATTAATTTTGGAAAAAGTAATGAATAAATAAGAAATTACTAATTCATTTTTTAATAAATCGCGTGCCTAATGCCAAAAGGGCCTATAAAAGTTATAGGCCCTTTTGGCTTTGCAAAACCAAAAGGGCCTATAATTTTTTTTTTTTGCGCCAATCGTTTTGCCAACATTTTCTAAGCCTAAAGACAAAAAAAAATTTTCCAAAGCCAAAAGGGCCTATGTCTCAAATTTTGGCTTTGGGACATTGAAAATTTAGTGATCTAAAGCCAAAAGGGCCTATAATTTTTTTTTTTACTTTCCGCTAAGAAAATTGAAAATTTTTTTTGGAAAATTTTTTTTTTTTTTTGAAAAAAATTTTTTTTTTTTTTTGAAAAAAAAATTTTTTTTTTTTTTGAAAAAAATTTTTTTTTTTTTTTTTAATTTTTTTTTTTTGAAAAAAATTTTTTTTTTTGGAATTTTTTTTTTTTTTTTTTGGAAAAAAATCTTTCTTTTTTGAAAATTTTTTTTTTTTGAATTTTTTTTTTTTTTATATGGAAAAAAAAGTTTAAATCATTTGTTATTATTTATTTGTTTCAACAATTTGTTATTGTTTATTTGTTTCAACAATTTGTTCTTTTTTATTTGTTTAAATAATTTGTTATTGTTTATTTGTTTGAACAAATAAACAATAACAAATTCTTTAAGCAAATAAAAAATAACAAATTGTTTAAATAAATAAGAACAAATTGTTTGAACAAATAAACAATAACAAATTCTTTAAACAAATAAACAATAACAAATTACTTCAACTTTTTTTTTGCAAAAAAAAAAATGAAAACAAGTCAAATAATTTAAACAAACGTTTAAACAAATTGCTTAAACAAATAAAAAATAACAAAATGTTGAAACAAATAAACAATAACAAATTATTTAAACTTTAAAAAAAAAAAAAAAAAAAAAAAAAATTTCCAAAAAAAAAATTTTTATCCAAAAAAAAAATGCTCTGGTATGCAATTTCTATTCAAAACTTTGAAAATTTTTGATTTTTTTTATAGGCCCTTTTGGTTTTAGGCTAACAATTTCCTAAAACCAAAAGGACCTATGTCTTAAGATAGGCCCTTTTGGTTTTAGTACATCAAAATTTTTTTTTTTACAGATCTTCACGTTTCAAGCAATTTTAAGAAGAATGGCAAAAAAAAAATTTTTTATAGGCCCTTTTGGCATGGACCCCTATCTTCTTGCTGTAATAGGCCCTTTTGGCATTAGGCACGCGAAATACTGGTTAAATATTCGTATTAATAATAACTTATGCAATATCGTATGACATTCGATACAATAAATACTATTGTGTGAAATATTCAAAAGATCTAGTTATTATAAAAAATAAAACAACTTTTTTAATAGAGTCGTTTGACCTTGTAACCATGACTCAATCCGTACACACAAATACGTAAATATACACAATACTTTCCTACAAATTAGTGTTTTTTTAAAATTAATTAGTAAATTAATTTTTTTGAAAAAATTAGAAACATTTTGTCGCTAAATACTAATTTCTTAAAAAAATTAGAAACATTTTGTCACTAATTACTAATTTTTTTGGAAAAATTATAAATATTTTGTCACCAATGACTCATTTTTTTGGAAATTTGAAAATATTTTCTTACTAATTACTAATTTTTTAGAATCGATTCTGTAATGGATTCAGAATCGAATCAAGAAAATCGATTTCCATGAAAAGTCGAATCCAAAGAACCGATTTCGTAAGAATCGATTTTTAAAAATCGTACAAAAATTTAATTGCCAATTAAAGCTTACGTGAGTGTTTATTAAATTTTTGCTATGGAACATGATTAAATTGGATTAATTTATTTTTAATACAAAATTATGAATAGAAAATAACAAATATAAAGTAGTTTTCATTCTGGCTAAAAATAGTTTGATTCTTTCACACATTTGCACTTTTTAATATATTCTTAAAAATATTATGAATACATTTAACAAATCAAACTTTTTTCTATTCCATAAATTTCTATTGTTTTACGATGTTTTGTATATTTTTACTTTCGATTATTTTTTCCGTTGGATCATGCTTTCAATATTTTAACATTTAATTTTTTGTACTCTTTTTCTCACGTTTTCACAATTTCACATACTCTTTTTTCTTTTAACGTTGACGTTGATATTGTGTAGATTTTTGTCAATCTCTATTTAATTGCCAATCTTTAATAGATAATGAATTTAATAAAGAATAAAATTTTCGATTTTTGAGGTCAAAAATCGATTCACCCAAAGATCGAAAAGGAAAGAATCGATTTTTCAAACAACAGAATCGATCTTTTGAATAATCAAATCGGAATCGAACATCCCTAGTACAAACCCTATAAAATTAATTGACCAATTTTTGGAATATCATGAAAGCAAATTTGAAAAATGTGGAAAAAACACGCACTTGAAATTCCGAACGTTCAGGTTCAGATGAACGAATAATCGACAAATTTATTCTTTTATAGAACAATTTTGGGACTTTGTTAATACTTTGGAAATAATTCTTGAAATATTTTCAAATTTTTGAAATTATTATTTTCAAACACTTTCAAACTCTTATAATTCGTTAAAAAAATGTTTCTTCTCATTTTCCGTTCATCTGAACGTTCGAAACTTGAAGTACATGAAAAAAACACGTTTATTGTTCTAAAGAACACTTTATGCACCTCTGTTTACCTAAATTTACCAGTTTCTAACTCTGCTGATTTTAGGAAGCCGGCTACAACTTTTTACAAAAAAAATTCTGTATCAAATGCTTGCAAAAGATTCATAAACATTGGATTTTCTTGACTCGCTCTCAACAGAAGTTTCCTAATTTTTTTCTTTTGGTTCTTTAGAGTGGATTGAAAAAAAAATCAATATGAAACATTTTTCTTTTCCAGTCTATATAATTGAAAATTTAGTGGTCACAAACAAAAAGCTTGCTGGAGAATTTTTCATACAGGAAATATCGCGACGAAATTTGTAATTCTGAAGAAAAAAATTGTCAATGCCATATCGATGAAAAAATTTATGAAATTTATTGTCGAAATTTATTATTGTCTCGTAGATTGGCGATGGAGGCCGGAACAGCGTATCGAGACGCATCATCAATTTATGGAGGAGAGCAAACACAGAATGATAATAAAGTGGTTCGGTGACCAGCCGACCCCTCATTCGCCCCTCTCGATACACAGTCTCGTTTCTCTCGGCGCATCGACGGGAAAACGAGCGGGTGACTGGTACGGCCCAGCATCGGTAGCTCATTTGCTCAGCCAGGCTGTTAAAATAGCAGCAGGAGCACACAACGAATTCGAGAATTTGGCTGTGTACGTCGCTCAAGATTGCGCAGGTGACTTCATCAATACTAAAGAAACATGCCTACGTGATTATTGAAAAGGCAAACTTGCTCATTGCCAACAAAAAGAGACTTAAATTGAGATATTCCCCATGCTAACTCACAACTTCATGATGATGAAAGAAAAATTGAATGAAAGAGAAAGACTTTTTGTGTGTTGAAATGCTTAAGCATTTGAATGTGTTCAAAAAGGTCAAAAATTATTTTAAGAAAAAATAAGCACATATTTATTTGTCTGTGCATATTTATGAGCTATTCCGATTTTTTTGTAAATATAATAATTTTCAAGATATTTAAAAAATGAACTTGAAAAATTTCAAAAATGGTGAAATTTTGAATTTCGCATAACTGTCGAAAAAAAAAATTCTAATTTTTTTTCCTTTGCTAGAACTTCGTTTTATGATAAAAGAAAACTTGTGACCAAATTTCATCGAAATTGAAAGAGGTCCATTCCAGCTATCGGTCGATTTGGCATGGAATGACCCATATGCATCAGAGAAAGAAAACCCATTTTTTTAGCTAAAAACAGGTAAAATAACACACCATTTTTTTTGTTTAATGTACGGTTGGGATTGAATGTGGGGGAAATCGCTTCAGAGGTTCGATTTAAGAAAAAATTCTAATTCTTAGCAAAAAGTTTGAGTACTTTGACCGAGTATAATCATTAAGACGAACTCAGAACGATTTTTTTTCAAATATAATAGTTTTCAAGATATTTAAAAAATAAACTTGAAAATTTTCAAAAATGGTGAAATTTTGAATTCCGCATAACTTTCGAAAAAAAATTTCTAATTTTTTTCCTTTGGTAGAACTTTATTTTATGATAAAAGAAACCTTGTGACCAAATTTCGTCGAACTTGAAAGAGGTCCATTCCAGCTATCGGTCGATTTGACATGGAATGACCCATAGGCATCAGAGAAAGAAAACCCAATTTTTAGCTTAAAACAGGTAAAATAACACATTTTTTTTTCAAATGTACGGTTGGGATTGAATATGGGGAAAATCGCTTCAGAGGTTCGATTTAAGAAAAAATTCTAATTCTTAGCAAAAAGTTTGTGAGTACTTTAACTTTCATAACTTTGCCCTACCACGCTGATTTTTTTTTGTGACGATACATTTTGTGACCATGACAAAGAAAAATAATACTGAATTTCAGAAAAATCGCTTGAGAAGTTCGGTTTGAAAAAAATTGATATTTTCAAAAAAAATTTGTTCACGCTCCAACATTCGCATTTTTAGAAGTATCGAGCTAAAATTTTTGCACAAACACACTAGATGACAAGAATGGTCAGTGCTGAATTCGGTGAAAAACGCTCGAGAGGTCCGTTCTCAAAATATGTAATTCGAAATTTTCGAAAAATACTTGTGAACACTAAGCTTCTTAATTTAGCAGCTATCGAGTTCAATTTTTTAGTACCAAAACACTAGATGACAAAAACGATTAATAATTTAATTGAACGACATTGCTAAAAAATCATGCAAATTGGAAATTTGCACGTAGCTTCTTCATTTCTTTTCGTTATTCGTGAAGCTTCTTTTATAAGGAAGCCATGATAACAAACATTTGATAAAGATGGTCAAGGAGGTCCTCGGAAAGGAGACTCACGAACGACGAAAAAAATGAAGAAGCTACGTGCAAATTTCCAATTTGCATGATTTTTCATTCTCAACGATAATTCAACGTGTACTTTGATTTTTTTTTTCACAGTTTATCTTGACGATGTGAGAAGTGTCTGTGAAACGACCGACGGTGGTTGGAGATCGCTCGTACTTTTCGTACCTCTTAGACTCGGAGCTGACAAGTTGAATCCCGGTTATGCGCCCTGTCTCACCTCGCTTCTCAGTCTCGACGTTTGCATCGGTGTGATTGGCGGACGACCGCGTCATTCGCTGTACTTTATAGGCTATCAGGAGGACAAATTGATTCATCTCGATCCACATTATTGTCAAGAGGCTGTGGACGTTTGGAAACACAATTTTTCGGTGGCAAGCTTTCATTGCTCGTCGCCGAGAAAGATGCTTGTATCGAAAATGGATCCAAGCTGTTGCGTAGGTTTTTATCTTCACGACAAAAAGTCCTTCGACAGTTTTGTCAAAATAGTCGAGCCTGTGAGTACCACTCGAAAATTATTCCAATTCTTTCCTTTCCCCTTCGAGTTACTAAAAAAAATATTTAAAGAAAAGAGGGACAGCAGTGGCCAAGTGGCTAGAGCGCGGGTCTCGTAATCCGCGGGACCCGGGTTTGAACCCCGGCGACACAACTGAAAAATATTCCAATTTTTCAAGTGTTTATCAGCTGCAATCCCGGTGGGTTGGGACCCCACCTTAAAATAATGGAATCCCAAAGACCTCATTGCGATGAGTGGGCGGTTAATTGTACGGTTTCGGTGAGGCCTGCCGAAGCGGTTCTTATCGCTTGGATGGTGGTTCACCTAACTGTGCAAGCGACTGGATCGCAATGGAGGAGGTAACTACCTAACCGACCGACGATAGTCGTGCTAGAGCGTGCTCGCATTGCTACCGACGGGCGCTTAGGTAGAGCTTACCGTCTGTATCAGTGAAGGTTTTTCTGCAGTTTTCCCTTCACTCTCGGCAGAATTGCGATACAGAATGGAAAAGGTGTAGGGTGCGGGCTGCAGCCCCGGCCTTACTAGGAAAGGGGGGGGTAGTATAAAGCAATGTTGTACACTGGTAATAAACAAATAATATTTTTAAAAAAATCAATGGGGACAATTTGAAAAAACCCTGCAAATTGGACATTTGCACATTGCTTCCTTATCTTTATCCATAGTTCACACAGCTTCCTTTATCACAAAGTACGCTATTTACGCTATTAAAAAAATAAAAAAAATTTTGATAAATCTTTAATCATTCGATCGATTTTTGCCTAATTTAATAACGAACGACCTCGATAGTTATATTAGCTCTGTGCAAAGTTTCAGTGCAATGTCTTAAAATTGCACAAGTTACAGCGTTTAAGCTACTTTTCAAAAAATTAAAAATTTCTTAAAATTTTAATCCCTCTATGGATTTTCGCTATTCTTCAAAAAATTCAAAATTTCATAAAAATTTAATCCTTCGATCGATTTTTGCCAAGTTCGATACCAAACAACTTTAATAGCTATACTAATTCTGTAGAAAGTTTCAGTGTAATATCTTGAAAATTGCAGAAGTTAGAGAGTTTACGCCATTTTTGGAAAATGAAAAAAGTCGATAAAATCTTAACACCCGTTAGATTTAAAACAAATTTTTTTTCATAACGAAGAGCAATTTGTGCTGGACAAGTGTGCCAAATTTCAGCAGGTACTATTTTGCTCAAAGGTAAGTCTATTGATTTTTCACTGAAAATAATTTGTGTGTATCAAGTTTTTGTTAACTTTACTATCGTAGTGGTAAATGTATGTACAGTGATTTTCTGGAGTAATTTTTACAACGAGGGAATAAAAATTACTCCAAAAAATCACTGTTTATAGGTGACAGCTTATATTAACTTAATATACACTGACACCTATAAGTTTTTTTTCGAATTGCAATTTTTACATTTACTACCACGATGATAAAATTAACAAAAACTTGATGCGAACAAATTATTTTCATTGAAAAATTAATAGACTTACCTTTGAACAAAATGGTGCCTGCTCCAAATTGTGATAAAAACACACTAATTTGTAATGGAATATTCTCCACTACAAATTACTTATTTTGCTTCCTCATAAAGGACGCTTTGTTTTCGTGAAAAATTTTTTTTCGCGATTTTTATGCCAATATGTTCAAAATGTCCTAAAACATCGAGAAATCATATTTAGAAAAAATGTCCGGATGTGTGTGTGTGTGTGGCTGTGTGAGTGTGTGTGTGTGTGTGTGTGTGTGTGTGTGTGTGTGTGTGTGTGTGTGTGTGTATCTCCTGAGTTTCAGATGTAAATAATTAATAACTCGAAAACGCTTTGAGATATCAAGCTAAAATTTGGCACACTTGTCGAGCACGAATTGCTCTACATTATGAAAAAAAATTTGTTTTAATTATAACGGGTGTTCAGATTTTATCAACTTTTTTCATTTTTGTAAGAATGGCGTAAACGCTCTGCAATTTTCAAGATATTGCACTCAAACTTTGTACAGAATAAGTATAGCTATTAAGGTTGTTTGGTATTGAATTTGGCGAAAATCCATCGAGGAATTAAAATTTTATGGAATTTTGAATTTTTTGAAAAATAGCCTGAACGCTCTAACTTGTGCAAATTTTAAGATATTGTACTGAAACTTTGCACATAGCTAATATAGCTATCGAGGTTGTTCGCTATTAAATTTGGCAAAAATCCATCGAGGGATTAAAATTTTATGAAATTTTTAATTTTTTGAAAAATAGCGTAAACGCTCGGACTTGTGCAATTTTTAAGATATTGCACTAAAACTTTACATAGAGCTAATATAGCTATCGAGGATGTTCGTTATTAAATTTGGCGAAAATCGATCGAATGATTAAATTTTTAACAAATTTTTAATTTTTGTGAAAGATGCGTAAACGCTATAACTTTTGAAATTTTTTAGATATTGCAATGAAATTTTGTGAAGAGCCAGTATAGCTATTAATGTTATTTGCTATCAAATTTGGGGAAAATCGATCGAATTTGCACATTGATTACTAATATTTTTCAATAGCTAACAAAACTTCCTATATGATAGTGATGGCAATATTTGATGAATGTATCGATATTTGGTATCGATACGTATTGGTGGTCCGCGTATCGATACAGGTGTAATATCGGGAATGCGATATCGATATCACCGATATCGATACTCAAATAAAAATGCAAACAAACCTCAGTTCGAAATAAAAACAGTAGTCTTATACCTCAGTCGGTAACAAAAAACTGTAGTTTCTTACCTCAGTTGGTAACAAAAAACTGTCGTTTGTACCTCAGTCGGTAACAAAACCGGTAATTTTTTGCCACAGTCGGTAACATAAACTCAATAAAAATCGGTTGTATCGAAATTTCGATATTTATGTATTACGTATCGATACTTGAAAATATCGTAACGCCAAGAATCGATACAAAATATCGATATTTGGGTCGAAGAGTATCGATATTCCAAATATCGATACTGTATCGCCCATCACTACTATATGAGGCAGCCAAATTTGATCGCTACTGTGTGTTAAAGGAAGCTATGTGAACTATGGATAAAGATGAGGAAGCAATGTGCAAATTCCAATTTGCAGGGTTTTTCAATTGTAATTTGTAATGGAGCACTCATTCATTACACGTTATTTTTTTTATATCGGTAATGGCACACGCATCCATTACACATTACTTTTATTATTTGTAATGGAACATGCATACATTGCACATTACTTCTTTTTATTTGTAATGGAAGACGCATCTATTACACATTATTATTTTCATTTGTAATGGAACATTCATTCATTACACGTTTCTTTTTTAATTTGTAATGGAAAACTTATTGAATACACATTGTTTAAAGTAATGGGTAATGCATTACTTTTACATTACAATTTTCACAACTCCGATATCAAAGTAAATTCACAAAAAATTAGAAGAAAAATTATTTTTACAAGTTCCCTCTATGAAAAATGAAAAAGTAATTCTAATAAATGATTGCAGTTTTTGGTGCCACGGAATCAAAAAATCGACTATCCGATGTTCCTATTTTGCGAGGGAAGCGGCGAAGATCTTCGACGGGGATACGAAGCAGGCGAGGGTATACTAACGTCATCGACGTCGTCGACGGTTGCTCAGGATACCCTCGAGGACGAGACGCACTACGAGTGCGAAGAATTTGAGCTCGTATAATTTTTCGTTTTTTTTTTTTTTTTTTCTTAAAAAGAGAAACGCGATTTCTCCGGTCGAGAGAACAAAATTTAAATAGCTCGTGTACTTAAGGACCGATTAGACCGTCCGCGGAACTGAAAAAAAAAGAAAATGGGAAAAAGAGACTTCTCTCTGATCGTGAATCTATTTATACGGAAAAAAAGCCGTGGTGGTAGGTGATAAATTTTTGAAAAGGCGGCACGGATCAAGCCGTAAAAACTATTAATTATTGGCTGTTTTTTTTTCATATGTCGTAAAATGCTCGATTCTTTTCTCGGATGAAATTTACGAGCAAGACTTGTTTTTTCTTTGTAATGATCTCGTAATTCAAAGATTTCGTTCTACTTATTTATAACGTTGATTTATCACAGTCGCAATTATCGGGCGAGTCGGATATTTTCATTTTTGCTCTCCCGACGATCTCAATTTTTGGTGCTCCTCGAGTCTCGCTTAGATCGCGGGTCGATTTTCGGATACTTCAATAGTGATAAATGGTTCTGTAACGCAATATCCGTGGACACAATATCCGCGAAAAAATACCCGTGACCGAATATCCCGAGTCAAAATATTTGCGGTAAAAAATGTCTGCGGTCAGAATATCCGCGACAAAATATCCTTGGCAGAATATCCACGAGAAAATATCCGTGATAGAATATCCGCGGTTAAGAATATCCGCGGTCAGAATATCCGCGGTTAAAAATAACAACAACAATCCACTTTATCCATGTATATTTTCCGCGGTTATTCTGTCAGCGGATATTTTTATTCGCGGATATTCTGACCGTGGATATTTTCAACAGCGGATATTTTTTACCACGGATATTTTTAGCCGCGGATATTCTGATCGCGAATATTTTTTACCACGGATATTTTTAACCGCAGATATTTTTGACCGCGGATATCATGTCACGGATATTGTGTCTACGAATATTTCGTTCTGAAACCGTGATAAATCCATCTCTCTATCTCAGCTCCGGTCCGTTTATTTTTTCGG
The DNA here is from genome assembly GCA_946863875.1 of Alloplasta piceator. Taxonomy (NCBI): domain Eukaryota; kingdom Metazoa; phylum Arthropoda; class Insecta; order Hymenoptera; family Ichneumonidae; genus Alloplasta; species Alloplasta piceator. Next base: position 17,998,496 of record OX333080.1, on the reverse strand, counting down.
CACCGTGAATAAGAAATGAAATGAAAAAAGGAACCCTCATTAAACCTTAATCTCGTAATTTATATTTGAAATACGGTATCTCGAATGTTCTGTACTGTAAATATTACCTAACGAAGAAGAAAAAAAGAAGAAGCGAGAGAGAGAGTTAACCATAATCACCGTGAATCGCGTGAGTGTTGCGCGCGAAAACTTAATATTTACAAAGAAACAAAATCTCTAACTTATTTATTTATTATAGAAATTTTTCATTCATCCATGAAATTGTTATTGTTCGCCCAGTGTTGGTAATTCATTATTTAAAAAAAGAAAAAGCACTTTGGGGGCGAGATATAATGTATGCGATATGTTGAAAAGCTCGAGCACAGTTTGCTGTGATTTAGTTTCTCGGATTTGAACGTTCTCTCCCGTTAATTATTCGGGAAACGAAACGGAATCTCGTCGAGAATAATAGTTAAAAAAAAAAATTAAAGAATGAAGATGAAGCGGTAACAAAAATACGTATGATTTTATTCATAGCCCCATTTATAATTTCCTTTGCTAATTGTCAATTTCTTTTGTACAAAACTTAAATCCTTCGATGTGTCTATAAAATTTTAACACTATAATCTACAAACATTTTTTTTTGTTGTGTGCGTTCGACGATCTTCATTAAGGATAAGACGAAGACCCGAAAAAATCGGTTAACTTTTTTTTTCATCGATTCTCGATACTTTATCGGAGATATCGATTTTGCGCACTATCAAATCTCTGCATTTTTCAGAATTGTACGCCCGCCTTTTTTTTAAGCTATTGTCGACCGTAATTTCATTGTCCGATATTTTTACACGTATCGCTCCAGACATTCCTTGATATGTGGCCACATTTCGTCGGTTGCGTTGCCACGAAATTCTTGGAGAATTCCAATATTTCGATAATAAGTTACAACGGGTTCGGTCTTCGTCACGTAATCCTGCAGTCTCTTCCTCACCACTTCCGGTTGGTCGTCAAATCTCTTGCTGAGAGGCTCACCCGTCACGTCGTCTTTACCCTGTGACAATTATATTTGTGAGCAGAAAGGACAACAATACATGGGTCGTTCCATATCGAATCGACCGATAGTTGGAATCGACCCCTGTTAATTTCGATGAAATTTGGTCAGAAGTTTTCTTTTGTCATAAAACAAATTTATATCGAAGGAAAAAAATTTTAAAAAGTTTGTTCGACAGTTATGCAAAATTCAAAATTTCACAATTTTTTCAAATTTTCAAGTTTATTTTTTAAATATCTAATCTATCTATCTAATCTATCTATCTAATCTATCTATCTAATCTATCAATCTAATCTATCAATCTAATCTATCAATCTAATCTATCAATCTAATCTATCAATCTAATCTATCTATATAATCTATCTATATAATCTATCTATCTGATCTATCTATCTGATCTATCTATCTGATCTATCTATCTGATCTGTCTATCTGATCTATCTATCTGATCTATCTATCTGATCTATCTATCCGATCTATCTATCTGATTTATCTATCTGATCTATCTATCTGATCTATCTATCTGATCTATCTATCTGATCTATCTATCTGATCTATCTATCTGATCTATCTATCTGATCTATCTATCTCATCTATCTATCTCATCTATCTATCTGATCTATCTATCTCATCTATCTATCTCATCTATCTATCTCATCTATCTATCTCATCTATCTATCTCATCTATCTATCTCATCTATCTATCTCATCTATCTATCTGATCTATCTATCTAATCTATCTATCTAATCCATCTAAACTATATATCTAATCTATCTAAATATCTAATAATAGTTACGAAAAAATTGTTCTGGCTTCGTCTCAAAGTGTATGTAGAGCTACGAAAAAAAAAATATACCGGAAAGTTTTTTTGAAAAATGATGAATTTGGAGAATTTTAAAATTTAAAAATCGTGAAAATCCGCGATCGACTTTAAATTTTTTACATGATACTTTGTACTGATCTTGGAAGATCCTGACACTTTCAGAATTGCGTTTTTGTTTTTCAAAAATATGAATTTTTGAATTTTGATAAAAAAAAATTTTTTTTGCCTCTAAGTTAAGTAAAGTTGACCAATCATGTAATTTCTACAGCTCAAATTCACAAAATTACATGATTGCTCAACTTCACTTAACTTGGACGTGAAAAAAAAAAAATTTTTTTACCAAAATTCAAAAATTCATGTTTGAAACAAAAAACGTAATTCTGAAAATTCAGGATCTCTTAAGATCAGTCAAAGGTATCATATAAAAACAATTGCATATCGATCGCGAATTTTCACGATTTTAAAAAATTCAAAATTCTCCACATTGATCATATTTAAAATTTTTTTTCGAAATATTTTTTTTTTCGTAGCCCCAAGTGTATTCTTTAACACGAACCCAGAACGATTTTTCCGTAACTATAATAGTTTTCGAGATATTTAAAAAATAAATTTGAACAATTGAAAAAATGGTGAAATTTTGAATTTTGCATAACTTGCGAAAAAAAAAAAATTTCTTCCATAGAACTTCGTTTTATAATAAAAGAAAACTTCTGACCAGATTTCATTGAAATTAAAAGGGGTCGATTCCAACTATTGGTCGATTTGACATGGAATGACCCATATATAGAATAGTATAGAAGAAAATATTATTAAGATCTACCCTACCAGGACGAACGACAGTAACCGACAGTCGTTTGTCTTAAATTCCGACAGTTCCCGGCGGTCCAACCGTCGGAATTCATCACTCAACCGTCGGAATTTAAGACAAACGACGTTGGTTACTGTCGTTCGTCCTGGTAGGGTAACTTTCCTTTCGCATAATTAAAATACCAAAAAAACATTTTTTCTTATCATCGCAAAGCTTCCTTTTTGAAGAAACCGAACAACTGACAGCAGAGCCTCTAGCGATCACTTTCTTAATTAACTGTGGTCAACTTTCAGTATATTTTATCTGTGATATAATAAAAAAAAGAACTTGACCGTACTGACCGTACTCACCGGTTGTTTTGGATCGTTGAAGCCAATATTGTACACTCTACCGCTCGGCAGATGGACCCACCTGTTCTTAACGCGTTCGAGTATCACAGAGTGCGGTACAATAAGATTTAAAACGACATTAACCGGATGTGTTTTCTGAAGCATTTCCGCTTGTGCCAGCGTCCTCGGAAAGCCTGAATTTGCGAAGTATGTTAAAAAAAAGTTAGATCAGCATCAAGAGCAAAAAATCGTTGGAAAAAGTAGGTACGAGTAACGCCGACGCCATGTTTCTTTTATGTATTCGAAATTCTGACTCACCGTCGAGGAGCCAACTACGATCGCCGACGGCCTCAATTTCGTTACCGATAAGCGATATCATCGTTTCGTCCGGCACGTATCTACCTTCCTCCATCCAATTCTTCACTTCTTTGCCAAGTTCTGTTCTCGGTAAGCATATGGGTTATTCCATGTCAAATCGACCAATAGTTGGAATCGACCCCTTACACTTTCGATGAAATTTGATAAGAAGTTTTTTTTATCATGAGTCGAAGTTCTACCAAAGGAAAAAAATTAAGAAATTTTTTTTCGAAAGTTATGCCAAATTCAAAATTTCACTATTTTTTCAAGTTTATTTTTCAAATATCTTGAAACCTATTATAGTTACGAAAAAATCGTTCTGGGTTCATCTTGAAGTCTACTTCGGGCTACGAAACAAAATATCCCGAAAAAAAAATTGAAAAATGATGAATCTAGAGAATTTTGGATTTTTCAAAAATCGTGAAAATCCACAATCAACATTAAATTTTTGGTTCCATTTGTTTTTATATAATACCTTGTAGAAATTCTGATGATCCTGAAATTTTCAGAAACGTGTTTTTTTTAAATATAAATTTTTGAATTTTGGTAAAAATTTTTTTTTGTTTACTTTCAAATTAAGTGAAGTTAAGGAATCATGTAATTTTGTAATTTTAAGCAGTAAAAATTACATGATTGCTCAACTTTACTTAACTTAGTCTTAGAGGTAAAAAAAAAATTTTTTTTACCAAAATTAAAAAATTCATATTTTTGATAAAAAACACCTTTCTAAACATTTCTAATTTTTTAATATTACATTTGAAAAATTGAGCCAAAAGTTCAATGTTGGCCGTGCATTTTCACGATTTGAAAAATCCAAAATTCTCCAAAATCATCATTTTTCGAAATTTGTTTTCAGAATAGTTTTTTTTCGTAGCCCCAAGTATATTCTTTGACGAACCCAGAACAATTTTTTTGTAACTATAGTTTTCGAGATATTTAAAAAATAAACTCGAAAAAATAGTGAAATTTTGAATTTGCGAAAAAAATTTAAAAAAAAATTTTCTTTCGTAGAACTTGGTTTTATGATAAAAGAAACGTCTGATCAAGTTTCGTCGAAATTGAAAGGGGTCGATTCCAACTATTGGCTGTTTTGCGAAGAATGACCCATACACATATATACAAAGTATTATTTCACAGACACAACTACATATATCAATAACGAAATAATAATGCAATTATGTAAGCTCTAAAAAACATTTTACATAATCTTATCAGCGGAATAATCGAGATTAAATCATTATCTCCGTAATAAAATTCATACAGCTAAAACACGAATTGAGTATACATGAAAAATTCTTCCCCTCCCGCTCGAACGTCGACAAAGGGAAATCAATGTACTCCAGAATTTGAATTTATTTCTAAATCTGCGACAAAACAAAATTCAAATAATCGAGAAAAACGTACCAGTGTTGTTGGTAACGTGATGTCGTAGTTTATCGCCGCTGGAAATGTGAGTAACTCCAAATAACTTAACGATCCTCGAGGATACGGTGCCCTTGCCTGACGCAGGGGCGCCCAAAATTACGGCCCTGAAGGCCTTGGCCAAGCACGTGGATACCTTGACCATTTGTCAGCCTCTCTCTTGATGATTCTCGTTCGATGTATATATTTCAAATTTGTATATCTATATGTTATTTAAAAAGGCAGATTCGTGCGCATAGATTTTTAGGCTTTGCTCGTGGATATTATTTCGTTCCCACGTGCGCGCGCAGACGACAATATCCTTTGCTTTCCTATATCACACCCCTGTTATGGTGTATAAAATAATATTCAATGTTTCGCCGAGAAAATTACGGTGCAAAGAGGCCTCGAAGAAACGCAATGTTCAACTATCCCGCTCATCGTATTCTCATCGCGTCGAACTATTTATACATTGTATATTATGCGCGTTCGCATCGAGATATTGTTTGCGTTTAGCAAGACAGCGAACTTCGACCCTTGATTTATGCCGTCTGCGTGTATTACATATATATATATATATATATATATATATATATATATATATATATTATAATCTCCGTCTCGACCAGTCTCGAGTCTCGACGCGGACGAACAGCCTTTCGTGACGGCAACCGGCAATGCACTAGGGAATGAGTCTCTATTGTCGTATGACCATCCCTCGGATAAACGGTTTTCCGTAACCACGTGTGGTGACGCAAGACAGATAATACATGTCGCAAGCGATGGAATACATATATAAATACATATCGCCGCCATCATCGTGTGGACAAAAATCGAGATTCCCTTAAGTAAAGTCCGAGGCTCTTGACCCAAATGAGAAAAATTGCATGTTCCCTTAAGTAAAGTCCGCGCGTCTTCTCCCTCGTGAGGAAAATGGCGTGTTCCCTTAAGTAAAGTCCGAGGCATTTGACCCCCTCATGAGAAAAATTGCATGTTCCCTTAAGTAAAGTCCGAGGCTCTTGACTCCTTCATGAAGAAAATGGCATGTTCCCTGAAGTAATGTCCGAGGCTCTTGACTCCCTCATAAGGAAAATGGCATGTTCCCTTAAGTAAAGTCAGAGGCTCTTGATTCCCTCATGAGAAAAATTTCATGTTCTCTTAAGTAAATTCCGACGCTCTTGACTCCCTCGTACGGAAAATGGCATGTTCCCTTAAGTAAAGTCCGATCCTCTTGACCCCCTCATGTGGAAAATGGCATGTTCCCTTAAGTAATGTCCGAGGCTCTTGACTCCCTCATAAGGAAAATGGCATGTTCCCTTAAGTAAATTCCCAGCCGCTTGACTCCCTTATGAGGAAAATGGCACGTTCCCATAAGTAAAGTCGGAGGCTCTTGATTCCCTCATGAGAAAAATTTCATGTTCTCTTAAGTAAATTCCGAGGCTCTTGACTCCCTCGTACGGAAAATGGCATGTTCCCTGAAGTAAAGTCCGATCCTCTTGACCCCCTCATGTGGAAAATGGCATGTTCCCTTAAGTAATGTCCGAGGCTCTTGACTCCCTCATAAGGAAAATGGCATGTTCCCTTAAGTAAATTCCCAGGCGCTTGACTCCCTTATGAGGAAAATGGTACGTTCCCTTAAGTAAAGTCAGAGGCTCTTGATTCCCTCATGAGAAAATTTTCATGTTCCCTTAAGTAAATTCCGAGGCTCTTGATTCCCTCATAAGGAAAATGGCATGTTCGCTTAAGTAAATTCCCAGGCGCTTGAGTCCCTCATGAGGAAAATGGCATGTTCCCTTAATTAAAATCCGAGGCTCTTGACCCCGTCATGAGAAAAATTGCATGTTCCCTCAAGTTAAGTCCGATACTCTTAACTCCATCCAAAAAATAGCATGTTCCCTTAAGTAAATACCGATACTGTTGACTCCCTCATGCAAAAAATGGCATGTTCCCTTAAGTAAAGTCCGATACTCTTGACCTCCTCATGAAGAAAATGGCATGTTCCGTTAAGTAATGTCCGAGGCTCTTAACTCCCTCATAAGGAAAATGGCATGTTCCTTTAAGTAAATTCCCAGGCGCTTGACTCCCTTATGAGGAAAATGGCACGTTCTCTTAAGCAAAGTCAGAGGCTCTTGATTCCCTCATGAGAAAAATTTCATGTTCCCTTAAGTAAATTCCGAGGCTCTTGACTCCCTCATAAGGAAAATTGCATGTTCCCTTAAGTAAATTCCCAGGCGCTCGACTCACTCGTGAGGAAAATGGCATGTTCCCTTAAGTAAAGTCCGAGGCTCTCGACCCCGTCATGAGAAAAATTGCATGTTCCCTTAAGTAAAGTCCGAGGCTCTTGACCCCGTCATGAGAAAAATTGCATGTTCCCTTAAGTAAAGTCTGAGGCTCTTGACTCCCCCATAAGGAAAATGGCATGTTCCCTTAAGTAAAGTCCGAGGCTCTTGACTCCCTCATGAGGAAAATAGTGTTCCCTTAAGTAAAGTCCGATGCTCTTGACTCCTTCATGAGGAAAATGGCATGTTCCCTTAAGTAAAGTGCAGGGCCCTTGACTCCTGGTTAAGTATAGCAGCATTTTCCTTGAACTTCAGGGCCTCGACTCTCATAAATAAAGTCGTCTGTTCCTTCAAGTAAAATCCTCAATCTTCTGAAAAAAGTTTTACACAATCCGAACTGCCCGACAAGTTCCGATTCCCATAAGTGAAGTTCAGAGCATAACCGTGAGAATTTTTCTAAACCCTTCGATTTAGTAATGTTTTTCTGAGGGAAAGTCCTTCCGGTTTGGCAAAAAGTTCTGAAAGCTTCGATAATTGTCAAAAATCTATCCAAAGAGGAATATGCCTACAATTTTTTTTTCTTTCAAATCTTATGGGAGTTTGAGGAATTTTCGAAAATTAAAAGTAAAATTCGTCGTCCATCATGCACAGATTAAAACCACGTCCTTTTAGTACGAATGTGGTTTTTTTTTATTGACAAAGTAGCACTTTTATTCATATGAAAATGTAATACAAGATTTCAAGGTCGTCCTTGTCACCTGCAATGTCCAGCTTTTCTCCATTTTTTTTTTGTATTTAAAAAAAAAACGGCTCGTATTATCGCGATATAGTCAGAAGGCTTCCATATTCAAACACAGGATTATATTTAAAAAATGAGAAAGGAAATCGGTGAACAATTATTACCCTTCCGTTGAGTTCCCTTTTTTTTCTCAATGCGACAACGGAATTTTAAACAATATCGCAGATTCGGGGTGTACACGTTGAAAGTGAAAAGCGCTTTTAAAATATACGTAGAAATCTCTGTTAATCCTAAGTTGTGTGGTTATACCTATTTTTTTTTTCTTTCTCCCTCCATTTCTTCGTATGATAAAGGAATTTCGTAAAAAATCCTGGTTCTTTTTTGCTTCTGATTAATCCTTTTGCTCTCATGCTCAGTTGACCCTCCTCCCACACTCGAAGATTCTCACATATTCGACAAAGTTTCGGCCGTAGAATCAATGAATCGTCCCCTTAAACTCCCGAGACGACGCTGCATGTTACCCTTAAAATTGTATGCTCAGCCGGTAAAAAAGTTTTCTTTACTTTCTCACGTACAAAACTAACGGAATATACACAAAAGGAAAAGAAAGATAGAAAAAAAAACAATTCAAACGACAATTCAGAGTGCATGAAATTTAAATAGACAAAAATTATCGTTACTTCCGGTAAGCAGCGAAAGAAGGGAGAAGTAATTTTTAGCAAGAATCTCTGCGCTGACGCTGCGACGAATTTTTGCAAATTAGGCTGATATTTTCAATCGTCGCTCTATTGCATTTATAGTAAGCTGGGTTTTTGTTTGTGAATATTTCGTTGTTCCAGCGATTGTTTTTTTTTTGTTTTGTTGTTCCATCAATATTAAAAGATGAAAATAGTTCCCCAACGTATGAGGAACACTCGATGCAATTTGTGTGTTTTATGTTGTCGCTGAGAAGATGGCGCTTGTAGCAATTCGCACTATCTGGCACGATCTTGAATTTTCGAGTTTTTTGTTTTTCTATTTTTTTTTTTTTTGCTTTACCAGAGTTCGCCGTCCTTCTCCTTTGCTGGGACCTCGATGACTCGAGGCTTGTCGATTATTCTCGCGGTTCGATTGCCCTTCTCGACGATGCCGATTATCCAAGCCTGATAGCCCTCCTGTTTCTCGATGTCCTTGCAGTAAGCAGCAGCCTGAAAAAGGTAACGTGTGAAGTTTAGTGTTAAATTCAGAGTTGTGAAAATAGTAATTTTAAAGTCATGCATTACCCATTACTTTAAACAATGTGTATTGGACAAGTTTTCCATTACAAATTACAAAAGTAATAGGTTATGGATGGGTGTTCCATTGTAAATGAAAAACGTAATGTGTAATGGATGCATGTGCCATTACAAATAAAAAAAGTAATGTGTGATACATGCATGTGACATTACAAATAAAAAAATAATATGTAATGAATGCATGTGCCATTACAAATGAAAAAAAGTAATGTGTAATGGATGCGCGTTCCATTACAAATAAAAAAAGTAATGTGTAATGGGTGCATGTCCCATTACGAATAAAAAAAGTAATGTATAATGGATGCATGTGCCATTACAAATGAAAAAGTAATGTAATGTATGCAGTATTAGACTGTGCGGAAAAAATCGATATTTTTTTTTTCGGTTGCATCCACCAAAAAAAGGTGAATTAAGGTGAAAAATGAAGAATCCCCGAAGAAGAGCTCAAAAAAAAATTATTTCGAACGGCGCATTGCATTTGAATATTTTCCATAAGAATAACAGGAAAATATTGGCACGATCATACGAAAAAACTTTTTGGGTTTTTTTTTTGTAGAGAATGTTCTGCTCTAACATACAATTTGCATGGAATGGTTCTCAAAATATTTCTCTAATGCAAAAAAGAATCAAGTACAACAAGACATAATAGAAAGGACGTCCATCATTGATCGTATTTCGAAAAGTGTTATTGAATGAATTTGGTTTAATAAAATAATTTGTATTTACATTATAATGCTTAATAATCATCGTTCCTTTTTTTAAGAGTCTGTTTTTTGCAATTGGGGTATTTCTGTCGATGATTTTGCGCTATGCCCAATAAACAGCGATACCACTTGAACAGTTGTTCCAAGCTAATTGTTCGTAAGGACTTTTTTTTTGTAGGGAATTCAATTCTCTATTAGAATATTATAATGACATTTTTGTGAGATATTTTTCCGAAGAGTTCTACTACGATGTTCATAAGTGCCAATATTTTCCTGTGTTATTCTTATGGAAAATATTCAAATGCAATGCGCCGTTCGAAATAATTTTTTTTCGAGCTTTCCTTCGGGGGTTCTTCATTATTTACCTTAATTCACATTTTTTCGGTGGATGCAAGCGAAAAAAAAATATCGATTTTTTTTCCGCACGGTCTAATGCAGTATGCACGTTCCATTAGAGATTATAATTTTTTAAAAAAGTAATTTGCAGTGGAGAATATTCCATTACAAATCGAAAAATTGCTGTGCTTGTATTAGAAACTTGCACATTGCTGTCTCATTATTTTATTTCGCTCACTAGAAGTTCATCCACAATTACCACAAATGATCCATAAAGTTAAAGAAAAAGAATATGCACATTATTTAGGGATTCAATGAAGCGACAAATTTTCTATCAGTAACTTGTAATTTTTATAAGATTGCTTATAATTATCGGTAACAGCGTGTAAAAGCCAGTTCAATATAAAGTTGGATAATTTTTGGGGTTGAGTACATTTTCGTACTTCATATTTAACGATGAACTGTCTGTTTTTTTGTTTCTATTTTTTTACTTTATGGATCATTTGTGATAATTGTGGATGAACTTTTAGTGAGCGAAATAAAATAATGAGACAGCAATGTGAAAGTTTCTAATACGAGCACAGCAATTTTTCTTTTTGTAATGGAATATTCTCCACTGCAAATTACTTTTTAAAAAAATTGTAATTTGCAGTGGAGCAACGTACATCGTACAACGTAACAACGTACATACATTACACATCACTTTTTTATTTGTAATGAAACACGCATCCATTATACATTACTTTTTTTATTTGTAATGGCACATGCATCCATTACACATAACTTTCTTTATTTTTAATGGAACATGCATGCATTACACATTACTTTTTTAAATTGTAATGCGACATGCATCCATTACACATTACTTTTTTTAATTGTCATGGCACATGCATCCATTACACATTACTTTTTTATTTGTAATGGCACATGCATCCATTACCCATTACTTTTTTATTTGTATTGGGACATGCATCCATTACACATTACTTTTTTTATTTGTAATGAAACATGCATACATTACACATTACTTGTGTATTCTGTAATGGTACACTTATCCATTTCACATTATGCAGTGTAATGGGTAATAAATACAGTAATGCAGTATTGCAGTAATGCTAAATACAGTAATACTGTAATGCATTATTTACAGCTCCGGTCAAATTACAATGGGATTATTATGGGGGCGAAAAAAAAATCTTGCCTGTTCTCGAGGTAGGCATATCAAAAGGCCACCGCTCGTTTCCGCCGAATGACCCTGCAATAGTTGGAACATGTTGCCGCAGGCTTTTGCGACCGCGGCCATCTTTGCGATAACCGGCAAATTGTGGATAACGAACGAGACTTCGTTTTTCTGATGTTTAGCGAGATTCTGCGCGTGACCGAGCAGACCAAAACCCGTTACGTCCGTTGCCCCGTGAGCGTTGTATTTGTGCATGAGACGGGCGGCTGCAAGAAACATAAAAATTCATGACAGATAAAAGTAGAGTCGATCGATGTTTTTGATTGGGTGAAGTTTTGAAAAATTTATTGTGGTTGGAAGAGTTGAGACAAAAATGTAAAAAAAATCTGAAAGACTGTTTTCAGGACGTACAAAAAAATAGGAAATTTTTAACAAAATCAAAAATAGTCGGGGTTACGGATTGGTCGGTTTTGTAGGGAGTGCACCATATACATATGAGGCATTCCACATCGGTTCAACCTGGGTCTAGCCCTTCACCTCTCCGATTTTGTTCGCAATTTTTTATGGTTTTGAAGTACCTCTGGAAAGCACTCAGCTTAAAAATCTGAAAAAAATCCTGAGTGCTTTTCAGAGGCACTACAAAACAATAAAAAATTGCGGACAAAATCGGAGAGGTGAAGTGCCAGATCCAGGACGAATCGTGTGGAATGCCTCATATGTATATGGCGCATTCCATACGAAATCAACCAATCGGAAAACCCGACCATTTTTGATTTTGTTAAAAATTTCCTATTTTTTTGTACGTACTGGAAGCAGTCTTTCAAATTTTTTTTAGATTTTTGTCTCAACTCTTCCAACCACAATAAAATTTTCAAAATATCACACAACTTTTTTTCAAATGCACATAACTTTTTAAAAAACGAAGATATCAAAATAAAACAGAAGAGAATATTTTTTCGTTTTGAGTCGTGGTTTTATAAAAAAAATATGCAAAAAAAATATCGAAATTCATTTTCATGTTTTTTTTTTTTCAGTTTTGAACCCGAAATATTTTCTTATTTCAACTTGGACCATTTTGATTTTTTTGAAAAAATTGACCACTCCTAAAGAGACATTTTTACAAGTACTAAAAAATTCGCAGCTTGTAATATTCATAACTTGTATTTTCTATCTATTTTTGAAGTTATACGTAACACAAAAAATAACGTGTAACGTATAACTTCAAAAATAGATTTAAAAAATACAAGTTATGAACATCACAAGCTGCGAATTTTTTAGTACTTGTAAAAACGTCACTCAATAAGTGGTGAATATTTTGAAAAAAATCAAAATGGTCAAAAGTTGAAAAAAAAAATATTTTGGGTTTAAAATTGAAAAAAAACATGAAAATGAATTTCGATATTTTTCAGAATTTTTCTTATAAAACAACTTGGAACGAAAAAAAAGATCCTGTACCTTATTTTGATATCTCCGTTTTTTAAAAAGTTATGAGCATTTTTAAAAAAATGGTGTGAAAGTTTGAAAATGAGCATTTTCAAAAAAATGGTGTGAAAGTTCGAAAAATTTATTGTGGCCAGAAGGGTTGAGACAAAAATCTAAAAAAATGCTGAAAGACTGCTTTCAGTACGTACAAAAAAATAGAAAATTTTAAACAAAATAAAAAATGGTCGGGACTACGGATTGGTCGATTTCGTATGGAATGCACCATATATATATATATATATATATATATATATATATATATATATATTTTTTCCCGACTTACCTATTCTATTGAGCCTTGCCATGCTGTCCATCGCCCGCTGATAGGCTTTTCTTACGTCATCCTCGCTCACAACGAGCTTGATTCTGTTCCAACGATCCGGCTGATCGAGCCACTGATGTGCGTTAACGGCAACTTGAGTACCGAGCGGTTTTGTCAGTACGAGCACATCACCGACCACGGCATTGTCAGGACTGAAAAAAAAAAACATTTTTTCAAGTAAATCAAGAGAACTTACGGGAATTGAGGGAATTTAATTGAAAAGCTAGAAAGGGAAACCTTTCAAGATTTTTCCAAGCCAAAATTTTCTGGTTTCACACTCATTTTCTAACGGATGCTTCAAATCAGGAGACGTTTAAGCCTTTTTTTTCAAAATTCTATAAAAATCTGAACGCCTTGAGCAATTTTTTTCAAATTCAATATCATTTGTATTCGTAATCTAGCGCATTCGTCAAAAAATTGAGCTCCATAGTTGCGAAATTACAGTGATCGGCAAAATCGATATTTTCGTCAATCTAATTACCGCTAATTACTCTGTGTCAGAAAATTTTATAATTGTTCCAATAAATATTACTCATTATTAAGGAACTCAGTAATTAGGCAGTAAGGTATTTCTAATATTTGAAAATTCGATAATTCATGGTCGATTATTATCCAATAAACCGATAACTTGTAATTTAGATCAAATAATTACTTAATAACCAAGTAATTGAAATTTTGGTCTTATGAATCACTGATTTTTAAAAAAATTAGGTAATTGTTCCTTCTAATTATTAATTATCCACATAATTAAATACTTAAGTACTCTACTTACTAATTGTGTATGTAATTAGTCAATTATTCTTTCCAATTATTAATTATTCGAACGATTAAATAATTAATTCTTCTAATTACTAATTTAAAAAAAATAGTTAATTATTGTTTGCAATTATTAATTATTTGATAATGCATATTTATGCTTGTAAATTTGTTTAGTGAATCTGTAACTTGAAATCAATTTGACGCCAAGTTTAAGGTAAGTTTTTGGTGAGCAACATTTGGATACAAGTTGATCGAGATCTAAGGCCGGTAATTGAATACAAGTTGTGGGCAAACTTGTACACAAAATATACTCCAACTTTTGTACAAGTTCACTCCAATAACATCTACAATTACTTGTAGTCAAGTTGTACTTAAATTGTGAAGGAATTTATAATTAATTAGTAATTTATATATGAGGCATTCCACGTCAAGTCGGCCACCCCATTTTTTGGAATCACCAAAAATCACGTACACATTTTTTTAAAGTAGTTCTAACTGTCTAGAAAATTCGTGATTTTTTCAGATTTTTAGATTACATACTTTAGCCGGAAAAAAATACAAAAAAATTCCTTGTTCCATTTTGTAACTCGAAAATTATTCATCGTACGAAAGAAAAAGTACAACATGAAATTTACGTTTTTCAACGTACTCTTCACTGAAATTTTTTACAAACTCCTCCGAAAGCTTTATATGCCATTTTCGGAGCAAATAATGTTTTGATATTTTTTTTTTCTCAGAATTAGCATCTTCGATTCATCTGTAGTTTTAACAGTTTTTAACCTGATATATTTACAGACTACAAAAAATTTGCTCAGTGGACAACCCATTTCTTCGCATGAGTTTTTCATCCCAAACGAATACACAAATTTCTCTTGAACATTAACAGGGTTGAGACTATTTATGGATATTTTCTACAGCCCGCATTTTTATTTATTTTTTGTACTTTTTCAATTTTTTAAACTTTTTCCATTTTTATTTATTTAAATATCTTTTTGTACATTTTAATAAACTTATTTATCAATGGACCCCTGTACACCGACAAAGTCTATTCAAATTAAAGTCAAAGGCTAGTCACGTCTCTCGATTGCAAATAAGAATTAATTTACCCTCTTTGCATACACCGACGTTTCTATGGCCAATGAATACTTTTTTAGTTCGATTTGGCCATGATTTTTGGGAATGAAGCAATGATACTGCTTCGTTCCTGGAATCGTCTTCGCAGTATCAAAACGAGATTGTTTTATTATTTTTTCCTGTCTACGATTAATAATGATAAGATATCAATATCGACACTATTTCGTTAAATCACTCTATAATTGCTTCCTCATAAAGGAAGCTTTGTTTTCGCGAAAATGATTTTTTTTCGCAATTTTCATGTCAGTATGTTCAAAATGTCCCAAAACGTCGAGAAATCACATTTAGAAAAAATGTCCGGACGTATGTGTGTGTGTGTGTGTGTGTGTGTACGCTTTGTGCTTTCCTTAAAAGGAATATGTCTGGAGAACGCTTTGGGCGATCGACTTGAAATTTGGTATACAAGTAGACTACGTATGTCCCTGTTCTAAGTGCAATTTTTTTTGATATTGCAAAATAATTTTCTATTTCGCTGGATTTTGTATTTTCTGTAAATTGTTTGTTAGTCGTCTAACTTTCGTAATTTTGCAGTTACCACTCTGAAATTTCATGTGCAGATACACTTTATAATAAGGACGGTTGGGATTGAATTTGGGAAAAATCGCTCAAGAGATTCGGTTTAAAAATAAAAAAAAAAAATTTCGCAAAAAATATATAAGTCCTCTAACTTTCGTAATTTTGCATCTATCGAGCTGATTTTTTTTGTGACGATACATTCAATGACAATGAAAAATAATACCGAATTTCATGAAAATCGCGTGAGGGGTTCGGTTAAATTTTTTTTTTGAAATTTCCATAAAAATTTTGTTAACGCTCCAACATCCGCATTTTTAGAAGTATCGAGCTAAAACTTTTTGCACAAATACACTAGATGATAAGAATGGTTAGGGTTGAATTTGGGAAAAAACGCTCAAGATGTTCGTTCGTAAAAAATTTTTGAAATTTTCGAAAAATACTTGTTAACACTAAGTTTCCTAATTTAGCAGCTATTGAGTTCACTTCTCTAGCACCAATACACTGGATGACAAAAAAAATTAATAATGTAATTGAACGGAATTACTAGAAAATCATGCAAATTAGAAATTTGCACACAGCTTTTTCATTTGTTTCCGTTGTTCGTGAAGCTTCCTTTATGAGGACCCATGATAATAAACATACATGTCATAAAGATGGTCAAGGAGATCCTCATAAAGGAGGGTTGACGAACGACGGAAAAAAATGAGGAAGCTATGTGCAAATTTCTAATTTGCATGATTTTATACATTGTATCAATAAAAATGCATGCGAAGGAATGGGTTGTCCACTAAGCCAATTTTTTTGTAGTCTGTAAATATATCAAGTAAAAAACTGTTTAAACTACAGAGGAATCGAAGATGCTGATTCTAAGAAAAAAAATATCAAAGCATTATTTGCTCCGAAAATGGCATATAAAGCTTTCGGAGGAATTTGTAAAAAATTTCAGTGAAAAGTACGTTGAAAAGCTTAAATTTCATGTTGTACTTTTTTTTCCGTACGATGAATTTTTTCGAGTTACAAAATGGAACAATGATTTTTTTTGTATTTTTTCCCGGCTAAAGTATGTCATTTAAAAATCTGAAAAAAATCACGAATTTTCTTGACAGTTAGAACTACTTTATAAAAATTTGTATGTGATTTTTGGTGATTCCAAAAAATGGGGTGGCCGACTTGACGTGGAATGCCTCATATCTAAATTATTAACTATTCAAATAATTGATAATTGAAATAGTTCAATTACTAATTCCTTGAATAATTATTAATTTAGAAATTAATTATCATTTGAATAATTACTAATTATTCAAGTAATCAATAATTGACATAATTCAATTACAAATTATTCTAACAATTAGTAATTAAAATAATTCAATTACTAAATAATTTAATGATAAGTATTTTAAAGAATACGATTACTAATTTTTCTAATAATGAATAATTCAAAGAATACACATATTCGATATCCAAATAATTCGTAGTATTGGTCTTTAAATTACTGATTATCGAAATACCTAAAAAAATAATGGATGATAATATTAATTTTGTAAATGACGATTAATTAAAAATCTAAAAAAATTTGTTGCCCATAAATGCGAAATTACAATAGGCAGGCAATATTATCAAAATTATTTCTGTAATTTATCGTCGATTGAAAAAAAAAAAAAAAAAAAAAAAAACGTACACAATGTATTCGTTGGGTTGACAAACAGTGGACGCAACTCCACCAATGGTGCACCATGGATTGACGACGGTTTGACCACCGGTCACAGTTGTACCGGCCTCGAGAGCTGAATCTTTGAATCCTCTCATGATCAATGGCACAACGACGTCTCGTTCTTTCTCGGTCATTTTCGTACTCACGCCCAGCAACATGAGCATGTTGTCGCACTCTGTCACTCCCATTGCGTACAAATCGCTTATAACGTTGGCACAAGCGATTTTTCCTGAAAAGAAAAATATCTCGGGAGCTTATATACGAATGTATATGGCAAATGTAGAAAAAAAAGACACTGTGAATTGCAATTGAGCGCTCAAAATGTGAGGAGATGAATGAACTTCCTGAATCATCGTTTTTCTCACCCATCATGTACGGATCATCGACGAGAGGATAGAAAAAGTCGGTTGTTTGAACCAGGCTCAAACCACCGTGTCTCAATGGAGTTACGGAGGAATCCATGCCAATGCCTGCAAAACAATAACGAAAAATTAACGAATTTTAAACTTCAAATTTTTTAATTTATTCATAGGAAGATACAAAAAATTTAATGTCTCAATGTATTATATAATTTTGCATTGAAAATTTGTCTATTAATTATTTCACTGCATGCTGCAGCAAGATAATCATGTTATTTATAATGTGATTGTTATCTTGCTGCAGCGATGTCTAAAAAAGTTTAAATGAAAATTTTAAATAATGATGTTGGTTCCCCTTAATGCAACTCCAATAATGATTTAAAAATCATAAAAGGATTTTTAAATCATCATTGGAGTTGCATTAAGGGAAACCGACATAATTATCGATAAATTTTCATTTGAACTTTTTTAAATACCCAAAAAAGTTTGAATAGAAAAGTTTAAATGAAAATTTGTACATAATTATGTCGGTTCCCCTTAATGCGACTCTGATAACGATTTGAAAATCATTATCTACAAATTTTCATTCAAACTTTTTCAGATAAAGTATGATAACGATGTAAAAATCATAAAATGATTTTCAAATCATTATTGGAGTTGCATTAAGGGAAATCAACATCATTATCTACAAATTTTCATTCAAATTTTTTTACATCTAAAAAATTTTAAATAGAAAAGTTTAAATGTAAATTTTTAGATAATGATGTTGGTTCCCCTTAATGCAACTCCAATAATGATTTAAAGACCATTATCTACATATTTTCATTTAAACTTTTTTAGATAAAGTATAATAGTGATTTTTAAATCATTATTGGAGTTGCATTAAGAGGAACCAACATCATTATTTACAAATTTTAATTCAAACTTTTTCAGATAAAGTTGTATGATAATGATTTAAAAATCATAAAATGATTTTCAAATCATTATTGGAGTAGCATTAAGAGGAAATAACATCATTATGTATAAATTTTCATTAAAACTTTTTTAGAGATCTAGAAAAGTTTAAATGAACTCCAATAATAATTTAAAAATCATTATCTACAAATTTTCGTTTAAACTTTTTCAGATAAAGTATGATAATGATTTAAAAATCATAAAATGATTTCAAATCATTATTGGATTTGCATTAAGGGGAACCGACATCATTATCTACGAATTTTTATTCAAACTTTTTTAGACATCGCTTAAAAGAGAGTTAAAGAAATTTCAACAATCAAAATGAAACAATAGTTTTTTTTTCATTCCATAAAATTATTTTCTCGAAAAATGTGTGGAGCTTGAGCCTCCCTTTAATGAAAATTCGAAGAAAAAAATGCAAGCTTTGGTTGAGCAGGAGATAGAATTGAAACGATGAGAATGTCGCGGGGTTGAGAACCGGGGGTATAAAATAAGGCGGGAGGAGAAGCAACGGCGGCCATCTTGCCAGTAGCGTAGGGTGAAAAGTCGGGTGCCACGTGCACGAATTTACCGGCTTTCGGCACGGCAAATTCACGAGGACGCTCATCGAAATGCAACAAAGGAGGAAAAGGTAAGATCCACGAATATAACGCGATTCCAAGCACAAAGCTATCGGCAGGAAAATTACTGGAGAAAAGAGAATTTCGAAGACAATGAATAAACAAAAATTCACTCACCGATACGCGGTATAGCCATATGCATGAAGTGGGCATGTTCATGATCCTGAGCGCTACCATCATCGGCCTGAAGTCCCTCCAGGAGTTTACCAAGAACCTCCTGGGGGACTTTACACCCTCATCCTTTGAGATCAGCGAATCGCGTAAGCCTGAAGGACGCGTCCAGGTCATGAGCCACAGGGTCGAATGGCCTGCGCAAAGCTAGTGCATTCGGATTATTTCCAAGCTCCAATTGTCCAACGGACAGGGCGTCCTGTGTCACCGGGGTTCCCTGAAGATCCGCCATCTTGAAAATCCTACTATTATTCTCGGGATGAAAAAAAAAAATTCACAAGCCGGTTGCAGTTGCGCTCCGAAAAAAAAAAACAAAAATCTAAATTCTCGCGACAAAGCCCGAAAATGTTTTTTTTTTTTTTTTTTTTTTTTTTTTAAGACGCACTCGAATCTCCCCTCGACTCTATCGACTTTTCTCTTTATTTATTCAATAACTCGCGCCAACCCGTAGAGATTAACTAACTAAACGATAACAACGATCGAACGCCGCGAACAGACAGCCACTGGGCGATTTGTACGTATATGAGCAACGGGGCCCCCCTTTTTCGGACGCGCAAAATGAACTCGCATTGAACGAGAAATATATAATACGAGCACCACCGGCGTCGACTTGCCGGGATCGTTCGTTCTTACAAAATGGACGCTTTTTGCCCACGTCGTGACCGTTTGCCTCGTACCTACGGCGCTGCTCGACGAAACGCGATGCAAGGCCGTAATGTCCCGGTGTCCCCTTCGTGCCCCCCTACTTTTGTCGAGAGACGCCGACTTATTATATATATATGTCGTACAAGTACAGTGGACGCTCCCATAATTTGACGTCGCTCATAATTGTTACCATGGCAACGCGCTCCCATAATTTGACAACCCCTATCGGCGTTTCCCCCCACTCCAAATCTACACTGCCCGGAATAAGTGCACAACATAACCTCAATTGTCAAATTTCCCACGCAACTAAACACGATGAATTAAACGCTATTATCAATAAAGGTATATTTCTCGATGAAAAATGAATCTTTACACTTCAGAAAATATTAAACTTCCGTAAAATGTGCTATACAGATGTAAGTTTGTATCAATATCTTGTCTATAGTTGAATGTTGAATCGCGAGTGTTTCAGCAGACGAATAAATTGATTTTATATTTAATTATTTCGGTCAAGAATCATAAACAAAAAATTTCTAGTATACGAAATTTTGCAATAACATCGCTGTCGGATCAAACGTGTGACTGTAATGCGTAAGCACAATTCACAGTTTGAATTTCCGCGCAAAAAGCAGTACGCATGCGCTCAGACACAAGTGGGAGAATGAGGGGAAAATCAAATCGGGAGCGTTTCCGATTCCGACGAGTCTAATAATGGGAGCGTCCACTGTATTCGCGCTTTCGAATGCGAGGCAGCCAATATGACGATAACGCCAGGGCCGTACAGCGTGTTTCTTGGTACCCTGTGGCATTAATTTATTCGGATTTTTTACTTCCGTAGGAAAATTTTCAACGTGGATTCTCCCGATTTTCTCATTGACGTCGAAAATACACTTCAATGTAATATTGGATAGAAATAACGACGCGATTCCAACTGTTGGAGTCTTAAAATTATAATGAAAATTGGTCAATTACAGCAACGTGCAAAATCGAAAAATAATCACCCATCACGTGATCCGAAACATTCTCGCAATTTACATATGCCATGAATAATGTAATATTTACATTCAATCTTATTTATGATTTCATGTTCACATTTTATATCATTGCTCCAAAAGCCGGCTTCTCTGAGCCGAGTTCACGGCTTTTGGTATGCAGATTTTTTTTGTCTTTTCGACGGAAGGACACTCCAGACTCTAGTATATATATATACACACATACGGAATACATAGTGGAATCTTGCTTAACGGAGGAGAGCGTATCTCGGCTCATGTCAGAGAAATCTCGCATAAAACGAATTTGAAGAACAATTAAAGATTTTTTACTATTTCACTTCATCATCATCGGGGAAGCCATTTATTTCAGCAACACTTTTTTATTTTATTTTCATGTGAATATGTTTACAATGTCCCAGAACGTCGAAAAATCGTATTCAGTGCGTATGTATATATGTGCGTGCATGCGTGTGTATGACATGAGGCTGCATAAATCAAACTTCTATAACTTCGGTACTGCTCGGCGGATCGGGCTGAAACCTAGCACACAAATGTATCAACCAAACTCCGTTGTCTGATATTATATTGGAGAAGATGGCACCGCTAATTCGATTTTTTAAATTTATTATTTATTTATTTATTACTTTTTTTATTTTATTATTATTATTATTTATACTTATTTGTACTTAAATAAATAAATAAATAAATAAGTAAAAGCATAAAAAAAGTAATAAATAAATATTACTTTATTTTTTTTCAAGATGTTCATTGATGCTTTAGCTTTCACAATTTTTGAGCTATCTCAAAGCGTGTGGATTTGATCAAATTATGAAATAAATCAATAAAATTTTATCGCTTCGACTTTTGCAAATTTCCCACTGGACGATTCTAATTGTTTTTACGAATGCGGTGGCTGACGAGGACGATTGCTATTGAATTTGGAAAATATCACTTTCAGTCATACTTTAATATATGGGGCGTTCCATCCCAAATCGGACAGTTTGAAAAACTTTTTTTAAAATTCACTCAATTTTTTTATATTTTTTAGTACCCATCAAAAGGCCCTTCCTGTTAAATTTTGAGATTTTTTTGATTACCCGTTCATAAGATATTAAATTCATGAAAAACCGCTCTTTTTTGGTATTTTGGTCATAACTTCTTTGATAATGATCCAAATTAGAATTTTTTTTTTCCAAATTTTTGTTTCTTAAGAGCTTTTCAGAAAAAAATACAACATTCGGCGAGTTTTTTGAGTTTTGAACTTTAAATCGCGTTTTTAAAAGTGAGTGTCATTTTTGATTTTTTTTATAAATTTTTTGCTTTGAACGTCTATCTATTCAACAATTTTTACGACTAGTCCGATCGTGGGATTTCCATAACTACTATTTTTTTCGATTTTTGAAAATTAATTTTTTTGTTTAAATAAATTATTATGAATACCAATTTTTCTTACCGTATTGTATTATTTCAATATTTAGAATTTATTTTGACACTTTTGTTTATCGTTAATAGGTTCTTAAAATTAATAATTAATTGTTAAGTCTGTTTATGAACAATAATAACAACAGTTTTTATTTATTCACGTATTTTTTCGAAAACCTTAGGTATACGATTATTTCCTGAATTAGAATATTCCTTTGCCAATACGTTTCCGTTGCTCATTGAAATAATTGAATGAAATTTTTGTCCCCCCCTGCGATTGACTTCGCAGTATTGTAACGCAAATTAAATCTTTCTTTTGCATCTAAATAATGTTTCTCAGGTGAAAATTTTACAGCAAATTCGGTAGACTATTTAGGTTCAATGCCCACTCATACAATTCTTGAACTGTTGTTATTTGCTCATCGATTAATTATTAATTTTGAAAATCTGTTAACAATGAAAAAGTGTCAAGATTAATTCAAAATTATTAAAAAAATACTATACAGTAACGAAAATTGGTATTCATAATAATTTATGAAAAAAAAAATTTATTTGTCAACAATCGAAAAAAAAATAGTAGTTATTGAAATCTCACGATCGGACTAGTCTTAAAAATTGTTGAATAGATAGATGTTTAAAAAAAAAATTTTTTAAAACATTTAGAATGACACTCACTTTTAAAAACGAGATTTAAAGTTTAAAACTCAAAAAACTCGTTCAAAAACGCGTCGCATATTTTTGTCGTGTTTTTTTCTGAAAAGGCTATAAAAAACAAGAATGTTGGGAAAAAAAACTTTTAATTTGGACCATTATTAAAGAAGTTATGACCAAAATACCAAAAAAGCGGTTTTTTAATTATTTCAATATCTTTTGAACGAGTAATCAAAAAAATCTCAAAATTCAACAGGAAGGGTCTTTTGATGGGTACTAAAAAATATAAAACAATTGAGGAAATAAAAAATAAGTTTTTCAAACTGTCCGATTTGGGATGAAACGGCCCATATACAAACGGCTAAATAAGGCACCAAGCATTTTTTGGAAAAAATCAATATCCGACACAGTTTTAATTAAATTGACTATTAAATAATTAAAAAAGGACTATTAAAAAATTTATAAAAAAAGTATCAATAACCGGGCGTGCATGTGTGCATCGTCTATACAATATCTAAATACATAAATATCTTATTAAAAATTTTCGGATACATCAATGTCCGGCTGAATTATAAAATAATAATAATAATAATAAGTTAATGTTATTTTTTAAAAACCGCCACAAGAGTTGCAGGGTTAAAATTTAAATTTAAATCCAGCTTTTTGCCAACGTAATTTAAGCCGTAGTTTTGATAATGTTATAAGCAATGATCAATAAGTAATTTGTGATAATTAAATTTAAATAATTGTTGCAATGTGATAATGTTATTGTAAGAATGAATTAATTGAAATCATTTTGTATTTTATGTAATTACTTGATTTTACTCAAACTTTAAACGGATACACCACAGAAATAGACTGTCGTATTCTGCTGCCCAATAACGCCAACGGCTAAATTCTACCTTAAGATAGTACCTAGCTTAAAATTAAATATTCTAAGAACGTTTTTCCAGGGATATATTTTTTGTTGTTGAGAGAATAAGTTTTTTCCTCTGAGCAATCACAAGTCTTCACTAATTTGTTAAGTATTGATTGATTGATTGATTGATTGATTGATTAAGTGTTGGTTAATAAGAAATTCTTAGGGGATAATATTCTCAAGTTAATTTTGTACTTGGATATTTTTGAATTTAAATATTTTTGTAAATAGATCGGGTCAATTTTAAACTTAATTAAGAAACTTAGATGTTTATAAAGAGGCTCGTGAATAGAAAAAAAAAGATGAGCAAATTACGATTTGTTTTATACTTTTATTTATACATTTGAAAACGTGGTACAGAATCTAAAAATTATACACAATTTTATTACTTCTATTTTTGAATACACTTCTTTTTTTTTATCCAACGAGAACTTATGTATAATTTTTTAATTAATAAATATCAGTAAAATGGATAGTTCGGATAAACAGTGTGCCCTGGATAACACATAGGCTGGATTATTCTGAAGGCGGATAATTTGGGTTCTCCTACAAATGCAACGAAAATTGTATAAATTATTTTAGTGATAAAATAATTATTTACATGGTTTATAACACATTATTAGCGAATTATATTTGGTTGATGATTAAAAAATGCTGATGCAAATGTACAAAAATTTAGCGTACTTTCATTCTCAGGACAATTAGGCGTGTAGATTTCATGCTCTGTCAAGTGATATGTCACCAAAGTTATAGCGACGATTATGCCAATCAAGATAAGTGCGATGATCGAAAGATTTTTTCGGTTGTACATACCGTCGAGTAAATTGGCGATGGCCATTTAATTAAGAAGAATATTTTTTATCACGACGTTATAATACTGATCGGTGAGAGAATTTGACGATTTTACTGGTCGCAAAAAAGCTTTTATACGACAAAAAAGTCCAAATATTATTTCATCAATCTCCGTCAATGGAGTAATAATATTATATCAGAGTGTGAGCAGCGAAAAAAAATATCCATACGTATTTTTTTTAATAATGAAAAATCTTCAAAAATATTTTGTAAAAAAATTAACGCATGTTTGTTTATTTTTAAATACTCGAGACTTTTTTCCGTATTCAATTGACGCTGCATGGAATCGATTATTCGCATAATATTCTCCACGGTCGATGTCGTATAAAGAAGTTGTGGTGATTTTAACATTAGTTTTCAGACCAATTTACACTTGCGTACGACTTCTCGCGTCGAGGCAGAATCATAGTATGGGATATAATAACAACAGTTCCACGCGTAGTTGACGATTTGACCGCTAGGCGGTGTTTCGCGGTTGCGTCAATCGCGAAACCGGAGCATCCACCGTGAGTATATAAACCATCGGCCCGACGCTGCTATCGTCACTCTGGTTTCCCTTCAACACACGCATAAATCTTTCGCCTTTTACTAAAGATTTCCGTGGAGGGGAACAACTGATGAGTCTATATACCAATTTTTTGTGTGCCCGGCGAAAGCTGGGTCGTAAACGAATTCAAACATAATTTTACAGGTTCAGTCATACTTTATGGAAAGAATCTGAAATTCTAACCCATGCCTGATGGGCTGAAAAGAAAGATTTGAGTTTATTCTATTCCCGCAGTTTTCTATTTTCTCGTGCGAGAACCTTATTTTATGAATTAAAAAATCAATTATCAATTTAATTAATAATAAATTTAGTGATTAAAACGCAACATTTTGAAAATGGCATTATATTCCATTTTTGAAAAAACATAAAACTATCTGCAATGTGATGTTTTTCTTTTTATTCGCACGAAATATAATAGAAAACATCCCAAGGCGGCGACTTTTACTCGTGTAAAGAAAATTGGCACAGGTCTCCGAAAATTTATCTACTTTAGATTGTTTTGTGAAAAAAATAACAATTATGTGCATTTATATTGTTCGATATCAATATATCTGCAAATTCGAACGCTGATATTCTGTGGTGATGGTTAATTCATACAGAAATCGCGATATCCCGAAAATTGATCGGATAAACTCTTATTTGAAAAAATTTATAATTGTGTGCAATTTGAATCCTTCAATCAATTCTAATAAAACTAAAGAGCGAAAAATCGTCAGTGACAGTCTATCCATGAAATAAAATTCACTGCGATATCTCGAGAATTGCTCGAGTTTCTTTATTGACAGATTTTGTTGGAAAATTTTTTAAAATGCGAATAAATTTGAACAAGTGGTTGAAATTTCACAAAAATATAATATTAAAAATAAGGTGTTTTACTACAAAATTTTAGACGGATTGATCAATCCTTTTCCGAATTAAAGCGGTTTACTTTCATATAAACGGCAATAAAAAAATATAAATATAAATATATTTCAGTTCAATCTAGTAATATGCAGGTTAGAAATATTATTTTCACATGTAGAACCAAATGAAGCACCAACCATTTTTTTCTGTCAGTTTTGTAAAAAATCGATCGATGGCACAGTTTTAATTAAATGGACCATTGAATAATTAAAAATCTAAAAAAGGTGTCTGCTCGAAATATTAAAAAATATATTATATATCATGCACAAAAAATCCATAACTCAAAATAATTTGATACCAAAACATATCTACATCATAATCATAAACATCTAGATAATATCCAAGCACATAATTTTCGGATACATATATTTTCGGCTCAAAATATATAATGATAATAATTATTATTATTATAAATTGCTGATGTTATTCTTAAAAAACCTCCACATAAGAATCGCAAGGATAATATTTTAATAAATAATAAAATTTGATTTAAATTTTATTATTGAAGTTTAATTTTAATTTTATCCTTGCAATCTTATGTAGAGGTTTTTTAAGAATAACACCACCAACTTATTATTATTATTATTATTATTATTATTATTATTATTATTATTATCATTGTTATTATTTATGCAATGTGATAATGCTATTACGGATCGAATTTATTTTGAAAATGTGATTAAATTTGAAGAAGTGGTTGAAATTTCACAAAAATATAATATTAAACATAAGAAGTTTGTGGCAATAACATGCCTACAAAATTTTAGGCGGATCGATTGATCCTTTTCCGAGATAATATTTCATTTTTGGCTCACACACATTTATCCGGACATTTTTCATAATAATCATTTCTGGACTTTAAAAAATATTTAAGCATACTGGCTCAGATAACTCAATATTTTTCTCACCTTCACATACATATTTTCTTTTGTGAGAAAACAATAATGAAAGTAATAATAAAATTTTGATTTCTCACAAAATTCTGATTATTACTTTATTCAATGCTTTGAAAAACCACCGATGGTAGCAGCACCGTCCAGTCGCCTCGATAGTTGATATTTGATATCCATATCACACACAGCTTTTGTAGGTTAGAAAGCCCGCTTTTGTAGTAAATTTAGGGACCGGCTGATGTTGACAGAGCTCGAAGACAGAAAACATCTGTGAAAGTTAATTTTTTAAAATGAAGTCCGATGAATAAACAAAGTAAAACGGAGGAATCCTTGATTAACGAGTAAATAGTTTCATGGCTTGCGCGAAGAAGAAAAAACATGTCGCGCTCTGATTTAAAGAACTGGCCGATTCTCAGCCTTTTGGAGCAGGAATTCATAACCGATTTGAAAATGGTTATGGTTTATGGTAAATCCTGATCGTTCATTATGCCTCAATTTCCATGAGGATTTATACTTAATCGTGATCCTTTTTGTCTCCATTCCGTAGGAAATTTAGGTAACGAGGCACTTCTGGTACTGAAAAACGGCAGTGTTCATGCCGTAGGCAATAATTCGACGGGATGTTTGGGCACTGGCGATGCTCACAGTACTCTTTATCCCAGGAAAATAGATATCCTGTCGCAAAAAGGAATAAAAACTTTTGCTTATGGAATCGGACCTCACGTTCTGGCACTCACCGACAAGGGTGAGGTGACGTATCAATTTTTTTGGCTTCCAGAAAGTTTTATTAATAGAGAAAGATACAAATTTTATTTCACAAGTTTTATTCCCATTATTGATTGCCCGATTATTTTGCTTGGTTCCAAAATTTATTTGTTTATCTCTGTCAAGGTTAATTTTTCCAAAATTCATCTTCGAGCTTGGTAATGTTTCACAGCTTTATAATAGCCTAAAGACATAGAAAGTATCAGTGATCGGCAAAAAAAAATTATCTATTTTTATTATCCAATTTTTTCGAAAAATCAATAATTAGCAAAAAAATATTACTAATTTTTCTAATAAACAATCAATTAGTGACAAAGCATTTCTAATTTTTCAAAAAAATTACTAATTTTTTCCAAGAACTAGTAAAGTAGCGAGAAAGATAATGCTAAATAACCAAAAAAACCAATAATTTGTGGAGAAATGTTGTATTAATTTTAGAAAAAGTAATAATAAATAAATAAAAAATTGCTAATGCATTTTTTAATAGGTATACTGATTAAATGTTCGTATTAATAATAACTTATGTGATATCGTATGACATTCGATACAATAAATTCTAATCAGTGAAATATTCAAAAGATCTAGTTATTATAAAAAATAAAACAACTTTTTTAATAGAGTCGTTTGAGCTTATAACCATGACTCAATCCGTACACACAAGTACGTAAATATACACAATACTTTTCTACAAATTACTGTTTTTTAAAAATTAATTAGTAATATCTTCCTGACCAATTACTACATTTAGAAAAAAACTTGGTAATATTTTTTCACTAATTACTAATTATTTTGAAAAATTACAGATATTGTGTCGCTAAATACTAATTTTTTAGAAAAATTTGAAATATTTCGGCACTAATTACTAATTTTTTTGGAAAAATTAGAAATATTTTGTCACTAATTACTCATTTTTTTTGAAAAATTGGAAATATTTCGTCACTAATTACTAATTTTTTTGAAAAATTACCAATATTTTTTGAGTAATTATCAATTAATCACTGGAAAGTACATAAATTCTATTTGTACCTTTTTTCTAATTTTGTTGTACAATGAAAATTGCGCTCAAATTCATAATTCAGGCTTTTGTGCTTTGTTGAACTTAATATTTGTCAATGTCAAATTCATATCTGGATGATGGTAAAGATTTATAATAGCTTGAAGGTGAAAAAGCAACAGAAAAATTTCAATTTATTTTTTCTTTCTTCTCTTTAAGCATTGATTCGCTTGGATTTGAAATTTATCTATTAAAATTTGTAAAGTTTTTTTTTGAATATTTTCATCGAGTCTATCTACAGATCTGTACAGTTCTCTAAATAGCTCTGGATTAATGTACACTACCGGTGAAAAGTTTCCGGACAAAACTTCAAAAAAGGCCTGCAATGTTTTTTTATGCCATTTTACCGCAAGTCAACGTAAACTAATTTATTAAATTTTTTAAATTATTTTTACAATTTGTTTTTAGATTTTGACTCTATTTTGAAAACAACTGTTTTTTCGCCTTTTTTTTCCTCTCTTCGGGTACACCCATCTTCCAGAGGACATTTTTTTAATACATTTTTACGATTGGATTCATAAAGGGCAAAGTTTGAGCTTCAATGTCCTTTTTTTAAAAACTTTGAGCGATTTTGATTTCCAAAGTTATTCTGTTTTTTTGTGAAAAAGAGGAAATTTGAAAAATTCCATATAACACGAAAACAAAGAGGATTCATAAAAAAACTTCAGAATATCAAAAAGTTGCGTGTGCTTTCGTTGAGTTCGGAGAAATTTTTGCAGATTTTTTTTCAAAAATTTTTTTTTCCGACCGAAAATAGAAGAAAAAAAATTTGGAAAAAAAATGTGAAAAAATTCCAATGTGTTAAAAATGGTAAAATAAAGTGTTTTTCCCTCTTGAAATTTGAACAATAATCCCATAGTTCTCGAGTCATGGTAATTGAATGAGCCGAGCTCCGACCCAGAAAAGGCGAAAAAAAAATTTGGAAAAAAAAAATCTGAAAAAATTCCTCTGAACTCAAGAAAAACAGACGCAACTTTGTGCTATCTTGAAGTTTTTCATGAATCCTCTTTGTTTTCAAATAAAATAGAATAACTTTGGACAAAAAAATCGCTCAAAGTTTTTAACAAGAGGCAGTTGAAGGTCAAACTTTCCCCTTTATGAATCCAATCGTAAAAATGTATTAAAAAAAAAAAATACCTCTGGAAGATGCGTGCACCTGAAGAGAGGGGAAAAAAGGTGAAAAACCGTTGTTTTCAAAATAGAATCCAAATCGAAAAACAAATAGTAAAAATCATTTAAAAAACAGGAAATAAAGCCGAATTCTTGCCCTTTAAAATGCCCTTTGGTAAATTAGTTATATGTTGACTTCCGGCGAAATGGGATAAAAAAACGTTTCAGACCTTTATTGAAGCTGTGTCCGCAAACTTTTCGCCGGTAGTGTACAAATTTACATATCGACTTTATCTTTGTGATTGAGAGATTCAAATTTTCCGCAAGTAACAAATCTATTCGATGATCTCTGTCAATTTCATTTTTTCTGAATCTCAGCTTCACAATTCAATGATATTTGCTGTAGTTTCATGAATTTTCATAAAACAAACTATCTTCGTGGTAAATTGGCATAAATAAATTGGCATAAAATAATTTTACAAAATCAGGTATATTCTTGGGGTCACAATGGATTCTGCGAATTAGGAAATGGTTCTTCGAATCAAGTCTCAACGCCGGCTAGAATAGAAACGAATTTAGTCGATAAAATAGTAGTTGCAATAGCCTGCGGCAGCCATCACTCTCTTGCTCTGACTGCGGAGGGCGAGGTGAGTTTACTCATTTATACGCACAATGTGAATTTACTCCGTCAAATGTAAAAGAAAAAAATATATGTATATAATGATTCTTTTCCATCGACCAAGGTTTACGCCTGGGGACAAAATTCCAGTGGCCAAGTAGGCAGCGGTATAAGCACAAATCAGAACACACCGCGAAAGGTCAATTCCAGTTTGGCTGGAAAAAAAGTCATCGTCATAGCTTGCGGTCAAACTTCGAGTATGGCAGTGACGAGTTACGGCGAAGTATACGGTTGGGGTAACGACAGCGTTGGTCAACTTGGAACTGGGAAATACGTTAATCAGCCGAGTCCTCACAAAGTCAGCGGAATGGCAGGAATAGTAATAGGTGAAGAAAAGAAGCTTCCGAGTTGACGGTCGTCATTGTACAATTCTTATTGTATATGAGGCGTTCCATACCAAATCGGACAGTTTGATAAACTTTTTTTTTTTATTTCCTCAATTTTTTTATATTTTTTACTACTCATTAAAAGACCCTTCCTGTTAAATTTTGAGATTTTTTTTATTATCCGTTCACAAGATATTGAATTTGTTAAAAACCTCTTTTTTCGGCCTTTTGGTCATAATTTCTTTAATAATGGTCCAAATTAAGTGTTTTTTTTCAACATTTTTTTTTATATGGCCTTTTCAGAAAAAAATACAAAAAAAATATTCGAATTTTTTGAGTTTTAAACTTTGAATCGTGTTTTTAAAAGTGAGTGCGTATTTTGATTTTTTTGAAATTTTTTAATTTTCAACTTCTATCTATTCAACAACTTTTAAGTCCAGTCCGGTCGTAGGCCTTTTCGTAATTACTATTTTTTTTTAGATTTTTTAAAATTCAAAAAAAAAATTCTATTAATCGTTATGAATATCAATTTTTGTTACTGCATACAAAGTCTTTTTTTTCATTGTTTATAATTTATTTGGACACTTTTTTATTGTTAACAGATTCTTCGAATTAATAATTAATCGTTAAGTTTGTTTATGAACAATAATTACAACAGTTTTTATCAAATCACGTATTCTTTTGAAAATCTTACATATGCGATTGTTCCCTGAATTAGAATATTCTTTTGCCAATACGTTTCCGTTGCTCATTGGAATGATTGAATGAAATTTAGAATGAAAAATTTGCAAAAAAATCAAAATATGCACTCACTTTCGAAAACGCGATTCAAAGTTCACTCAGAAAATTTATTCAAAAACAGGTTGTATATATGTGTCATTCCATATCAATTCAACGACGTTTTGACGGTGACCCCTTCGATTTTGTTTATTTTTTAATATGTTATTATACATGCAAAAAGAAGTATCCATGCCAATTTTTAGCTCTCTATCTTAAACCATACCGAAGTTATAGATTTTTCAAGAATATACTTAAAATAATCATAACTTCTACATTAACCAAGATATTGTAATTTGTCAAGAAGTCATTTTTTTTTGTTTTTCAAGGTACTTTTTGAAAAAAATATTAAAAATTGAGAGAAACAAATTTTTAATGTGTTTTTAACTGTTTTAAGCTAAAAAATTCTCTCAATGGGACCCCTTCGATTTTTTTCAAAAAAAATTATAAAATTCTACGTAACAAAACAAAATTTTTGAGATTTTACCGAAGAGGGGATTCAAATAACTTCTTATCGAAAAACAATTTCTACATTCTGCAAACTTTTATATTAACCAAGATATTGTAATTTGTCAAGAGGTCATCTTTTTTTGTTTTTCAATGTACTTTCTGAAAAAAAGATCAAAAATTAAGAAAAACAAATTTTTAATGTCTTTTTAACTGTTTTAAGCTGAAAAATTGGATTTTCTCCTAATGGGATCCCTTCGATTTTTTTCTAAAAAAATTATAAAATTCTACGTAAAAAAATAAATTTTTTGAGATTTTACCGAAGAGGGATTCACATAACTTCTTATTGAAAAAAAAAATGTCGATTTTTTTTTTTCGTAATTCTGATATTTTTTCCTTCTATGACTACATTAGTTGATTTCAATGATGTTAAAATAAATAATCTAACTTGCCTCACATATTTTAATTGTAAATTATAATAGATAACATCAAGAATTACAATTTAAGTACGTTTTGCACTTTAGTTTGCAAAACGTACTTGAATTGTAATTCTTCATGTTAATTATAGTAATTTACAATGGAAATATGTGAGGCAAGTTAGATTATTTATTTAAACGTCATTGAAATCAACTATTAGAGTCATAGAAGGAAAAAAGTTCAAAATTACGAAAAAAAAATCGAATAAAAAAATTTCGTTAAGAAGTTATTTGAATTCCCTCTTCGGTAAAATCTCAAAAATTTTGTTTTTTTCCGTAGAATTTTATAATTTTTTTTGAAAGAAATCGAAGGGGTTCCATTAGAAGAAAATCCAATTTTTTAGCTTAAAACAGTTGAAAAGACATTAAAAATTTATTTTTCTTGATTCTTCGTCTTTATTTCAAAAAGTACATTGAAAAACAAAAAAAGATGACCTCTTGACAAATGACAATATCTTGGTTAATATAGAAGTTTGTAGAATGTAGGAGCATGTAGAAAAGTTTTTTTCGATAAGTCGTTATTTGAATCCCCTCTTCGGTAAGATCTCAAAAATTTTGTTTTTTTACGGAGAATTTAATAATTTTTTTTGAAAAAAATCGAAGGGGTCCCATGGAAAGAAAATCCAATTTTTTAGCTTAAAACAGTTAAAAACACATTAAAAATTTGTTTTTCTTAATTTTTAATATATTTTTTTAAAAGTACCTCGAAAAATGAAAAAAAAATGACCTCTTGACAAATTACAATATCTTGGTTAATGTAGAAGTTATGATTATTTTAAGTATATTCTCGAAAAATCAATAACTTCGGTATGGTTTAAGATAGAGAGCTAAAAATTGGCATGGATACTTCTTTTTGCATGTATAATAACATATTGGAAAATAAAAAAAATCGAATGGGTCACCGTCAAAACGTCGTTGAATTGATATGGAATGACACATATATATATTTTCATCTGAATAGGCCATAAAAAAATAAAAAAATTGAAAAAAAACACTCAATTCGGACCATTATTAAAGAAGTTATGACCAAAAACTGAAAAAAGAGCGGTTTTTTTTTTTAATTTAATATCTTGTGAACGGGTAATAAAAAAAATCTCAAAATTTAACATGAAGGGTCTTTTGATGGGTACTAAAAAATATTAAAAAATTGTGGTAATGAAAAAAAAAAGTTTTTCAAACTCTCCGATTTGGGATGGAACGCCCCATGTATATCTGGTCTTTACATTGCAGAAAAAGTCGTTTGCGGATATTCGCACACTTTGGCTCTCAGTGACGAGGGTGACCTTTACGTTTGGGGTGGAAACGCTTATGGTCAGTTGGGTCTCGGGACAAAAGTTAATTCTTCCGTACCGGTGAAGGTGAGAAAAGGAATAAATAATGACGAAAATCTATGAATGATCGTCGTCAAAATGGACCTCTAAAATCTCCTTTTGTTCGTCTCTTGCACGATAAGTTGAGCGTACCGGAAATGGGCAGAATTTCGGACATCGCAGCGGTTCACTACAATCATATAAGCGTCGCTGTAGCTCACGACGGTCAAGTATTTATGTGGGGACAGTGTCGCGGTCAAAGCGTATCGACACCTACATCAACGCCATTTGCAAATCTTCACGAGGCCCTCGCATCATACTCGACACCAAGTGTCATGCATTCACCGCTTATTCTCTACTCGGAAGAGGAAACGAGCATTCTCGAATGCCTCAAACAAGCCTTCGATGATCCTGTACGTATGTGAAGAAAAAATTCTCCCGATGATCTCGAATTTCATGCATGCAGCTTACCAACAGAGTTGTGAAAATGGTAGTGTAAAAGTAATGCATTACCCATTACTTTGAACAATGTGCATTGGACAAGTTTTCCATTATAAATTACAAAAGTAATGTGTAATGGATGGGTGTTCCATTACAAATAAAAAAAGTAATGTGTAATGTATGCACGTTCCATTACACATGAAAATAGTAATGTTTAGTGGATACGTGTTCCATTACAATTAAAATAAGTAATGTGTAATGGATGCATGTCCCATTATATATAAAAAAAGTAATGTGTAATGGATGCATGTGCCATTACAAATAAAAAAGTAACGTGTAATGGATTCGTGTTCCATTACAAAAAAAAAAGTAATGTGTAATGTAGGCATGTTCCATTACAAATAACAAAAGTAATGTGTAATGGATGGGTGTTCCATTACAAATAAAAAAAATAATTTGTAATGTATGCATATTCCATTACAAATGAAAATAGTAGTGTGTAATGGATGCGTGCTCAATTACAAATAAAAAAAAGTAATGTGTAATGTATGCCCGTTCCATTACAAATTACAATTTAATATCTAATTGTTGTAATATCCAATTGTAATCTAATTGTGGATAAACTTTTAGTGAGCGAAATAAAATAATGAGACAGCAATGTGCAAGTTTCTAATACGAGCACGGCAATTTTTCTACTTACAATGGAATATTCTCCACTGCAATTTTTTTTTTTTAATTCTAATTTGTAATAGAATGTGCATACATTACACGTTACTTTTTTATTTGTAATGGAACAGGCATCCATTATACATTACTTTTTTTATTTGTCATGGCACATGCATCCAGTACACATTACTTTTTTTATTTGTAATGGGACATGCATCCATTACACATTACTTTTTTTTATTTGTAATGGAACATGCATCCATTACACATTACTTTTTTTATTTGTAATGGCAGATGCATCCATTACACATTACTTTTTTATTTGTAATGGTACACTTATCCATTTGTAATGGGTCATAAATACAGTAATGCATTACCAAAGTAATGCATTATTTACAACTCTGCTTACCAATTGAAAAAATTCTATATTTTTACTAGACTGATTAAAAAAACGCGACTATTTTTTTTTCTCGAAGTACCCTATTCAATACTTTCGGGAGGTGCAAAAAGATGTCTGTTAAAAGCAGAGCTCTTAATGTTAATATTTGGCGGTCTCTAATCGCATATTTCTATTTTCCATTTAAATAAACAAAGTAAAAAAAATTTCAAACTTTGAAGTTTTATACCTCGGCTTCAAGTCAATCTACCGAAATGTGCGGTACATATATTCTTGTAGGGAATTTAACGCTCTACGAAAAAGGTCTCTTAGGATTTTTCGAAAAACTCACTCCTTCAAAAGTTATTCAAGGTTAAACGTAAATTTAGAGTAAATTTAACTTTTTTTTTAGTTTCCGGCAACATGTTAAAAGTTATTACTAAATATCGTAAAATCTTTCTTGGAAAAAAAAAGTTTTATTGTATTAACATAAATTACCTAATTTGTAAAGAAATTACTAACAGTGGTTCACACATATTCAGTCTAATATACATATGAGGCATTCCATGTCAATTTAACGACGCTTTGTCGGTGACCATCTTTGATTTTTTTGATTTTTTAATATGTTATTATACATGCAAAGAGAAATATCCATGTACACTTTTACCTCTCTATCTTAACCCATACCATGAACAAAGTATCGAAAATTGAGAAAAAAACAATTTTAATATCTTTTTAACTGTTTTAAAAGTTACAAAATTAGATTTTCTTTCAATGGGACCCTTCAATTAAAAAAAAAAATCTACGTAAAAAAAACAAAATTTTTGAGATTTTACCGAAGATGCGATTCAAATAACTTCTTATTAAATTTTTTTTTCCATTTTTTTTTTCATAATTTTGATCTTATTCCCTTCTATAACTGCAATAGTTGATTCCAATGATGTTAAAATAAATAATTTAACTTCTCTCACATATTTTCTTTGTAAATTATAATAATTAACATTAAGAATTGCAATTCAAGTACATTTTGCACTTTCGGATGGGGTCACCGACAAAACGTCGTTGAATTGACATGGAATGCCTCATATATATATTAGACCGTGAATAACTTTTGAAGGAGTGAGTTTATCGAAAAATCACAAGAGACGTTTTCTGTAGAGCGTTTAAATCCCTACAAGAATATGTATCGCTCATTTCGGTGCATTGACTTGAAGCCGAGGTATAAAATTTCAAAGTTTGAAAATTTTTTTCCCGGGTTATTTATGATAAATGAGAAATAGAAATATGCGATGAGAAACCGCTAAATATTAATATTAAGAGTTCTGTTTTTAACAGGCATCTTTTTTCACTTCCGCAAAAGTATTTAATAAAGGATTTCGAAAAAAAGTCGCTTTTTTTGAATAAGTTTAATTTTTACATTTGCTTGCACATAAATTAGAGATTCGAGTACTTACCTACAAATAAGAATTTTTCACGAAAAATCTTTTCCGAAAACAATCTTTTAGTGTCGTTTGTGATGCAACGAAAGAAAAAAAGAAGAAATTACGAGAGAACGTTTAATTAATATTTTTCAGACTAGCAGTGACTTGACGATACAAGTTCAGGGAAAATCGATTCACGTTCACAAGTCGGTGCTGAAAATACGATGCCAATACTTCAGATCGATGTTTCAGGAACACTGGACGGAAAATAATCAGTCGTATGTAAAGTTACTGCGAGATTAATTAACAAAAAAAAAAAATCTAGGATCGTAGCCTGAAATTAAGGAGTTTTTTTTCCAGTCTAATTCAGCACGAAGATTTTTCGTACGTGGTTTACAAATCCTTTCTGCGATATCTTTACACCGATGAGGTTGACTTACCGCCGGAAAATGCTCTTGGTAAGCTCAAATTGTAAATCCGAAATAATTGAATTTGAGGAGGAAAATCGATAGATCAATGATAAAATATCCAATGACAAAATATTTGTGTTCATTCTCGTGGAGAGTGTCTCCTCTTCAAACTGAAACTTACAATCTTTCCACCTGAATAATTACATAGACGTTACATGTTACATTAATGTATCTATTACATTGCATTTATATAACAGCAATATTGCAGTAATATCACTTTAATATTGCAGTCATACAATATCGAAATATCGAAATTACATTACTGCAATATTATGATTACATTACCGCAATACTGTGACTATTCATTTACTGCGGGTCCTTAATTTGAGGACAAATAATGACAAATCAATTCGTTACACTCCATTAATCTTACATAAATATAAACAAAGTTACACTCACATCGTTACAAGCATGTTACGTAACGGCTACAACATCTTTGTACATTACTGTAAACGTTATGTAACAGCTATGTT
This sequence comes from Alloplasta piceator, assembly GCA_946863875.1. NCBI lineage: Eukaryota > Metazoa > Arthropoda > Insecta > Hymenoptera > Ichneumonidae > Alloplasta > Alloplasta piceator. Next base: position 17,960,592 of record OX333080.1, on the reverse strand, counting down.
ACACAAGAATAACATTGTAACATTACATGTAACTTCTATGTTATATTGCCGCAATATAACATATGTTACATTACTGTAATGTCATTTCGTTACGAGCATGTTACGTAACGGCTACAAAATTTGTTTACATTATTGTAATGTTACAAAGTTATATACCAGTTGTGCAACCTGTGTATAACAAATGTTACATAACTCGTTACTTTCACGTTATGTAACAGCTTTGTTACACAGGAATACCATTGTAACATCACATGTAACTTCCATGTTATGTTGTTGCAATATAACATATGTTACATTAATGTAATGTCACTTCGTTACAAGCATGGTACGTAACGGCTACAAAACTTTTTTACATTACTGTAATGTTACAAAGTGATATACCAATTATGTAACCTGCATATAACAAATGTTACATTACTGTAATGTCACTTCGTTACAAGCATGTTACGTAACGGCTACAAAACTTGTTTACATTACTGTAATGTTACAAAGTTATATACCAGTTATGGAACCTGCGTATAACATATGTTACATTACTGTAATGTTACAAAGTTATATACCAGTTATGTAACCTGCATATAAGAAATGTTACATAACACGTTACTTGCACGTTATGTAACAGCTATGTTACACAGGAATAACATTGTAATATTACGTGTAACTTCCATGTTATATTGCTGTAATATAATTTGTTCACTGGGGATATCTTCCTAATTAAAAAATTTTATCTTCAATTTTCGATTTCGCAGAACTTTTGTCGCTGGCGAACGCTTATTTTGAGCCGCAGTTGAAGAGACGTTGCGTGCAGATAATAAAACAGGGCATCACCGTTCTCAACGTTGCATTTCTTTACAGTACGGCGATCGAGTACAACACGCAGGTAAATTTCATCAATCAGTCAATTGGTACTAGGGATGTTCGATTTCGATTCGATTCTTTTGTTCGAAAAATCGAAAATTCAATTTTTTTTAAGGTACTAGTCTACTTTAGAGAGCAAAAAAAAGCAAATTTATAAAAGGCAAATGTTCAGCTTTTTTATCAGTTATGACTATGAAACTGTTTTACAACATTGTTCCACCCTTCGAAAGTACAAAGCAAAAATTTATTTTTTATTTTCATGGTTTAAAAATTTATAGAAGGCCCCAAAATCGAAAATGTCTTTTCCCATGGCCGACAGTTAATCTCAGGATTGGCAAGTTAGAAACAAAAAAGTTAGAAAAGCATTTTAAAGAGGAAGGTTTCTTACACAAAAAGTAACCACCGTTAATGAAAAATCGATTTAAAAAAAAATGGCGGATGTTTGAAATAAATTGTGAAAAATGAAATGTTTATTTTCATTTCAAACATCCGCCATTTTCTTTTAAATCGATTTTTCATTAACGGTGGTTGATTATTATGTAAGAAACCTTGCCCTTCAAACTGCTTTTTAATTTTTTTTTGTTTCAGACTTGCCAATTCTGAGATTAACTGTCGGCCATGGGAAAATGCATTTTCGACTTTGGCGCCTTCTATAAATTATTCAAACAATGTAAATAAAAAATAAATTTTTGTTTTATACTGTCGGAGGATGAAACAATGTTCTAATAACAGTTTTATAACCATATCTTATAAAGAAGCTAAGAAAAAAAATCTTAAAAATTTGCTTTTTTTTGCCCTCTAAAGTAGACTAGTACCTTAAGGTTGTTTAGAAGTTATGAAACCTTTGAATGTTAATTGTTCAATAAATAGCTTTTTTATCGTAGTGAAATTTTTACACGACCTTCTGAATACTTCATACAAGAACATACCAAATTTTCAGAATTCTATCATCATTACTGCAACCTCCTTAAGGGTTAAAATAAAACATGATGAGAAAATTCTGAAAATTTGGTATGTTTTTGTATGAGGTATTTAAGAGGTCGTGTAAAAATTTCACGACGATTGGGAAGCTCGTTATTAAGAAATTAACGTTTTGTTAAAAACAATTTTTTAAACAAATAAAAAAAATATTTATCAATAAACTTCGTTTTCTTTTCGTTGCTTTCAGTATATTGTGGATATTAAAAAATTGAGAGGTCAGAAAAAAAACTTGTCGCAATCTTATATCAGTTTCCATAAGACTACATTTAATTTTATTTAATTCGATGATCTTAATTATTCGATAACGAGCTTCCAAATCGTCGTGAAATTTTTACACGACCTCTTAAATACTTCATTGAAAAACATACCAAATTTTCAGAATTTTCTCATTAAACGTGATTTGCTTCTAAACAACCTTAAATTCATTATCCATTAAAGATTGACAATTAAATAAAGATTGACAAAAATCTATGAAATATCAACGTTAAGGTTGAAAGAAAAAAAGTCTATGTGAAAATGTGAAAACGTGAGGAAAAGAGTAAAAAAATTAAGTTAAAATATTGAAAACATGATCCAACGAAAAAATAATCGAAAGTAAAAATATACAAAATATCGTAAAACAATAGAAACTTGTGTAATAGAAACAAGTTTGATTTGTTAAATATATTCATAATATTTTCAAGAATATATTAAAAAGTGCGGAGAGCAGTGGCTAAGTGGCTAGAGCGCGGGTCTCGTAATCCGCGGGACCCGGGTTCGAGCCCCGGCGACACCTCTGAAAAATATTCCAATTTTTCAAGTGTTGTTTATCAGCTGCAATCCCGGTGGGTTGGGACCCTACCATTAAATAATGGAATCCCAAAGACCTCATTGCAATGAGTGGGTGGTTAATGGGTACGGTTTCGGTGAGGCCTGCCGACGCGGTTCTTATCGCTCGGATGGTGGTTGCACGGTTGCACCTAACCACGGTCGTACATACAGGTCTGGAAACTCGAGCCAAATTCAGTGGTGGGGGTATGAACGGTTTACGGGGTCAAATTTACTTCCTAGCACAGCCGCAACTTGTCGCCATCAGTCAGTTCGCGTTCGAGCATAACCTACTCACCCGAAACGAAACCTGTGTGAGCATGTGTGAGACGGAGACAGACAGATACCCTCCCTCCCCTCCCCATAGTCCATTACTAACCCGCAGCGATTCTAGCGGCACCGGCGGGAACTAGAAGCGACCCCGTAAAACGTTCATACCCCCACCACTGGAGTTTCCAGACCTGTATGTACGACCGTGCACCTAACTGTGCAAGCGACTGGCTCACTGGATCGCAATAGAGGAGGTAACTACCTAACCAACCGACGATAGTCGTGCTAGAGCGTGCTCGCATTGCTACCGACGGGCGCTTAGGTAGAGTTTACCCTCTGTATCAGTGAAGGTTTTTCTGCAGTTTTCCCTTCACTCTCGGCAGAATTGCGATACAGAATGGCAAAAGTGTAGGGTGCGGGCTGCAGCCCAGGCCTTACTAGAAAAGGGGGAGGGGGGGAATTAGTATAAAGCAATGCTGTACACTGGTAATAAACAAGAATATTAAAAAGTGCAAATGTGTAAAAGAATCAAACTATGTTTAGCCAGAATGAACACTACTTTATATTTGTTATTTTGTATTCATCATTTTGTATCAAAAATAAATTAATCTAATTTAATAATTTTTCATAGCAAAAACTTAATAAAGACGTAAGCATTAATTAGCAATCAATTTTTTTAACGTTTTTTAAAAATCGATTCTTACGAAATGGATTCTTTCGAGTCGATTTTTCATGAAAATCGATTTTCTTGATTCGATTCAGGATCGATCTGAGAATCGATTCTTCCCAAAGAATCGAACATCCCTAGTAGATACGAGGCATGGAATTAATAAATTTTCCCTCTTGTATTAACGAGCCAGAAGTGATTTTTGTTTTTTTATAGGAACTGGAGGATTTTTGCTTCAAATTTGCGATGAATCACATGACCGCAGTGATACAGACACCGAACTTCGCCAAACTGGACGAAACAACTGTTAAAACCTTCATCATCAAGGCCGCACAGACCGGAGCGTTTAAAACGTAAAATGAGAAGAGACGAAAAATCGATCAAACTTTTCCAAGAACGAAATAATTCAATGATCTCTAATAAGACTAAAATTTCGCGGATTATCAAATGCTTTCTGCCAATTCCATTCCCGTTGCATTTGTTTAAAGTCGAGTTCGACAAATAATCTGTTTTATATTGAATTTTTTTTTTCATGTGAAAATATGAATTTAATACCTCGTAATAGTAAAATCAATGCTGGAAAAAAATATAAAAATCGAAAAGTCGCGCAACTTAGTCGATTTTTCCTTGACGTTTTTTTTTTACTACAGAAATTTTTGTAGAGCATACAAAACTGAACCTTTTAATTTTCACTGTTACTAAGAAAGAATAAATTATAAAAAATTAGCACCGATTTCACTGTTACGATGGCTGTGTCAACAAAATTTCTTACTATTATTCTTAGCTCAACGATTATTTATTACTAGGAATACTGTCAGAGTTGTTGATCGTGAGAGGTTTGTTACTAGAAAACGAAAAAATACATGATTATTGTTCGAAATAAGTGACGATTGTTATAGGTACATCATTTTTTTTTTATTACGACTTCACCTTGTTATTATTATTTATATATGTATATACAAGCAGTAAATTTCGTTTTTTTCGTACAATATATGTATAATATAATATATATATACTATATATATATATTATCGACTATGAAACAGTAATGTTTATGTAATTAAACTTAAACGTTCGTATAATATACTTATATTTATTCGTTTTTTAAATAAATATGTATATATTACACACAGAATACGTTATATTAGCAGGATGTTTGCCGTTTTGGAAACTTTTATATGCGTGTGTTTTTTTCGATTTCTTTTTTTTTCATTATAATTCTTGATTCGCGCCGACTAACTCCAATTATAATTTTTTTTCATTTGCTCTCGTGCCATCGATGTAATGTAAATACTATATCGTTCTTTATATATATATATATATATATATATATATATATATATATTAGGGTGGCAGTTATTTTGGCTTTGGTAAGATTTTTTTAACGTCTAGCAAAAAAACTAATCAAGATATATAAAAAAAAATCTGTGTAAAATTTGGATGCGCTGGGATAAAGAGAACGCGTGCCACCGAGCAGTTTTATTTCAAAAATTCATGAATTTTTTTAATGGCCCCACTAAAATATTCATAATATTCATAAAAAAATCTGGAATTAGGTACATTGATTATACAGATTAAGAGTTACAAAATATATGGGTCATTCCATGTCAAATCGACCAAGAGTTGGAATCGACCTCTCTCAATTTCGATGAAATTTGGTCAGAAGTATTCGTTTTCAATAAAACGGAGTTTCTACCAAAGGAGAAGAATTAAATTTTTTTTCAAAAGTTATTCAAAATTTAAAATTTTACAATTTTTCAAATCTTTCACGATCATTTCTTAAATATCTCAAAAACTATTGTAGTTACGAAAAATCGTTCTGAATACGTTTTGAAGAGTATATTTGGGGCTACGAAAAAAAAATATTCTGAGAAATTTTTTTGAAAAACTATGAGTTTGGAGAATTTTAAATTTTCAAAAACCGTGAAAATTCAAATACCGCATTTTATTTTTGGTTTAATTTTTGTTATATAATACGTTGTATTGATCTAAAAAGATCCTGACATTTTCAGAGGTGTTTTTTTTTCTTCCAAAAATATAAATTTTGGAATTTTCAAAAACCGTGCAAAACCACGATCAACATTAAATTTTGGGTAAAATTTTTTTTTACATAATACCTTGTACTGATCTTGAAATATCCTGAAATTTTCCGGATGGTGTGTTTTTGTTTTAAAAATATAAATTTTTGAATTTTGGTAAAAAAAAATGTTTTTCAAAAATCGTAATTAATTGTAATTTTTACTACCCAAAATTACAGAATTACATGATTGCTCAGCTTTACTTAACTTAGAGAAAAAAAAAAATTTTTTTACCAACATTCAAAAAATTTTATTTTTGAAACAAAAGCACAGCATCCTGAAAATTTTAGGATCTTTTAAGATCAGTACAAGGTATTATATAAAAACAATTTATAAAAAAATTTGATGTTGATCGTGGATTTGCACAACTTTTAAAAATTCAGAAATTTATATTTTTGGAAGAAAAAAAACACCTCTCTGAAAATTTTAGGAACTTTTTAGATCAGTACAAGGTATTATATTTAAAAAAATGAAACCAAAAATAAAATGCGGTATTTGGATTTTCACGATTTTTGAAAATTTAAAATTCTCCAAATTCATAGTTTTTCAAAAATTTTTCTCAGAATATTTTTTTTTCGTAGCCCCAAATATACTCTTCAAAACGTATTCAGAACGATTTTACGTAACTACAATAGTTTTTGAGATATTTTAAAGAAATGATCGTGAAAGATTTGAAAAATTGTAAAATTTTAAATTTTGAATAACTTTTGAAAAAAAATTTAATTCTTTTCCTTTGGTAGAAACTCCGTTTTATTGAAAACGAAAACTTCTGACCAAATTTCATAGAAATTGAGAGGGGTCGATTCCAACTCTTGGTCGATTTGACATGGAATGACCCATATATCTTGTAACTCTTAATATGTATAATCAATGTACCTAATTCCAGATTTTTTAATTAATATTATGAATATTTTAGTGGGGCCATTAAAAAAATTCAAGAATTTTTGAAATAAAACTGCTCGGTGACACGTGTTCTCCTTATCCCAGCGCATCCAAATTTTACACAGATTTTTTTTTATATATCTTGATTCGTTTTTTTGCTAGACGTTAAAAAAATCTTACCAAAGCCAAAATAACTGCCACCCTAATATATAAATATATATAGATATTATGTATATTTTGCAGTGTCTATATAAATCGCCTGGCGATTCTATATAAAGGTGGGAAAGAGGGTATATATATATATATATATTTGTATATGGGGCATTCCACGCCAAATCGACCACTTCAGAACCCGACCCCTTTCGATTTGGCTGAAACTTTTTTATCTTTTTCTACCCTATCGAAAACATTTTTCAAAATTTTTTCAAATTTTTTCACCCGACCGATAAAAAACTATGAATTTTTTAAAAACATTGGCTTTTTATTTTTCAAATAGCTATAACTTTTTCAAACTTTGACTTATCGGAACGTTTTTTTTCTTCAAAACTTTCGTTTTTAAATGTACTTTTTGAAAAAAAAAATACCAAAAAATTATAGAAACCCATCTTTAGTGTGTGTTTTTTTTAGATTTTTGGAAAAAATCCAAAATTTCTCGATGATTACGGTTTTTGATTTTTTTTCGTTTTATCATATCAAACTTTGCCATTGTCGGCAAATCCTCAAATTTTTTCAGAGTGGTGTTCTTTTGGTTTCTATTTTTTTTCCAAATGAAAAAAAAAAAATTTTTTAACTAGCCCTAATTCTCATAACTGCATTCTGAAAATTTTTGAGGGTGTTCAGAGAACTTTCAAATTTGAAAAAATAAAATAAAAACAAAAATTGAAAGTAGTAATCATCGAGATATTTTCGATTTTTTCCAAAAATAAAAAAAAACGATGAAGATGGGTTTCAATAATTTTTTTATATTTTTTTTCCGAAAACTGTTTTTGAATGTAGTTTTCGAATAAATAGAAAATAATTATTGAAACCCATCTCCATCTTTTTTGGATTTTTGGAAAGAAATCGAAAATTTCTCGATGATTACCACTTTCAATTTTTGTTTTTATTTTATTTTTTCAAATTTGGAAGTTCTCCGAACCCCCTAAAAAATTTGCAAAATGGTGTTATGAGAAATAAGGCTAGGTGAAATTTTTTTTTTCATATGGAAAAAAAATAGAAATAAAAAAAACACCACTCTGAAAAAAATTGAGGATTTGCAGAAAATGTCAAAGTTTGATATAATAAAAAGAAAAAAAAGAAAAAATGGTAATCATCGAGAAATTTTCAATTTTTTCCAAAAATAAAAAAAAAAACAATGAAGATGGGTTTTTATAATTTTTTTGTATTTTTTTCTCAAAACGTACATTATAAAACGAAAATTTGAAGAAAAAAAAACGTTCCCATAAGTCAAATTTAGTAAAAGTTTTAGCTATTTGAAAAATAAAAAGCCAATTTCGTTGGAAAATTTATAACTTTTTATCGGTTAGGTAAAAAATTTTGAAAAAATTCTGAAAAATGTTTTTGATAGAGTAGAAAAAGATAAAAAAGTTTCAGCCAAATCGAAAAGGGTCGGGTTCTAAAGTGGTCGATTTGGTGTGGAATGCTCCATGTACATAATTATGGTTGAACGAAAAATATTTCGAGAGAACGATGATTATTACGCGTATGAATCCCTTATCTTATACGTCCGTTACACAGTATAATGATAATTATTTTCTCTTTTTTTTTTTTTGTAATTTTTGTTATCACACGCCAGTATCCGATTTTGAATCGAGCTGCGCGAGACTATCGAAAGATGCATTATGCTCTCAGAGCGTATATATGGGGCGTTCCACATCAATTGGACCTGGGTCTGACACTTCACCTTTCCGATTTTGTCCGCAATTTTTTATCGTTTCGTAGTATTTCTAAAAAGCACTTGCGATTTTTTTCAGATTTTTTCGGAGCGATTTGACTCAATTATAATTTTATAAACAAATTACTGTTGGCCCAAAAATGAAAATATGAAAAAAAATCATAAAAATCCCGTTTTTTATATGAAAAATTTCAAGTTTTAAGCCAAACCTCGCAGAAGTTTCCTTCTGTTTATAACAAGCCTTTTGGAAAAAAAAATGGAAAAAAATAGAAGGAAAAACCTGAATTGATTGGGCCGTTATCCAAACATTTTTGTATAAATTGAAGATGTTTGAAAAAAAATTTGGATTACAACCCACTCAATTCAGGTTTTCCCTTCAATCTCAAAAAAAAAAATTCAAAAAATCTTGTTATGAACAGAAGGATTTTTTGTGATTTTTTTTAGATTTTTGAAATTTGGGCTAACAGTAATTTGTTTAAAAAAATTATAATTAAATCAAAACGCTCCAAAAAAATCTGAAAAAAATCCTGAGCGCTTTTCAGAGGTTTGAGAAAACCATAAAAAATTGCGGACAAAATTGGAGTAGGTGAAGGTTCAGACCCAGGTCAAGTCGGTGTGGAATGCCCCATATAAATGTCCGTGTCTCACGAGAAGTCCATTTTTTTCTTTTTAAGTTAGAAATAACGATTAGAGCGTATTTAGGCCTGCGGGCTACTTTTACAGCGGAAATGCGCTGAATCCCATTGGACTTGTTTGAGAAAACCAGCGGCGCCGTTTACGCGCCTTGAATAAACGGAGCTTTTTTTAAGGGGTGGCTAAACAGTGGTGCCGTGAGTAATCGAAGTTTTTTGTAGAGGGAGACTCAAGTTAGGGTAAGTTAAAGAAAAAAAAAATAGGGCCTTAGGAATCGCTCATGAGTGTAAGGGAGGGTTTTCAGCCTCCCCCTTAAAATCATATGGAAAGTACCCAATAAACTTGGCTTGGAAATTATTATGGTAATGAAGCATAAACCTCAAGAAGCCATAACTACCACAATTTTTATCGTACATCCTTCGCGTGTAATTTTCTTTGTCTTCGAATTTTCTAGGTGTACCATTTTTTACTTCCTCAAAAGAAAAGTTTTGTCATATTTTTTTCAAAATTTTTTTGTGTTGGCTCGAAAAAATTATAATAGTCAAAATATGTCGAATAAGTAGACCATCTACCTTCCTTTTCGATGTGATTTTTTTTCAAAATTTACAAACATTCGTTAATTTGGCAGACATTTTTTTTTTTTTTTTTTTTTTTATTAATTTGATTAATTTAGATAATTTTGCAATTATGAAGGTCAATTTTTTTCGTGCATGTGTATTTATAATAAGGACGATTGAGATTAAATGTGGAATCGCTTCAGCGTTTCAGTTTTAATAAAAATGTTAATTAAAAAATGTAAACGATTCAATTTTTGTAATTTTGCCACTATTGGCCTCGAATTTTTTCACAAAATGTACGGCATGACTGTGATATTAGGGAAAAACGACTTTTGGGGTTTGGAGTAGAATTTTGAATTAAATTTTTTTTTAAATTTTTCATTGTTTGTCAAGTTTTTTTAAAATAAGGAACCAATAATTGAAATACTCATCATAGGAAAAACTGAAGTAACTATTGATGAAAAATAATTGGCAAAGGACAGAAAAAAAATAAAGAAAGAAAACAAAAAAGAAAAAACAGCTCACTTAGCGAATTTGAGAAACAGGAAACGACGATTGAGGTAAATGTTTATGACAACGAAAATAGTTATGGCTTCTCAACAATTTGTTTCAATCTTCAGTGTTGTCTCCTCTTCAGACGAGGCTAAACACGTGCAACCATTGCCTAATTAACTTGGACCGCTTAAAACTAATCAAATCAGTGCTAAATTTTGGAAAACTGGAAAAATTGGAAAACATTTCTATACAAAAAATTACAAAAAAAAAACCGCCAAAACTGATCTTGTTTTGCTCTATAGCATCCTTGATATCGGTAAATATGTATTGTCAAAATGTTGTCTTCAAATTAAATTTTTCAACGATAATTTTTTAATTAATTAATTAAAATTTATTTTTAATTAATGTTTAATTAATTTTTTTTACGATTATTATAAACAATGATACCATAGCAAATTAATCTTGTTACAACTGTTTTTCAGGATTAATGACACATGTTACAGTACAAATTATGCTTTGTTATTGGCGTTTTATCAATAGATGCTTGTAGAGACGATTTTGAAACTTTAGCACTAATTTGACTAATGTGCAGTCCTTCAAACTTCATTGAGTCTCAAAAGGACTCAAAAAGACTCAAGTATCGAAAGAAATGAATTGGATTTTTTTAATTTTTACTTTGAATTGAATTTCCTCTTTTGAATTGAATTAAAAGGGTCTTTATAGATGTTTATAGAGATGATTTTTAAATTTTAGCACTAATTTTACTACTGTGCAGCCCTCCAAACTCCCTTAAGTCTCAAAAGGACTCAAAAAGACTCAAGTCTCGAAAAAAATGAATTGGATTTTTTTAATTTTTACTTTGAATTGAATTTCCTCTTTTGAATTGAATTAAAAGGGTCTTTATAGATGTTTGTAGAGATGATTTTTAAATTTTAGCACTAATTTTACTACTGTGCAGCCCTCCAAACTCCCTTAAGTCTCAAAAGGACTCAAAAAGACTCAAGTCTCGAAAAAAATGAATTGAATTTTTTTAATTTCAACTTTGAATTGAATTTTCACTTTTGAATTGAATTAAAAGGGTCTTTATAGATGTTTCGAGATGATTTTTAAATTTTAGCACTAACTTGACTACTGTGCAGCCCTCCAAACACCCTTAAGTCTTGAAAGGACTCAAAAAGACTCAAGTCTGGAAAGAAATGAATTGAATTTTTGAAATTTTAACTTTGAATTGAATTTTTACTTTTGAATTGAATTAAAAGGGTCTTTATAGATGTTTCTAGAGATGATTTTTAAATTTTAGCACTAACTTGACTACTGTGCAGCCCTCCAAACACCCTTAAGTCTTGAAAGGACTCAAAAAGACTCAAGTCTGGAAAGAAATGAATTGAATTTTTGAAATTTTAACTTTGAATTGAATTTTCACTTTTGAATTGAATTAAAAGGGTCTTTATAGATGTTTCTAGAGATGATTTTTAAATTTTAGCACTAACTTGACTACTGTGCAGCCCTCCAAACTTCCTTAAGTCTCAAAAGGACTCAAAAAGACTCAAGTCTTGAAAGAAATGAATTTTTCAAATTCTAACTTTGAATTGAATTTTCACTTTTGAATTGAATTAAAAGGGTCTTTGTAGATGTTTGTAGAGACGATTTTGAAACTTTAGCACTAATTTGATTAATGTGCAGTCCGTCAAACTCCATTGAGTCTCAAAAGGACTCAAAAAGACTCAATTCTCGAAAGAAATGAATTGAATTTTTTAAATTTTAACTTTGAATTGAATTTTCACCTTTGAATTGAATTAAAAGGGTCTTTATAGATGTTTATAGAGATGATTTTTAAATTTTAGCACTAATTTGACTACTGTGCAGCCCTCCGAACTTCCTCAAGTCTCAAAAAGACTCAAAAAAACTCAAGTTTCAAAACAAATGAATTGAATTTTTTTATTTTTACTTTGAATTGAATTTTCACTTTTGAATTGAATTAAAAGGGTCTTTAGCCTCCCCTTAATGCCGCAAAAATTTATTTATCGTCAGGGATGCGAATACGGAGCAGCCGGAAGTTCAAACAAGTCCTTAGACAGGAGGAATATATTCGTGAAACTTTGATTGGAAAATATAATGAAAATCGAAAATAAGCTGAACAACGCTAATGCCAAACAATAAATGAGCTAAAATTTACGTTCCAGAGTTTTGCTTTTAAATTGCAATTATATGCAAAGGGGATTCTCCGGAGAGAGAAAGAGAGAGAGAGAGAGAGAGAGAGAGATGATTTGCGTGTGTATAGGGGAGGGTGGGGCACGATGGCCCCCCTCTAAAAAATGATAATTTTTTTTTACCTTAAAAAACAGTTTTCAACGTTGAAAATCTTTTTGATGGTCCATTTTGCCCCTGATGTATAGTGCATCCTCCTTAAAATGGATGAATACATCAAATTCATCATAATTTAAAGAAAAACAAACATTTTCTGACCTAATTTTTTAGGGTGGTCCATTATGCCCCAGGTACGGCGGATTGGCGTAAAAATGAGTCAATACATCAAATTTATGAAAATTTGACAAGAAACCAGATTTTTTGTTGAGCAAATTTTTTAGGTGGGCCGTCCTGCCCCACCCTCTCCTAGTACATGCGTTGACCACCGGGAGCGCATCCTGAACTCTGAGAATTCCGCAATGCGCAGCACAGTGCGAGGGTGAAGAAAAAAAAGGTTCGAAGGCAGAAAGGGGAGGTTTGAGAGACGCGTACAACATCAAGTGGAGCAAATACGTGTTTGGTCAGACGCGATAGCTTCGCACACATTTTATTATTATCCGCCGTTTCTTCTCGCGCAAATTCAAATTATAACGTGCGGAGAATCTTTGGAGAGCTCTTTGCTCGGGAAACTGATCGGTCAATGATCTTGAAACTTTTATTTTCCTCTGGAACTTTCCCGGAGATGAAATTCTGACGATTTCACTGGCTTATTACTATGATATACAGGGTGTCACAAAAGTGACGGGACAGCTAAATATTTCCTCAGCTGTAAGATATTTTTCAAAAAGATCAAGGATGACCTTGACCTTACTCGAAGACCTTTCCTACAAAAATTACGACAAAAATTATCATGTAACCCTTTGACGAGGAATTTAATGGTGACCTTAATTTTGACCTTGACGATAACCTTAAAGGTATTTCAAGGTCAACTTAAACAAAAAAATGAAAACCCGTATTTTCGCTTTCTGAAATGAAAGTTATTCCGAAAAAGTTGATTAATCTTTTCTGAATCTTTTAATGTAAATGTAAAACTGTTTGTTATATTGATTCAAGAACTCGATAATACAGGTTTCCATGCAAAAAAGTTGACCTTGAATTAACCTTGAAGGTCATCGTCAAGGTCACTACTAAATGAGCCTTGTTAAAATTAATAATTTTGGTCGTTACGCAAGAATTTTAATAACTTCTATTCCCAGAGGTATTCACACCTTGTTTAAGTTAAATTGACTTTAGAGGACATTCAAGGTCAAAATGTACCTATGACCTGAATTTGAACGTAAAATTTTCCGCTCTATCGATTGCCGATGTCAAAAAGGGGGTTCTCATTTGGAAAAAAAGTTGACCTTGAATAAACCTTGAAGGTTATCGTCAGGGTCAAAATTACGGTCACCATTGGCATTCTCCTTAAAAGTTACTACAAGAATGACCTTGACCTTTTTGAAAAATATTTTAGCTGAGGAAATATTCAGCCGTTACTTTTGCGACACTCTGTATATAGATTGGAATTGTTCTCATTTAGGGATAACAGTTAATTTTGTCGATTACAGCGACCGATTAAGTTCTGAATGAATTTTTACAAAAATCCTTAGAACCTTAAATCAGTATTTGCAGTAGAAAACGCGCCTGAGGACTCGTTTTGTTTGCCATTATGATAACATAATGTTTTATGACACCCCCGGTCATTATTTTTTTAAACAAGGCTCTCGAGTGTACGAAAAGTAATTCATTCAAACAAATCTATTGTAGGAGCTTAAAACTAGCTGTGATAAATTGTGGAAGATCCTAGTTCAATAATATTGACCGTGGAAGGCCGATGAATTGGGCGATGAATTTTGAAAAAATCGTTTCTCAACATCGACTTTTGCACTAAACTGAAGTATGAAAGTGATCTCAAGTTCCAACTTAACCTTAAGGTATATATAAATTTGGAACTCGAGTACATCGAGTACAATGTTGATGAATCTTAGGCGCGAACTTTAAGATCTTAGGATCGAGCTTAAGATCAAACTTTTCATCGAACTCAAGTTGGTACTTAAGATCGAACTCAAGTTGGTACTTAAGATCGAACTTAAGTTGAATATTAAGTTTGAACTTAAGTGCCATTATAAGATCATACTTAAGTTCAAACTTTCGTGCAAACTTTAGATCGATGTTAAGTTCAAACTTGGTTTGAAGTTTGAACTTGAGATCCATCTTGAGCTTAAACTTAAGTTCGATCGAACTTAAGTTCAAACTCAAGGTGGATCTTAAGATCAAACTTCAAGCCAAATTTACGTTTCAACTTAAGATCGATCTGAATTTCGCACTAAAGTTTGAACTTAAGTATAAACTTATAATGATACTTAAGTTTAAACTTAAGATTCATCTTAGATTGGAACTTAAGGATGCATTGGAACTTAAGGCCCTATACTGCCCCGTCCAAAAATTGTATCTGATTGAAATTTCCGTACTTCGAGATACAATAAAAATCTGAAAAAATTCAGGAATATTTGACATGCCATAAACAATAATTATCAATAATAATATTGCCCAAAAGTCATTAATAAATTGTTTAAGCAAATCATTATTTAACAATTTTTTGGCAAATTCTTTTTTTTCTTAAACAAATCGAATATGTTAATTTTTTTTTAACGCATATGGATTTTTTCAAAATTTTGTCGATTTTGAAATATTATAAAAAACATTGTGAAATACAAACAAAAAATTGCCAATCTTGTATATGTTTTTGCAGACAGGTTTATCGTCAGCTTTGACAAGTTTCAAAGACACTAGGCCAAAAAATACATAAATACCGCCATTCTAAAAATTAAAAAACGGTAATTTCAAGATAGAGAGACAATTCTGAAAAAAATTCATATGCGTTCAGAAAAATTAACGCATTTGATTTGTTTAAGAAAAAAAAGAACTTACCGGAAAATGGTTGAATTATTATTTGTTTAAACAAATTATTAATAACTTTTTGTTGTTTATGGCATGCCAAATGTTGCTAAATTTTTTCAGATTTTTATTGTATCACGAAGTACGAAAAGTTCAATCAAATTCAAATTTTGGCTGGGACTGTATAGGCAATACATCCTTAAGAGGGAACCCGAATCGACGCTAAAAAGAGGTGTAAAATTAGCAATGTTTTTTTTCTTAGCTCCTATAAAACGAATCGTCTTGAAACTTTTGTATATCACATATTTTGACATTACGAATCAATTTTCTTTTTTATTTTTTTACTAAGCGTTAGCAGAGCCCGAGCTTTGCACAGATTTTTATTTATTTATTTGGAATCTTTGCGAGGTAGCTAATCGTAAAAATTCTTCGGCAACCCTTTTAAGGACTTTCCTAAGATTTAGATATATATATATATATATTTATAAAATCGCTTTAAGGGATCGCTTCCTCCTGTCTCAGTATTATTTTTATATTTCGTTTTCCAATGTGAAATTCAATCGCTGAATGATAGATTGAAAAATAGGATAAAATTATTTTTATCATCAATGCGCATTATTATTATTCCCTTATCACTGCAATCTGTATATATCGGATGCGTCTGTCGATACGGTTTCATATTTTCATTGCGCATATGAATATTTTTTTAAAAAGAGATTCTTCGAAGGAAAAAAAATCGATACATTGCGATAAATGTATAATTCATGAATTATGCAAAATTTAATATTTCGCTCGATCTCTCCTTCTCTTACTTCATATGTAATTTTTTCTGTCTATGTGTAGGTGTTTCGTTTTCTCTGTGTCCCAATTACTTTCTGACCCTCTTTACTCGAATAGACCCATACATAGAGTCACACATTTAATCTCGGTATACTTACTTCATAATTCATTTATATTGATTTATAATTATTTTTGTCATTATAATTATAATTATAATTATTATTATTATTATTATTATTATTATTATTATTATTATTATTATTATTATTATTATTATTATTATTATTATTATTATTATTATTATTATTATTATTATTATTTCGACAGTCAAAGCACACCGATCTTTTTGCTCATTCCTTTATTTTATGTGTTTGTTTTGTAAAACTGCAACTCACGCCTTGCGCCATCGCAATCGACATTTAATAGTTTTTTTTAAATTTATTTTACAATCTCTTCTTTTCCATTTTCAATGTTTTCTAAATAATTATTTTTAATATTTATATTTCCGTCTGCGATATTTTGCTTGTCCTTCTCTCGTCGCGTTCAATCTCTACAATAAAAATTGTTTAGAGTCCATTGTATATCATTTCATTTTTTTTCCAGCAGACTTTGTGGAATATGGTCGATGAGGCATTGCAGAAAGGCAATACGTATGTAGTGTGGACCGTGCTCGTTGTCAAATCGAATTTATATATATAATATAAATTTTCCCCTTAATTATTTTAATATGTCTGCACTTTTACCATCGTCATCCCCTATTTTCTAACAATGCCCATGAATTCATAGCTTTTTTGTCCCTCTCTATATCATTACGTGTATATGGGGCATTCCACACTGACTCGATTTGGGTCTGACCCTTCTCCTCTCCGATTTTGTCCGCAATTTTTTACGGTTTTGTAGTAGTAGCCTCTGAAGAGCAGTCAGGATTTTTTTCAGATTTTTTTGGAGCGATTGGACTTAACTATAATTTTATATTTTCAGCCCAAATTTAAAAATCTGAAAAAATCACAGTTACCCCCTTTTTATATGCAAAATTTCAAGCCTTTGGTTTCTAATAAGCTTTTTCGATTTTTTTTTTTAATAGGAGGAACCTGAATTGACTGGGTCGTTTGGATAACTATCCAAACATTTTTGTATGAATTAAAGGTGTTTAAAAAAATGTTTCGATAAGGGCCCACTCAATTCAGGTTTCTCTTTCTATTTTTTTTCGAAAAAGCTTGTTCCAAACAGAAGGAAACCCCTGCCCACTTAGGCTCAACTCTTGAAATTTTTCATACAAAAAAGGCATTTTTGTAATTTTTTCAGATTTTTTCAAATTGAAGTTTAAGAATAAAAATTTTACAAATGGAAGGAAACCTTGAATTGTGGGAGCCCCTTATCCATACATCTTTTTAAGCACCTTCAATTCATACAACAATGTTTGGATAACGGCCTACTCAATTCAGGTTACCCCTTCTATTTAAAAATCTAAAAAAATGGAAAAAGCTTGTTGTAAATAGAAGGAAACTCCTGCTCATTTTTGCTCAATGCTAGAAATTTTTCACATAAAAAAAAGGATTTTTGTGATTTTTTTGAGATTTTTAAATTTGGGTTTAAAATAATTTGTTTATAAAATTATAGTTGAGTCAAATCGTTAAAAAAAAAAATTGAAAAAAAACCTGAGTGCTTTTCAGAGACACTACAAAACCATAAAAAATCGCGGACAAAATCGGAGAGGTGAAGGGTCAGATCCAGGTCGAATCGGTGTGGAATGACCCGTATACAAATATATTACATTTATTAGCGTCACAAAATAAAATGATGTTTTTCGTTTTTGCTCTTTTTTAAGAATTAAATATGTGTAGGTTTGCATTAAGGATCCTGAAAATTTAAGAATAGTGTAAAATGAAAAAAAATGATTTATTTTCTGACACTGTAATATTTATTTTGTTTATATAGTAAATATCCTCTGCACATTGTCATGTGTATTATATGCAATTTATTATAACTGTCATTGTCATGATGATTTTTTTGAATTTTCGCAATAAATTATAATTCTAATGCCGATTCAACTTTAAAAAACGTTCAAAATTATCATTTTAATACCGATGCAACTTTGGGTATTTAATATTTAGTTAGATCTGCAAGTAGTAGATTCATGTTATACAAAAGAAATTGTGTGAGTAAAATAAAGTTATGAGAAAACAATTTTCAAAGTTTAATTGTCATGAATGATAATGAAAAAAAATGATTCCAAATTTTTTTTCTTATGATTCCTGTAAGAATGAGTTTCCCGGAGTTTCCAAGCTGTTCCCTGTTTTCCATGTGCGTACAACCCCGATGAGTGATTATAGTAAAAAAAAAAAAAAAAAATCCGCATGCGGTGCTAACTCGTGTGCCACACTCGGTCACTCGAACAGAGCACGAGGATACGAAATAAAAATCAATAGGTTATACGAATGTACGGAATGAGGAGGGTAGGAGGGCTCCAGCTCTCCTGGAAATGTTCCAGCCCCTGGGACAGGCTCTCTGTCTCGTTCGCTTTTTTTTTGTCTCTCTCTTTCTCTGTCCCCCTCTCTGTGGCAATGCAGCAGTCCCTGGGAGTACATTTGAGGCTTTCATCTTTTTTGATCGTTACGGTTTGGCGAGGGAGCGATTTCACGAATATAACACGTATTGATTGCATTGGTAAAGCCAGAAGAATTTTTTTCTACTCACATACACGCATTTATATTCTTTTTCAGATGGGATATAAATCAAATAAGTGTACGTAAACGTGACCGGATGAGAGGATATGTATTGTAACGGGACGACCTGGGGTCTGGCGCGATCTCGGTACTTCGGCAGAAATCTGCTAGGTGGCTTCGCCGCGGCGCGCACTCGCGCTAGTGAGTGGGCCAGCCCCCACGTATATCATCCGGCGTATTACCAGCATCGGGTTCGGAATTAACATACAATTCTTGAAATATATTCAGCTGAGATTCCGCAGTCCAATGATGTACATATTTAATACAAGTCCATTGCACTTAGGTGGCACTTGTGTTTTTTTGTGGGTGTGAGGACTGCAAGGATGAATAAGTCTTAAGTCTTTAATTCAAACCCTTGTATAATGAACCATAAGGACGCTAATCAACGGTTTATTGCAATATCAGTCGGTCCAGTACACGAATTGTTTCTCGCAAGCAAAAAAGAAATTCGAAATTCTTAAGTTCGATGTTTGAATAAATTAGAATTTATTCAAATATCCAAACGTTTTAGTGTATACACGTGGCGACACCCGCGGGAATGACTTGTACGACGCTTTCTCGTGTTGTTTCCGCACCGGCACTTTTACAGTTCTGTCAATTATTTCTGCAATACATCGCTACAACAATAGAACACTACTGTAATATCATTACCAAACAACAATTCTACTGTATGACATATCTGCCGAATAAAACACCATTAATATTCTAACCAAATAACAAGCTTACCAGAATAAATCTCCATCAAATAACAACTCTTGGGTAACATCTCTACTACAAAATCTAACCGTAGGTACAGGTATAGGTAGGTAGGTAGGTGGGTATAGGTAGGTAGGTATAGTTAGGCAGGTATAGGTATGTAGGTACACGGAAAAAACGACTTAGTTGATGCAACTAAACACTTTGTTAGTGTTTATTTAATTATTAGTTTATTTAATTATTAGTTAATTATTTAGTCGACTTAGTTGTGGTAACTAACCATCTGGTTGATCCAACAAACTATCTAGTTGATCCAACCAATTTCTCTTCTGGAGCTCAGAGCACTAAGTAGTTAGTTGGATCAACTAAGTCGTTTTTTCCATGTAGGTAAGTAGGTAGGCAGGTAGGTAGCTATATCAGGATTTAAGAGCCAGAGACTTGTAATCTGGTAGACTTGTAAATCCGAAAGCGATAGACAAACTTTATGGTAGAGATGTTATCAGAGATCTGTTTCCTAGAGACTTGTTTACCGTTAGGGATTTCATTTGGGACCATTATTATTTGATCAAGATTTGATCTAGTAGGTGTGTCCTTTGGTAAGAATATTGATACGCTTGACAGAGATTTCGATTTCGTAGCTGTTGTTTGGTAGTAATATTACCGTAGTGTTTTATTGTAGCAAACGAGTTGGTTGTGGCAACCAACTAGTTTGTAAGGTATGCATCTGGTAACTATTTGGTTGAAACAACCGTTTTCGTGGCTACCGCAACTATATTATTGTTTACCACATACCCAACCAATAAAAAATTTGTTGCGGCAACCACGGAAATGGTTGCCCCAACCACACTGGAAAAAAATTTTGTATTAAATTTAATAAAAAAAATATGAAGTTTTTATGCATATACAATATATTAATTTTAATATACGTTCGTATATTAAAATTCCAATACATAGTATGATTTGTAAAGCAGAATCATGAAAAAAGATATGGAAATTGATATTCTT
The DNA here is from genome assembly GCA_946863875.1 of Alloplasta piceator. Taxonomy (NCBI): domain Eukaryota; kingdom Metazoa; phylum Arthropoda; class Insecta; order Hymenoptera; family Ichneumonidae; genus Alloplasta; species Alloplasta piceator. The sequence continues at coordinate 17,940,139 of OX333080.1, read as the reverse complement.
TTGTAAATTAAAATTAAAAGAAGTTATTTGATTTTTCATATACTTATATTGGAATATTACTGTACACATTGTATATGAAATTTAGTATCCTGTATATGCATAAAAACTTTTTTTTTTTTATTAAATTTAAATCAAAAATTTTTTACAGTGCAACTAAAATTGTACGCCCGAGATATCCACATTAGGGATATTCGCAAGGGTCAGCTCGACCGAAAAGTGCAATGGAAGAGCTTCGCCCTGAAAGAACCGCCTTAATCATCACGGTATAACCTCTGCGCTAGGTAAGTATATTGGGCACGCTGGCCGTCCGGTATATAACACCGTCATACACCTATTTCGCTTGGGCACAGAGGTCCGAGCGCATGCGACGCATAGCGGTGGATGCGTCAACTAGTACGGCCGCTGACATTGATTGTAATTTTGGAAAATAAGTGTATTAATTTCCAATAACGCATCTTAAAAATGCGAAAAAGCATATAGAAACCATTTTAATATTCGGGGATTTGAATTTTCAACGTTCATCTTTTAATTTTAATATCCAAATATTAAATTTAAGATGAAATTGTTAATTATCCAATACCATGTATATTATTTTCAAGTTCGTATCCTTGTTATTGAAATTCCCTGTACTGTATATTAAATTTCATTACAATATTGGAAAAAAATTTCAATGGTTGATTGCAATTTTAAGAAATAAGTGTTTTAATTTTCAATAATGTATTTGAAAATTGCGAAAAAGTATACAAAAACTATTTTCATATACGGGTACATTAATTTTCAATGCTCACTCTTTTAATTTTAATATACAAATATTAAATTTAAGATGAAATTGTTAATTTTCCGATACCTTGTATATTAATTTCGGTTTCATATTCTTGTTTTTGAAATTTAATATACTTTTGTATATTAAATTTAATAACATTTTTTACAGTGCAACTAGGTACCAGAAGCATATCTTACAAACCAGTTGGTTGCCACAACTAAATTGTCTTTTTCCTGCAGGGATGTATTTCTGGTAGAGAAATAGATGGTAGAGCTGTCAGTGCGTAAGTGATTCCATTGAGGGTGCGAACAGTATCAGAAATAAGGGCAATCGGGGGGAAGAAGGGAACAAATAGAGATGGAGAAAGGGAATGAATAAGAGAGGGAGAGGAGGCAGCCTCGGGGCGATCATATTATGGGCTTTGGAGAGGCTTGATTATCGCGAGTGTTTCTCGACTCTGACGAGCAAACTCGAGGAGGCAAAACCAAGCCTGCAGCTTCATCCCCCTTCGCCCAGGCATCTTGTTCCACTCTGCCTGTACCGGGTTGCACATGTCGAAGGTGAAGGATTTGCCACATGCAGCTATGGTAAATCGTTCAGCTTCACCGTGCGCACCCGGTAAGTATTACTATATAGGAAGTACATTCCTGCCACCTGATTCAACTGTGCACATATTCATGCAAATATGTGCACACACAGACGGTTTATATATCTATAGTATGCAACTGTATATAGAACAGTTGTTAAAGCAAGAGCCTGGCCTAGAGGGATGTACACAGGTGTAGAATATCGTCGATCGATCGAGCCAACGATTGCGGACTGGCTGAAGCCAGAAGGACAAGCCCAAGAGGACTCGAAACTCTCACCTCCTTCTCTCTCCTTTCCCTCTCACTCACTCTCACTCACAAAACTTATGTATATGGGCTTTTTACACCTCTCCGTCGTCGCCTAGGCTAGAATCGAGAGTCTTGGAAAGTAACTTGAGTTCTTTCTTCACCTATCGTGTTTTTTTTTATTCAAAGCTTTTGTGAGGCTGAAGACTAAGAAACGCGCACCTGTGTGTCTGTCTCTCTGTGTAGGTGTGTGTGTGTGTGTGTGTGTGTGCGCGCGCGCGCGTGTGTGTCTGTGTGTGTGCGTGTGTGTGCGTGTGTGCGCGTGTGTGTGTGCGCGCGTGCGTGCGCGTGTGCGTGTGCGTGTGTGTGTGGGAGGGGGGGGAGGGTGTAGAGAAAAAAGCACGAGATTGAGTTGAATCGGAGAGACATTTGTAATCTACAAACGATATGAATTTCTTTTTCATCCATCATTAAGATTACGAAATTTTATGATAAAAAATCTGCCCTGGAAATGGTTAATGTAATGGTTAACATACTGATTTTAATTACGATACCTCCAAACCCTACATTTTGCTTTAACCCAAACTAAAAATTATGGTAACCACAACTCCAACGACAATTATACACTGAGAAAAACAAATTGTTGAATGAACTAAATCTTTAGTCACATACGCACGACTAAATATTTAGTTATACAAACCCAAATTTTGTTACCTGAATCATATTTTGGTCAACTGAAACGCAGAAGTATTCAAAAAACTAATTATTTAGTTAGACCCAGTAAATATTTAGTCGTGCGTATGCAACTAAAGATTTAGTTCATTCAACAATTTTTTTTCTTAGTGTAACTAAAATTCAAAGAATCGTTAGCGGATAATGATTTAGTTGACGTTATAATTTTTATGGTCGTGGTTACCATATCTTTTAGCTAGGGTTAGAATAAAATGAGGGGTTTCCTCAAACTAGATGGAAAAAAATGCTTCGGTTGTAGCAGTCAACTAGCTTGTAAGATATATTCAAGATTTCAAGCAACTAGTTGGTTGGGGCAACCATTTATTTTCGTGGTTCCCAAAACCAACTTTTTATTGGTTAGGTGTTTGTCAACCAATAATATAGTTGCGGTAACCGTGAATGAAAATGGTTGCTCGTTTTTACCGTGTACTATAAATAAGGTAATTCATGTCTTTTAGTATGCATGTAAAATAAAGTTTTTATTTTCTATCGGATTTTATTTGGGGTCAACATAATCGCCCGGCTAAGCCGATATTCTGGTCTAGAGACATACATTTTGAGCATTTTTTAACAAAAAATATTTTAACCATTCTCTTTCTTACAACATATTTATTACAATAAGCAAAAAAACATTTGATGAAGAAAAAGAAAATTAAATAAGTTATAAGCTGGTAAAGTTGGGGGTAAAAAAGGGGTGTGCTGGTTGACACGATTGCAACCTTTCCAGTCATTCGATACAAAATTTAAAAAAAGATTCTTAATTTGTAAGAATGTCGTTATAGCCTCTACCTCAGAGAAAACGGGAAACAAAAATTTCCCAAGATTGCGACTGCCTGAATGAAAAAAGGCCTTGTCAAAACATTTGAAGTAAATCGGTTGAGTAGAACTTGAGATATCATGTCAGTCGTGTTGAAAAAAGTAGTTTTAGTCCGATTTGGTCAGACGTGACAGGCGTGTAGTTGCTGCGTCACTAAAATAGCACATAACTCGCCGTAAATTATTGAAATTAAAAAATTTCCTTTTGAGGATATATTCTCAAAGGATATAACTTTATAACTTTAAGAATATGCAAAAAAATTAATAAAAAAAAAATTCTCGACCAGAATACTCCCTTGATAGAAGATAGAAAATTTATAGCTAAAAAAAATCTTTTTTCTGGGTATAAATGGCAACGACGAGCTATCTCATTCAAATATGAACACCGATGCACAAGCATTCATACGTAAATGTATATGGGGTATTCCATGTCAAATTTACAACTTTTAAACCCGACCCCTTTCGACTCAGCTGAAATTTTGTTTTCCCTTTCTACCCAATTAAAAACATTTTTTCAGGAAATTTTCAAATTTTTTTATCCAACCCAAAAGAAAAAGCTTTTTTGTCTGAAATGACTATAGCTTTTTCAGAAATTTACTAATTGGGACGTTTTTTTTTGAACAGTTTCATTTTTGTATGTACTTTCCGAAAAAAAATACAAAATATTTCTAAGATGCTAAAACCTATGAATTTTGTCACTTTTTTTGAGAAAAATCATCTTTTTATCGAATTTTTTCACTTTATTGAAAAAAAAGATAAAAAGATAAAAGAAAGATTAAAAAAAGCCATTGACACTTCTAATTTTTTATTTCTTCTCAATTTGTTAACTTCCGAGGTCCTTTATAAATCCTCAAAAATTTCCAGAGTAGTACTTTGTGAGGTAAACCCAATTGAGAAATTTTTTTTTTCAATCGTAAAAAAAAAATGGAAGGAAAGGTAATGCCACTCCAGGTTAGGTGGCATTTTTTCCGGAATTGATCAAAGTACTTTTTGAGTGAAAACAAAAAATTAAAAATGGCGAACTTCGATAAAAAGATGATTTTGCTCGAAAAAGTGAAAAATTTCATGGATTTTAATATCTTAAATTGTTTTTGTATTTTATTTCGGAAAGTACATTCAAAAATGAATTTTTTTTAAAAACAATGTCCCAATTAGTCAATTTTTGAAGAAGTTCCAGTCATCTCAGAAAAAAAGCTTTTTCTTTCGGGTGGGATTATAAAATTTGAAAATTTCCTGAAAAATCTTTTTAATTGGGTAGAAAAGGAAAACAAAATTTCCGCCAAATCGAAATGGGTGGTGTTTAAAAGGTGTAAATTTGGCATGGAATACCCCGTATAATTCACGCGAAAACATGGAGTCGCACTAATTGCAGCCGTAAGAGTTGGATCTCTGCATGGAACGGAAAAGAAAAAAAATCCTATTGTAACGAGAGCGATGAGTGAAGCTTTCCGCACCCTCATCCCCCACCCCGCGAATAATGAACAAGTTACGAATTGGGTTAGCGAACAAATTGCACGAAAACAAGAAAAAAAAAATTCAACGAAATTGACTCTATTCCTGTAAAACTCGTTTTCGTCACTCGCGTGTGTTCGTCCATCGCGTCATTTCGTTTGGACGTTTTTTTACACATGTGTAATATATTTTTAAGGCGGCGAGAAACGTATTCATTTTTCAAAAAACGCGATGATCAAACGCCCTCTATACTTTCGCGTCCCATCACCACCGTTCAAACTTAAATTTGGTTTGAAGTTTGAACTTAAGATCCATCTGTAGTTCGCACTAAAGTTTGAACTTAAGTATGAACATATAATGACACTCAGGTTCGAACTTAAGATTCATCTTAAATTTTAACTTGTTTAAGTTTCAACTTAAGATCCATCTGTAGTTTGCACTAAAGTTTGTACTTGAGTATGAACTTATAATGACACTCATGTTCAAACTTAAGATTCATTTAAAATTGAAACTTAAGTTCCAACTTGAGTTCGATGGAAAGTTTGATCTTAAAATCCATCTTAAGATAGAACTTATGACTTAAAATTCGGGCCTTAATCTCTGTCTTACTTTGTTTTATCTTGTTTGTCCTTCAGCTTTAAGGTCGTTCCACATGTGTGATCGTCAAACTATCCGTCTTAGGCCTGAAGGTACTCCAATTATTAATCATACTATTTGTCTAATAATAATTCTAAGTCTAGAAATTCATAAGTAGCTGCATTTCGAATTAGACCTATGTTGAACTCACTCCATGAAATCTTCGTCAATATAATAATAATAATAATAATAATAATAATAATAATAATAATAATAATAATAATTCTTACAGGGGGGAAAAACAGTCAAAGAAAGAAAAAAAATCAAATCAGCGCTATTTCGTGAAAAAAATTATTTTAAGAAAATGGCTACGCTTAACGATAGTCACTGTTGTGTAGATTAACAAAATTTTTGGGTTTTTGATTACAGATGATTTTCCTTGCTGTATCGCTGCCACGGGGAGGAATCATTTTTTAAATTATGTCATCACGTTCATGGCAATAACTTTGTCAATTTTTGATATTTTTCAATCAAAATTTTTATGAATGTAGTTCAATACATACTTAATAAATTGCTTTTTGTCTGATTCTCAAATAATCATCCCCACTTACAAAAAAAAAAAAATCCCGAAAATCGGCTATTCTTAGCCCCGTCACAGTGGCGTTTCCCCTTAAAGATGTCAGCCTCCCACGATGGAATATCATCGAGAATTCATCGAAAAAAAAATTTCCGTCGTTTTTCGGAAAAGCCGGACTTCTAAATATATACCATAAAATAATGTGATGAGAATAATAATTTTTCGACAACTTTGACGCCTCTTGTCTCCCCCAATTCTCTCCCTTATTCTCTGGCAATAGGGGTTGTTATAATGTGCGTCGCAAAAGAAGCGAAAAGGCGAGGTCGATCGAGCTGACGCTCGTTTTGCGATGACCACAATGGTAAAAAGTCGGTTTGCCATCCTCCACGTACTCGTCTACCCTTATATATGGGGTGTTCCATTCCAAATCGGATATTTTGAAAAACTTTTTGTTTTATTTCCTCAATTTTTTTATATTTTTTAGTGACCATCAAAAGACTCTTCCTGTTAAATTTTGAGATTTTTTTGATTACCCGTTCAAAAGATATTAAATTAACAAAAAAACGCCCTTTTTTGGTATTTTGGTCATAACTTCTTTAACAATGGTCCAAATTAAAAGTTTTTTTTTCTATTTTATTTTTTTATGGCCTTTTCAGAAAAACTAAAACAAAAATATTCGACGCGTTTTTGAATGAGTTTTTTGAGTTTTAAACTTGAAATCGCGTTTTTAAAAGTGAGTGTCATTGTTTATTTTAAATTTTTTTTTGTTTTCAACATCTAACTATTCAACAATTTTTAAGACTATTCCGATCGTGGGATTTCAATAACTACTATTTTTTTTCGATTTTCGAAAATATATTTTTTTTTAAATAAATTATTATGAATACCAATTTTTGTTACTGTATAGTATTTTTGTAATCATTTCGAATTAATTTTGACACTTTCTCATTGTTAACATATTTTCAAAATTAATAATTAATCGATGAGCAAATAACAACAGTTGAAGAATTGTACGAGTGGGCATTGAACTTAAATAGTCCACCAAATATTGCTGTCAAATTTTCACTTGAGAAACATTATTTAGATGCAAGAGAAAGATTTTATTTGCGATACAATACTTCGAAGTCAATCGCAGGGGGACACAAAATTTTTATTCAATTATTCCAATGAGCAACGGAAAGGTATTGGCAAAGGAATATTCTAATTCAGGAAATAATCGTATATGTAAGGTTTAAAAAAAAATACGTGAATAAATAAAAACTGTTGTTATTATTGTTCATAAACAGACTTAACGATTAATTATTAATTTTAAGAACCTGTTAACCAAAAAAAGTGTCAAAAAAAATTCTAAACATTGAAAAAAATACTATACAGTAACAAAAATTGGTATTCATAATAATTTATTTAAAAAAAAAAAAAATTAATTTTCAAAAATCGAAAAAAATAGTAGTAATTAAAAAAATAAATAAAAAATGAAACTCACTTTTAAAAACGCGGTGTAAAGTTTAAAACTCAAAAAACTCATTAAAAAACTCGTCGAATATTTTTGTTGTATTTTTTTTCTGAAAAGACCAAAAAAAAACAAAAATTTAGAAAAAAAAACTTTTAATTTGGATCATTATCAGAGAAGTTATGACCAAAATAAAAAAAAGCGGTTTTTTTGTTAATTTAATTAATTTGTCTTTTGAACGGGTAATCAAAAAAATCTCAAAATTTAACAGAAAGGGTCTTTTGATGGGTACTAAAAAATATTAAAAAATTGAGGAAAGAAAAAAAAAGTTTTTCAAACTGTCCGATTTGGGATGGAACGCCCCATATGCTTATCTCTCCCTTTTCTCTCTTCTTGCCCTCGTGCGCCGTCAAACTCCTATCCCGGGAGAATCGACACTCGACCAACGCCGCGGGGCAGCTCTCCCCTTTCCGCACTCTCGACGGAAAAGCGCGCCCCTCGTGCACATAGTCGAAGAAAAGAGAAAAAAAGTGGGCTGCGATTGAGATGGAGGTGTGCGGAAAGCGCGGCATCGAGAAAAGCAGGGATAGAGAGAGAGAGAGCGAGAGAGAGAGAGAGAGAGAGAGAGAGAGAGAGAGAGAGAGAGAGAGAGAGAGAGAGAGAGAGAGAGAGAGAGAGAGAGAGAGAGAGGATAAGGTTCTCCCGCGCGAGGCGATCGATCGTCGAGTGATTTGTGACCGCCTCGGCGCTCTTGTAATTAGTCACGTTATTAGCCGCACTAACACCCCGAGGGTCCCTTCAGCAAAGTGCAACGTGTAGTTATTTCGAATGTGCATATGTATATATTAGAGCGGTCCAAAAAATCGTCAAACCCTTTCGGATTCGCTTCATGATTATTTCCAATCATTCTATTAGGTTTCTTCAATTAGCACTTTATAATTTTTGTAATTCTACAAACAAATACTGACTAGGAGCTCGTGACTCATAATTTCGATATAAAATTGAGGATTTTCGAATATTTGTGCAAATTTACATTTTTTTTTAATTCAATGAATTTAGTTTTTTTTTTAATACAAAAATATTTTCAGTAATGTAGTGGAAGAAATCATGCAACAAATCCGGGTCAGGCGGAGATTAGATTGACATGGATTTGCCCGTATATACATATTTATAATATGCATGAGTGTCAAAGAGTTTTGGGATAATCTCCAGTGACAATTCTGGTTCTTGGGAATTTAGATTTTCAGGACTGGACATTGTTAACATTTTCCTAATTCAAAAATTCCCTATATGGTGCTGAAATCGGGTCAGACTGAGGTGGCTTTGACATGGATTTAAACATACATACATACATATGTACAGTAGGGCGATCTTTTTTCGACTTATTTTTTTTTCTCACTCCCCACCTGAAATTTTGTTCGATATGTCCGAAAAGAAATTACCTGAAAGTTACAGCCCTTAAAATTAATATTAAGTACTTTCCCTTCGCGTGATAAGTTTTTCCATCTAAAATACACGTAAATGAAAAACTATTTTCGTCAACATTTTACCACTCCACGGTTTTTTATGCTATCACATTGATTTTGGTCGCAATTTACGTAGAATCGAACGTTCTTTGAAAGTGTCCTGAACAGCGTAAGTTTAACTTATACTGGTGAGATTGTACGGGTCCCTAAAGTTGATTTTTGCCCAAAATTCTTGATGTTTCGCTGTTAACCCCGAAATGATTAACTTAACCGAAAAATCGTAAGGGGAAATTTTTCTGGAAATTTAATTTCCTACAAAAAAGGTCCTTCAGACCTGACTGCTAAAATTAATATTTCTTGAGATATCGAACCTTAACTTATTTATGGTATAAAATTTGTACAGTTTATCGAACCAAAAGTTTTCAATTGTTGATATTTCATATCATATCACGATATCACATATCATATCACCAGTGGTGATATGATATAGAATATTAACAATTTGAAACTTTCGATAATCCACAAAAATGTTCATGTCGCAAATAAGTTAAGGTTCAATATTTCAAGAAATATTAATTTTAGCAATTAGGTCTAAAGAACCTTTTTTGTAGGAAATTAAATTTCCAGAAACATTTTACTTTACATTTTTTCGGTAAAGTTAATCATTTCGGAGATAACAGCGAAAAAACGAGAATTCTGCACTGAAAAAAAAATTTGTGTCAATCAACAAAACGTTTTGTCAAATACGTTCAACTAGATATTTATTTGGTCTAACTAAATATTTAGTTTTTTGAACAATTCTGCGCTTCGGTTGACTAAAATATTATTCAGGCAAAAAAATGTTGAATTGTACTAACTAAATTATCTAGTTGAACGTATTTGACAAAAGATTTTGTTGATTCAACCATCTTTTTTTTCAGTGTGGGTAAAAATCAACTTTAGTGACCTCGTACCAACTCACCAGTGTAAGTTACACTTACGCTGTTGAGGACACTTTCAAAGATCGTTCAATTCTGCGTAAATTGCGACCAAAATCAATGCGATAACATAAAAAACCGCGGAGTGGTAAAATTTTGAAGATAAGAGTTATTGATTTACGTTTATTTTAGATAGGAAGAACTTATCACGCGAAGCGAAAGTACAGATAAAATCTCCATTTCTTGACTTTCCGAAAGTAGGTCACTCCCACATCTTGACTTCCCCTACAGTCCCCACTTTCGATCCGGCGCCATATTGTACGCCACAGGCGCGCATGCTCGTGTGAGTGCGCACGCGCTGTTCTGATCTCGTCACACTTGCGCACGCGCTTACGAACGTACGTCCGTTAGAGTGGTGCAACCATAAATCGGGGAAGTCAAGATGTTGGAATGGTTGCCATGGTAACCCGGTCAAGATGTGGGAGCGGGCAAGAAATGCGGGGTTAAGAAATGGGGACTTCGACTGTACTTAATATCAATATTAAGGGCTGTAACTTTAAGGGAATTTTCTTTCAGACATATGCAACAAAATTTCGGGTGGGGAGTGAAAGAAATTTAAAAAAGTCGAAAAAAATCGCCCTAATGTACAGGTATGAGAGTTTTGGGATAATCTTCAGAGGCAGCTGATTCTTGAGAATTTAGATTTTCATGACTGGATAGTGCTAAAATTTTCCTAACCTAAAAATTTCCTATATAATGCTGAAATCGTTCTTCGTGCGTATTTTGGATGCAATTAATCATTTTAGGTTGTTACTTTGCGTGGAGTAAAGCTCTTTTGATGTTCTCATGAGATTTTCATACAGTTTCAAGATTCTCTGAAAGCATCGTCCTATAAAATATCTGAAACATGAATTAATATAAATAAAAAATGATACGTACTTTTTGTATGGATATGATAAATAGTTTTCGTCTTAGAAAATCTTTTACCGAGCTCTCTGTCTCTCGCTCTTGGGCAGAATACTATGAAAAAGCGATACTTTAAAGTGGGAACACACGATCAAGATTACATCATAGACCTCTATCCCTTGAATTTTTGGAATATATTATGACGACGATGGGCGAGTATACAAAAAGAAATATACAAGGCAGCTAATTCACGCATATATATATTATATATATATATAGTGTGTATCTTGATAGCCTAGAATAGATGTATATATATATATATAGTCAGATCTATGAATAACCTCGTCGAAAAGAATTTTTTGTAAATCTTTTCACACAAATTTAATATTAATATTTCGCTCTCTCGTTCGCATCTTTATCATCGTCGTTATTATCGTTGTTATTATTAATATATATATATATATATATATATATATATATATATATATATATATATATATAGATTTTTATATATATCATATTTATCATTTATTATTATTAGTGTTATTATATATATTAGATATAGATAATTTATAAATAATTGTTATATTACTCTAGTTTATACCTATATTTAATAATCGATTTTTATATATAAATAGTATAAAGCTTACTAGTAGGCTCTTTTTTTCATTTAGTTAATGTAATTCATTCTCTTCTTCTTTTTTTGGTTGTTTTAGGTATGTCATTTCATTTTTATCGCTTTCTCTTACTTTTTCTAGTTTTTACTCAATCTCCGTCTCTTTCCTTTTGCTCGGTGCGATTAGATTCTTTTGTCAATCTTTTTTTTCGGTTCCTTCTTGTCTCGTTCGATTCCAAGACTTTTTTTTTCATCCCTCACGTCGTACGCTTGTTTTATTCTTCAGGATGAAATGAGATTTTTGAGTCGATTGGCCGAAACGCCGAAGTTGTAGCACGGATTTTGTTCGCTTCTTTTTTTTCTCTCCCAATCGCTTAAGGGGTTAGGCCACTCTAGGATTTTCAAAAAATCGGTTTTTTTGTTCGTCAGAAAGGTACCTCAATATCTATAGATTTATATTCCAAAAGACTATGCGCTCGAATAATCCCTAAGTACTCGATTTTCGTATTCGCTTTAAACGCGTTTATCTCAGAACTACACACTGCGAGAAAAAATCACTAGGACCAAAAAATCGTTTATTTCATTATTTGCCAGAAAATATTTGTTTGGTTCAAGTAAATATTTCTGGAACCAAAAAAATATTGTTTTGGTTCTAGAGAACCAAAAATGGTTTTATAGAACAAAAAAAATGTTACTAGAACCAAAAAAATATTTTTTTGGTTCTAGTAATTCATTTGAAATTTCTACTGTACATTCAAAATAACGTTCTCCAAAGCAGTACGTAGGATTTTTTCATGATATTGCATGGTTCCTTTTTTATAAACAATTTCCTGAGGATTTTCTCATGGCATTTTATTCATTTTTGATTTAGAAATGCGCCATTTTTACAAAAAACCACATATTAAAAAAATGCTACGTGCGTCTATAGCTATTCTTATATATAATCGAACAAATTTTGGTGCGTCATCATAACTCAAAAATTATAGGAGCCGTTGGTTCGGCCGTCGAACTTCCGTAAATGAAGGCGTCATCGCAAAAATGCTGCACAGTCGCCATTTTGACATCTATCACCATGAAAAAATAATTTCGTATTGCCAATTAAGTGTATAATAAAACGCTTTTTTTTTGCAAATCCGATTTATTTTATGATTTCGCTAAAAAAAAATCACGAAATATGCCCGTTTTTTTTGGTCTGTAGAGTGACCTAACCTCTTAATCCCCATTCTGACAATGAGAAGCTCCCGAAAGCGTCACTTGCTTTCCTTTATGCGACGATATATAATTTCCCGGCCAGCCGAGAGGATTCTCTTTCTGATATTGTACCGGCGATTATATATATATATATGGGGTATTCCCGCTGAAATTTTCACGTCCGAACCCGGACCCTCTTGAATAATTATGAAAATTTTTTTCCGAAAAGTATTCCAAAAAAGAAAAGACACATATTTTTCCGAATTTCCGAATCCGAAAATCCGAATTTTTCACTAACTCTCTACTCTAAACACGTAGTAACTTGATAATTCGAGATCCTATCGAAAAAAGTTTCAGACAAAACTTGTTCGTTATAAAACGAGTAAAACAATTGATATTAAAAAAAAACAATTGTGAGCACACGAAAGTTTGTTTTTACTTCATAAAATACAAAAAAACGTTTTTTCAACAAGTACGCCACCTCGAATTGTAAAATAAAAAAAAATTGTAAAAATTCTATAGGAAATCCCGAAATTTTTAAGACCAGAATGAGAATGGCAAGATCAAAATTCGCAAAGCAACAGCCAATCTAAATTTCGTCTTGACCTTACTTTCGAGCCAGATCATGCAGTACCATATGTTCTCGGAAAATTATATACAGAAATACATTTGAATATTTATTAATTTTGAAAAAAAAATAAAAATAAAAAAAACGTTTGAATATTTATTTAATTATACATACGTAAATAATTTCATACAAGAATGAAATAATATACGTAATATGCGTAACATTTAATTATACATACGTATATTCTTTCATACTTGTATGAAATAATATACGTATGCATAATTAAATAAATATTCAAATGTATTTCTGTATATGATTTTTCGAGAACATATAGTTCTGCATGATCGGGCTCGAAAATAAGGTCAAGACGAAACTTCGATTGGCCGTAGCTTTGCGGGTTTTGATCTTGCCATTCTCATTCTGGTCTTAAAAATTTCGTGATTCCCTATAGAATTTTTACAATTTTTTTATTTTTTAATTCGAGGTGGCGTACTTGCTGAAAAAACGTTTTTTTGTGTTTTATGAAGTAAAAACAAACTTTCGAGTGCCCATAATTTTTTTTTTTTAATATCACTTGTTTTACTCGTTTTGTAACGAACAAGTTTTGTCTGAGGCGTTTTTCGATAGGATCTCGAATTATCAAGATACTGCGTGTTTAGAGTAGAGAGTTAGTGAAAAATTTGGACTTTTTACTAAAATTGTACGACGAAAAATATCAATTGTCGGCCTTAACAAAAAAATAAGTGTCTTTTATTTTTCAGAATACTTTTCGGAAAAAAAATTTCATAAATATTCGAGAGGGGCCGGGTACGGACGTGAAAATTTCAGCGGGAATACCCCATATATATGTTTATATGTATATGTAAATTTACGCACAAACACTCGTAACACACTTATACCGAGTCCCGAGAACAGAAGTGTTCTCTCGTTTTTCTTTTTTTTTTGCGAATAATATTCCAAATAGTTAAGTGCAGTGAGAGAAAGTTTTTCATTTGTTTTTTGTCTTCTATACAACGTTAAATGTTCTATGATAATCGGTGCGCGACGAAAAAATTCCTCGTAGGTGAGACATAACACGTGTATACAGGTCGTCACAAAAGTAACGGGACGGCTGAATATTTCCTCAGCTAAGATATTTTTCAAAAAGGTCACAGTCATTCTTGGAGTAACTTGTGACGAGGAATTTAATGGTGACCTTAAGGTCATCTTGAGTCGACATTGAATTTTGACCTTGACGATTACCTTCAAGGTTATTTCAAGGTCAACGTTTTTATTTAAAAAAGAAACCCCCTTTTTTGAAATCAGCAATCGATAGAGCGGAAAATTTTACGTTTAAATATGTGCTTGGGTCATAGACACATTTTGACCTTGACGGTCCTCTACCGTCAATTGACCTTGAACAAGGTGTGGATACCTCTGAGAATAGAAGTTTTTCAAATTCTCTCGTAAAGAGCAAAGTTATTTATTTCAACAAGGCGCATTAAGTAGTGACCTTGGCAATGACCATCAAGGTGATTTCAAGGTCAATTTAAAAAAAAATGGAAACCTGTGTTTTGTAATCTGAAATCAAACTTGTTGCAAGAAAATTGATGAATCTTTTCCGCAATGTAAATGTAAAACTGTTTGTTCTATTGATTATGGAACTCAAAAATACAGGTTTCCATGAAAAAAAAACAAAAGTTGACCTTGAAATCACCTTGAAGGTCATCGTCAAGGTCATTACTGAATGCGGCTTGTTAAAATTAATAACTTCGCTTCTTATGAAAGAATTTGATCTATTTTCCTAGAGGTATCCACATCTTCAAGTTTAATTGACCCTGGAGCACCTTCAAGGTCAAAATGTACCTATGACCTAAGTATATATTTCAACCTAAAATTTTCCACTTTATCGATTGCCGATGTCAAAAAGAGGGTTTCCAATTGAAATAAAAAAATTGACCTTGAAATAACCTCGAAAATAATCGTCAAGGTCAAAATTAAGGTAAGTAAATAAGAAATATTCAGCCGTCCCGTTACTTTTGTGACACCTTGTATGGTGCGCGCGAATTTCCGGTGTATTTGTGGCTATGTGTGTGTATGTGAGTGTGAATCAGAGAGAAGAGCGAATTGCGCAGTGGCGCCGTTCCGCGGTTTCGCGAAAAACTAAGAAAAATTGGTACGAACGAATGAGCCGAGAGGGCGTTTTCTCCTCCTTCTTTATCTACGAATGATGTTGCCTCGTGATTATTTCGGTAGTTGTGATTTTTGTCGTAAATGGCGCGGGCTGCCGGGATCTTCTCTGCTTCGTCCGATCGTGAGTCGATGTTTTTCATTCAATCCTCCCAATGTTAAGCGCTCGAACCATTCACAAACGCCGTGTCTGGGCGCTTTTGCGCCTGGCATACATATTACAGTATTTCTTATTTTTATCATTGTTTTTAAGATTTTCTTTCAGTAGCTTGATATGTCTGCTGTGTGTATAATATTTTTTTTTCTCAGTGTATTTGCGCTCTGGTTTGTATCTTAAATTTCTCTGAGTATTTAACTCACGCAATTTGACGCATATGCTGCGTCTATTTACTTCCAGTGTGATTATAAACGAGACTCGTATTCTACTAATATATATATATATATATATTTTTTCATATATATTTCGGCGATGCGGAAGAGGAGTTGGAAGAAAAATTCTGAGGGTCATAAAGAGAGTTAACCTCGCTCGGTGTCGTGATGTCTGGTGTGTGTGTATTTGTGTATGTGTGTGTGCAGAGCGTTTTTATTTTATTTTGGAAGGTGGACAAATTTCAGCGGAGCCTGAAAGTACTAGAGGATGAACGCGTGGGTTCGAACGCGGATAGTGCGAGGGAGGAAGGGAAGTTTGAGGTTAAACCTTTGCGGTGTGGAAAGACGCTCTATGGAGTTTGTGAGAGGACATTGGAATTATGTATATATATTTGTATATATATATATATATATCCTTCGTCTACTAGACGTAACCTCTCGCGGGTGACGACGCTGTTGCCGCATTCTGTAGTTGCGAGATTCTCGCTGCCGGTATCACTACTAACGACGCTATCGCCGAGTGTCGATGTTGCTGTTGATGAAGCAGAAGCGCCACGGCCAAACAAAGCATCAACGACAACTGAAGATGAGAGCCAGCGTCGCTGTGTAACGAGCCACTACCGCTGCACGTCTTCTTCGAATTCATCTCCAATTTTGCTGCAACAGACAATATTTATAATTTTTCACTAAACCGTTCTTCGTTTCCTCCCTGCCATTTCGAATTTGGTAATTTCGATTAAATTACACACAGGAAAAAGGTCTAGTACACGAAAAAAACGACTAAGCTGTGGTAACAAAAAAAATTAGTTGACTTAACCAACTATCTCAGTGCTCTGAGCGCCAGTCGAGGAATTGGTTGGATCAACGGTTCTTATATGGTTAGTTTATATATGGCACACCAACTAATTTTTTAGTTCGGCCAACCACGAGTGAAATGGTTGTATCAACTATTTTGCTCGTAATTTCCCTAGCAAGCAGTGCCACCGTCGCTTTGTAGAAAAAAAACCGCTAAGGCGACCAATAAAGCGGGCGGTTGCTTTGTGCCAAAAATTGACCGTTGAAGCGACCGGGATAGCGGCCAATCAAATTTTTTCGAGGTTCGGTCGTTTTACGGTTGCAAAACCGTAAAACGACCGATCATTTTTTTGTTACTCATAGTTTTTTGCATTTTTGCATTTTTTAAACTCCCTAGCGAATTGAGTGACCATGATTTTAACCAAAAAAACGCCCAAAAAACCGTCAAATGACCGATGGTGAATCTTGGCCACGATAGTGACCCTAAAAACTTTCCGAAGTGACCGAAGTCAGTTCGTCGGAGCCGAAACTTTTCTTATTTATCCTCGCTCCTATAAAGAGCACGAATGCCACCGAAGTGCAATGGTTCTCTCATTAAAATATGTATTCTTTAGTCCAGAGGACTGCGCGACCACAGAGCGCGGGTAATGTTCCAACAATTTAAACTTAATTGAGGACTCCGATGCTAGTAATACACCGGACTTTTTCGGTGCTTGGTGATTCTCTCACTTGCGCGAGCGCGACGCCACCTAGCGGATCTCGGGCGAACCGTTTCGCAAGACGGTTTTCACGGTCATTCGCGACCACGTTTCTAACGGTATATACCTAGACCGAGAAGAAGGGTATTCGGGCACTTCGCCCGAGATTCGTTAGAAATTGGTTATTCGGATAAATAAGTATTTAGTAACAACGAATAGCATTTTTCATTAACGCCTGTTTCTGGATGACAGTGATTTCAAATAAATAAATGTAGTGAAGATACGTGAGCTAGTCAATTTCGAGAGGAACCGTATTGCCGTGACGTTGCCATGCAAATCTGAATATTGACAGCTTGTTATTCGATAGTCAGTTTATTAAGAATCAACGATCTAATCAGACGTGTGCTTAATTCTTTTAAATTCAATAAATATTCTATTCTCTTATCCGTTTGATAGTTTTGTATCTATATTAAATACTACATAAATATATTGGAAGTAAATATTGCCCAAACTTGGATAAAATACAAATATAGTTGATGAAAAGAACATTTTCGTTCAATTAACTAGAAAATAATCAAATACACGATTATAGTACCTACGACTTGTTCTTTTTCTGGGTGTACTACAAAAACAGTTTTCATTTCAATTTTCATTAAGAATCGTAATATTTTTTTCTAGGTCGACTCCCAAAAATGTAATCAGGCAGATCCTCATACGCACAATTAACTCTGTGTTCTCCAGATTGGAACGATTATTCAGCGGATATTATAGAAAAAATAATATAATCGTCGATAAGCGTGAGGGACAACAATTTTCGACCAGTTACTTCTCGACAACTTCATACACCCCTCTTGTTGTTTTATTATTTTTTTCAATTTTTTCCTAAGTGCTGGTGAACCGGTGAACTGGAGGGGTGGTTGCGCGGTGACAGCCGGTCGAGGTCTCATCGTGTTTCGTCTACTATTATATATGTATATACTTTTTCGTACACGATATATACATGTGTTTTTCAACTACAGCGCTGTCTCCCATCGAGTCAGTGTTACACATATATACGAGGCGAGTGTGTATGTGACAGAGTGTGAGAGCCGCGGCATCGATCCACGCGCGAGGCTGCCTGGCGGCCAGTTTCATCCCCCGGCTCGTTTCCACCGCCACCGCGAAGCAGCCTTTACCCAGAATGAGAGAGGGAGAGAAACAGTGAGCGGGATATGATGCTTTTGGCCTGGCCTGTGTGCGGCTGTAGCGTGAGCTTTCCACCCGGACCAAACACCTCGCGCTCTCTCCTCTCACTGTACTGTACCAACGCGCACGCGACTCCCCCCCCCCCTCCTCAACTAGCGTCGAGCTCTGCTCGTTGCTCTTCCCCCACCCTCTTGCGTCAATGTTTTGTTTTCCACGGTTCGCACAACTTGTGCCAGCCACCCCTGGCTAGCCGGGTATATAGCTGTTTTTGAGTATGTTTGTGTACGTTTGTTTTTGTGGTTCAAGTGCCCCGCGACAGTCGTCCTCAAAAATCCCGCATGCACGTGCACATAGATACGAAGAGTTGAATGCATAGGAGAAAAGACTTTTTCAGAGTTTAAAAAAGGCACATGATCATTGGAAAGCGAGGTCGAAGGCAGAGTTATCGATAATCTGGCGTATATTGACACCTGTTGCGAGGATAACAATGAAAACGGTTGTGTTATTTGGACAGGACAAAGTGTCTAAGTGGGAATATCTGTAAGTTGACGTCGAGCAATTCATAGTAGCAGTATAACCTCATGGTCTACCGACTTTCTATAATGTGTAGGACTACCCGGAGCCTGGCACGAAATTTGAACTTCGTCTGAATTCCGTCAGGTGGCTTCGGCTGACCCACTCTCGCGCTTGCGAGAGGACTACCGAGAAACTGCAAGGTCCGGAGTATTATCAGCATTAGAGTTCCCAATGACCAATTATTCGGACATGACCCACCTTCTGTGGTCGCGCATTCGCAAATGGACTAAAGACTATAATATTTTAATCAAGTGCACCATTCCGCTTATAAGGTACGCCGGCTTTTTATGGGTGCGGGGATAAATCTGTTAGTCTACCGTCGATTGGTTAATCGAGAAAGTAATTAACCAATCAAGGATAGCTTTTGTTTCTGGTCTTCGTAGCTAAAGCGACGATGACTAGATATAGGTCTTCGCTTAATTAAGTATTCTCCAGATTAACTAGTTGAGTAAAGCCGTCCTTCCTGTCCCAGTAAAAGTGAGGATAAATAAGTTGTAAATCTCTAATTGCCGTGGCAATAAAAACCCGCCCCAGCAATTCCTGTAACCGTTCCGAGAAACCACAGAGAAACTTAGGTTCTTTTGCGCATTCCTTCGACTGTTCTGGGGAACCACGAGGAACCAATTATGAAGCAACAGTAGGAACTGTGGAAGGAACTGAAGGAACCACGAAAGGCATTCAGTTTCAAAACCATAGAAATTAACCCAAACCCAGTTAAGTTGTACAAATTTAATTATACGAAACTGCAGCACCGTAATGAACCATAGTGAACCGCGGAAACCTGCAAAGAAACCGTGAAGAAACAGCTGGTATTATAAAGAACTGAAGAACCATGAGGAACTGTATGGAACCATCTCGCTATTTTTCAGAGGGAACTACGAGGAACTGCAAAAATTGATGAAGGAGCCATGAAAAAACAGACCGAATAAGTTCCTCAAGGTTCCTCAGGGTGGTTGAAAAAATACGTAAAGGAACGATGGTTCCTTTTTTGGTTCCTTCACGATTGATGTCCTCTTAAAAGAATGGTTGCAGGACTTGCTAGGGTTAATAAAAACCCGTGCATCGATGAACCTTAGCGAGGATAAATAACGGTATATTGCTATATCAGTCGGCCCTGTGGACGAAATGAACTCCTTTAGCGAGAGAGAAGAGGATCTCAAAAAACCCTAAATCTGATATTTGAAGAAATTGGAATTTATTCAAATGTGGAAACGTCTCAATAATAACTTATAAGGTTGAAGAGTCTGCTTCTGAATAAATTTAAGAACAGTCTATGGATATTCAGTACTTTTCCTACAAGACTTGATGTTACATGCCTCGTAGGTTCTAATAAAAAAAAGCGCAGGGATGTAACTGATTGCTTCTGATTTATTAGCTTATTGGACTTAAATTTAAAATATAGATGTTTTGCAGCCCCAATTCTATAAACTTTTTTTAGGCATTTAAAATTATAGATACAATTTGGGGTGTTGTTTTTTTAAATTAATCTTTATACTTTTGGAAATGTCAGATATCCGCTGTAGTGTCCGGTGGAAAGTGTTCAGCTATGGTACGTTTACCTTACTGCTATATTTATCTTGTGAACTTGGTGGCTAAGACCTCGGCGCTTGGATGAAGGTACAACGTGCTGCTTCACGGTCACGTAGCAAACCACTTCTCTCTCAACACTCTCCGTCGCCTTTTCGCACTCGTGCCATCTGTGGGCTGATTTCTCCATCTTCTCAAACCTCTTCCCTTCCACATCCTGTGCGTATTAACACTGTACATTCTATTACAGATTCTCTGTACGTTCACCCATTTACCGTTCCACGAGGTTTCTATCGAATTACATTGTACCTCGAACCTCGGCAAATCCTTCTACCGTACTTTGTTATCGTTAACCTCAGTACTCCTTTCTATCTATCGCTCACTCTGTCTCCACTGTACCTACAAATTGAGTTAAGGTTTTCGTGCTTACTCGGGGATATAAGATTAAGCATAGTGGATGAAGTCGACTGAATTCAAGTTGTTGCCAAGGAATAAATGTCAGCTATATAGCGTATAAATTGTCTGGCTGGGTTATGTTTGGAGGGTCAACGATGGGCGCGTTCGAAAATTGAGGTTACGAGAGCCCACTGAATAATGGCGGTTAGAACTGAATTTACGAGATGGCTTCTGGCGAATAAATTAATTACTCGGGGCGTAAAGACATGAAAATTATATTTCAAAACTTTCGAGACATGAGCATCATGTTCTCAATGGTTTTTTATATCGTCAGAAAATTCGCCGAAACGGAAAATTGGGAAGGTTTCGGTATGAGAAGATGTTTCACGAGGGAAATACGATTTTTCCCACGAATGATACTCGTCCATTGGGCTTTATTCATGTGTGATCGAGACCTTTAAAGTGTATAGTGCGGTGAAGTGTGTTATTGTGAACTGCGAAGATGGCGCGAAAGTGGAAAAGGGTTTGAGGGATGATTTGGCAGTCTGTCTCTCACCCTCTCGTGACTTTACCAGTGAGTTCATACATCATATAAGCTGTATATATGAACATATAGTATATAAGATATATAGGTAATATCTGAAGTATATATATATATATATATATATATATATATATATATATATATATATATATATATATAATGTGTGTACCCGTGCAGTTCGACGAAGGAAAGCGCGAGTACTAGACCAAGTTTCGACGCTACATTCGACCGTGAATTTTCTTCTGGAGAGAGAACCAGTATGTAAGAGAGAAGCGCTTATATATCTGGAGAAGGAAGTTTTGTTACCCGTGGCTGAAAAGTTTTCGTTACGCGACAAGGAGACATCTTTTCCTTTTTTCGAATTCGAGGACTCTGCCCTCACACCTGTATATTTTTTTTATCCCGCTCTTTTACATCGTTTTTCTTTCGGTTCCACAACGATATATTCTGTTATTTCAGATCATCCATTTCCTAATGATTTTCTTCCTTGACTAACTTACAGTTTCTATTCCGTATGCATATCTATGTACCTTCACAGAGGTACTAACGAGGGTAATTGTACGAGAGCCGAGAGAACTCGATTCTCCGCTGCTTTTACCCTTTTTTTTTAAACTCTCATTTAAGCCCGCGTCGTAGTTGCGAAGATATAGAGATAACAGACTGCGAAAAAGCCAACGAATGTTGAAATTAATTGGGCGACATCCGGCAGAGATAACGAGTGAAATCCCGTGAGAATCGGGAAATGGAAGGAGAGTTTTAAATCCCCGTGAACGCGTTTGTAGAAGCCGAAACAACGGCGATCGGCGTTGAAACCTCGTTCTAGGACTAAGCTATTTCAACATCGGATTATTCACCATAGTGAAGATGTATCTTGCATGTAAGCCAAAAAAAATTATGGTTAATTGTACCATATATTGTAATGTGGATTATGATAACTCAGTTGCATAAAGACCCTGATCAATGAACTGACAATTTAGTTCATCACCTGTACCCGCTGATTTAGTAGATTTGAGCGACTTGCAGTTCACTTATTTTGTTTATTCGTGGGTATTATTAGTTGGGGATAGTTATTAGTGGGAATTATTAGTTGGGAATATGTTGGTTACCGTAACCATCTGTTTCATTACAATAACCACTTAGCATTAGTACCATCTACTATTCATAGTTAGTTGAGTCAATACAACTGACTTGATTAGTCAGTCTAATTAATAAAATAGTATTCAGGAAGGTAAAGGATGGACAGCGAATTTTATAAGCACTGTAGCTAACTATACGATCATATCAGCAGATTTATCAGTACCCTAAAAATCCGCCAGGTGGCTTCCTCTCGCACAAACCAACTTTCCCCATGACGCTCATAACCTTTCCAAGTTCATCTATGTTTGATATCCTTTTTTCTTAGTATGGATATTTAATACTGTGCGGTAAAACGTTAAATGGTCGAATCCGAAATGAATTCCTATAAAAATAGGCTCTTTTTACTTTAACCTTCTCTTAAAGAAAAGACGAAGCTTTACGAAATTGTAAACTTCATATGTGTAGCGACGTCAAAGATTGGAATGTTTAAAAATATTGTGTAGATATAAACAAATATGTATAATGAACCACGAACAAAATAGTTAATACAACTATTTCACTCGTGGTTGGCCGAAGTAAAAAGTTAGTTGGTCTGGCATTTATGAACCAACCATATAAAAATCGTTGATCCAACCAACTTCTCGTTTGGTGCTCGGAGCACTAAGATAGTTGGTTGGGTCAACTATTTTTTTCGTTACCACAGCTAAGTCGTTTTTTCCGTGCATACTAGCAGTTGATATATACGTGTTTATACATTCACTATTCAGTGATCCCTAAGGATTCTTGCAACACCTGTCTCCCTAAGTTTCCCAGAATCCTGTTTTCTCCTGAACTACCGCGCAGCGAAGCACGATGTAATCTTGTATAAACGATCAACCACCCGAAAATAGATTGAACGAGGGATCGAGATCACGTTGCATACAAGACGTGGACTGGTAATACCACAATATCTTCCATACAGATGGCGTTTAATACACCGCCGAGCTTTTATCCGCTCTGCTGCAGACACGCCGCAGGATATTGCTGCCAGAAATCGCCCCCAAAATTTACGGCATATGTACAATGTAGACCCATGGGGAATTTCACGCTTCGTGGACCAACGAATCCGGATGATAGAATAATGAATACAATACCAAAAATAAATATGTATATCGAAATTTTATATAACAGTTGAATCATTGACAACAAAGAGATCATCTAATTGTGCATTTCGCAATTGCTACTTGTACGAATAAAGGAATTCGTAATTGAAATGTGTTTTCGAATTGATACGAACGTCATATAGTCAAATATAAATATTAAGTATGCACTAGGCATAGCCGATTAGTGTAAGTATAATTTTTTTATGAGAAATCCGAAATCAAAACTTTAAATACGTTCTTCCCGAAACAACATTAAACATCAAACATCTTTAAGTTCGTCGCAAGTACCGGGTACTTCAAGTACTGCCCAGCTCTGGTTCAGGATATCAATAAAAACATGTCAAAAAATTGCAATTATTGTATTTTATTTTGGTTATAACAAAAGTCCTAAAATAAGCTCCCGAAACGGGCCTGAACACCAGACTACGTCCTAAGGTAGTTGAAATGATTTATCGCTGAAAGCTTCACATGAAAAATATAATATGGAATATTTCATGCATTTTTATGCGAATAAAGCACTCAAATATTTCGAAGAAACAATGTTCCAATGGAAACCTTAGGGTAGTTTACATTTTAAGGCAGTTTGTGTCTGACATCAAATATTTTATAGATAGATGCAGTACTGTGAAGCCTATATATTCATTTGAACTTTGGATTTTTAAAATTCCGGAAGTATCGGCTCGTTTACTATATCGTATCACTATACTACATTCCTACTACTACTACTACTACATACTACTACTACTACTACTACTACTACTACTACTACTACTACTACTACTACTACTATACGATAAAACGCGGCAGTAGTAGGAAGGAAGAGGCAGAGGATTTTGCACCGTCTAGTCGTATCGGGATCTCGACTACTGCGGGCCGGATCCTGCAGTAACCAGTAGAGGAGGCAATGAGGAAGACTGCGCTGCGACGAGAGAGGGCAACGGCGGGGGAGGGAGCTATAGCGCAGAACTCTGACGTCAGAGAGGAGAGGGAGAGGGCGAAAGAGAGAGAGAGAGAGAAATAGGAATATAATAGTATAATATACTACATGGATGTATATGGACAAGTAGGGAGAACGGTGAAGTGCCGAAGGGTTGACTGGAGCTATTGTTGAAAATGCATATGTGTGTGTGTGTGTGTGTGTGTGTGTATGAAGAGAGAAGAGAGAGAAAACAAGCTCGGCATCATCGTCTAGTCGGTTTAGTTGCAAACGACGTCATAACCCAGTTATCTCTCGTCACCTGGGCTCTGCCACTGGCAACGAGAGGAGTGCGGTATCGCGTATTAAGCGTGTAACAACCGAGAAAGAGAATAGTGGTTCATACGTCGTAGATAATGATACACCAACGTATATTTATACATATCTACAACTATACCATGAGGTATAGAGGTACATAGAGCCTGAAACCCCCTCTAAAAGGGAGACACTCTGATCTCACAGAGCGTAACCATATGGGCCATTCTTCGGAGACGTCGAATAGTTTTCCATTATTCATGGGATGTCTCTCAAATAGTTTGCTAATTTGTCTGCAGCCAAACGGAAGTGAATATAATGGAGCAAGACAAGCCAGCCTCATTTGGTTTTGGAAACCCTTTGAAAATAGGCTTTGGAAAATGCACTGAAAAAAAGGAGAGTCGCAGCAACTCTCTTTGGGTTAGCTGTCGGTAAGGCTGCATGAGATACCCCTCAGATAGCTGTCACGCTTATCCCAACGATAGATGCGCAGTAGAGAACGGCGCGTCAACTGCGCATATATTGCATAGGTAGCTTCACTACATCGGATAGCCACCGGATTTTCGATATATTCTTTGGTGTCATTGACCAATTGGCCTTTACTGACGGTTCCCTACCCAATAATTCGGCAGCCCGGCATAAGTATTCCTCGACGGCTTCCCCAAAATATCCCATTACCAAAATATCCCCCGACATAATCACGCGATTTGAGTTTGCATTTGAAAATCCGGGTTTTATTGTAACCAGGGGGTGACATCACGCTATCTATAACTGTATCTCAAAGTGCTACGCATTCTGTCCACATTTTTTAGTTCCTCTTTAACTCTGAACGTGGCGCTAATTGTTCGCTTATATATGCTTTACGGCAGGCAGAAGACTACTAGCGCCACGAGTGACGAAATTTGGCGTCAAAGAAATCCGACACTTTGCGTTTCGATTCTAGCGGTCAGTTTGACCCCTCTGATTGTAACTTAACAACGGTCGTTGTTTATTCTGATGTTTTATTTTGTGGGTGTTGTTGGGCTTAGGGATATTTTGGCGGGAATAGAATGTTTGGTGGCTTGAGATTCAACCGTTAATTCATCGGGAGTTCGACTGTGTGCGCAATAAAATAACAATTGGCAGAGAAGTACCGGGCTATCTAATATGTTATGCATGTAACTTTATATTTATACTGGTTACATGAAGCGCTAAACTGGCCCATTAATTTCTCTTGTTTCACCCGCGACACCAGTTCAACGTGTCTATAGATATCAACCGAGACCCCTATATATGGGTCATTCCACCAATTATTGACTAAAGTTGTGCCGGGAGGTCTGAACTCTGCGTAAATTTTTTTTTTTATTGAAAAGTACATAACAAAGAGCGCTCTCATGATTTTTTTCAAATTTTTCTGTCAAACGCTTCCGAAGATACAGTAGATCGAAAATTGCAAGATTTGCAATTATTGATTTTAGATATTAAAACTATCAATTCCCTGTAAAATTTCTAAAAATATATTAAATAATAGTTTTTGTTTAAAAAAATCTCAGCTTTCTGAAAAAAATATTTTCAATTTTCTCCAATGTCGGGAAAATCCCGGAAAATGAGGTCCAAAAGTAAAATACGCTTTTTCTACCA
Organism: Alloplasta piceator; assembly: GCA_946863875.1. NCBI lineage: Eukaryota > Metazoa > Arthropoda > Insecta > Hymenoptera > Ichneumonidae > Alloplasta > Alloplasta piceator. The sequence continues at coordinate 17,913,947 of OX333080.1, read as the reverse complement.
ATGTATCATTTTTGATATTTTTTAAAATATTTTTTTCGAAAGTTCAGACTTTTTTACACGGGAAATGTATTTTCTGATTTTGGGGATATTTATGAATAAACCATAGTAAAATAAAGTTGAAAGTTTTGTGATGAATTGCCGATCTGTATTGTGCTGCCGTGACGGTCGTCGCACGAACTATCGAATCAAATTTGAAAATTTCTGTATAAAGCATTATATTCAGCGATTATGTAGTGAATATATATGTTAAAAGTGTCCCATGGAAAAGGACCATGTGATGGGTTAGCAGGCACGATCAAACGTCTTGCCGCAAGGGCATCTCTACAAATGGGCACGAGAAACGAAATTTTATCATCTTTGGCATTGTACGCCTGAGCACGTGAATCATTTAAAAACATTGATTTCACTTTCATTTCAAATGAGAAATACGAAGTACGCGCAGCACAGCTAAAGACAAGAGTTGCTAATGCTGTGGCTGTAAAAAAGACGCAATCTATGCATTGTATTATCCCTGATGCCGAGAATCATGGTACTGCTACTATAAAAAATGTTTCTCTGTCAACAGTGACAAGAAGAGTTCAAATAATAAAGATCTCATCCTTGTCGTAACTCTTTTGTAAAATAATTTTAATTTCTTACCCACTTCACACTTGGAACGTATATATTCACTACATAATCGCTGAATATAATGCATTGTACAGAAATTTTGAAACTTGATTCGATAGTTCGTGCGACGACCGTCACGGCAGCACAATACAGATCGGCGATTCATCAAAAAACTTTCAACTTTATTTTGCTATGGTTTATTTTTAAATATCCCCAAAATAAAAAAATACATTTCTCGTCTAAAAAAGTCTGAACTTTTCGAAAAAAATTTTTTAAAAATATCAAAAATGATACATTGGTAGAAAAAGCGTATTTCACTTTTTGACCTCATTTTTCGGGGTTTTCCCGACATTGGAGGAAATTAAAAATATTTTTTTCAGAAAGCTGAGATTTTTTTACACAAAAACCATTATTTAATATATTTTTAGAAATTTTACAGGGGATTGATATTTTTAATATCCAAAGTCAATAATTGCAAATCTTGCAATTTTCGATCTACCGTACATTCGAAAGGTTTCGAAGAAAAAATTTGAAAAAATCATGACAGCTCTCTTTGTTATGTACTTTTCAATAAAAAATTTTGTTATGCAGAGTTCAGACCCCCCGACACAATTTTAGTCAATATTTGGTGGAATGACCCATATATATACACGCATACATACATCTATATATGTCTTTTACTCCCGAGAGCAACTGTGTGTTCACTCCAATTCTGTCCCTCCCAATTCCCCGTGTAATGAGGGCTCGTAACACGCTGACTGAATCGCGATATTTCACTGCTCGACGTTGATGGCGAACCGGAGGGCAAAACTAGCGAGCAAGAGGGAAAGGGAGTGAGAGGAGGTACAATAGTCGACCACCCGTTAATAGGACGTCGCAGGAGAGGTAACTTTTTGATTCTACCGAAGCGTGGAAGCCTCGACTATCCCCACTGCGGAATTATGCGGAACTCTTTACAGTCTTCACGCCTCGCGTATTCCTTAGCGATATGGTATCCCCTTTTCACGAACATTCACATTTTTTGGTTGAACCGAAGAATAAATGTACCCACGGGTAATGAGGCCTGTCGGGTAATAAGGCCTGTCGGGTCTACAAGTGACAAAAATCATATTTAAAATAACCGCCTTCGCGGAAAGCCACACTATAACGGAAGCATAATGCACAAAGATGTCGCCACAAGTTCGGGGAGGCGCGATACTCTGTTTTCCGACTTCAGTGCTGCATCATCCATCATATGACGCGGTCGCGCAGTACGAATAATAAAAAGCAGTCCAAATAAAGCGTTAATATTTTTTTTAACATTACACTTAACTATCTAAAACGGAGCTAGGCAGTACTCAAAGTATCCGATACTTATTCCATACTTAAAAGTACTTAATAAGCACTTTCAAGTACCTCAAGCACTTAAAGTACTTTAAAAAGTACTTCAACGACTGTACTTCAATTTTCAAGTACTGGGCCTGTACTTCAAGTATTGTACTGGGCCTGTACTTCAAGTATTGTACTTAAACATTCAAATACTTTTCTGTACTTCAAGTACTTTTTCAAGTACCAGTATCAAGTACTTTTGAATGTGTCTTACTGAAGTTTGCATGTACAAAGCCTTTGAATATGTAATTGAAAATAATATTTCGAGACGTATGGACATACTGCCCCTCAACTGTCGTCTACGACAGTTTTTTTCAAGACGAACACGAAGTTGGAGTACTTTTAACAACCCATGTATTATATTCTTTATTTATTCTCTTTCAAACCTGTCACCTGTATCAAAATAAATCGTAATTACAATCGTCAATGCTATTTTTTAATTATTTATAATTCTTTGTTTAAGTACTTCTGTTCCAAACTGCATAATCAGCCTAATCTCAGTGTATTGCACAAGGTTAAAATATGTTTTGATACAAAAAGTACTGGAACGAAAATCAAATGAGAATAAGAAATTAAATGTAAAGTACTGGAACTTACGAGATCTACCTGAAAGCTTGAAAAGTACTCGATACTTGGTACTTGATTTTTCAAGTACTTTAAATCTTCAGTACTTCAAGTACTTTAATTCTTCAGTACTTCAAGTACTTTAAATCTTCAGTACTTCAAGTACTTTAAATCTTCAGTACTTCAAGTACTTTAAATCTCCAGTACTTCAAGTACTTTAAATCTTCAGTGCTTCAAGTACTTCAAATCTTAAGTACTTCAAGTAATAAGTACGTAGTATTTCAGTTACCGTCGGTATTTAATACTTCAAGTACTTACGGTACTTTGTACTTGAAGTACTTTTCGGTACTTTACCCAACTCTGATCTCAAATCGTTGACGTTATCTTCATAAATACCTACTTCGATGATCTTAACAATTTAAATAACGCATCATGGTCTAAATATTTGGTACTTTATTTTTCTGATATACGTAGTCGGCGGTTATTAAGACCTACTAAATTGAACCATAGGCCTTATTACTCTCCTACTTCTTGTATTAAATGCAGCAGGTGGTATCATGAGGAGTGCGTCGGTTTGTCAGTGGATGATATTGATAGTTTTGAGTGCTGTCAAGCGAGGCAATTTAGATTTATAACTTTTAAAAAGAGTAGTTATTGCTGCATTCCCGTGATTATTGATCTCAAATACCAAATATATTAAGTATAGTTTGATTAGTTAAGTATCTTAAAGCCGTATAGGCCTTTTTACCCTAATGTAGTAGAATAAGGTCTACTGGTAAGGTTTTTACAAATGTTTAATTTTATTTTTGTTTATGGTAAACTTTACCACTTTTCGTGTACAGGAGAGACCGGGGAGAAAAGTAACAGGGTACAGTTGTAACATAGCGAATATCTCCCAAACTATAGTAGGTACCGTGTCCCGCAGGCACATAATGCGTCTTGCAGTTCCTCACATTTGATTACTAGGCTAGGAGACATCCGCACTAAACAGACTTGATCAGAGAGGTGTATTGGTATTGTCAGGCCCAAAGTAAACTTTTGCGGCTTTTGATAAACATGAATATCTCGATTACTATGCTACATATAGTCATTATTTTTTTTTCATAAACTTCCTTGGATATTTTTGTCTCAACTTTCGCGGTTTTTAAACCCTCGAGTTTGAGAAAATTAATCAAATCCTAACTTTGAAGTAGAAAAAACCATCTGGGGACAATTGTAACAATTTTGTCAGGGACGGTTGTAACAGTTTGTCGGCTGTCAGTTGTCATGATAACTTCACATCTAAATATGAATCTAACGTCAAACGGACCTTTTTTTTTAAATTTGGTTGTAGTAGAGTCGGCTTCGATTCGGCCAGTGAAGTCCAGATGTAGGTTGAATAAATATTTTCACGTATTTACGTTTCGATCCTTGGTTCGGATCCTCTTCAGAAAATTTATTTACTCTATGAACATTTTAACAAGTTTTTTAGATATATATAATATGTTGTATGTGGTATGATTTGCGTTGTATAGTCGTTTAGTGGGTTACAGATTTTTAGGTTATGTAAACTGTCATAATAACTAACCTGAATTTGATCGATCGTTCTAACTTCATTTTTGGGTGTTTCGAAGATGTTTTTTTTTAGTTTCTGCGTGCAAAAATGCCTCTGCAACGCGTAAGAATCACGCAACGTGCCTGTGCCGACATGTCAACGTACGAAGAAGCGTATGAAAAGATCAAAAATGGAAAATCTATACAGGCAACCACGGCACGTATCTTTGGGTTATATGTCATGCTTCTTTGACATGTTTGGTGTGTCTGAGACTCTATTCAATTATTTCATGATTTTTATCAATTTGATACGACTATTTCCATGTATTGAGATTTTATCATTGGGACCGTAATATATATCCCTGTGATAATGTTTGATGTTGTAATAATATCATATAATATTGGTCACAATGAAAGATACAATTTTGTGTTAAAATCTTATGTTACAATTAGCCCCATCGACCGTTACAACTGTCCCCATCGACTGTTACAACTGCCCCGGGGCAGGGGGCGGTTGTAACAATCTCTTACACTTTTTATAAAGGCCTATACTTTTTTTTCAATTCTATTCAACATAGAACCAATTTGTAGACCATTAAATGCTCTATGCAGGGGTATACGTGTGATTTACGTAAGCATTATACTTTGGCCCCAAGAAAAGCCAAAATACAGATTGTTACAACTGTCCCCGGTCTCCCCTATTTTATAGAAAGTGTACTTAAATAATGATTATTATTAAAACTTGTTGATTAAATTGGATATTTTTCATTGTATTACAAATGTCCTTTAGAATTTCATTAAAGAATATTGATCTTGTTCTTCATTATATAGTTATTAAAAATACCCTTTAAGAAGACTAAATTAATCTTCCAAATTCGAGTCCAAATTGCAAATATTTTTACTGTTTATCTCATTGAGGAGGAAAATGATAATTTTGGCTGATCTAATAAAAAAAAGGACGGTGCATGCAGGTGACCCGAACCAGTGAACTGTATTAATTTTTGCTCGTATGTCGTTTAGCATTTAGGATTTAGCATGTGCTGGACCGAGCATAAAAGTTGAGAGGGGTTGGGAAAAGTTGGCAGAGACCAGCGACGATATTATAGCGAAGCAATGGACCAAAAAGTGAGCGGAAGAGCGGAAGCGTGAGAAATGCGATATGCATCAGCAAACTTCAGTTTTGACTGCACTCCACATTTCGCGGTAGCTTTTGGCTTCTCTTTTATATGTCTCCTTGTTCCTTAAAAAGCTTCGCTCACGCGCCCCATTGACTTTAAGACGGCCATTAGTTTTCCGGTAATTGGCTTTGCTCTCTCGTCTCACTTTGCTTACGTTCGAGAGCTCCTAATATATAATGCAGGAACGTATTCGGCCCCGAGCCAAAATATAATCTGTTTTGGCAGTGAGCGTGAATTCGTTATCCATTCAATTGGATAATGGGCCACGATCACGCGCTCATCGTACGATGTGCACATCGTCATTGCGGTACACTTGCACCCAATTTTCTCCATCTTTCTCTCTCCTGCAGTGTTTTTCTCAAATTATGTTGCAGTGCCACCTGCAGTGCTCTACACTGTTGAAAAAAATTATTTGAAACAAATAAAATTTATTTGATGCAAGTAAATTAATTATTTGTATATTATCCCGTAATTCGTTATTGGGATGAAGGAAATATATTTTTGATAGAAATATCATTCTTCAATGAGAGCAAATATGAAATCGTTTAAAACAATGCACAGTTACTATACGGGAATGTACATTAAGTCAAGTACATTAAAATTTGAATCAAGCTTCCGACTACGTGATTCCGAAAATTGAACTGTTTCATCCAACTCAATGATTGTTTGTACTCATACAGGTCATACTTTGGATTAATTAAATACTTTTCTTGAAACGATTACGAATTTTTGGTGCCGTGCATGTTTCCATAGAAGTTAGCAAACGCTTTCTCTGGATCTAGAAAATGCTCATTTGAATGGAACATCCCATCAGTTTCTTCCAAACCCAAATCTATTGGTCCAATTAAAGATTGTTTTAGAGCACCCGTGCAGAATTATTTACTTTCTCCATGTATTTATCAGTTTTTACGATGAAAATCAGTTCCATATTCACAATTGATAGTTTCTAAGGGTCAAGTAACGAACAAAAAATTTTTATGAAAAAACAAATTTTGCCCCCAGTGGGGTCTGAACCCGCGACCCTCGTTTTTACGCATATCCTCAAATTCAACATGAATTAAATTTAAAAAAAATAGATAATTTGAAAGTTCATCGACTTTTCCGACTGATTTAGTTTTCTCGCATATTCGCGGACCCTAGAATATGTACGAGACCAGACTGGGATTTGAAACTTTCCTACCTATCGAGCCTAACTAACGACCTAAGACTGGGACGCTAACCACTACACCACCGACTACTTTTGATATACTGATGTAAATATTATATTTATAGAACACAGGCCGAGAAATAAATACGTAACAAAATAGTATTAAGAATTTATTTTCATTACCCGGAGGCCATTTCTTGGTTCAACTTGTCATTTAACTTAATTTTAAAAAATCAAATATTGACTCAGATGAATAATAATACCAATAATAATAATATCAAAATAAAAATATCGTGTCATAATATAACATAATTTTTTCTTGTACCGGAAAAACACACGGTAAGATGAAAAACTTGAATTACTTGCGTCAAAAAATTTTGGTTGATTCAATCATAAATTTTCCACATACACAGCTAATAACTCGAATTTGTGTTAATGAATTAAATATTGCGCTCAGATACAATAATCAATTCAGATAAATAATATTGATTTTTTTAATGAAAAAAATCCTATTTTAATATTAAATAATTTTTATTTAGCTTGACAAAACAGAATGTTCCGATGGATCATTTGAAGTAGTTGAATCAAGTAATTTTGTTTTGCTATCCCAGGATATCAAATCTTTGCATCTGAATTTATTTTCTTGTACCAAAGAAACCACAATTGATGTAAAAAATGTAAATGACTTGGTTACAGCATTTTTGGTTTATCCAATCAAAAATATAATATATTCGCAACTAATAACTCCGGTTGGTGTTGACCAAATAAAGTATAATGATAAAAAATATTAATTATTTCCAATTGATATTTGTGCCATGCTGTTCGTAGAAATCCTGTATTCGAATGGAATAACTGTAACTAGTATCAATGAATTAGATTATTTGGACCAAACAACTGCTACCAAGAAAATGACTTACTGAGCGAAATTTCTGTTTTTATTCAATGCAAAGAAAAATCGATTTGTCTCAAATAAATGCCACTCAAGTAATTTCGTTTATTTGGTTCAAATAAATTTGTTTAACAGTGTATTAGCCTCGAGACAGGCTTCAAATGAGCAAAGGGCTGTAAATTAATTTCTGGTAAAGGATTCATTAGAAATGTACAAAAAGGAGACCAAGTCCTGCTGGGTTTTGTACAATCGTGGCCCATTTCAAGGGTAGCAGCGATCCACAGGTCATGGAAAATCGTCGCTATGCGAGACTTCTGTCTCGATTCAACAGGTGTCAAACCAGCTTGAGACAATTTCACGATACGCATGGACATTATTCGATGTTAAAACAAGAGATTATAGCGAGAATGAAACAATTGCGTAATGGAGAAAAGACTGGTCCGATCGGAAGAAACAATTTTGAGCGAGGAGCTTGAAAAAAAAATATTTGAATATAATGAAAATAATCGAAAAATTGATATTAAGCCATTTTTAATGAGCGTGTTTGTTTATTAGAATAAACATGACCCGAAGAGTCTGATTAGAACCTTGAGTCGTGGCACTTCAAAATATCGATTTTTTTCGTCGTTTTTGAAAATGATTCGAATTGCGAAAAATTGTTTTTCAACGATTTTTATGGATGGTCTGAAGGAGCGAAAAGGGTCAGAAAATCGATTTTTTCTCCCTTATACTAAAACTTATAAGAAATATTGTCAGCAAATTTGAAGTCATTAGGAGCAAAACTTTTCGAGGTATAGACGATTGAGTCTCCGGCCTCTGGACATTTGAGCTGATAAAAAAGTTATGGCGGTGCAACCATATGGCCAAAATGATCAAATAAATAAAAAGGAGTATGTCGGTCATGCAGCAGCTGCAGGTGAATTGCTTCATGGAACTAGAATCAGCGATTCTATGAAAGTTGAAAAAAAAATTTCTCAATTTTATTCATGTATCAAACTTGAGTCGCGTTTTTCTCAAAACTTTTTTTTAAGTCGGTAGGCAACATTTCTCGAAAACCTTTGGACCGATTTCGCCTAAGCTTTGCACACTTATTTTCCATACTAAATACTCGGTTCTGAACGAAGAATTTTTTTTTTTCAATTACAACTTATTTTTTAATTAAACAAAACGAGCAATTTTTTGCAAAAATCAGAGTTCTTTGATTGCACCTTTACCAAAAATTCAAAAATGAATATTTTGTTGATTCCGTCGTTCGAATCCAAGATAAATTTATGTACTAAAGAAATCTTTCTGGTTTTTTAATTTCAGATGAAGCAATCATGAGTTATCCTGACTACGGCATGGGAACTATTTTTTGAGGTGACTCGATTCTCAGCAGAATATTCTTAGAATAATGTTTAATAATGTAGAAAATTTTTAAAAATATTAATAAATAAGGTACTCTGTAAAAAAAATCACAAAAATATGCTTTTTTTATCTCAGACCCTTCTCCCCCCTTCAGTGATAAGAAAATTTGCTACCGATTATAAAAATGTCATTGAAAAACCTTAATCTTGGCTGGAATGTAGTTAAATAACGGAAAAACGTCATAAACAAAATAAAATTATTGTTTTCGATATATTGCGGTAGGAGTGTGCGAATATTCGCATAGAATAATTCGAATTATTCAATTCGTCTCGAATAATTCGTAAATTCGAATATTTGCACACCCTTAAATCCTAGTAAAAAATAAGGGACTATGTTATTGCAATGGCTGTTTATGATGAAAACCTAAATAAATATTTGCATTGTCGAAATTATTGAATAAATTAATGTCAGTAGCTCAAAATAAAGCCAGATTTCAGAACGAGGAAGAAAAACAGTCATCGATCATAACGATAAAAAATCATTTCTTATTTACCATTCAAAATTTTTTTAAACCGAGAAAGAGAAACTAAAGATAACAATTGACTTTTATTTTTTATTGTCGTTAACATTTTTTCAAAATTTGGGAGAAATATATTGCAGATAAATAAAAAGAGTATAACTTTTGAAAAACTCGATTACACTTGACCAATAATCAGCGTATTGAATTTATTTGTTAATTTTTCTAACGATGTATTTTCATAATATGTACAAAAAAAATTTTAATTTTACATTTCATTAAAAGGTTGGTAATGAAACTTTCTTTTAAAAGTTGTTTTATTAAAATTTCCATTACTCCAGTAGTGAGCTATTAAAAAAATATTATGATTACGTTAAATATATGATGGAACAGCATAACTTCTTCATCGAAATCGGTCAGTTCAAGAGCAAAAAATAATTACTCGAATAATTCGAATAATTCAAATGGTTCGAATAATTCGAATTATTTTGCATATTTTTGTTATCAACGTGCATTCCACTATCCGTGTCAAATTATATATTATATAAAATTAAAAAAAAAAAGTAACTCACAAGTCGCAGCGATGAGTTGCGGAAGATATTTTTTCCAGAAAGCGCACTGACGAACTCTCGGTCCGGAACCAATTTCCGTGGTATTCGTGTCGAGAGTGAGATATTGTTTCTCCGCTGCAGTATGTGGTGGCCAAAAAGCCTCCGTCCACGATCCATCGTCGCCCATATTAGGATTCCTGTAAATTGTAAAAAAAAAAAAAAAAAAAATGCCCCGAATACTTTTAATCTCGTTGAAAAATGTTTTCAGTCGACCTGGCAATTCCTTCTCTTCACATTTGGTAGAGGTCCAAGAAAAAGGCAGTTTCAGTATTTGTGTATGCTTACCCAGTTTTGGCAAAGTTTGCCCAGTAGCGCATCATCCTCTTGGACAGATGAATCTCCTCTTTGGTGTAGCCTTTCGTCGTGTCGAGTGGTTCGCCGAATATGTAACTTATCTCATCGGCGTGCATGACCCCCGTCCATCTTGGCCAAGGATTGACCGTGGATCTGGTGAAAAAAATATTTAATATCCGACCATGTCAAGAGTATTAAAGTGGTTTTTTTTTTAAATTATCTACACCGAGAAAAAGGTTTGGTAAAGTGAAAAAAATTTGGCTTGAATTGACTAAACCGGCGGTTACGGGTGGCGAACGAAATGTGTAATTCAGTTAACTCAAAACGTGTATCAAAATGGAAACAAAAATTGCATTCCCATGAATATATATATCCTTGACCCAACAGAGTAGAGAATCCGTTCAAATGAAAATTACATTGTTTTGATTCTATATTTGGTAAAATGCACTCAATATGATCAACCAAATGATTTAGTTGAATGAACAGTTTATATGTCCTATGCAATTCGGATGTTGTTCACCGGAAAAAAAATGCATTCAATATAAAGCTAGAAAATTTCAATTGAATCAACAAAACATTTGATGATATGCAATATTTGTTTAAGCTACGAGGGCTTTTACTTAAGGGCTTACATACACTTGTAATTTTCGAAAAATCGTTTTTTTTTTGTATTTTCTGAATATACATATATTGGAGCATACACACTCAAAATTTTATGTCAATCAGACGAATATTTTCGAAGTTATAGACACATTTATGAAGGCGCGTTAGGGAGGCGCGTCTCACAGTCGCAAACTTTAAACGCGTTTTTCTCAAAACTATGTTTTCAAAATCGGTGATCAAGATTTCTCGAAAACGGCTGAACCGATCAGTCTCAAATTTTAACACAACCTTTTTAACTAGATTTTTTAGTAATTAATCGAATATTTTTTTTCTCCGATAAATATTTTCCATTTTATAAACAATTTAAGGCTTAAATTTTCGTTCAAAATCGAGTCTTTTATTTTGAGAAGTCGCCATTTTGTCAAAAATTATTTTTTCGCTAATTCCTTCGATTAAATACTAGATAATGTATTATATTAACGAAATTTATTTGGTTTGTTCATTTCAGATAATCCGGTCCAGAGATATCGTGATCACCGCAAAATTGGTTTTTTTTGCGGAGCTCTAGGAGATCGGCGATAGCAACATTCGCGATGATTATTTTTACAAATAAAAAATATGTTAATATATTATAAGATTATTATAATATGTACACCAATTTTCAAATTAATAAATTGAATAGTCTGCGCGAAAAAAATTCTTGAAAATCCGTCTTTTTAAAGCCTTCTAACTGTATGTAAGCCCTTAACTGATTAGTCGTGAGATTAAACAGTTGAGTGAAAATTTAACTTATTTATCCTTGCGCCCATAAAGAGCACGAGTGCCACTAAAGTGCAATGGTGATCTCATTCAAATACGTAGTCTTTAGAGAACCGCGTGACCACAGAGCGCGGGTAATGTTTCATCAATTTAAAGTTAATCGAGGACTCCGATGCTGGTAATACACTGGTACTTATCGGTGCTCAGTGGCTGTCTCGCTGGCGCGAGAGCGCGCGCCGATCGTCGCCACCTGGTGGATCTCGGGCGAAGTGCCGAGATCGTGGTAGGTACTACACGTACTATCGACTAAATGTGTTGTGGCCGATTGAAATATTTAGTCAAATTTATCAAACAATTTGATCGACTTGAAAGCATTTACTATTCTTTTTAACTGGATGAATAGCTCAAAATAAAACTAGATTTTGTTGATGAGACGAAACATACAGTTAAAACAAGTTTATTTAATTCTAGTAAATGACTAAATATTCGATTGAACGAGAAAACAAGTCATTCAATCAATCGCTTTTGAAATCATTTTGATCCAATGTTATAATTGCGGTGAATGCAGAACACATTCGAAACAACGACACCAGTTTTATTATTTCAAGAACGGGGTAATCAAATCAAATATGTGACGATTGATTCAAACGAATTTTCCGTGATCGCAGCTGGGTAGTTGATATTACTAAACCTTTTTTTCGGTGCAACCCCTCGTAGTCATACTTTCGTAAAATTGCAGGTCAGTTACGGTTGTTCAGAAGCAAATAACGTTTAATGAGAAAGCTCTGAAAATTTTGTACGTTTTTCAATGAAGTATTTAAGAGGTCGTGTAAAAATTTGACGACGATTTGGAAGCTCGTTATCGAATAATTAAAATTAACAAATTAAATAAAATTAAATGTAGTCTTATGGAAACTGATATAACTTTGCGATAAGTTTTTTTTTGACCTCTAAATTTTTTAATATCCACAATATACTGAAAGCAACGGAAAGAAAACGAAGTTTATTGATAAATATTTTTTTTATTTGTTTAAAAAATTGTTTTTAATAAAACGTTAATTTCTTAATAACGAGCTTCCTAATCGTCGTGAAATTTTCACACGACCTCTTAAATACCTCATACAAAAACATACCAAATTTTCAGAATTTTCTCATCATTTTTTATTTTAACCCTTAAGGAGATTGAAGTAATGATGATAGAATTCTGAAAATTTGGTATCTTCTTACATGAAGTATTCAGGAGGTCGTGTAAAAATTTCACTACGATTAAGAAGCTATTTGTTGAACAATTAACATTAAAAGGTTTCATAGCTTCTAAACAACCTTAAATTGGGTCAAATTAATGCATTGAATTTTTGAATGGTTGGCGGACAAAACATATTGATCCAATTCGAATGAAAAATTGCATGCATATATTTGAGAATAAAAAAACCCAAGTTGGAATTTAAGATCGAACTAAAGTTCCAATTTGAGATGAATCTTAAGTTTGAACTTAAGCATAATTAAAAGTTGATACTTGAGTTCAAACTTTAGTGGGAACTTCAGATCGATCTTAAGTTCAAACGTAAATTTGCCTTAAAGTTTGTTCCTAAGATTCATCTTGAGCTTGAACTTAAGTTCCATAAAACTTAATTATTTTGACAACTAATGGCAGAAAACACGGTCGAGGGAGGCGATGAAAGAAGTTTGATCGAACTTAAGTTCAAGCTCAAGATGGATCTTGAGATCAAACTTCAAATCAAATTTAAGTTTGAACTTAAGATTCATCTTAAACTGGAACTTAAGTTCGATCTTAAGTTTGATCTTAAGAACTTAAAATTTCGGCTAAGTAATTTCATGAAAACATTAATTGTAGTGTTTATAATAAAGTGTTTATAATAATAAAGTTGTTATTTATTAATATTAGTATCACCACAGGTTTTTCCGCAAGTTTCGTGCCGTTGTGCAAAATTAAAATATGATTCTGCATCATTTTAAATAAAAAAATTCAATAATTCAGATAAATAATATATTTTTTGAAAATAAAAAATTGCAATTATTCCAAGTGATATTATTTTTTCTAAAAGAATTGCAATTTTTTTTTAACTCAGTTACAAAAGATACCTTTGTAGGAAATAATAACGTTCACTCAAAACACGATTGGATTTTTAATATTCAAATTCGAAATTCAGTACACGTTGCTTATAATTGGATTTTTTAAAAATCAAAATGACAATTACGTGAACAATTCTTTCTGTTTAACTCTGCTATTGAAAAGCAGCCGATAGGCAACGACTAAAATCGTCACAAATATGTAAAGGACAGCATTCTATCCCATAATTGTATAGGTCAATCTATGTCAAATCGACCAACAGTTGAAATCGTTATAGTTATAGTTATAGTTACGAAAAAATCATTCTGGCTTCTTAAAGTGTATGTAGAGCTACGAAAAAAAATATATTCCGGAAAGTTTTTTTGAAAAATGATGAATTTGGAGAATTTTGAATTTTAAAAAATCCTGAAAATTCACGATCGACATGAAAATTTTTGGTTCTATTTTTTTAAATATAATACCTTGTACCGATCTTAAAAGATCCTGAAATGTTCAGTATTGCGTTTTTTTCTTCAAAAATATGAATTTTTGAATTTTGGGAATTTTTTTTTTTTTTTATCTCTAATTAAAGTAAAGTTGAGCAATCATGTAATTTTGTAATTTTGAGCAGGAAATTACATGATTGCCCAACGTTACTAAACTTAGAGGTAACAAATTTTTTTTTTTACACAAATTCGAAAATTCATGTTCTGAAGAAAAAAACGCAATTTTGAAATTTTCTAGATCTTTTAGTATCACCACAAGGTATTATATTAAAAAAATTGAACGAAAAAATTAATGTCGATCGTGGTTTTTCAAGATTTTAAAAGATTCAAAATTCTCTAAATTCATCATTTCTCCTGATTTTTTTTCGGAATATTTCTTTTCGTAGCCCCAAGTATTCTCTTTACGAAAAACCCAGAAGGATTTTTCCGCGACTATAATAGTTTTCGAGATATTTAAAGAATAAACTTGGAAAATCGAAAAAATGATCAAATTTTGAATTTTCGAAAAGATAATTACAAATTTTCTTCCTTCGGTAGAACTTCGTTTTTTGATAAAAGAAAACTTCCGACCAAATTTCATCGAAATTGAAAGGGGTCGATTCCAACTATTGGTCTATTTGATATGGAATGACCCATAGATACTCAAAAAGCAATGATCCCAAAGATGTAAATCAAAACCCAGTTCGAACAATAAAAATGAAAAAAAACTCTGACAGTGATTCAATGACAAAAAAGGTGAAACATTCGGAAAGTCTGACACGAGGAAATAAATTCATACAAAATAGTTAAATGTCCCAATACCCGACCACGTCCCAGTACCCGACCACTTGAACCATTATGTCAGCAAGTTAAGCGTTCACTTAAGAGAAATCTTAAACTGTGAATTGATTTAATATCCAGGATTCATAATCTACGTATATGACACTACTTTTGATAGTTCAAGAATCGTCTGTAATTTAATTTTGGATAAATATGACAGCACGCGCACTATTCGGGGCACGGAAGCCGTTATCTAAGCTGAAGTACTCAGGAATCGCGATATCTTATTGAAGCCATTTCGAAGTGGTTTTTATTGTTTTCGAACTGAGCCTCAGCTGTTTTTATTCGGAAAGATACCACTAATTTGATCATGTTGTCTCAATTAGCCAAAAATGCGTTTTAAGTACTTAATTTTCATGTCCGGTTATTGGTACATACGAAATGTATCTTGTGCCGATAACCGACCATGTAGCCGGATATCGGTACTTGCTCGCGACTATGTTCAGTCCCAATAACCGGACATCCACTGACATGTATATTATTCGTGCATAACCTCAAAATTTCGGTGACACATTCTCCGAGCAGCGACGCATTTTTCTCAATTCATCCCCTCCCTTCTCCCCACTATAGAGATGAGTGGTCGTTTGTAGGGTATTAAGGATGTTGAGTCCCAAATTGAAAATTATGATAAAATATTGAAAATTTGATATGTCATTATGTACAACATTTGAAAGGTTGTGTAAAAATTTTACGACGATTAGGAAGCTGGTTACTGAGAATTTTGAATTAAAAAATTACACGTAGCCTTATGGAAACTGAAGTAAATTTGCAATTATTATTTTTTTTTGTTATAAAAAATGATGCCAAAAATACAAAAAAAATTGCACTCGAGGAAAAACATATAAGAAGCATTGTGTAATTTTTTCAAGATATTTAGGAAGCTCGTGTTCCAGTAAATAAATAATAAAAACACAGTACGTGGTTTTCAGAGCAAAAAACAAGAAAATAGCGGCACCGTTGCATAGACTGAAAGTAGCGGGAAATTCAAATACTCATTTTCGTTCACGGACGATGTCGTTTCATGCACGATAAAGAGGTTTCGAGGTTATGTTTGCTGTCAGTTTCACATTCAATCGCGACCGTCGCGACTGCTCTCCATCGTACAGTTCTCATCAGTCGTGCCAACTTACCAATGCACGCAACGTTGCCAAATGTAAAGCTAATACAGCGACTACTTTAAGTATCAATATTGTTTAAAAATATTGTTTTTTTGCAGTTCAAAGTAATTTCATGTTATATTTCTATAGTTGCGATATAAAATAATCAACATTTTTTTGAGAATGAACGGTTTCCACTATCGAGATTTTAGCGTTGTCAAGTTTGGACAAAACATCCAAAAGTTAATCCTCGCTTGTAAAAACATTGTGAAAACTTGATATAATACGTAAATAAGAATTTGCGATCATTAATATGCACAATTGTGATACTTCTTTTCACATCAACGGTGTTACGATACGAATTGAAGTATTAATCAATTCCAATAAAATTCAGTAAAATGAAAAACTTTTGGACGGAACGGTACGGACTCAACATCCTTGGTCGGATATTGGGTCATATAGAAAAACGGGTGGTCGGGTACTGGTACATTTACATTTCTCAGTATTTTCGATTATTATGAATAAACGACTAATTGTAGCAACAACTATACCCTGTGTTTTGGAAACTAGAGACTTCAAGCTTTCCAATAGTCATAGTTGTTATAGAAAATAGTTTATTTTTGCACGCGAAAAACAAGTTAACTTTTTCGTCGCCTCTTAGATGGTCGGGTATTGGGACATTTACCTTAATTTACAGAAATTAAAATATTTCAAACCTGTGCTTGTAGTAATACATGTAAACGGTGTTGCCCGTTTCAGCGTAACGACCCGCAAATTCGTTGACGTTGCAAGTAAATTGATAATCACCGACGATCTTGTCGAGGGCGTCGCGATTCGTGTTCGGATCATCGGGATTGAGCCAATTTGTGTATTCGTACATAATCGCGTGTCTCGCAATTTGATTGACGTAAGGATTCATCTCGGCGACCGATCTCACGAAATCCTCCCTCGAAACTTTGACGTCTTCGGTACCGTCGATGCGAAATAATTCCGTCAAATAATAAATGATGAAGTAAAAGCCTTCCTCGGTATTGGAGCCCATCAGAATATTGGCCTTTTTGAAGGACTCCGTTATCATGGACCGAGCCGGTGTCTCATCGAGAAAACTACCGTCTATAACCGGTACGAATGGAAATTCGCATATACCGAGTGTGCCCCATTCGTTGTTTACGAGCTCGACCGGATCCGTCGAGCTCAGACAGTCTATAACAGCCTGTATGTTGTTCCTCTCGTGAGGACAATTGACCGCCTCCGCGAGACGCAATCCTCGCATTATCGACTCCTCCCGTGTTATTATCGCCCAGGGTGCCGTTGGAGAACCCGATTGCATTATCGCCTGATTGAACAGATGCCTGGGCGTAGGGAAAAAAATTGAAGACAAACACATCATTTGGCTGAAAGGAGTTTTTTAGAAATCGATTTTGAAGAGCTTTTTTTTCAACGAGATAGCCAAAATCAATTTTCATGTCTGTGGTGACTTTGAGTGGTAATTTGAAATATGAGTTTTAAATGCGTATTGAGCGAAAATCTTTAAAAAATAGTGGCTAAGAATGATTTTTCATTCTATTTAATACTCATATTTAATTTGTTTTATTTTAAAGAGCTTTTTTCCAACGAGATAGCCGAAATCAATTTTCATGTCTGTGGTGAGTTTGAGTGATAATTTGAAATATGAGAATGAGTTTTAAATGCGTATTGAGCGAAAATATTAAAAAAGTAGTGGCTAAGAATGATTTTTCATTCTCTTTAAAGCCTGAATTTTAAGATCTTAAGATCAAATCCAAGATCAAACTTAAGATAGATCTTAAGAACTTAAAATTCCGGCCTGATACTCTTATTTAATTTATATTATTTTTCCACATTTCAGGTTTTTCTGTGATAAACTTGAAAGTTAATAAGCCTGCCCATCATTCGAAAATCATTTATCAGTCATTCATTTTATTAGTTATGAAGCAATAATAAATGAAATGAAATGAAATAATGAAATGAAGTGAAGCAATAATGAAATGAAGTGAACAAATAATGAAATGAAGTGAATAAATGAAATGAAGCAATAATAAAATATAGATGGAAATCTGTATAAAATGTTGCAAAATATGTAAAAATATATAAATGAAATAAATGAAAATAAATGTACATCTAATTATTTTGCTGATGATTCTCAGCTGGATTATAATTTTTGTTTGTTTGAACCATTTCTTAGGCCCGAACTTTAAGATATTGAGACCAAGCTTAAGATCAGACTTACCGTCAAAGTTAAGTTGAATCTCAAGTTTGAACTTAAGTGTTATTATAAGTTCATACTTAAGTTCAAACTTTATTGCAAACTTCAGATCGATCTAAAGTTCAAACTTAAACTTGATTTCAAGTTTGATCTTAAGATCCATCTTGAACTTAAACTTAAGTTCGATCGAACTTAATTATTTTGACAACTAATATCAAAAAACACGGTCGAGGGAGGCGATAAATGAAGTTCGATCGACTTAAGTTCAAGCTCACGATAGATCTTAAGATCAAACTTCAAACCAAGTTTAAGTTCGAACTTGAGATGGATCCTAAGTTCGCACTAAAGTTTGAACTTGAGTATGAACTTAAGTATGAACTTAAGTATGAACTTAAGTATGAACTTAAGTATGAACTTAAGTATGAACTTAAATATGAACTTAAGTATGAATTAAGTATGAACTTATGTATGAACTTAAGTATGAACTTAAGTATGAACTTAAGTATGAACTTAGGTATGAACTTAGGTATGCACTTAAGTATGAACTTAAGTATGAACTTAAATATGAACTTAAGTATGAACTTAAGTATGAACTTAAGTATGAACTTAAGTATGAACTTATAATCTTAAAATGGAACTTAAGTTCGATCTTAAGTTCCAAATTGAGTTCAATTCAAAGTTTAACCTTAAGATAGATCTTAATAACTTTAAATTCGGGCCTTAGTTGGGTTTTTTTTGAAACAAAGTAAATTCACCTCGAAAGAGGGGACAATAGATGCATCGAGACGGAAACTGCACCAGCGCTCTCGCCAAAGAGCGTTACATTTTCGGGATTACCGCCGAACGCCGCGATATTATCTCTGACCCACTGCAACGCCATCATCTGATCGAAGAGACCTGCATTGCCCGGCACATCCTCAGTCCCGAAGTAAAGAAATCCAAGACTCGCGACGCGATATTGCATGGATACGAAAATAATGTTTTCCTCGGAAACGAGGGTCTTTGGATCGTAAACGTCGAGGGTCGCTGAACCCGAATAGAAACCACCTTAAAAATAGGAGAAATAATGCCCCTTATCAATTCAATTGTAGAAATACAACGATTAATAAAAAGGCAATAGACTGCGACCTCGATAATCGGAATCCGTCGGGACTGGCTCTTGCAAGAAGTGGGGTTGCGCACATTGCACAGAACCGTCTCTGCGCCGCTGGTGGCAGCCGGCGGCCTGCCGCGATTGGCTTGACGCTTCTCCCACTACGCTGCAATTGCAACGATCGAGGTACCGATTATCGAGGTCGCAGTGTAACAGGCATTTTTCAATCGGTATAATTTTTTTCTTATAATTATTTATTTTTTAATTATAATTATGTCAAAAAAAATGTTTTGTTGCCAATTTGGAATAATATGAAAACGCAGGTTTTGGCGGAAAATTCGCCCTGAATAAAATAATCGAAAGTTGAACTATTCGAAACGATGAGTTTTTTAATTTGAATTTTTTTAGTATTTGTTTTTTCAATTCAGGAAAAATTAACTTACCTCCGAAAATCCATACCATAACGGCGGCATTGGTAGGCCTGGGGTGTGGTGTTACAACGTTAACGTAGAGACAATCCTCGCTCAATTGTGTATTAGGATTCCACATCATAGCGCCGGAAAAATCACCGAAAACCGTGTCGAGAATTTGCACACAGCTGTTTGGCAATGTCGTAGCATTCAGAACGCCGTCCCATTTTTCGGCCGGACGCGGATGCCGAAATCTCAGATGACCTTGAAATCAAAACAGTCGTTGAAAAAAAAGTATAATCAAAAAGGCTCAGGGCCGAATTTTAAGTTCTTAAGATCTATCTTAAGACCGATCTCCGGATCAAACTTTCCATCGACCGATCAAACTCAAGTTGGAACTTAAGATCGAACTTAAATTCCAATTTACGATGAATCTTGAGTTTGAACTTAAGTGTCATTATAAGTTCATACTTAAGTTCAAACTTTAATTCATATCGATCTTAAGTTCAAACTTAAATTTGGGTTGAAAGTTGAGCTTAAGATTCATCTTGAGCTTGAACTTAAGTTCGATCAAACTTCTTTCATCGCCTCCCTCGACAGTATTTTTTGACATTCGTTGTCAAAATAATTAAGTTCGATCAAACCTAAGTTTAAGCTCAAGATGGATCTCAAGTTCAAACTTCAAACCAAATTTAAGTTTGTACTTAAGATCGATCTCAAGTTCGCACTAAAGTTTGGAGTCAAGTATGATTTTATTAAGACACTTGAGTTCAAACTTAAGATTCATCATAAATTGGAACTTAAGTTCGATCTTAAGTTCCAACTTGGTTTAATAGAAATTTTCATCTTAAGTTTGATCTTACGATTGTAAAATTCGGGCCTTAGACCCAAATGTTAAGTTACAAGTTCGAATTTAAAATAAATCTTGTGTTTGAATTTAAGTTCAAACTTTACACTGTTAAAAAAATTTATTTGAAACAAATAAAATTTATTTGATGCAAGTAAATTAATTATTTGTATATTATCCCGTAATTCGTTATTGGGATGAAGGAAATATATTTTTATATCACTCAGTACAATAATGGACGCTTTTACGTCCGCAAGCGGACGTGAAAACGTCCATATTGCACCTCGTGATATAAAATAGCGTACATCACTCGGCGTAAAAACATTTTCTGGATCGTGTGAATGCAGGACTCGTCAGAAAATGTTTTTACGTCCTCGTGATATAATGTACTATTGATAGAAATATCATTCTTCAATGAGAGCAAATATGAAATCGTTTAAAACAATGCACAGTTACTATACGGGATTGTACATTAAGTCAAGTACATTAAAATTTGAATCAAGCTTCCGACTACGTGATTCCGAAAATTGAACTGTTTCATCCAACTCAATGATTATTTGTACTCATACAGGTCATACTTTGGATTAATTCCATAGAAGTTAGAAAATGCTTTCTCTGGATCTAGAAAATGCTCATTTGAATGGAACATCCCATCAGTTTCTTCCAAACCCAAATCTATTGGTCCAATTAAATATTGTTTTCGAGCACCCGTGCAGAATTATTTATTTTCTCCATATATTTATCAGTTTTTACGATGAAAATCAGTTCCATATTCACAATTGAAAGTTTCTAAGAGTTAAGTAACGAAAAAAAAAATTTAATGAAAAAACAAATTTTGCCCCCAGTGGGGTCTGAACCCGTGACCCTCGTTTTTACGCATATCCTCAAATTTAACATGAATTGAATTTAAAAAAAATAGATAATTTGAAAGTTCATCGACTTTTCTGACTGATTTAGTTTCCTCGCATATTCGTGGACCCTAGAATATGTACGAGACCAGACTGGGATTTGAACCTTCCTACCTATCGAGCCTAACTAGCGATCTAAGACTGGGACGCTAACCACTACACCACCGACTCCTTTTGATATACTGATGTAAATATCATATTTATAGCACACAGGCTGAGAAATAAATACGTACCAAAATAGTATTAAGAATTTATTTTCATTACCCGGAGGCCATTTTTTGCTAGAACTTGTCTTTTAACTTAATTTAAAAAAATCAAATATTGACTCAGATGAACAATAATAATAATAATAATACCAAAATAAGAATACCGTGTCATAATATAACATAATTTTTTCTTGTACCAGAAAAATACACGGTAAGATGAAAAACTTGAATTACTTGCGTCAAAAAATTTGGGTTAATTCAATCACAAATTTTCCATATACACAGCTAATAACTCGAATTTGTGTTAAATGAATTAATTATTGCGCTCAGATACAATAATCAATTCAGATAAATAATATTGATTTTTAAAATGAAAAAATCTTATTTTAATATTAAATAATTTTTATTTAGCTTGATAAAACAGAATGTTCCGATGGATCATTTGAAGTAGTTGAATCAAGTAATTTTGTTTTGCTATCCCAGGATATCAAATCTTTGCATCTGGATATATTTTCTTGTACCAAAGAAAAACACAATTGATGTAAAAAATGTAAATGACTTGGTTACAGTATTTTTGGTTTATCCAATCAAAAATATTGTATACTCGCAACTAATAACTCCGGTTGGTGTTGACCAAATAAAGTATAACGATAAAAAATATTAATTATTTCCAATTAATATTTGTGCCTTGCTGTTCGTAAAAATCCTGTATTCGAATGGAATAACTGTAACTAGTATCAATGAATTAGATTATTTGGACCAAACAACTACTACCAAGAAAATGACTTACTGAGCGCAATTTCTGTTTTTATTCAATGCAAAGAAAAATCGATTTGTCTCAAATAAATGCCACCCAAGTAATTTCGTTTATTTGGTTCAAATAATTTTTTTTAACAGTGTAGTGCAAACTTCAGATCGATCTTAAGTTCAGACTTAGACTTGAAGTATGATGTATTGTTGATATGTCTCATGTATTGGTTGATTAGTTGTCAAAATAATTAAGCTCGATCAAACTTAAGTTTAAGCTCAAGATGGATCTCAAGTCCAAACTTCAAACTTAAGATTCATCTTAAATTGGAACTTAAGTTCGATCTTAAGTTCCAACGTGGGTTCGATGGAAAGTACGATCTTACGATAGATCTTAAGAACTTAAGATTCGAGCCTTAGGAAACTTGGTTTAGCTTTATTTTTTTTTTTCAATTACGATATTACTAATTGCGTTACTAAACGAAAAAGACCTTTTCGGGAAATACATTCCGGATATTGGCTTCAACTCTGTTACAGTTGTATATTTTTACACCGAAAGATCACAGAGTGCTCTCTGGATATTACTTTTTTGAATAGCAAACTTTCCCAAAAATATAAAAAAGAGATCACTCAAAAAAAAAAATTCTTAAAAAACACTTTTATACGCGTTTAAAAATATGTCAAACCAAAAAGGACATAATTTACATTGTTCAAATTTGAGTGTTTCGTGACAAATCGATTCGTATTGTTATTTTTTTTCACAGACATTGATACTATTTTTAGATTTTTCGATGAAGTAAAAAAATTAAATAAAAAATTGAAAAAATGAAATTAAAAATTGAAAAAAAAAATTAAATTAAAAAATTTTTAATTTTCTTACGGCGTTTCAAAATTCACGTGTGGTTGTAATAAAATAATTCGAAAGAAAGACTTTTTTTATTCATATTCTTCGATGATCGTGCAATAATAATTAAAAAAGAAAAATCGGATGGACTTACCGGTGGGTTTTTGGGCGTAAGGTATACCGAACCATGCATCGACCCTTTTACCACTGGCGCCCGTCAGTGTCGCACCTTTGACCCGACCTTTTTTCGTTTGTACAACGAGGGAATCCTCGCCGTTCGGGCTCGAGGATTGAAGTGGCTCGGCGCGAGGCAATTCACCGGGAACGATATCGGCCGGCCTCATTACTCTCTCGTGATCGCGTTGCTGCTGATGCTGTTGTTCCTGCTGCTGTTGCTGATGCTGTTGCTGTTCCTCGTGCGACAAATCAGCGTGATGTCGACTCCTGTGAGATGGCGAGCATCGAACACCGAGATCGAGGCTCGAGGCCACGACGACCGTCAGCACAACCAGAGCTTCCACGTTGAGGAAGCTACTTCGACCTCTCGTCATCGTCGTAGCCTCGCCTGAGAATATTAAAAAAAAAAAAAAAAATGCAATCAAGATTTTAAAAATTTCCTTACTTTACAAAATAACCAGTTATTTTAAATTTTTTTTTACATTTATTTCAAGTGTAGGGGAGACCGGGGACAGTTGTAACAAGCTGTATTTTGGCTTTACCTGGGCCCAAAGTATAATGCTTATGTAAATCACACGTATACCCCTGCATAGAGCATTTAATGGTCTACAAAATGGTTCTATGTTGAAGTCTGTAACTAGAATTGAAAAAAAGTATAGGCCTTTATAAAAAGTGTAAGCAATTGTTACAACCGTCTCCTACCCCGGGGCAGTTGTAACAGTCGATGGGGACAGTTGTAACGGTCGATGGCGCTAGTTGTAACATAAGATTTTAACACAAAATTGTATCTTTCATTGTGACCAATATTATATAATATTATTACAACATCAAATATTATCACAGGGATATATATTACGGT
Source organism: Alloplasta piceator (assembly GCA_946863875.1). Taxonomy (NCBI): domain Eukaryota; kingdom Metazoa; phylum Arthropoda; class Insecta; order Hymenoptera; family Ichneumonidae; genus Alloplasta; species Alloplasta piceator. The sequence continues at coordinate 17,889,723 of OX333080.1, read as the reverse complement.
CACAATGATAAAATCTTAACACATGGGAATAGTCGTATTGAATTGATAAAAATCATGCAATAATTGAATAAAGTCTCAGACACACTAAACTTGTCAAAGTAACATGACATATAACCCAAAGATACGTGCCGTGGTTGTCTGTATAGATTTTCCATTTTTTATCTTTTCATACGCTTCTTTGTACGTTGACATGTCGGCACAGGCTCGTTGCGTGATTCTTACGCGTTGCAGAAGGGGCATTCCATGTCAAATCGACCACTTTTGAACCCGACCCCTTTCGATTTCCCTGAAAATTTTTGTCTCTTTTCTACCCCATTAAAAACATTTTTCAGGGAATTTTCAAATTTTTTTACCCAACCCAAAAAAAGTTACGAATTATTCCAAAAAACGGCTTTTGTTTTTACAAATAGCTATAACTTCTTCAAAAATTGACTAATCGGGACGTTTTTTTTTCGAAAATTTTCGTCTTTGAATGTACTTTTCGAAAAAAAATACAAAAAAATTTAAGATATTAAAGTCTATGAAATTTTTCACTTTTTCGAGAAAAACTGGAGTGGGTGGAATTTTTGTTCTATATTTTTTTATCGATGGGAATTTTTTTTTTTCCAACTGGGCTTGTTTCAGAGAACACACCACTCTGTAAATTTTTGAGGATTTATAAAGGACCTCAGAGTTTGAAAAATTGAGAAGAAAAAACAATCGAAAGTGGTAATCCGTGAAAAAAATTTGATTTTTTTCAAAAAGGTTAAAGAAGAAATAGAAGATACCTATTTATAATGTTTTTGTATTTTTTTCAAAAACTACATTCAAAAACAAAAAGAATGAAAAAAATTGCTATCTGGAGCCATTTTTGACCAAGCCACAGGCTTTTGAAAAAGACATCCAACGCATGTTATTTTGAATCCGCCATTTTTTAATTTTGGGCCGTCTTTGCTTTTTATATTTCTTCTTTGATTGAGAAAAAATTCTTATCATTTATTCTATATTTTTTACGTTTTTTGATGATTTTTAAAAAATTCTAAATTAAATCTGAGATAATGTTTTAACGGTGTTTACGACGAAACTTATAATCTAGCTCAATGATTTCTACTAAGGACTTCCTGGTTATATAATATGGTTAGTAAACATTTATTTAATACTAATTCAAAAACTATTTTATTTTCCTTCGGCGTTTAAAAATTTCACATGTTCTATATTCTTCAGAATTTAATTTAAAACTTGAATTCTCTATATTTCAAAAGCCTGTGGCTTGGTCAAAAATGGGCCTATATGGCAATTTTTTTCATTCTTCTTGTTTTTGGATGTAGTTTTTGAAAAAAATACAAAAAAATTATACATAGGTGTCTTCTATTTCTCTTTATCCTTTTTGAAAAAAATCAAAATTTTTTCGCGGATTACCACTCTCGATTTTTTTGTCTTCTCAATTTTTTAAAACTCTGAGGTCCTTTATAAATCCTCAAAAATTTACAGAGTGGTGTGTTTTGTGAAATAAGCCCAGTTGCGAAAAAAAAAATTTCCAATCGATAAAAAAAAAATACAAGGAAAATTCCACCCCCTCCAGTTTGGGCGACATTCTTTCCGGAATTGAACAAAGTTTTTTTTAGTAAAAAAAAAAAAATTAAATAAAAAATGCGCTTCCGAGAAAACGATGATTCTTCTCGAAAAAGTGAAAAATTTCATGGACTTTAATATCTTAAATTTTTTTTGTATTTTTTTTCGAAAAGTACATTTAAAGACAAAAATTTTCGAAAAAAATCGTCCCGATTAGTCAATTTTTGAAGAAGTTATAGCTATTTGAAAAAACAAAAGCCTTTTTTTTGAATAATTCATAACTTTTTTTGGGTTGGGTAAAAAAATTTGAAAATTTCCTGAAAAATGTTTTAAATGGGGTAGAAAAAGGAAGCCAGATCGAAAGGGGTTGGGTTCAAAAGTGGTCGATTTGACATGGAATGACCCAGAGGCATTTTTGCACACAGAAACTTAAAAAAAAAGATCCGTTTGACGTTATAGACGCATTATGTGTCTGTGGGACACGGTGGTACCTACTATAATTTGGGAGATATTCGTTATGTTACAACTGTACCCTGTTACTTTTGTCCCCGGTCTCCCCTATACAGATAATTTGGACATTGAATTTTGCAAAAATGATTTAAGGGCTTTGCGTTAAGATATTAAAAATTATCTTGGTTTACAAAAAACCAACTTTTCTGAAATTTATTTTGGATTTATTTAACCCTCCGTCTTTACTCTTAAATTTTGGGACACCGTCTGTACTCTGGGTCGTTAAAGTCCTGCTAATGTTTTGTATAAGAAAAAAACGCCAAAAAAATCTGAAAGAATACTGAATTACTTTTATAACATTTTTTTTCCATGATCCAATCATTTATTTAACCATTTATGCGGCGTTCTTTTTCAACCGGGCCACTTTTTTTTTCATTCTCTCCATTTTTTTTCAAAATCTGCCAGTTTGAAATATTAGTCAAAAGAAACGTCTGTGATTTTTTTTAGTTTTTTTTAGGCGTCCGGTCAGGATTTTCAATTTTTCATTACGGACACTGTATCTCAAAAAATATTCATCAAACAAAAAAAACATAATAATAAACACTTATTTATTTTTTCCACTTTCTCAAAAAAAATTAAACTCATAATTTTTCTGCATTGAGAAAATGGAAATTTGGCAAAAAAATGAGAATAACATTTTTTTAAACCTAATAACACACTTTCGATTTCGGTACAAATTTTACAGGATGTCTGTCATTGGGTAAAGTGTCTGCGAAAAAAATTTTAGAATGGCACCTGCAATGGTTACGATGAAAAAAAATAAAAAATCTGCGAAATCTATATGCGGTTATGAGATTTTGCAGGGTTTTTATTTTTTTTCATCGTAACCATTGCAGGTGCCATTCTGAAATTGTTTTCACAGACTCTTTACCCAATGACAGACATGAAAAAAAAACCCTGCGAAATCTCATAACCGCATAAAGATTTCGCAGGGTTTTTTTTTCATTGTATTTTTTCATTTCAAATTCAACTCCTTACAGGCACCATTAAAAAATTTTTTAACGCCTTCAAACTTTGCACACATTTTTTTTTTAATATCTGGATTGTGTTTTTACGTGGTGGATTCGAAAATTCAAGTTTCACCTTAATTGCGGTCACCCTAATATATATATAAATTTATTAGAAATGTCGAATCTTAAAAGTTATCGTGCTTTTTTCGTATCATTGTGTACGAATAATACAAAAACAACTCCCCAAAAATGTTTTTAAGGCCAGGCTATAAAGACCCTCTCTCTCGCTCTCACAGGACCCCTATAGGCGCTCTCTCTCGCACTCACAAGAGCGGAAAGGCGGGGGGGAGCACAAAATGAGAAACGTCGAAACCAATGGTTTCAAGTAGTGCGCCGAATAAATCCCGAAACGCCATCAAATCTATTTACTTGATAAAATTAGTTGTCACAAACTATTTTTGGCACTAAAAGACCGTGTACTATCGTGGAATTATTTTACGGGGAGTGTAAAAGTCAACGTAACCTCAAAATTTGTTTAACCCATTTTTCTCCGAGATGGCTTAATGGAATAAAAAAAGAAGAGTAGTGACGCCTGTGTAATTAATGTGCACAAGTGGCCCAACTGTTCTTTTTTTATTTTATCAAGCTATCTCCGAAAAAAGTTAAAAGTTCTAGCTCTGTCTCTCTCGCACTCGCGAGAACGGAAAGGCGGGGGGTAAGAGTTTAGCCGGTCCTTAACATTATGACGTCACAAACAAGACGACCAATCATGGCGCGTTTGGAGTCACGTGATTATTTTTAAAATTTTATCACTTTTAAATTGTTTATAAGTAAATGAAAAACAATTTTTTTCAAATTTTTTGCGTCGTCTATCAAAATTATTTATAATAAAGTTTTAAAATACATTTAAAAAATCGATTTTTTTTTTTCAAAAACCTAATTCAAATACTATAAGGTCTGAATTTTAATATCTTGAGATCTATCTTACCATCGATCTTAAGATCAAACCCAAGATCAAACTTTACATTGAACTCAAGTTGGAACTTAAGATCCACTTGGTTGGATCCACTTGGCTTTTTAACGAAAAAAAAAATTAAATATAATTTAAAAATCGTGAATTTCTCTATTTTTGACTGAGTTATGGACTTTCGAAAATCGCTATTTTTACCTATTCGCAATTCAATAATAATTCCAATCAATGATGCCCGGAAAATGAATATTTTCATCATTAGCAGTATAATTAATTACGATTTTCATCTGAAATAAAAATTATTTCCATCTAAAATTTGTGTATGGAAATTTTTCAACCTTATTTTTTTCACCAACTTGCAATATCGGACGGTACTTATTTTCTTTGTAATTTTTGTCTTGGCAGCAGAAGTGAGATGAAGAAAATTCGGAGAAGAAAAAATCCCTCAGAGATATTTGCGGATGAGAAGATGAAAAAGGAGGAAGTAAAATTATTCGTCCATGAAAAAGTCGTAATGGGACGATGACGTAGTGAATAAGGTTTGACAGATCGGTAGTCAACACACGTAGTATCTTTACGATATAGCAATCAATTCGGAGCCTCGTCGTGTTGAGGGGGACATAACGTTAATTAACTAACGGGGCTTTAAGCCTCCGTGTTTATTGTCCCGAACCCGGACGCACGTTCATTCTCTTTTCTGTTCTCTCTATTTTCTATTTTCTCGTTCTCATCGTCGTGGGAAACGTCGTTGATATATATCACTGAACGTGGAATTCAGTGAGGCAGCTGTTTGTGTCATTCGACGTTTTGTCAACGCAACGACATTTTCACCATCCGTTCAATGAGCGAATTGTCGTGTCCACTTTGCTTTTTCCCTCAATAAATCTTTCTTTCTCTCCTGCTCTCTTTGTCAATCGGGAAATACCGAAATCTTTGAAGCCAGAAAAAAATTTACGTCGCTTAGGCCTGAATTTTAAAATCTTAAGATCTATCTTACACTGTAAAAAAAAGCTTATTTAAATTTAATGTAAATGTACATGAAGTTTTTATTCATGTACCGTTCACAAAATTTCAAGCACTACAATGCTGTAATTTTTAAGCAGCGTTACATTAAAAATAATGCTGGGCTTATTAATTTTGCAGTGATCCTTCTTAGGAAATTTCTCCGATAGTTTCTTTATTTTTACAAATGCTGTACTTGAAATTTAATGAATACGTGTACATGAAATTTACCGAACGGGTGCCGTATTTTTACGAAAGTCTATATCTGAAAATTAATGAAGAAGTATTCTGGAAGTTTTTATGCATGTACCGTTCATTAAATTTCAAACACCATAGTGCTGTAGTTTTCAAGTTACGTTACATTAAAAATAATGCTGGGATCATTAGTTTTACAGAAATTGCGTTCATGAAATTTACTGAACTGTGCTGGAATATATTATTGTTAAACATGTTATAAAAAATATATAGCCTTTAGAAAATAATTTAATATGCCTAGTTCACCAGCCCCAAAAAAAGATACAGAGAAAAAAATCAAATCTGCGCGAATTATCCGTTCTAATTTCACTCTCTTCGACGGGGACTCGAACCTGCGACCCTACCTATCATTCTACCTATCGTACCTAACTACCTAACACGCTACCTATTACGCTACCGGCTACTTATGAACTTCCTTTACTTATGTGACATATCAATACTGGAGTGCCAAAAAAAATAATGATATACTTTTGAATGTGCGTGATAGTCCGTGAAAATTGATTTTCGGATTCGCCAATTCGAATTTCAATTCAAAATAGCGAACTTCATACCATTCAAAATGGCGGATCCCATATGATATGTCGAAATTGAAAAACGTTCTGATTTCAATGAAGCCGGTCATTTGGAGTTTTGTGGATTAATGATCATGAATCTGAACAATTCTGAAACTCAAAATGGTGGATCAAAATGCAGCAGTGATTTCATTTCAATGAAACTTGGCGGTCGATAGTTTTTGGGATCGTTGATCACCAATAAAAATTGAAAATTCTTAAATTTAAAATGGCGCCTGCAATATGGCGGACGAGAATGTAAAAATTATTTAATCCGGATGAGACTTAGTACTCGGGGGGCTTGGGGGAGCTGTTTATAAGTCTAAACTGGAAATTCTGAAATTCAAAATGGCGCATCCAATATGGCGGCCGAACATCCAAAAATGACTTGATGCGGATGAAACTTAGCACTCGGAAGTTGTAGCAGCTCGTGATTGGAAATCTGAAGTTAAAATCCTCAACTTTGTTTTTTAACAGTAATATGTCAAAATCTATATGCTTGAAAATTATATACAACACCCATCATTCGAATTCAATGAACTTCTGCATTAAATTTCATGTCACATCTGGAATTTTCAATACAGTTCATTAAATAATGTACTTGTTCATGAAAAGGTCCATTAAGGAATAAGTGATGTAATTTTACAGTAAAATTCAGTAATTTTAATGTCTGGTACATGAATTTTCAGTGCAGTGTACATTAATTCTCATTTAATGTACGCTTTCTGTAAATTTCAGGTACTTTAGAGTATTAAATTTACTTTTCTTTTTAACAGTAATATCTCAAAATCTGTGCTTGAAAATTATACAACACTCATCATGTAAATTCAATGAATTTCTGCATTAAATTTCATGACACATTTGCAATTTTCAATAAAGTTCATTAGATTTAATGTACTTGTTCATGAAAAGGTCCATTAAGGAACAAGTGATGTAATTTTACAGCAAAATTCAGTAATTTTAATGTCTGGTACATGAATTTTCAGTGCAAAGTACATTAATTCTCATTTAATGTACATTAAATTTACTGTTTACTGTCGGTACATTAAATTTACTGTTTTTTTTTACAGTGTAGGATCAAACTCAAGATCAAACTTTCCATTGAACTCAAGTTGGAACTTAAGATCGAACTTAAGTTGAATCTTAAGATGAATCTTAAGTTTGAACTTGAGTTTCATTGTAAGTTCATACTTAAGTTCAAACTTTAGTGCGAACTTGAGATCGATCTTAAGTTTGTGGCTGATAGGGCTGCAAAAATGGTTGCGGCACTCTCCAGACTCATGCCCAACGTAGCAGGGCCAAGATCAGCGAAAAGAAGAGCCATGATGGGTGTATGTCACTCGATCTTGCTGTATAGCGCGGAGATTTGGGCCGACGCTCTGAGACTTGCGAAACACCAGAAAAGGCTGATAGCCGTGCAGAGATCCAGCGCCCTGAGAGTAGCCTGCGCTTACCGCACAGTCTCTGGGAGTGCCGCGATGGTCATTGCAAGCGTGATCCCCATCGCTCTGCTGGCCAGGGAAAGGATGCGAATACATCAACGACGAGCGGAAGGAAACCGTACGATTGTCAAAGCTCAGGAACGAGCGCGCATCCTCCATGAGTGGCAGGAGACCTGGGCGCAGGAGACGACAGGCAGATGGACGTACCGGCTCATACCCGACCTATCGCCGTGGCTGAGCAGAGAACACGGAGAAACCAACTATCATACGTCGCAATTCCTCTCAGGGCATGGCCACTTCAACGCCTACCTGTTTAGATTTAAGAGGAGAAACAGTCCGCAGTGCGATTACTGCGTAGAGGATGACGATGCCTGCCATACGTTTTTCGCGTGCCCTAGGTGGGCAGAAGAAAGAAGCGCGTTAACAGCTGCCCTGGGGGCAGATCTAACCCCGGAAAATGCAGTAGAGCAAATGCTGCAAAGCGAGGAAAAATGGATAAGTATCGTGGAATACATAGAGAAGGTGCTGCGCACCAAGAACGAAGACGAGCGTGCGAGGCAGGTACGGAATACCTAAGCGCATGAGGCTAGCGCCCAGATGGGCGCGGAAATGACACCTCCCAGATGCAATGCAAGAGCGGTTCCAGGGAGGGGCAAATGTCAAGGAGAAAGGGTGTGTGGTTTTTAGTGGGTACAAATCCCACACGTTAGGGAGTGCGTACCCTCCTTAATTGTCTTATTGAAGATTTTCCACAATCCCTCGAAAAAAAAAAAAGATCGATCTTAAGTTCAAACTTAAATTAAATTGGGTTAAATTGAGTTAAATTTGAACTTAAGATCGATCTCAAGTTCGCACTAAAGTTTGAACTTAAGATTCAACTTAAGCTCGCACTCAAGGTCAAACTTTCCATTGAACTCAAGTTGGAACTTGAGATCGATCTGAAGTTGAATCTCGGGATGAATCTTAAGTTTGAACTTGAGTTTCATTATAAGTTCATACTTAAGTTCAAACTTTAGTGCGAACTTAAGTATGAACATGTAATAAAACTTAAGTTCAAACTTAAGATTCATCTTAAGATTCAACTTCAGATCGATCTCAAGTTCCAACTTGAGTTCATTGGAAAGTTTGACCTTGAGTTCGATCTTAAGATCGATTCTAAGATAGATCTTAGGAATTTAAAATTCGGGCCTTAGGCTTGAATTTTCAAATCTTAAGAACAAACCCAAGATCGAACTTTCCATTGAACTTAAGTTGGAACTTAAGATCGAACTTAAGTTCCAATTTAAGATGAATCTTGAGTTTGAATTTGAGTGTCATTATAAGTTTATACTAAAGTTCAAACTTTAGTGCAAACTTCAGATCGATCTTAAGTTCATACTTAAATTTGGTTTGAAGTTTAAACTTAAGATTTATCTTGAGCTTGAACTTAAGTTCGATCCAACTTAATTAATTTCATAACTAATGTCAAAAAACATGGTCAAGGGAGGCGATGAAAGAAGTTTGATGGAATTCAAGTTCAAGCTCAAGATGGATCTTAAGATTAAACTTCAAATCGAGTTTAAGCGTGAACTTAAGATCGATCTGAAGTTTGCACTAAAGTTTTAACTTAAGTATGAACTTATAATGACATGATGTAACATGATGACATAATGAATGATATAATGATAAGTTCAAATTTAAGACATGTCTTCAATTGGAACTTAAGTTCGATCTTAAGTTCCAGCTTGAGTTCAATGGGAATGTCGGTCTTAAGATCGATCTTAAGATAGATCTTAAGAACTTAAAATTCGGGCCTTACTCTGCACTCCTCAAATTCTTTCTACATTCATATTTATTGTTGTTATTTGATGTCTAAATTATTATTATAGGCGAGGGTGAGACACGGCTCCCTTCAAAAATTCGTTCAAAAAAAAATTTTGGTTTCTTGTGAAATTATTATAAGTTCGATGTATTTACTCATTTTTCGGTCGATCCGCGATAGTCCTGGGGCATAATGGACCACCCTAAAAATCAGGTCAGAAAATTTTTGTTTTTCTTCAAATTATGATGAATTTGATGTATTCATCCATTTTAAGGCCGATGGACTTCATCAGAGGTAAAATGGACCATCAAAAAGAAAAACATTTTTAACGTTCAGAACAATTTTTTAAGTTTTAAAAAAATTCACCATTTTTTAAAGGGGTTGTGCCCCCGAAATATTTTTTTTTTAGTTTTGGCAAAATGTCAGTGTATTCGTTCAAGATAGAACAAAAGTAAACTGATATGATGGTTGAAAGCCACTAAAAATATTAAATCGAAAAAAAATTTCCAAGGAAGGCTTAATCTTAAAAAATGCAGTACAAATTAGTTCAATACAAATTATACAAATTTATTAATTCAAAGTTCTATGAAATCTGACCGCTTTAAGCGAGTTTCGCGAATCTCAATGGCACACATTTTTATGCCTTAAAATATCAGTGTATATATTTTTAGTTAGATATTAAAAAATTGGCAAACGCTAGCTAGAACTTTTTTTTCGAAAAAATTAAAAACTTTGTAACCTAATTCCCCGAAACTCTGCCATTAGAAGTAAACAAAAAAATTCACAAAGCTTTCTCTATGAGTAAGAAAAAATTGATCACAAATCACAACAATGCTCAATTGATTCTCTGTCCTTAAAATAACTGAATAAAGAATTTCGGTGGAAATCAGAATTTTTAATTCGGCTTTCGGTGACAATTTATCGAGGAAGCTGTGTTTATCTCATCTATCTTGGCTCGTCTTCGTATTACGTCGCATATTGGATTCAAAATCGATCGGTAACTATAATTAGAGCTGGAAATATCGTGGAATGAATATAAACGGGACTTTAATCCGTTCCAATGTATAATAGTGTCCCCGGATCCGTTGAATACCGGAAAAACGTGCGAGAAAGGGAGTGAAAAACCTTCACAACAGAAAGGGACATGGACCGAGGGCTTCGATCGATCCTTGACTCTGTATCGTAATCAACTTTCGAGGCATTAACGGATCGACGCGATGTACACATTGGCTATTCGATGTCGAGCAGAGCTATTTTATTTTGAGTGATTCTTCCTCTGAAATTAATTTGCCAAGTCATGTATTCGATCAAATCAGGAGCAAAGGCGGCAGATCATTTTTTTGCCCGAAAATCGAGCTTTTTTTTTTAAACGTAGTAATTTTGGCAATTTACAAAATTTCGAAAAAGTATGAGGAGGCCTCTATTCTACACAAGAGAAGTTGCAAGAAATATTATTCTACACAAAATTATTCTACACCGGTTTCCACACATATTATTCTACACAAGAGAAGTGGCAAAGAATATTATTTTACACAAAATTATTCTACACCGGCTTCTACGCACTTTATTCTACACAAGCCAAGTGGCAATGAATATTATTCTACATCTGTTTCTACACACAGTATTCTGCACAACAGAAGAGGCAAGGGATATTCAGGAAAGCCTTTATTCTACATACGACGTACTTCTACACAAAAGTTTCTACACAAGAAAAGGTGGCAGGAAATAATATTTTATTCTACACATTATTATTCTACACATTATTTTCCTACAAACTATGGCCTTTAGCAAAATTCACTGCCGGAACGGATAATCGCACGTTGCAGAGTTTCTGTCGTTTTTTTTTGGGTTCGATAAAAAATGTCGCATGCAGAGTTTTGCTGCAGGCTATAATGTGTAGGAAAATAATGTGCAGAATAAAGACCTCCTCAGCACTATCCGCCTGTGTAATATAACCCGGTGTTGAATAATATTTCTTGTGACTTCTCTTGTGTAGAATAATGTGTGTAGAAACCGGTGTAGAGTAATTTTGTGTAGAATAATATTTATTGTAACTTCACTTGTGTAGTATAACATTCCCTGGCACTTTTCTTGTGTAGAATAATTTGCGTAGAAACTTTTGTGTAGAAAATGTCTCGTGTAGAATAAAAATGTGTAGAATAGAGACCTCCTGAGCACTATCCGCCTGCGTAGAATAATCCGGTGTAGAATAATATTCCTTGCCACTTCTCTTGTGTAGAATAATGTTGTGTAGAATAATATTTATTGTAACTTCTCTTGTGTAGAATAACATTCCCTGTCACTTTTCTTGTGTAGAATAATTTGCGTAGAAACTTTTGTGTAGAAAGTTCTGTGTAGAAAAGGTCTCGTGTAGAATAAAAATGTGTAGAATAGAGACCTCCTGAGAACTATCCGCCTGTGTAGAATAACCCGGTGTAGAATAATATTCCTTGTCACTTCTTTTGTGTAGAACAATGTAGAATAATAGAAACCGGTGTAGAATAATTTTGTGTAGAATAACATTCCCTGCCACTTTTCTTGTGTAGAATAGTTTGTGCAGAAACTTTTGTGTAGAAAATGTCAAGTGTAGAATAAATATGTGTAGAATAGAGACCTCCTGAGCACTATCCGCCTCTGTAGAATAACCCGGTGTAGAATAATATTCCTTGCCACTTCTCTCATGTAGAATAATGTGTGTAGAAACCAGTGTAGAATAATTTTGTGTAGAATAATATTTCTCGTGACTTCTCTTGTGTAGAATAATGTGTGTAGAAACCGGTGTAGAATAATTTTGTGTAGAATAATATTTCTCGTGACTTCTCTTGTGTAGAATAATGTGTGTAGAAACCGGTGTAGAATAATTTGGTGTAGAATAATATATCTTGTAACTTCTCTTGTGTAGAATAATATGTGTAGAAACTTTTGTATAGAAAATGTCTCGTGTAGAATAAAAAAGTGTAGAATAGAGACCTCCTGAGTACTATCTGCCTGTGTAGAATAACCCGGTGTAGAATAATATTCGTTGCCACTTCTCTTGTGTAGAATAATGTGTGTAGAAACTGGTGTAGAATTATTTTGTGTAGAATAATATTTCTTGTAACTTCTCTTGTGTAGAATAACATTCCTTGCCACTTTTCTTGTGTAGAAACCTTTGTGTACAAAATGTCATGTGTAGAAAAAAGTGTAGAATAGAGACCTCCTGAGCACTATCCACCAGTGTAGAATAACCCGGTGTAGAATAATTTTGTTTAGAATAATATTTTTGCAGCTTTTCTCGTATAAAATAACATTCCTTATCGCTTTTCTTGTCTATGATAAATTGTGTAGAATAAAATTGTGTAGATCAGACGCCTCTCCTAAAATACCGGTTTTATCGCTGCGAAAAAATTGTAAAGAAAAAAAAAGATTACATACATAGAAATGAAAACTAGGTAGAATTTTTTTCAACGTTAATTTTCGCTCAAATGAGAGTCAGAATTAATCACTACAAGAATTTAGTCGCGTCATTCGACGCGCCGTTATCGCTAAATATTTTAATGGTCTATCGCTTGGTCCACCGATCCCTCGAATCCTGCCTATTTGCAGTTATCGCCGAATTTTCATCGTACAGGTATCGTTGAATTCGCATTTTCCTTCTTACTCCGTCGCTCGTTTAATCCGAGAATAACACACACTCCGCTGCTCTCGTTTCATTCTCACATCGTTCGTCGTCGCGAGACGAGAGGACTCTGTGAAATTATATTTTTAGCTTTTGAAATAAATCCGAATTTTCTATAAATGAATCCTGTTTCTAAACATAGACACGATGAATGTCTGTGCCATTAATAACTCGATAATTACACCGTTAAAAAATTTTTTTGAAACAAACAAAATTTATTTCATGCAAATATTTTAGTTGTTTGTATATTATCCCGTAATTCTTTATTGGGATGAAGTAAATATATTTTTGATAGAAATATCATTCTTCAATGAGAGCAAATATGAAATAATTTGAAACAATGCACAGCTACTATATAAAATATCAAGCCCATTTACTTCTGTCAAGTAAGGTAATTGTCCCAATACCCGACCACGTCCTAATACCCGACCACTTGAACCAATATATCAGCAAGTTAAGCGTTCACTTAAGAGAAATCTTAAACTGTGAATTGATTTAATATCTAGGATTCATAATCTACGTATACGACAATGCTTTTAATAGTTCAAGAATCGTCTGTAATTTAATTTTGGATAAATAAGACAGCACGCGTGCTATTCGGGGCACGGAAGCCATTATCTAAGCTAAAGTACCAAGGAATCGCGATATCTTATTGAAGCCATTTCGAAGTGGTTTTTATTGTTTTCGAACTGAGCCTAGCTGTTTTTATTCGTAAAGATACCACTAATTTGATCATGTTGTCTCGAATAGCTAAAAATGCGTTTTAAGTACTTAATTTTTATGTCCGGTTATTGGTACCTACGAAATGTATCTTGTACCGATAACCAACCATGTGTCCGGATATTGGTACTTGCTCGCGACTATGTTCAGTCCCAGTAACCGAACATCCGCTGACATGTACACTGTTAAAAAAATTTATTTGATCCAAGTAAACCAAATTACTTGAGTGCAATTTACTTGAGACAAATCGATTTTTCTTTGCACTGAATAAAAACAGACATTGCGCTCAGTAATTGATTTTCTTGGTAGCAGTTGTTTGGTCAAAATAATCTAATTCATTGATACTAGTAACAGTTATTTCATTCGAATACAGGATTTCTAGGAACAGTAAAGCACAAATATTAAATAAAAATAATTAATAATTTTTATCGTAATACTTTATTTGTTCAACACCAACCGGAGTTATTAGCTGCGAATATTTAATATTTTTGATTGGATAAACCATAAATACTGTAAGCAAGTAATTGACTTTCTTTACATCAATAGTGTTTTTCTTTGATACAAGAAAATGTACCCGGATGCAAAGACTTGGTATCTTCAGATTAAAAAAAAAAAATTACTTGATTCAACTACTTCAGATGATCCATCGGAACACTCTGTTTCATCAAGCCGAATAAAAATTATTTAATATTAAAAAAGGTTGTTTTCATTTTTGAAATCAATATTATTTATTTCAATTGATTATTGTATGTGAGCGTAATATTTTATTCATTTAACACAAATTCGAGTTATTAGCTGTGGATATGAAAAATTTGTGATTGAATTAACCAAAATTTTTTGACGCAAGTAATTTCAATTTTTCACCTTACCGTGCATTTTTTCGGTTCAAGAAAAAAATATCTTATATTGTGACACGGTATTCTAAAATCAAGAATAAAAATGATTTGATGTAAGCACTTAATATTTTTAATCGGAGCATTCTGCTGTGTGGAACCAAATTGAAATGATTTAATATTGCAATGCGATATTTTCCACTTCAAAAATCGAAACTCATGACCTCAATTAATGTTTTCAATCGCAATACTTAGTTATTTAGTTGACATTAATTTAAATAATCCGATACGAATATTTTAATCGTTGACATGCTTGATTTCTTTATTTTTATTTTATTTCAACATTTTCGATTTGGATACGAAGCTTAAAAAAACAAATTTTTTAAAACAAGCTTTTATTGGTTGTTAATAAAAAAATAACTAAAAAGTTGAAAATAATTTTATCTTATATATTAAATCTTTGTGTACTTATCACAGTATCGAGTTTTCAAATAAAAGCGTATTATACATGCACCCTCCTTTTTTCTTTTGCTGTTAAAATGTAACACGCTTTTATTTGAAAACTTGATACTGTGAAAACACAAAGATTTAATATTTGAGATAAAATTATTTTCAACTTTTTAGTTACTTTTTTATTAACAACCAATAAAAGCTTGTTTAAAAATTTTTTTTTTTCGTTTATTTATTTTTTACTTTTTAGAATTTATTATGTTAAATAACTAGGTAAATTTGTCCCAAGGAGTCATTAATTAAATTTCATACACTGTATGACGCAATAAAGACGAGAAAAAAAAAATATCCGTATATACATATAATATACGTACGTATATAATATGTAAATGAGCGTCTGCAGATATTTTTCAAGTGTAATACGCGTGGCGAAAACCGGGAGGCGCATCAATAAACATAATCCATATTCGTTTAAAACAATATTCAATTGGACCAATAGATTTGGGTTTTCAATCGAAGAATTCATATTTCCCCGTGTAATAAACGCTTATTTTGATCAAAAAATGGTTATACTGGAGCCCATTTATACATTTTATGACAGTCGTCGATTCAATTACTCGATTGAAGAAATTTTTCATTGTTTCAATGCTAGTGTTCTCTTAAAGCATTTAACTAATCCATATTGGTCTAAAACAATATTTAATTGGACCAATAGATTTGGGATTGGAAAAAACAGATAAAATGTTCCATCTAAATAAGCATTTTCTAGATCTAGAAAAAGCATTTTCTAACTTCTATGAAAACATATACACGGCACGACAAATTCGTAATCATTTCAAGAAAAGTAGTTGATTAATCCAAACTATAACCTGTATGAAATAGTTCAATTTTTGGAACCACGTAATCGGAAGCTTCATTCAAATTTTCATTTATTTGACTGAAGTAAATCGGTTTCATATTTTGATAGCCCGTATATTTCCGTACAGTAACTGTGCTTTGTTTTAAATGATTTCGTATTTGTACCCATTAAACAACAATAATTTCTATCAAAAATATATTTACTTCATCCCAGTAACGAATTATTAGATATTAGTAGTAGTATGGTAATAGTAGTAGTAGTATTTCTATCAAAAATATATTTACTTCATCCCAGTAACGAATTATTAGATAATAGTCATGTAATTAATTTACTTGGATCAAGTAAATTTTGTTTGTTTCAAATAAATTTTTTTAACAGTGTATATTATTCGTGCACAACCTCAAAATTTCGGTGACACATTCTCCGAGCAGCGACGCATTTTTCTCAATTCACCCCCTCCCTTTCCCCCACCATAGAGACGAGTGGTCGGTTATAGGGTCATAATGTGTGGTCGGATATTGGGTCATATAGAAAAATGGATGGTCGGGTACTGGTACATTTACATTTCTCGATATTTTCGATTTTTATGAATAAACAACTAATTGTAGCAACAACTTTACCTTGTGTTTTGGAAACTAGAGACTTCAAGCTTTCCAATAGTCATAGTCGTTATAGAAAGTAGTTTATTTTTGAACGCGAAAAACAAGTTAACTTTTTTGTCGCCTCTTAGATGGTCGGGTATTGGGAAATTTACTTTAAATTAAATTTTGAATCAAGTTTCCGACTACGTAGTTCCGAACATTGAACTGTTTCGTCAAACTCAATGATTGCAGCTCTTACTCATAGAGGTCATACGTTCGATTAATTAAATACTTTTCTTGAAATGATTACTAATCTTTGGTGCCATGTATGATCCTATAGAAGTTAGACAATGCTTTCTCTGGATTTAGAAAATGCTCATTTGAATGGAACATGCTATCAGTTTCTTCCAAACCCAAACCTATTGGTCCAGTTAAATATTGTCTTAGACCACCCGTGTAGAATTGTTTATTTTTTTCATATATTTATCAGTTGTTACGATGAAAATCAGTTCCATATTCACAATTGATAGTTTATACGGGTCAAGTAGCAAAAAAAAAATTTTAAGAAAAAAAAATCGCTCCCAGTGGGGTTTGAACCCGCGACCCTCGTTTTTACGCATATCCTCAAATTCAACATGAATAAAATTTTGAAAAAATAGATCATTTGAAAGTTCATGGATTATTCCGGATGATTTAGTCTTCTTGCATATTCGCGGACCCTAGAATATGTACGAGACCAGACTGGGATTTGAAACCTTCCTACCTATCGAGCCTACCTAACCACCTAAGACTGGGACGCTAACCACTACACCACCGACTACTTTTGATATACTGATGTAAATATCATATTTGTAGAACACAGGCCGAGAAATAAATACGAACCAAAATAGTATTAAGAATTTATTTTCATTACCCGAAGGCCATTTTTTGGTTCAACTTGTCTTTTAACTTGATTTAAAAAAAATCAAATATTGAATCAGATGAATAATATAATATCAATAATAATAATACCAAAATAAGAGTACCGTGCCATAATAATATATAACTTTTTCTTGTACCGGAAAAATACACGGTAAGGTGAAAAACTTGAATTACTTGCGTCAAAAAATTTTGGTTAATTCAATCACAAATTTTCATATACACAGCTAATAACTCGAATTTGTGTTAAATGAATAAAATATTGCGCTCACATACAATAATCAATTCAGATAAATAATACTGATTTTTTAAATGAAAAAATCCTATTTTAATGATAAATAATTCTTATTTGGCTTGATAAAACAGAATGTTCCTATGGATCATCTGAAGTAGTTCAATCAAGTAATTTTTTTTTGTTATCCCAGGATAACAAGTCTTTGCATCAGGGTATATTTTCTTGTATCAAAGCAAAACACAATTGACGTAAAAAATGTAAATTACTTGCTTACAGTATTTTTGGTTGATCCAATCAAAAATATTACATATTCGCAACTAATAACTCCGGTTGATGTTGACCAAATAAAGTATTACGTTAAAAAATATTAATTATTCCCAATTAATATTTGTGCCTTGCTGCTCGTAGAAATCCTGTATTCGAATGAAATAACTGTAACTAGTATCAATGAATTAGATTATTTGGACCAAACAACTGCTACCAAGAAAATGACTTACTGAGCGCAATTTCTGTTTTTATTAAATGCAAAGAAAAATCGGTTTGTCTCACGTAAATGCCACTCAAGTAATTTCGTTTAGTTGGATGAAATAAATTTTTTTCACAGTGTATAATAGCAAAACGTTGCATCAATGATAAAGATGATAATAATAATAATGTAAGATGGAGGAAATAATTATTCACGAGAGCCGACGACTATTTCTCTCTCGTTGTACTTTGCAAGTCTTCATTGTTAAGGGCGCAGGGTACAGTCATTCTGTGATTGCAGTCAACGTTGATTCAGACGCCGTTTCGCAATTATTCAGTACAAAAAAAAAAGAAACGTCACTGAGCCCACAGAAGAGCGACGGCAAAGCTCTTTCCGTCTGACTTTCTCTTTCTCTTTCTCTTTCTCTTTCTCTCTATCTACTTCCCTCTGGCGACCTGACGACTGAAGCATGAAGGGTTCTACTCTGACTATGAACCCCGTGAATTCAATTTGCCAAATTGTATAAACGTTATTATCGTTGGGCTTGCTATAACATAGGAGAGAACACTTTGGCACTTTGAGCAAAGCTTGAGCCAAACGGACTAGCCCCAGTGTTATAAATCGGGAAAAACATTGAAACATCAATCTTCAAGTATTAGTTTTGATAATGAAATATTGAATTTTTTAAACCGATCTTGAAAATTTTTTTTTTTTCGCTAACTCTACGAGAAGACTTCCGAAGCTTTTGACTTCCGATGAGAAAGATTAAAAAAAGAAACATTGCGAAAAACAATGAGAAGATTTCTAAAAAAATAAAAAATAGTCGGATTCCGAAAAATCAAGCGTCCTTTTGGAGCTCTATGGAGCATTTTGGATGATTGTATCAAGGGTGTATGCCTGTACAGTCCCAGCCAAAAATTATATTTGATTGAAATGTAGATTGGATGTAGACAAAAAAATATAAATTATGAATATCACAAGTTGCGAATTTTTTAGTACTTGTAAAAATGTCTCTTCAGGAGTGGTGAATTTTTTCAAAAAAATCGGAATGGTTCAATTTAAATATAAGAATATTTCGGGTTTGAAACTGAAAAAAACATAAAAATGAATTTCGATATTTTTTTTGTATTCTTTTTATAAAACCACAACTCAAGATGAAAAAAATGATTTTCTGTTTTATTTTGATATCTTCGTTTTTTGAAAAGTTATGTACATTTGAAAAAACATTGTGTGAAATTTTGAAAAATTTATTGTGGCTGAAAGGGTTGAGACGAAAATCTAAAAAAATTCTGAAAGACTGCTTTCAGTATGTACAAAAAAATAAAAAATATTCACAACAATAAATAACTGTCGGTATTAAGGACCGATTGGTTTCGTATGGAATGCGCCATATACAAAATTGGCAATTTTGTGTTTCTATTTCAGAATGTTTTTAATAACATTTCAAAATAGAGAGAAAATTCTGAAAAAATTCATATGCGTTCAGAAAAATTAACGCATTCAATTTGTTTTAGAAAAAAATAACGTACCGAAAAATTGCTGAATAATTATTCGTTTAAACAATTTATTAATAACTTTTGGACAATATTAATATTATTGATAATTGTTGTTTATGGCATGCCGAATGTTGCTGAATTTTTTCGGATTCTTGTTGTATCATGAAGTACGAAAATTTCAATCAGATACAATTTTTGGCTTGGACTGTCTAGGCAATACATTCTATTTGATAATTGGTTTGAAAATAGGTTTGAAAAAAAAACCAATTGTTTAATTTTTTAATGTAATACTACAATATGTCTAGAACATTTTCCCGAAGTTTCAAGTCAATCGGAATCAACTTTAATCGCTTTGTTCTGAAAATACTATTTTTGAAGTCAGTGGACACGATTTATGAAAAACTAATGCACCGTCTCATTGAAATTTTGCAGATTTTTTCAAAACAGGTTTGAGTAGTGATTAAACGGATTTTTTTTATTACAACTAATTTTACAAGCCTATATGTACTATAAATTGTGCCAAAACCACGAGCTATACTTATCTACTGACTTTTTTAACCTTCGGAACCCATTTAACCCCTTAAGATTGAACCCTTATTTAAGACGCGATTTTAGAAAGGAAAACAGTTGAAAGTTTTTGAGAAAAAAAATGGACAAGAATAGTTAATCTATGTAAAATTATTGAATCGATCGACTTTAAATTTAAACTGCATACTCAGGAAGAATCTATTGAATTTTAAACGAATCGCAAAAGCGAAACTTGATGTTTTTTTTATAGCAAAAAATTCGGTCAACTTTCTGGGCCAAATTAATAATTCAAGTTCGGGTAGTCATAATTGCCTCAACAAATTTTTTTTCTCCGCTTCATGGAACGATTTCTTCTTTTGCACATAATAATACTCAATTCCAGAACTGGGCAGTACTTAAAGTACTCGGTACTTGCGACCTACTTGAAGTACTTAAAAAGTACTTCAGTACTGAAGTAAAAGTACTTCGAGTACGTATGTTTTAAGTTCTTCAAGTACTGTACTGAAGTACTTTTTAAGTACTTCAAGTAAACCAGTTGTTGTTGTGGAATCGGCTTCGATTCGGCCAATGAAATTTTCCAGGTCTCGATGGATATAAAAGTTTTTCTGCTTTACGTTTCGATCCTTGATATGGATCCTCTTCAGAATTTTATTTACTCTATAATTATGATTTACAAATTTTATAAATTTTATAAATACATTTGACGAGATTTTATATAAATGTGCTTTGTATTATAAATGTGTTATAGTGATTTATACGAGATTTTATATACAGTGGGTCAAAAAAGTATTCGTACACTGCGTTTTTCGCCAATAACTTCATAGGTATACATGATATCGAATCCAAACCTATTTTGTTTAATACTCCATCAAGTATAGAGACAATCTGCAAATGAAGAATTTTTTCCCAGGAATAATAAAAGAATTATGCAAAAAAAAACGAAAATTTTCGGGTAAAAAAAGTATTCGTACATTTACAATTGAGCTGCTAAACCACGATACTGACTCACACATGGTATGAACTCTGCGTAAAATGTGAACAAGTCTTTGTTCACACATTGGCTTTGACCTACACTGTTAAAAAAATCTGTATTAAAATTAATATATATGTGTAGGAAGTTTTTTTGCAGATACCGTGTATGAAATTTCAATTTCAGTATTGAAAATTCATGGACCCGAATTTGAAGAATAAAAGTATGCAGTTGAATTTTAAAATACTGATGTATTTGAAAAATCATATACATGCCATTGAAATTTCAATTTCATGTATATTATTATTCAAAAAATGTGTATTAAAATTAATGTACGCGTTTATTTTAAAATCACGATACATGCCTGAATTTTCATATTCATTTCATGAAAATTACGTTACCGCAGCTAAATTAATTGTTGTTAAACATGTTATAAAAAATATATAGCCCTTGCAAAATAATTTAATATTCATAGTTTACCGACCCCAAAAAGAGATTCACAGAAAAAAAACAAAAATCTTTACGAATAGCCCGATCTAATTTCTCTCTGAGACTGGGAATCGAACCCTCGACCCTGCCTACCATCCTACCTATCTACCTAACACGCTACCTATTACGCTATCGACTACTTGTGAAGTGCCTCTACTTGTATGATATCTGAATGCTGGAGTGCCGAAATAATATAATAGTATATGCTTTTGAATGAGCAATAAACCATGAAAGTTGGTTTTTGATTTGCGAACTCGAATCCCCTGACCCCTCATAAGTTATGTGAACTTTATTCCAGAATACGTGAACCCTCATAACTTAAGTGATCCCTCAGAACTTACGTTACCCCTCATAACTTAATTTCGCGATCCCTGACCCCTCGTAGATTATGTAAAGTCCCAAAACTTAATTCTATGGTCCCTGACCCCTCATAACTTAATTTCGGGGCTTCTGACCTCTCATAAGTTATATAAACCCTCAAAACTGGTTTGAATAAAACCGTGCCCGTAGTAAAAAACTCCATTGAATCGCCAATGGCAACCAATGGTTCTCATACGACTCCATTGGACAATGAATGGGGACCCATTGAGATTTCCGCATTTGTCAATGGCGTACAGGGCTGATCATTGATCAGTGAATGGGTATCCATTGAACATCAAATGCGGATGAACCGAATGATCATCATTACTCAATGATGCTCATTGGAAAGCCAATGCGGATGAATCGAATGATCATCATTACTCAATGATGCTCATTGGAAAGCCAATGCGGATGAATCGAACGATCATCATTACTCAATGATGCTCATTGGAAACCCAATGCGGATGAATCGAATGATCATCATTACTCAATTATGCTCATTGGAAAGCCAATGCGGATGTATCGAGCGATCAGCATTGCCCAATGGTGTCCATGGGAAGGTAAATGCTGATGAACGAAATGATCCGCTTCACCCAATGATGTCCATTGGAAAGTCAATGCGGATGAACTGAAAGATCAGCATTTCCCACAGATGTTCATTGGAACCCGAATGCGGCTAACGATGAAATGATCAGCATTTACCAAGGATACCCATTGAATAATAAGTAACTACGAATTATACAATGATCAACATTTATCAATAATGTCACTTCATTGATGACTGATCGAATTATGAGCAGCATTCGTTAACGATGTTGCAATCCATATTCGAGTTTCAGTGCTGAACAATTGAACCCATCGATCGATGAGAATTTTTCCGAATGCAATATTTCTCAAACGGCGGTGAATTAATAAAATTAAGTAAGAGTAGATGTCGCTGATTCTCATATATGAACCAAATATTTTCTTCAATTGTAATAAATGCTGATGATTATATCGATGATCAATTAATATTAGTATAAGCTCGGAAATTATTCGAAAGTAATTTTAAAAAAATATATTATAAACTGCTCATCAAGTACGCGTACTTTTGGGATTAATGATTTTTAAAACCGTTTATTTTTAACATATACACATAATTTTATCAGTCCTTCTCAACCCGATTTGTGAGAGGAGAAACGTATATACTTTCATTATCAATCGTCATCTGAATACACTTACAATCTATTTTCTCAATTCTGAGCTTCAATAATTTCTACTAAATGTAATAATATATATAATGCGTATATAATTATTGGTCGTTATGCTAATATTAGCATTATGATTAACCTTACTTACTGATAACTTACATCATTTGATTATTTAATGCGTAATTCCATGTATATATAGCAATCATATGAAAGAATCTCCATTGATGATCCCATTTATTCCCCATTGCTCACAAAAACCAATGGAGGTGAATGGCGAATTAACTAGGAAAATTGTCTCCATTGAATCCCCATGGGATAATCCCCATTCCGTTTCAAATGGGGAATTCAATGGCGAAAATGTCCTTAGAAAATTCGGCATTCATATCCATTGGTTTTGTGGGCAATGGGGAATGAGTGGCGAACAGCAATGGAGATTCTTTCGTATAGTAAAAACTCCATTCAGCGCCATTGAAAAATCCCCATTCATTCCCCATTGCCAAAATAACCAATGGGGATGAATGCCGAATTGCCTAAGGGGATTGTCTCCATTGAATCCCCATTAGATAATCCCCATTCCGTTTCAAATGGGGAATTCAATGGCGAAAATCCCCTTAGGCAATTCGGCATTCATCTCCATTGGTTATTTTGGCAATGGGGAATGAATGGGGATTTTTCAATGGCGACGAATGGAGTTTTTTTACTACGGGTGACCTCTCATAACTTAATTTCGGGGCCCCTAACGCCTCATAAGTTATGTGGACTCTCAAAACTTTATTCCAGAATACCTGATCTCTCATAAATGAAGTGACCCTTCATAATTCAATTTCAGAGCCCCTGACCCCTCATAAGTTATGTAAGCCCTCAAAACATGTTTGCACAAAACCCCGGCCTCTCATAAGTTAAGCGACCTCTCATAACTTAATTTCGGGGCACCTGACCCCTCATAAGTTATGTGAACTCTCAAAACTTTATTCCATACTACCTGACCCCTCATAACTTAAGTGACCCCTCATAACTTAAGTTACCCCTCATATCTTAAGTTACCCCTCATAATTTAATTTCGTGACCCCTGACCCCCCGTAGATTTTGTAAAGCCGCAAAATTAATTCCGGGATTCCTGACCCCTCATAAGTTAAGTAACTTTTCATAACTTCATTTCAGGACCCTTGACTCTTCACAAGTTATGTGAACTCTCAAAACTGTTTTCCAGAATACCTGACCCCTTCTAACTTAAGTAAATACTCACAACTTGAGTAATGCCTTATAACTTAATTTCTGACCCCTCGTAGGTTATGTGAAGCCGCAAAATTTAATTCCATGATTACTGATCCCTCATAAGTTAAGTGACCCCTCATAACTTAATTTCAGAGCCTCTGACCATTCATTCGTTATGTAAATCCTTAAAACTGTTTGAAAAAAACCGTGACGCTCTCATAAATATTCTTTTTTATATTAAATTTGAAGACATTTTCCACCGTGACTGATTGTAATTTTAAGACATAAGTGTATTAATTTCCAATAATGTATCTTAAAATTGCGAAAAAGTATATAAAAACCACTGTCATATACGGGGATATTAATTTTCAATGTTCACTCTTTTAATTTTAATATACAAATATTGAATTTAAGACAAAATTGTTGATTTTCCTACACTATGTATATTAAATTTCCAATAGTATATTAAAATTAATATGCCTCCTCTAACTTACTATGCATGTATCTTATATTTCAAATAGTATACTGAAATTAATATCTCTTCTGAAATTTACTATACATGTATATTTAATTTCAAACAGCATATTGAAATTTCAAATAATATATTGAAATTTGAAATAGTATATTGCAATTAATATATCTGCTTTAAATTTACTATACATGTGTATGAATTTGAATTTCATATTCCGTGTTTGTGAATTTCCGTGACAGTTGTATCGTAAAAATGGTTGAAATTTCATATCTTTTTTTACAGTGTATTCTATGCGACAGTGGATCTTCAAGCTCTGGACAGACATGACGGCAATGAAAAGCGAAATATCAATATCCATGCGAGATAGAGTGATTTTTCTTCGGAAACGTGGTGAAAGTTACCGAAAAATTAGTAAAGAACTAAATCTAAGTTTCACAACAGTGCAGTATATAATTAAAAAATACGAAACAACAAACAGCACCGAAAATACGCCACCAACCGGTCGACCGAGAACAAGAACGTCGGAGTATCGTTAAAGAGGCTATAAAAAAACCGTTCACAAGTGCTCGCAGTTTAGCGAATGATCTCGCGTCAACATCAAAGAAGATCGTCTGTCCCCAGACTATTCGAAACGTTTTGCATTCTGCCCAAATATATAACAGAACTGCCTGGAAAAAACCATTAATTAATAATACAAATCGAGAAAAACGTTTGGGTTTAGCAAAAACCTACAGAAATAAATCTATCGGACCCGCAGATGTTAAATTTCGATTCATCCGAGAATACGACACGTTTCCAAAATTCTATAGATTTATTTCTGCAGGTTTTTGCCAAACCTAAAAGTTTTTCTCGATTTGTATGATCAATTAATGGTTTTTTCCGGGCAGTTCTGCCGTATATTTGGGCAGAATGCAAAACGTTTCGAACAGTCTGGGGACAGATGATCTTCCCTAATGTTGACGCGAGATCATTCGCTAAACTGCGAGCACTTGTGCTTTGAGCTTTTTTGTACTTTGAGCTTTTTTCACATTTTTATCACAAACAGCGTTTAAATTTGTGTAAGAAAAAAAAATCGACAAAATTAAAACAAACAAAAAATTCGAAAATTCTTCGAAATTTTCTTTTCTATACAATAAACGCTGTTTGCGATAAAAATGTGAAAAGAGCCAAAAAAAATTGTTTTCCACTTTAATAATGATTATGACGTTTAGGGGCAGAAACATGATGCTTTAATTATTTTCAAAAATTTGATTGCTTGAAACAAAAAAACCGTTCGATAGATCAAATTGAAACTTTACAAGGATTTTGTGGGTATATGGCGCTGTAAAAGTCACGCTCAACATCAGTCGTTTTGTCAATATTTTTAATTTGGCCGTTGATTTTCAAAAAAACCATAAATAGCCCTTTTTCTCCTGTTTTTTCAAATTCATGGCGAAGATGGAAAATTTTTTTTTTTTCAAAAAACCATCGTCATTTCTTGTAGAGCATTGATTCAAATTTGTGAAACGCTCCTTCTGATTTCTGTGCGATCATTGGTTGCTGAGATGTCAATGGTTAAACAGAAAAGTGTCTCCTTTCGTAAAAGCTCGATATCTCAGCGATAAATGGTCGCAGCGAGATCTCAAAAGAAGCAAATTGAAGCTAAATAAACAAGCTATCCGGTCCTCGTAATATTTTAACTGGGAGAATTTTTTCCCAAAAATTACAGCCAAAACAAAAGCAATGCAAATTTGCCAAATTTTTTTTTCTTGGTATTTCTCATAATTTTGTGAAACTCGTAGCTTTGAAATTTTTTTGCTAAAAGATCTGAAAACTAGAAACTTCAAGCTTCAAAATTCTTTTTTTAAGACCTCGATACGACCATTTTTCACTGAGACACAGCATTGTTAAAAACCATAAAAAATTTGGGAAATTTTTTTGATCCTTTAATTTTTGCCACAAGTGTATTTACAAAAGTTATAAAATTTGTAAATCATAATTATAGAGTAAATAAAATTCTGAAGTGGATCCATATCAAGGATCGAAACGTAAAGCAGAAAAACTTTTATTTCCATCGAGACCTGGAAAATTTCATCGGCCGAATCGAAGCAGATTCCACAACAACAACTATTCATCAACACGGCCGCACACAACTTGAAGTACTTAAAAAGTTCTTCCGTACAGTACTTGAAGTACATTTTAAGTGCTTCAGTACTTCAAGTACGACAGTCGAGGGACAGTCCATACGTCACGAAACATTATTTTCAATTACATATTCAAAGGCTTTGTACATGGAACCATCAGCAAAACACATTCAAAAGTACTTGAAGTACAGAAATTATTTTCAATTCTTCGTTTGAATACTGCTTTTCCAATCTGCCTCAGTCTAATCTCAGTGTATTGCACAAGGTTAAAATATGTTTTGATACGAAAAGTACTCGAATAAAAATTAAATGAGAATAATAAATGAAATGTAAGTACTGGAACTTGCGAGATATACCTGAAAACTTGAAAAGTACTTGATACTTGGTACTTGATTTTTCAAGTCCCTGTACTTCAACTACTTTAAACCTTAAGTACTTCAAGTACTGCGGATACTTGATACTTGAAGTACTTACGGTACTTGGTACTTTGTACCTGAAGTACTTTCCGGTGCTTGCCCAGCTCTGTTCAATTCAATTTTTTTTTATTCATATTATCAGAATTGAAAGAATCATGCCAATCGGCGATGTGACGTAACATCACTTGGTCTCCCGAGGGACCAAGTTTGTGGACATAATTCTCCATGAAAATTGATCCACAAATTTATCGACAAACTGCAAAATTGATTGTACAATTACGTCAATTAAACACCCCTAGAAACCCCACTCTAGGGGTTTAATTCAACATCCCTGGAAACCCCATTCTAGGGGTGTTTAATTAAAGGCCCCTCCCAATTGAACACCCCTATAAAACCCTTTCTAGGGGTGTTTTATTGAGGGGAGTTATATTATTAGGAAAAAAACCTATCTTTCTAAACAATCATCAACGTTTCTCAACACAGTAATCAGCATCCACTTTTGACTCTTTTTTTCCCTTATTTCCTTCTCGAGACTCATATCCCTCGACCTCACCCTCCTCTTTTGCACGTCCGCTCTCTTTTCGAATTCAATTCTGACGAGAGGACAAAGAGTGTGGGGCATTCTCTGTCACAGCCTTTGACGATTCTTTCTCTCTGTCTCTGGCTCTCTGTCTTTTTATTTCCCCTCTACTTCATGCTCTCGTGTTTTCATCAATTCTGCACTCTTCTGTGGACACTGAGTGCGAGTGAGTCGAAGAATGAGGGAACAAGAGGGAAAGAGAGAGGGATGGATAGAGGGCTATCTATACACTCGTATTCCTCTCGACTCAACGACTTGATGAACGAGAAAAGAGAAAACAGACAGAGAGAAAGAGAGAGAGAGAGAGAGTGAGGAGGAAAAAAGAGTGGAGGATGAGCAGCTTGAACCAAAGAGGGACGGACAGACAGTCGGACAGATATCTCTATGGGACGAGAAATGAAGAAAAAAAAGAATCGTTTTTGTCGTGTGGCCAAAGCTCAAGCGACCGGCAACATACAAAACGACGTCCGCACTGGCTCAGAACAATCGAGTGGAATAATCCTTTCCTTTTTCCTACCCTCCATGTCCAGGTATATATGGATCGTTCCTTGTCAAATCGACCAACACTTGGAATCGACGCCTTTCGATTTTGATGAAATTTGCTCAGAAGTTTTCTTTCATCATAAAACGAAGTTCTACCAAAGGAAAAAAATTAAAAAAGTTTTTTTGAAAATTCGAGATTTTACAATTTTTTCATTTTTTTAAGTTTATTTTTTTATTATCTCGAAATCTATTATAGTTACGAAAAAATCGTTCTTAATTCATTTCATTTTAAAGAGTATACTTAGCGCTACGATAAAAAAAATATTTGGAAAACATATTTTGAAAAATGATGAATTTGGAGAATTTTTAATTTTAAAAAATCGTGAAAATCGACGAACGACATTAAATTTTTGGTTCAATTTTTTTTATATAATACCTTGTACTGATCTTAAAACATCCTGAAAATTTATAATTGCGTTTTTTTGTTTTTTCAAAAATATGAATTTTTGAATTTTGGAAAAAACATTTTTTTTAACCTCTACGTTATGTAAAGTTGAGCAAATATGTAATTTTTACTGCACAGGATTACAACATTACATGATTGCTCAACTTGACTTGACTTAGAGGTGAACGAAAACAATTTTTTTTTACCAAAATTAAAAAATTGACGTTTTTGAAAAAACATAAACCCAATTCTAAAAATTCCAGCATCTTTTCAGCATCAGTACAAGATATTATGTTTAAAAAATTGAATAAAAAATTTAATGTCGATCGTGGATTTTCACGATTTAAAAAAATTCAAAATTCTCCAAATTCATCATTTTCCAAAAACTTTTTCGGAATATTTTTTTCCCGTAGCCTTAAGTATACTCTTTAAGCCGAATGCAGAACGATTTTTTCGTAACTATAATAGTTTTCGAGATATTTGAAAAATAAACTTGAAAGATTGAAAAAATTGTCAAATTTTGCATAACTTTCGAAAAAAATTTTAAATTTTTTTCCTTTGGTAGAACTTCGTTTTATGATAAGAGAAAACTTCTGACGAAATTTCATCGAAATTTAAAGGGGTCGATTCCAACTATCGGTCGATTTGACATGGAATGACCCATATATATTGTATATATTTCTTGTTATAAAATATCTTTTTCTTTTCGCAAGTTAGTGTGTGTGTAGTGTTTGTGTATTTTTCGCTGTCTGCACCGCTACTGATCGATTTGAAGCTCTCAATGGAATACGAGAATTTTCGCCGATTTTCTTATCCTCCTATTTCCGGTCCACTGTTTCGTTTATATCGCAGAAGTCACTGCCACATGTCGAGAAAAAAAATTTCATCCGGCCCTTATCGATCCTTCTTTATCTCCGGTATCTTAAATTTCTTTCCAAGTTTTAGTTCAATTTTTTGTACAAATGTAATAAGTACCATGACAGTTATTGTTGAATTTGGAAAAAGTCACGTATGGGATTTAGAGTTGATAAAATTCTGAAATTTTGTGAAAAGTGATTTAAAAAATCGTGCACATCGGAAAGGACATAGTCGGATAAGCATGCTGAATCTGCCCTCACGGCGTTTTCTATCGACACTTTGGGAATCATTTTGCAGGCACCTAATAAAACTAATTCACCCCAAATTTCAGCTCTCAATTGTCAGCAGTTCTCGAGATATTTACAAAAAACGCTTTGTTGGTTTTTATTTTTTTTTTAATAGTAAAAATGAAAATTAACGAATGACGATTTTTTCCCAAATACTTGAGAGTAAGAGATATACAAAAATATTTTTGATGTGATTCCCAAAATTAAAACCAATTTTTTGAAAAATAAATAAAACTAAAATAATTTTTTAACTACGTTTTTTAAAACATGCAATCACCAAATTTTAACAGAAAACGTTTTTTGTACTCCTCTATACTCTGGAATGTTACACCAATTCAAAAAAATTAAAAACTGTTTTTTTTCGGTTCAAGAGACACTGACCCCTCACAAATTGGCAATTGGTAAAAATCAGTTGCTGTATTGTGGATTTTTCTGTACGTCCCACTAATACTGTTAGAGATTGTATAAAATTGACAACAAAATTGAAGGTGTCCGAACGTGCGAACAAAATTAATTTTCATTTTTTTTTGCAGAAAATAATCTTTGCAACGCGAATAGAAATATAACACATATTGCATTCAATAGTTGATGGAAAAACATAATTTTTTTGTAGGAATATTTTTTTCGTACATCCTCTCCGTTTTAAGCTATATGGATTCGAAAAAATATATTTTGCTCCTTTGCTCCTTAATTCCTTAAAATATAACTCCACTGACCCCTCACAAATATGCAAATGGTAATCTTTAACAATTAAACTATAAATATTATTAAGTTTAATTTAATTTTAACCCTTAAATAAAAAATATTGTTGTACGCCTTTCCGTGCAGAAATTTGTTGGGGTATCCCAGTTTTCAGAAAAATCCCGATCGGGATTTCTTAGGGATGCCCTAAAAGGGGATTCCTTGCTAGATCCCTGGTGGGTCCCCAGCGGTGTTCTTATTAACGCTCACCCGCGCACTAAAAATTCAAATTTCGACTTAATTTTTCTCAACAACATTTTTATCTTGCGTTTTGTCGCAAAGTATTAAATATCCGTACTAAAAAATAGAGATATCAAACACAGATGAACTTGGAAAGGTTAAAAGCGTCGAGGGGAAAGTTCGTTTGTGCGAGAGGAAGCCACCTGGCGGATTTTCGGGGTATTGACAAATCTGCAGATATAATCATATAGTTGGCTACAGTGTCTATAAAATTCGTTGTCCATCCTTTACCCTCTTGAATACTATTTTATTAGTTCGACTAAGTAATCGAGTCAGTTGTGTTGACTAGCCGCATCAACTAACCACGAATAGTAGATGGAACTAATGCTAGGTGGTTATTGTAACAAAGCGGATGGTTACGGTAACCAAAATATACCCACACTGAGAAAAAAAAATTTTGAATGAACTAAATCGTTAGTCGCATACGCACGACTAAATATTTAGTTGTACAATTTAACATTTTTTTGTCTGAATAATATTTTGGTCAACCGAAGCGCAGAATTATTCAAGAAACTAATCATTTAGTTAGACCAAATAAATATTTAGTCGTGCGTTTGCGACTAACGATTTAGTTAATTCAAAAAAAAAAATTTCTCAGTGCAACTAATAATCTGTTGGTTGTCCCAACGAACCATTTTTTTCCGTGTTTATTTTGATTCATTGTTTGGTAATCGAAAAAAAAACAATCCTCAAAAAAGCCTCTTTTTTCAATGCGCCTGAGTGAAACAACCCTGGCGTCCTGAATTTAGGTTATAATTTCCATAATTCAATAAAAAATTTAATTGACAAAGCTGAACATTGCTGCATTGATGCTTGCTGCACATTACGAATCCCCAGTCTTTACGATATATTATAAGATTCAAAATGTACATTTGTGTAAAGTGTACATCGATGGAAGCACCGAAACTCACGATCTTTCGTGACGCTGAGCAAATTCAGTCTCTCTATTCGTGCAAACTGAGAGCAATAGCTAGTAACCCTCTCGTTTGACCAGCGGACTGTGTACATGAGATCGTGGCTTTGTACCTCTGCGGTTACCTCTGTGACCTCTCTATACAGAAAGAGAGGAAGCTTGGGACCCAATGGCTTGCGTATGCTGAATGTTCACCAACGTGAGCGAGAGAGGAACTCTGCTGAATGTACTGTAAGCAAATAGCTGCCTGACCCCTCATGTACCTAATAATACAATATATGGAGTACGAATTGGTTAAAGAGAGAGAGAGATAGAGAGATAGAGAGAAGAGAGAGAGAGAGAGAGAGAGAGAGAGAGAGAGAGAGAGAGAGAGAGAGAGAGAGAGAGAGAGAGAGACGTGTTTGATCGAAGCTGCAGATATAGAGGGTCAGTTTGAAAGGGAAAGGGAAAGGGACTACCTACAGAGCCGAGCAGTATTTACGATCCTATCATGAATTCCTCGCTGGAGCAAAAAACACAGGAGCCAAAAGGTTAAGGAGGTTTATCTGGTACCAAGTGAGCTAAAAAAAAAATGTCAATGCTTAACCTCAAAATAAGCGGTGACTAGCGTAGTCATTGACAATGCCTAACCTCAAAATAATCAGCATTTTCGAGACTAATTAATTTATCGTGAATCTCACAAGTACCTAATCGATTTTATGAAGCTCTAAAAATGTGCCTTGGATACTTTTTCATTAATTCCTAAATTTTCGTCAAAATCTGTATTGTAATGATTGTGCATTTAATATTTATAGACGGTATCCCATAAGAGCCCATGTTATTTAGGATTTACATTTTTATTTATTTCTCACGAACAACGTACCCTCAGGTCTTGAAATTTTAACAGATGACTTTTTAGATATTAATAACTATATTCTGATTTTTTTTATCAACATCTGTATTGTAAGTCGTGTACCAGATGAACCTCCTTAAAATAGGTTGCAGTTAACCTATGGGTCAACATTCCGGAAGGCAGCATGCGTTTGGGCCTCATAGTCGACGATTGTTTTGTAACTTTAGGGGCACATAGTACAGTATGAGAGTACACTCTGGAATTTTTTTTTGGATTTTTAAATCGACCAATTTCACTGTACCGATGACGTCATTTTTTTGAAATTTCTTGAATGTCATGTTTTAATCAATTTCTCTAGACCCCTGTAATTAAAAAAAAAATTTCGACATATATTTTCATCGAAAAAGATCTCAGCTTTAAGAGGAGGCTAAATACCGAAACTAACACCTCGAAATTGCCATCCAAACTTGCTCTTATACAAATGGATGGAATTGAATAAAATTTTAACAACATCATCAGAACAATGGCAGGAATGGAGCCTCACTAAAATTTTGTCGAAAAACCAAAAAAAAATTTACAGATTCATTTACCACCAAGAAACTGTAATTGAAAAACTTAAATTATTAAACTTTTACTGCATCCCGGGTAAAACCAAGAGTGAGGCTCCATGAAGAACGCCACGATACAAATATCGAGACGTTTTCGACATTATTTTATCAAAATGAGACGCCGTAAGTTTGGATGGCGCATCAAGAGATAAATATCGATAAATTGTAGTTTTATTGAAAAACGAAATGACGAAATGTAGTTCACAGACGTGCGAGTGAGGGCAGCACCATGGATTCTGACGAGTAACATATAATATTTAGGGTGCTCGAATGAGTTCGTTGGCATTAGCTGTAACGCATTTTAGCTTCTCAACTGACAATTAATTGTTAATTAATTTATCCCCCTCTTAATTGTCAAAATGTAATTAATTTTCATCCACGGTTATCGGAGAAAGACCGGACGACGATGATACGTCGATAATGTAGGGATTGAATAAAAATGGTATTTAGCCTCCTCCTAAAAAAAAATATTTCCAAATACGTACCAATTCGTATAAGCATAGAAAAATAGGTTTTTTCCTCAAAAAGGCGTTTTATCGATGAGCCTACACTCCAATCTGTTTTTCCATATTTTTTCGGATTTCTGAGGTTTTTTCACACGAAAAAGCTCTTTTTCCAGAGTGGGATCTCTGCGGCATCAGACCGTTATATATTAAATATAATCTGAGGTGCTGTAAATATCGAGAAAATAGTGTGGATACAATATAATGCTTACTGCGCTAGTATTGTATTGTATTGTTACTATCATTTTTTATCGAGGCCGTTATGAGTTTGTTAACTTAACTTTTAATTTATTAGTACTGTAATAGGAGAATTTGCCTATGAGAAAAAATAATAATACCCTGAAAGCAATGTAATATACACGATTCCGGGGAATAGGTGTGTAAACAAACTTTAAAAAACATTCATTCATCTTTTATGCAAATATTTATCGATGCATGTCTAATTTTGCGCAAAGAAAATTATTTAACAATTTTTACTTGTTTTACATTGGTTGCTTTTGAGTATACTAAAAAAAAAAAATATATATTCAACAACATCCGGGCGAAAAATTAACCATGCGTCAATATATATTTTCATAAAAGATGAATGGATGTTTTTTAAAGTTTGTTTATACACCTATACCCCGGAATCGTGTATATTATATTGCTTTCAAGGTATTATTATTTTTTTCCATAGTCAAATCCTCTTGTTACAGTACTAATAAATTAAAAGTTAAGTTAAAAACCCATAACGATATTTACAGCACCTCACACAGATTATATTCAATATATAACGGTCTGATGCTGCAGAGATCCCACTCTGGAAAAAAAGTTTATTGGT
Source organism: Alloplasta piceator (assembly GCA_946863875.1). Lineage (NCBI taxonomy): Eukaryota > Metazoa > Arthropoda > Insecta > Hymenoptera > Ichneumonidae > Alloplasta > Alloplasta piceator. Next base: position 17,855,402 of record OX333080.1, on the reverse strand, counting down.
GTAAAAAAACCTCAGAATTCCGAAAAAAAATATGAAAAAACAGGTTGGAGTGTAGGTTCATCGATAAAATGCCTTTTTGAGGAAAAAACCCATTTTTCTATGCTTATACGAATTGATACGTATTTGGAAATATTTTTTTTTTAAAGCTGAGATCTTTTTCGATGAAATATGTGGCGAATTTTTTTTTTTTTTTTTTTATTACAGGGGTCTGGAAAAAATGATTAAAATATGACATTCAACAAATTTCAAAAAAATGACGTCATGGGTACAGTGAAACTGGTCGATTGAAAGATCTAAAAACAAATTCAGAGTGTACTTTCATACTGTACTATGTGTCCCTCAAATTACAAAATGATCGTCGACTATGAGGCCCAAACGCATGCTGCCTTTCGGAATTTTGACCCCTATGCATCCTTTAATAGGGGAGGGAGAGAGGCCCCCTTAAAAAATTTAGTAAAAAAAAATTTGATTTCTCGTCAAGTTATCATAAATTTGATGTATTGAGGTTGACCTACACTCATTATCCGCGATACTTGGGGCTTAATGGACTACCCTAAAAAACTAGGTTAGAATTCTTTTTTTTTCAAATTATGATGAATTTTTAATGTATTCATCAATTTGTTGGCTGAGGCACCATATCCGAGGTAAAATCGACCATCGAAATAAAAAAAATTAAAAAAATAATTTTTAACGAAATGGAAAAATTTTCGAAAGGAAAGAAAATGACCCATTATATAAAAAAATTAAAAATTTGGGTTAGAAAAAATGATGGTTGAAAAATATAGAAGTTTCTTATTATTTAACGAATTTTTGAATAATCTATACATTTTTGTATGTTAAACAAATAAACATTAATCATGAATTATGGAAAACAGTTTTTTTAGATTAAAAAAAAAAATTTATTATTTTTTTAGTGGGGAGCCGTCGTACCTATCAGTTTTATCTTTGATGTATTGATTATTTAAATTCTTTGATTCATCAATGATTTCGGCCAGCCATGAAATCACCTGTTTAAATTGATAATGACAAGAACCAGTGAATAAAACCTTCAATTATTTTAGTTATTTCTGGGAACTCGGTCAAATCATTCAATGCTATCGTTTGAAAAGGAAGCTTCTTACGTTGCCAGTTGCTTCCTTTTACTTTATCAGCTAAAGGTATTTGTTGCAAATTTTTGTAATTTTATTCTTTCAATGACTTTGTCTAAAAATGCTAACTCAGAATTAAGATGTTTGTTAAACTTTTTGTGAAGACATGAGGCAAGTTTGGAGGCTTTTATCAGTCTCTCCGTATCCTCAAAGTAATAATTATAAACATTCTTCCGGGGCAACTGAAATTGCAAAAATTGAGGAATTAAATTTTTTGGGACAATTGAACATGTTCAATTCGAATATTATTTTTTGAATTTTCAACGACGTCAATTTTTTTCGGAAATTCTTTTAAGATTAATTTACATCTATTACAGACTGTAATTTTTTAAGGAGTAATACAAAATTAAAATCGAAACATAGTTTTAACTCAACATTGTATGTTTGGCTTATCTTCATAGTTCCAGAAAATGTATTTTTTAGATGATACACTCCGATGGCCATTTTTTTATAACAGTATAAAATAGTATAATATTTTCTTTTGAAAATGTGTCACCTCGTTGAAGTAACAAAGATGAAGAGCATGGATGACGGTTTTTTGAGCTTTTATTTGGTTAACCCCTCTTAAAACATATGAGGCGTTCTTCGTCAATTCCACCACTTTTTCTTCGACCCTCTCAGATCCGTCTCATAACTTGTCACAGTTTAGTCCCACTTGAAAGTAGTCTTTGTGATTTTTTTCAAATTTTATAAGCCGTTAATTAAGGAGTTATTTTTAAGGAATTAAGGAGCAAAGGAGCAAAATATATTGTTTCGAATCCATATGGCTTAAAACGGAGAGGATGTACGAAAAAAATATTCCTACAAAAAAATTATGTTTTTCCATAAACTATTTAATGCTATATGTGTTATATTTCTATTCGCGTTGCAAAGACTATTTTCTGAAGAAAAAAAATGAAAATTAATTTTTTTCGCACGGTTGGACACCTAAAATTGTTGTCAATTTTATACAATCTTTAACAGCATTAGTGGGACGTACAGAAAAATCCATAATATGGCAACTCATTTGTTTCGGGGTTAAAAAAAATGTTTTTCACAAAAAAATTGCATTAAGTTATTTTTTCGAATCTATATAGCTTAAAAAGGGAGAGGATGTAAAAAAAATACTCCTACAAAAAAATTATGTTTTTCCATCAACTATTGAATGCAATATGTGTTATATTTTTATTCGTGTTGCAAAGACTATTTTCTGCAAAAAAAAAATGAAGATTAATTTTTTTCGTACGGTCCGACACCTTCAATTCTGCTGTCAATTTTATACAATCTCTAATAGTATTAGTGGGACATACAGAAAAATCCACAATACGGCAACTGATTTTTTATTGAATTAAAAAAATGTTATTCGCAAAAAATTGCATAAAGTTATTTTTTCGAATCCATATACCTTAAAACAGAGGATGTACAAAAAAATATCCTTACAAAAAATTGTGTTTTTCCATCACCTCTAGAATGCAATATGTGTTATATTTGTATTCGTGCAGCAAAGACTATTTTCTGCAAAAAAAAAATAAAAATTAATTTTTCTCGCACGGTCCACACCTTTAATTCTGCAGTCAATTTTATACAATCTCTAATAGTGTTAGTGGAACGTACGGAAAAATCCACAATACGGTTACTGATTTTTTTCGGGGTTAAAAAAATGTTATTCATAAAAAATTGCAAAAAATTATGTGAATAACATTTTTTTAACCCCGCAAAAAATCAGTTGCTGTATTGTGGATTTTTCTGTACGTCCTACGAATACTATTAGAGATTGTATAAAATTGACAGCAGAATCGAAGGTGTCGGACCCTGCGAAAAAAATTAGTTTTCATTTTTTTTCGCAGAAAATAGTCTTTGTAACACGAATAAAAATATAACACATATTGCATTCAATAGTTGATGGAAAAACATAATTTTTTTGTAGGAATATTTTTTTCGTACATCGTCTCCGTTTTAAGCGTTTAAGGATTCGAAAAAATATATTTTGCTCCTTTGCTCCTTAATTCCTTAAAATATAATTCCTTAATTCACTGCTTAAAAAATCTGAAAAAAATCACAGAGACTACTTTCAAGTGGGACTAAACTGTGACAAGTTATGGGAGGGATCTGAGAGGGTCGAAGAAAATAGTGGCGGAATTGACGGAGAATGCCTCATATATAAGTTAATAGAGTGTTGCTCATAAGTAGTTTCTCTATGATTTGAGGAGGTCACAATTGAGTAGTTCAATTATGATTTCCTCGATTTTTAACGAACGACGAAAAGCAATCGGAAAGATATTCACAAATTTCTAATCTGCACAGTTTTTTCAATTTTTGAAAAGTTCAAATTTTCATTAACTCCAAACTCCACCAGTCCTTCCTCCCAGATTAATTACAAAAAAATAGTAGAATAGTGACTTATTTTTCACAGAAATGCTGACATAATAGTGGATTTTTCGTCGGAATAAGTAATAGGTGTTTGAAATTTCGCGATTTTGAGGTTTTTATGGGGCTAAAATTCAGCAAAAATGTTTTTGATGAAAATTCATAAAAATTTTGATTTTTTGAGAAAACTATTGGTAGATTCGTGTTCAGAGGGACAAAATGCATAGATATTAGATTTTAAAAAGGAAATTTAAAAACTGTTTTTTTTTTGCATTTTGGCCAAAATTGAATCTGTCCATTAAAATAGTCGTATTTTTATTCTACTCAACATTTTGGCTCAAGACTGTGCTTATTTTCTTCATATTCGTTGAAGCTTTGAAGCTTCAAAACGCCTCTTTGTTCATCCGATTCTGATGATTTTTCGAAATTTGTCCCCTATTCTAACCACTTCTGAGCTCTGAAATAGTGACAATAGTGACCAAAATTCGAAAATAGTGAAAAAAGTCATACGATTTTGAAATAATGGCAATATTGACTCACTGGCAATCCTGTCTTTGTGTAATGAACTGGTGAAAAAAACTTTTTTAAAAATTTTATAAAATTTGTTAAACCAAAACTCGAAAACATTTATTTCCAAATTCAAAGGAAGCTTTGGGAATGACGGATCAATGAGAGGGTAAGTAACTTTCTAATTTGTATGATTTTTGCTTCCTCATAAAGGAAGCTTTGTTTTCGTGAAAAAAAAAAATTTCGCGATTTTTATGCCAATATGTTCAAAATGTCCTAAAACATCGAGAAATCATATTTAGAAAAAATGCCCGGATGAATGTGTGTGTGTGTGTGTGTGTGTGTGTGCGTGTGTGTGTGTGTATGTATCCTGAGTTTCAGATGTAAATGATTAATAACTCGAAAACGCTTCGAGATATCAAGCTAAAATTTGGCACACTTGTCGAGCACGAATTGCTCTTCCTTAAGAAATTTTTTTTTTTTAATTATAACGGGTGTTCAGATTTTATCGACTTTTTTCGTTTTTGCCAGAATGGCGTAAACGCTCTAGCCTCTGCAATTTTCAAGATATTGAACTCAAACTTTGTACAGAATTAGTATAGCTATTAACGTTGTTTGGTATTGAATTTGGCGAAAATCCAATGAGGGATTAAAATTTTATGAAATTTTGAATTTTTTGAAAAATCGCCTAAACGCTCTAACTTGCGCAATTTTTAAGATATTGTACTGAAACTTTGCACAGAGGTAATATAGCTGTGAAGGTTGTTCGCTATTTAATTTGGCAAAAATCTATTGAGGGATTAAAATTTTATGAAATTTTGATTATTTTGAAAAATAGTGCAAGCGCTCTAACTTGCACAATTTTCAATATATTTCACTGAAACTTTGTACAGAACTTGTATAGCTATCAAGGTTGTTCGCTATTAAATTTGGAAAAAATCCATCGAGGGATTAAAATTTTATGAAATTTTGAATTTTTTCTAAAATAGCGCAAGCACTCTAACTTACACAATTTTCAATATATTTCACAGAAACTTTGTACAATACTTGTATAGCTATCAAGGTTTGTTCGCAATCAAATTTGGCGAAAATTTATCGAATTTGCACATTGATTACTAATATTTTTCAATAGTTAACAAAGCTTCCTTTATGAGGAAGCCAAATTCGATCGCCATACCGTGTGTTAAAGGAAGCTATGTGAACTATGGATGAAGATGAGGAAGCAATGTGCAAATTTCAATTTGCAGGGTGTTTTTATCGACAATATGAGAGAGAGAAAATTGTTATTTGTGAAATATGTATTATACTCACGTTTTGCAAATCGAGGGGTAGGATGATGAGTCGTGGACGCACTCTCAGAGCGCGCGGCAGTTTAATTTGTATACTATTTCGCAGAAGCTTTCATAAGCTCTCCCGGAGACTCTAGAGATAATGCAATGACGATGAGAACAATTGTTCGATCCTTCTGTTGACGATGAATGACAGATGGGCGCGGATGGATGATGGTGAGGTGAATTTTCACCCTCCGATAAGGCAAAGAGCTCGGGCTCTTTTCCTCTTTTGCTGCACTTCACTAACCCCCGAAGAAGGGATCAGCTACATCACCGTTTCACGGCTCATCTCGGTCATTTGTCTGGAAAAAAAAATGACAAACTTTATTTAAATCGCCAAATAGAAGTCAAACAAGGAATGATTGAAAATTTATTTTCAAAGATGTTTACAGATGACAATAGGATGTAAACAATATATAAATTTTTTTCAATGATGTCATTGCGCATCTCTGAATTTTTTTCATACTGTGATCAAAAGTCTTGTCAAATGATTATATTACAAAATAGCGCCATTAAAAATTGGTAATATCCTAAAAATTATTTTTTTTCATAATTATCATTTGAAATCGTTTTTTAATGTCGAACGTTGATGCTTTCATGGATAGTTTGACGAATATTTGCCCAAAAATTATAATTTCGAATGAATTTTTATCCGGGACACAAAAGTACTTCCGCCTGGCGGAGTATTTGCTCTGTGACTGTTGGTTCCAAATTTTTTTCATACAGTAATCAAAAGTCTTGTTAAATGATTATGTGACAAAATAGTGCCATTAAGGATTGGTAATATTCTAAAAATTAATTCTTTCATAATTATCATTAAAAATCTATTTATAATGTCGAACGCTGATACGCTGAGAGAAAAAATTACTAGGACCAAAAAATCGTTTATTTCATTATTTGCCAGAAAATATTTGTTTGGTTCAAGTAAATATTTCTGGAACCAAAAAAATATTGTTTTGGTTCTAGAGAACCAAAAATGGGTTTATAGAACCAAAAAAATATTACTAGAACGAAAAAAATATTTACTTGAACCAAACAAATATTTTCTGGCAAATAATGAAAAACGATTTTTTGGTCCTAGTAATTTTTTCTCTCAGTGTAGTTTCATCGATAGTTTGACGAATATTTGCTCAAAAATTATAATTTCGAGTGAATTTTCATCCGGGACACAAAAGTATTTCCGCCTGGCGGAGTATTTGCTCTGTGACTGTTGGTTCCGTTTTTTTTTCATACAGTAATCAAAACTCTTCTCAAATGATTATATGACAAAATAGTGCCATTAAGGATTGGTAATATTCTAAAAATTAATTTTTTCATAATTATCATTTAAAATCTATTTATAATGTCGAACGCAGATAGTTTCATGAATAGTTTGACGAATATTTGCTCAAAAATGATAATTTCGAATGAATTTTCATCCGGAACACAAAAGTACTTCCGCCTGGGGGAGTATTTGCTCTGTGATTGTTGGTTCCAAATTTTGTTCATACAGTAATCAAAAGTGTTGTCAAATGATTATATTACAAAATAGTGCCATTAAGGATTGGTAATATTCTAAAAATCAATTTTTTCATAATTATCATTTAAAATCGTTTTATAATTGAACGTTGATACTTTCATGGATAGTCTGACGAATATTTGCTCAAAAATTATAATTTCGAATGAATTTTCATCCGGGACACAAAAGTACTTTCGCCTGGCGGAGTATTTGCTCTGTGACTGTTGGTTCCAATGGAACCGAAGGAAGGTAAGGAGCTTGAGGCTCCATTGTGCTGGAATTAATCGAGTCGATCCCGATGGGGAATTAGCCCCGGTGTGCCGGCTCGTTACCTCGACTACTGAGCTTCTGTATACCAGTTTGTTCGCATATATATAGATTTATATGTATAGGTATAGGAAAAGCAGCAGAGGAGAGCATTGTCGAGGACCGCGATGGGAAACCTGGTAAACGTCTTATTTGCATCCCCTTCCGTCTCTCTCTCTCTCTCTCTCTCCCTCTCTCTCTCTCTCTCTCTCTCTCTCTCTCTCTCTCTCTCTCTCTCTCTCTCTCCCTCTCTCTCTCTCTCTCTCTCTCTCTCTCTCTCTCTCTCTCCTCTCTCTCTCTCTCTCTCTCTCTCTCTCTCTCTCTCTCTCTCTCTCTCTCTCTCTCTCTCTCTAACTTCATGGGTCTCTTGAGTCGAGAGGGTGGCCATGTCTTGACTCTACATCTGACGATGCCTCTCGAATCAGCAAAGCTCCCTGTATGCTTCTATAACACTCTGAAGTTTTGTGCATCTTTGTTCATTGAGAGCAGCAACGCGGTCAAACATACCCCTTGGAAGGGTATTGGTACATACGACCTTCCTCGTGTATTAAGGCCTTACATCCAGAATTTTCAAAAAGTTTTTTTTATACATAGATTATTGTTTTCTGTAGTTTTGGGCTCATTTTAGTAAAAACTGATTAAACAAATTCCACGTGGTTCCAAAGTTACCATGAGAAATGTGTCCACGCGACAGAAGCCTATTAGAACACCAATAAGTGAAACAACAGCTACGAAAGAGGCTAAATTTTAAGATCTTAAGATTAAACTTAAGATCGATCTTTCCATCGAACTTAAGTTGGAACTTAAGACTCTAGTTTGAACTTCAAGTTCAAACTTTTGTGCGAAATTCAAATCGATCCTAAGTTCAAGCTTAAATTTGGTTGGAAGTTTTATCTTAAGATTCATCTTGAGCTTGAACTTGAGTTCGCTCGAACTTAATTATTTTGTTAACTAATGTCAAAACTTTATTTCCACATATGAGCGCAGAAAAAAAACACGGTCGAGTGAGGCGATGAAAGAAGTTCGATCGAACTTAAGTTCAAGCTTAAGATGGATCTTAAGATCAAAAACTTCCAACCTAATATAAGTTTGAACTTAAGTACGAACTTATGCTGACATTTAAGTTCAAAATTAAAATTCGTCTTACATTGGAACTTTTCGATCTTAAGTTCCAACTTGAGTTCAATGGAAAGTTTGATCTTAGGTTCGATCTTAACATCTTAAAATTCGGCATTAAAGTTCACAGCAAATCAAACTTTAGTGAACCCAAACTTTAGTGTGAACTTCAGAGCGATCTTAAGTTCAAACCTACACTTGGTTTGAAGTTTGATCTCAAGATCCATCTTGAACTTGAACTTAAGTTCGATCAAACTTCTTTTATCGCCTCCCTCGACCGCGTTTCTTGACATTAGTTGCCAAAATAATTAAGTTCGATCGAACTTAAGTGTAAGCTCAAGATTACCTAATCAGGCATCGGTAAGGATAGCCTGATCGGGATAGCCTGATCACGCACAGATCCCAGCCGGATTATATTTTGGTATGACATCGATTGCCAGGCTAGCCTTACATTATCCATATCAGGGACAGAGCAGGTGGTGCTAAGGATCAGCAAAAAAAACTTCGGTCCGAATAATGTGGCTAGCCTGATATTTCCCTGATCCGGATGGAGCAGGAGTGATAGTTCCGAGACTCGCCGCGAGATGTCGCAGTACGGCGAACGCTCGCTCCCATACGGATGATGTGAATAGTATGCTTATATATACGACCGCGAGCAGGAAAATTTACTTCTCTACCACGAGGAATAAAACCTCGTGAGAAGCCCTATTACGAAAAGTCCTTTGCTGACTTCCTCGTACGGTACCTATACTCTATAAACACATAAAATTCTTGTGGAATAAAATAAATAAGCGATAAGGCGCCTGATCAAGCTAGAAATTGTCCGCGATCAGGACCGGGTACGGCACCTGATCAGGCAGGAAGCGTGCTTGATCAGGACCAGATAAGGCGGCTGATCAGGCTAGGAACCGTGCGCGATCAGGACCGGATGAGGAGCCTAGTCCCAGCCTGTCTAGTAATGGCGTTATTCTCCTGACATGTAGCCTGATATGTAGTAGCCTGATCAGGGCCGAATGTTGTTGCAAGGCCAGCCTGAGGTGGTCTTGATCCCAGCCGGAATCAAATTTCCGCTCGGGAAGTTTCAACTTAAGTTCGATCTGAAGTTCGCAGTCAAGTTTTAACTTAAGTGTGAACTTATTATAATAATACTTAATTTCAAACTTGAGATTCATCTTCAATTGGAACTTAAGTTTCAGCTGAAGTTTGATCTTAAGATCGATCCTAAGATAAATCTTAAGAACTTAAAATTCGGGCCTTAGATTACGAGTTTTAAGAAGAGTTTTTCCCTAATATTTGCAATTGATCGTTGTTTACGAATACGTCATTAACAGACTGTAATTTCTGCGAGAGTAGAATTAAATTAAAAAAAGAACTTTAGTTCATTAATAAAGTTATTCGTACGATCTGAAATTTCTTTATTGAATTTTAGCTCTTAAAAAATATATCAAAAAATCTGAGTGACAACAAGAGTCTTTAAAAAATAAGAGTGCTTAAGACTTGACGAAAATCGTGGATATAATCAAACGGGGTCGGGATCAAATATTGACCGGTTTGAGCAGAAAACCTTCATATACATAACAAAAGTCCAACGTACTGGCACGTGTTACGGTTATATACAATATATATGTATATCATAATTTATATATATCACGTTCTCACGTGCCCTCGTCTTTGAGTACTCGTGCAGGATGATTGCGACCCACGACAAGTACGGAATAAGGGGCACGTATTATGCTCGTTGTGTACAAAGAGCTTTATACTTGACTCTCTTCCTCTAGCTATTTCTCTCATTTCTAGTTCTTTCACGTTCTTTTTACTTCTCTTTCCTCATTTTCTCTCTCACTGCCGTAATCTCCACAATCTTTTCCTCAATGACTAACCAAGCTTGTTGTGCGAGATAACTCGCAATGGACACAAACAAAAATTTCTCACTTTGGAATGAGGAAAAAATAGAATGGTGAAAATATGTTTTGTTTTTTTTTTATCAAGCTCGACAAAACGCTTAAAATGCATGTCAACAAAATTTTCTCACGTTGGAATGAGAAAAAAATAATGAAATCGCGCACTCGTTATCATTTATCTCGGAAATGAGATTGATCGTTTCATATTTGATTTAAACAAACGTTCGTCCTATTCGTCAGCAGTGACATATGTGAGATAATGGTTCTATTATCCAAAGGCGTGCGTCATTTGAGGAAAAAAAAATCACAATTGTGTAAAAACCGTAAATGCATCATTTCTGGCAAATATTAAGGCGGTATTCTAGTATAGACATCAGCGTTTTTGAGCGTTTTTTCGAGCTCGATAAAAAATATATATTTTTACCATTTTTTTTACAACGTACTTATTAATATTTTGACAATAAAAAAAAAATTCTAGAAAAAAATGAAAATTATATACTTTATAAGCTGGTAACGTTAGGGCTTAAAAAAGAGGCGTGCTTGGCTGACACGATTCCAACCCTTTTAGTCATCCGATAGCAAATTAAAAAAAAGGTTGGCCTGAATTTTAAGATCTTAAGATCTATCTTAAGATCAAACTTAAAATCAAACTTTCCATCGAACTCAAGTTGGAACTTGAGATCGAACTTAAGTTGAATCTTAAGTTTGAACTTAAGTGTCATTATAAGTTCATACTTAAGTTCAAACTTTAGTACAAGCTTCCGATCGATCTTAAAATCCATTTTAAGATTGTACTTAAGTTTGATCAAACTTATTTCATCGCCTCCTTCGATTGTGTGTTTTGGCATGAGTTGTCAAAATAATTAAGTTCGATCGAACTATGTTCAAGCTCAAGATAGATCTTAAGATTAAACTTCAAACCAAGTTTAAGTTCGAACTTAAGATCGATCTGAAGTTCGCACTAAAGTTTCAACTTGAGTATGAACTTATAATAACACTTAAGTTCAAACATCAGATTCATCTTAAATTGGAACTTAAGTTCGATCTTAAGATCCAACTTGAGTTCAATGCAAAGTTTGGTCTTAAGTTAGATCTTAAGATCGATCCTAAGATAGATTTTAAGATCTTGAAATTCGAGCCTTAATTAGTAAGAATGTCGTTGTAGCCCCTACCTCAGAGAAAACGGAAAAAAATTCGCAAAATGGCGGCTGTCTGAACAAAAGAAGGCGTTTTTCGATTCTTTTGCTTCCTCATAAAGGAAGCTTTGTTTTCGCGAAAAAAAAAAATTTCGCAATTTTCATGTCAGTATGTTCAAAATGTCCCAAAACGTCGAGAAATCACATTTAGAAAAAATGTCCGGACGTGTGTGTGTGTGTGTGTGTGTGTGCACGAGCGCGTGTGTGCGTGCGTATGTGTGTGTGTGTGCGCGCGTGCGTGCGTGCGTGTGTGTGTGTGTGTGTGTGTGTGTGTGTGTGTGTGTATGTGTGTGTGTGTGTGTGTGTGTGTGTACGCTTTGTGCTTTCCTTAAAATGAATATATCTGGAGAACGCTTTGGCCGATCGACTCGAAATTTGGTATATAAGTAGACTACGTATGTCCCTGCTTTTGAAATTGCAAAATAATTGTCTATTTGGCTGGATTTCGTATTTTCTGTAAATTGCTTGTTAGTCGTCTAACTTTCGTAATTTTGCAATTACCACTCTGAAATTTTATGTGCACATACACTTTATAATAAGGACGGTTGGGATTGAATTTGAGAAAAATCGCTCAAGATGTTCGTTCGCTTCTTCATTTGTTTCCGTCGTTCGTTAAGCTTCCTTTATGAGGAAGCCATGATAATAAACGTACATGTCATAAAGGTGGTCAAGGAGATCCTCATATAGGAGGGTTGACGAACGACGGAAAAAAATGAGGAAGCTATGTGCAAATTTCTAATTTTTTTCATAGTTTTTAATTTTTTTACAATAGTAAAAAAAAATAATTTTGTTACAATAGTGGTAGAGGCAGTAGAGAATTATATATTGGAAATTGGTGAAAAATTTCAAGTAAGTCGGTTGAGTAGAACTTGGGTGATATCTCAAGTCATGTCAGCGATGATGAGAAAAGTAGTTTTGAGAAAAACGTGTACAGTCCGATTTGTAAATTATAAAAATTAAAACATTTCCTCTCGAGGATATATTCTTAAAGGTCTAAACTTTAAGAATCTGAAAAAAATTGAATTTTTTAAAATTCTAGACCATAATACCGTCTTAAAAGTTCCATCTGTTGTGATAATACTAGAAGCCAAAAATGTTTATTCTTAATAATTATGGTTGTTATTTTTTGTGTTATTATTGATAATAATTCGAAATAATTGATCATCTTTAATTATTGTCATTTCTTCAGTGGGACGTTATTGTTTTGTCATTTTCCATCGGATCATTTGTTTAGCCCAATAATACAGTGAACCATATTATAATGATGCATATCGCCTTCAGAAGATCTCGGCAATTATCTAAACCCGATTTCAGAAAACGATAGTTATTGACCGGAGTTATTGTCTTTGAGTTTATCGGCTATCCTGGCAAAGAGCCAATAATTTCTGGCTCCTGGCAACGAGCCACTATAGGGAATGACTGTTCTACACCGACAGCGCTAGTATAGTTATGGCGCAAGTAGTTATAGCCTATAGTTAAGACAAGTGATTATTAGCGTTTGTTTTAAGGTCACATTCGCGTTACCAACAATTTTTTTCTTATCGCAGTTCTGGCATTATAGTCAAATCAATAGAGGACTAAAATTCGAAAAATAGTTACTGCACATTTTGAACTAGAAACAAGTGTGACCTAAAGTGATCTGAAGTTCCCAAGTTGATTTAATACAGTAAAAATATGAAGAAATGTCTTAATAGCAAAACTACTCAGATTGTGCCAATCAATAGTAGATTTCCCGAGGTCAACTTTTCTCCACTATTTTCTTTGTTCAAATTCTCTAACGAAAGACAAGTTTAGTTAACCTCTGAACTTTTAATTTAAATCCAGATAAAGTACCAGACTCCTCCCGAGTTATCAAAATGCTATATCCGAAAGAACTACTCCGTGCTACCCCGGTTATGACGAAGTCAATAAAAAAATTAGAAAAAAACACTTTTTCAAATCCAAACCAAACCAATCTTTTTGTTCGGCTCGATCGATGTTTTTTAGGTGGTACCAGGCTGTTAGCAAACACCCATAAATCCGGACTGAAAAATAAGCCTCCCTCATCCATCATTCCCAACATGGCCCATTCACCAAGCGTTTTGTGCTGCTCCTGCTGATCGACACCAGCAACCACCACCACCACCCCTACCGCCATCACCACCACCGACCGGCACCACCACCACCAATTCTCGTGTGTGGTTGCCCTGCTGCTACCGGGTGAACCGAGTCACGGGGGGTTGAGTTTGAGGCCGGAGGGGGGTGCGGAGGAGGCTGACCTAGAGATGTCACTGGGTTAGCGTGCCCACGGGCCATCCATAACCCTGATACCCGGTGATACATACTCCCAGGCTACCTCTCTCCCTCTCTGTATTTCACTCTCCTAGCAAACCTGGCAAACTGCAGGCTGGGTTTGTGCTGTCATACGCTAAGCTCGCATGCATGCCAAGTGCCAGCACACCAGAAAGAGGGACAGGGAGTGTGTGTACCGAACAGCAGCAAACTCTGGGTCGACCCCGAGCCCAAAGCTTCTGCCAGATATGTGTTGCCCGGTACATACATCAAATGCTACCAATCATAAGGACCTAACCATCGATAATCCACTCATTATAATATATGCTGTCAGGACCTTTTGCTTGACAGGACCCGATTCAGGCCACGAGCGGTAGTTTCGTTCTGGTTGACTGTATGCATACACCACGGTTACTACGGACAGGAGTTATTATGCCTGATTCATGAGAATCCTTATCAAATGTCGCTCATGCGGGCCTATGCAATGTATTCAGCAATGCTGAAAATGCCATGAACGTCATCTTCCTTCACGTACACGGACTTGTGTGCCGAGGGAATTCATTGTTTCATGCAGCAGAATCGAGGGAGTCTTATCTCGAAAGAATAATGTTCGCATTGCCCAATTTGTGAGATTTTCATTGATGTCACTCCATTCGTAGACTGATTGGTTGTCGATAAAGCTAAAGCTTCAACTGTTCGAAGTGCAACTTTAGGTATCATGTGCTAATTGCGTGCGACTCGTGAAGGTTAGATCACATTTTTGCCATCTGTTTGCCTAAATACCTTGGTCGAGCTTTGCTTTGGGTATGTTTCTTAGAAAATGGCCCACTTCGGTATGTTTCTTGTCAAATGAAGCCACTATGACCCTAATTGGGGTTAACTAGAATTTCTTCCACTTTCACAGGTTTACCAGTTAATTCCCTACTTACAGCTCTATCGCTATAAAACTCCACCGTACCTAGACCGAATAATCATTCTAATGAGGTTAACTGAACTGAGTACTGAGCTGTACTCCAGATCTCTGCTGCATAACGTCTCTAATGCATGATAGTTATCTTATTTTCCAAGTCAAACGGAGATCAAGTCATGGTTCTGTCATTAATAAAAGTGCTATCGGATAAAAAAGTTGAACTTGTCAATCTAGTAAAATTGTGAAATCAGCGACCTATACAGAGAGATGAAGACATCACCCAACTTAGCAGAACTTATTATGCGGTCGAGATGTTTTTTCCCCAGGAAATTATTCCGTAAAGATTAATTTCCGCAGACATTTCAAAAGGCTCTTATTGAACAGAGAAGTTTTATTCGGTAGAGATGTTGAGGCTGCTTTTTATTGCTACAACGGGTATTTCTGGTATAGAGAAGTAACTGATATGACTATACAAGGGGTTTAGCCGGATAAGAATTGTGAATCGGCCCCCAGCGAATTTTGTGGCACCGAGTTTTTCCAAAGTTCCTAACCTAAAATATCAATTTTGTGCAAAATTGAAGCTCTCTACATCGATGCCGAAGGGTCTTCCTGCTAAAAAAAGTGTTTTTTTTTTAATTTTGCAGTTTTTAAATATCAAGAGACGACTGAAAAATCTCAAAAAATTCTGAAAAATCGGAAACATGTCAATGTTGATAGGATTTTTTTTTTTTTAATGTTTAAACTCTATCTTTAATCATCAAATTTTCCTTTAAAAACATTATTATGTAGCCAAGCGATTTTTCTACTATTATGACAAAAATTGACATGATTTGACTCTTCATTCCTTACATTTAAAAAAAATCTCAAAATTCCAGCTGCAACACATAAAAAAAAACGACAAAATTCCACATTTTTCATTTCCCTTTAATTTTATTTTTTGATCTCTCTGCTTTCTCAAATAAACAAAAAATTCTGAAATAAACAAAAAACAACATTCTTGATAAAAGCGAAGAGCGTAGTCTAGCAAGTCGCAAAGCACGGTGAAGTTCCGATTATGTAAACTCGCCAGAACGTACAATATATATACGGGGCATTCCATGTCAAATTAACCGCTTTTAGACCCGAGCCCTTTTAATTTGGCTGAATTTTTTTTTCCTTTTGTACCCCATTAAAAACATTTTTCAGAAAATTTTCAAATTTTTTTACCAACCCAAAAAAAAAACTTTTTTTTTTAATAGCTATAACTTCTTCAAAAATTGACTAATTGGAACGATTTTTTTTTTTAAATTTCGTCTTTGAATGTATTTTTCGAAAAAAAAAACATTTGTAAGATATTAAAATCTATGAAATTTTTCACTTTTTAGGAAAAAAATCATCTTTTTCTCGAAGTTCGCCTTTTTTAATTTTTTGTTTCCACTGAAAAAATACTTTGTCAATTCCGGAAAATTCCGCTGCAGAAGATGGAGCAATTTTTTTTATAGATTGAAAAAAAAATCCCAGCTGGGTTCAATTCACAAGACAACACTCTGGAAATTTTTGAGAATTTATAAAGGACCTTGGAGTTTGAAAAATTGAGAAGAAAAAAAAATGAAAGCGGTAATCCTCGAAAAATTTTGATTTTTTTTCAAAAAAAAAAAAAAGAAGACGGAAATCTCGACCCAATCCATGTTGGGCGGCATTTTTTCCGGAATTGATCAAAGTATATTTTGAATGAAAAAAAAAAAAAAATGAAAATGGCCAACTTTGAGAAAAATATGATTTTTCTTGAAAAAGTGAAAAATTTCATAGATTTTGGTATCTTAAATTTTTTTTGTATTATTTTTTCCGGAAAGTACATTTAAAGACTAAAATTTTGAAAATAAACGTCCCAGTTAATCAATTTTTGAAGAAGTTATAGGTATTTGAAAAAAAAAAACAATTTTCTCGGTTGAGTAAAAAAATTTGAAAATTTCCTGAAAAATGTTTCTATGGGGGTAGAAAAGTAAAAAAAGAATCAGCCGTATCGAAAGGGGTCGGGTTCAAAGGTGGTCGATTTGGCATGGAATTACCCATATACATGTATGTAGGACGGTAGCTTTGTATATATATAAATTTACAACCCGTTACTAAATCAACGAGAGATCTTTGAGATTAGTTCACTGGTTCTCTCCCGCGTGCGGTTTTTCTTGCTCTGCTGCTGTTGACCGCATGCCTGAGCGCTCGTGGCGGCTCCGGTGTACAACGTTCATTATTAACGCATTAATCACGCGACGATGCCGCGCTTGCTTGCGGGTTCGCGATAAGGGAGGCGAAAAAAAGAATGAAAAAAAAACCGAGCGTGTCGTGGAACGTCGCTGATAATTTGACGATAATACTGATAGATACGGGTACGAGAACATTTCGGTAGGTCGAATCCGGGCTTTATTATCCGCGAGTGCTCCAGATTATCGATGTATATAGATAACCAAAAAGTTTCTAGGCCACTGGATTAAAAGAACCAATTTCAACCGGATTAAGACCAGAACAGTGTTTTGAGTCTGCAAATTTTCAACACCGATGGATCATTGTCAGTAAAAGATTACTTTTGACAACGATAACAAAAATTTTTTATAACTTAAATTCCATACTAACCATTTGAATAATAATTTAAAAAAAAATAATCATTTGAATCTTGAGATGAAAAATCCAAGCAGAACCAATTTCAACCGGATTAAGACCCGAATAGTGTTTTGAGTCTGCAAATTTTCAACACCGATGGATCAGTGTCAATAAAAGACTACTTTTGACAACGATACTAGAAAATTTTCATAACTTAAATTCCATACTAATAATTTGAATAATAATTTTAAAAAAATAATCATTTGAATCTTGAGATAAAAAATCCAAGCAGCAATTTCAACCGGATTAAGACCAGAATAGTGTTTTGAGTCTGCAAATTTTCAACACCGATGGATCAGTGTCAGTAAAAGACTACTTTTGACGACGATAGCAGAAAATTTTCATAACATAAATTCCATACTAATCATTTGAATAAAAATTAAAAAAAAATTAACATTTGAATCTTGAGATAAAAAATCCAAGCTGCAGATTAAATTTTTTATTTGATTAATTAATTTTTTAATTAATGAAATAATTTTTAATTAATTAATTCAACTTTTTTGTATCGGGAGAAAAATCATTCTCAATGTTCCTCAAACTAATTAGAGAAATCTGTTTAATAATCGATAATACATTATAAGACATACTTTTGTAGAAAATATATAAATTTTTGTTTGAATAATTAAAAAAAAAATATTTGTATTAATTGTGATAATTTTATGTACAATTTATTTCAGATCAAAATGTTTTTTTTTTTATAAGAGATAAAATAAATTAGAATAAAATTTTAATTATACATATATAAATTATTTAATTTAATTTCAATATAAAGGTCGTTTTATAAATAAATTTAATTTATTCATTGAATTGATAAAGTTTCAATATATGCACATATTGCTCGTCATTTCCATTCATTATAAATTAAGTAATAAAAAATAATAGTATTGGAGAATATTTTTGGAATTTTAAATTCCTTATGACTGATCAGTCGTTTTTTAAATTTCAAAGATACGTCATTATCAGATATAACAAATTGTAGAAGAAGTTCCATATTTTGAATATGAAGTTATTAACAATGAAGTTATTAATTAATAAATTTATTAGTTATTAAGAAGTTCCATTTTCTACTATTTTTTTTTTTTAACATTTCTCATATATTTTGTGTGTTCCAATTGGAACATTTCAATCTTCCTTCAAATACATTTCTTGTGAATGCTTTTAAAGGGGTCATTCGCCGTCGTGAGGTCGAAAAAGCGATTTTTCAAGAATTTTTTCCGGAAAGACATTTTAATTTATCAACGTAAAAATTTAAATACACATTTTTGTAACTTTAAACTGTATCTAGAAATTTTTGAAGCCTCTAAAAAAAGACGTCTCGCGGTGGTGACCACGATATCTCTGGATTGCAACATCCAAAATAGCAAAATAAAAAAGTTTTCGTTAATTTAAGGTATAATCTAGTATTTAATCGAAGGAATAAGCAAAATATCCATTTTTAACAAAATGGCGGCTTCTAAAAAAAAATCGATTTTCGATGAAAACTTACGCCTTACGATCAAATTGTTTATAAAATGGAAAACATTTATCTGTAAAAAAACCTTCGATTAATAATTAAAAAATATATTCATGAAGCTTGTGTAAAGGTTTGAGACTGATCGCTTGTCCACTTTTGAATGATCGATTAAACGAATTCACAGCGTTGAAACGCCGTTCGGTTTTTTTAGTCTCAGCTGTTTTTTTTTACAACAAGGTTTCCATTTTTATCCTCCAATGCGTATCATGATAAACCGATAAATATGGCAGTGTGCCGTTTTTTTTTATTATAATGAAGAACTAGCGAAAAATGTATCTATATACGTTTTGTTTCGATAAATTAAAAAAAAAAAAAAGAAAAAAAATTTGAAAAAAAGTAGTAAAGGCTGAACGAGGTCGGCCGCGATTTCCCCTCACTGCTTTCGTCGATTCTCCAACGCCGCCACCCCTACACCTATCCCTCTGTCTTTCTCTCTTTCGCTCTCCTGTTAACCCCTGTATTTTCTCACCCTCTCTTTCGTTCTTCCCGGTCAAGGTCGTCGGCTCGAGAGCTCCGCATCCCCGTACGCGGATATTCCTCCCTCTTTTATAAATATATATGTATATAAATGTATGTATAGGGCATATACTATCAAACTATACTGTTCTCACTGTTCCTGCTATTCCTGCTGCTGATGTATTTTCTACCTCTAACCCCCTGTTCCGTTTCGCCCCGCTGGCTGCCAGAGCGTTTCGAAACTTGTTTTTGTTTGCGGGTAAATCAATTGGGAATGCTCAAGTATTTATTTTATTTTATTTATATATATATATATATTAGGGTGATTCGTTTCAGGGCAACTTTTTTTTTGACACATGGTGCCCGAAAACCTTCTAGTTGGTACCCAAAAACAAAGTTTCGTGAAAGGGGGGTGTTGTCAAAAAATATTTAGAGGTCGCGAATCAAAATTGAAGGTTTCCCATTTAATTAACATATTGGGGAAAAAAAATTTCTCATTATTAGTGTTACTATTCCGCGAATTTTGATATCGCGATATTTTCCAAGTGGGTTCTTATAGGAAATATGATACTCTACGATAAAGTTCATTGAGCCATGTCCGTAAATTCAACCGTTTCAGCGGTATCATTATTTCAAGTGAGTATTGTATGAAAATATCTATTTAAATGGCCGTAACGCCAAAGCTATTAGATATATCGACAAAATTCAAATAAGAACTTTGTAGAGAAAGTAATTCGCTACAAAAAAGTCTCATAAGCCGAGCCTGTAAATTCAACTCTTTCTCAGGTATCATATATTAGAAAGTGGGCCGCGGCTGCCTCATATTTTTTTTATAATTTTCTTTTTTTTAGCTTCTCAAATAAAATAAAAACATTAATTTCTAATACCTCTTACATGAGTAAAAAAATAAAATAAAAATAAAAACTATCTTGGCGAATTTTGATATTTTGCATATTTTTCCAAATAAATGAGAAAAATTGTTTTTGTTCAATAAAATACTTCAATAAAAAGGGATAACTGAAAAAATACCAATTTTAAAATTCTGCAATTTTTCCACAGATTCTGGCTCAAGGTAAAATAACCTTGGAAATAGAATATCTCGATTTTTCGGATCAACTGCAGTATGCGCTGGTAAAGGCCTCCAACTTACAGTGCTGGAGGCAAGCTCATGGGTGAGATTGCAACATTTACACCATCCCCACACGGAAATTTATATATTTAAAATATATGCAAAATTGCGTACGAAATATATTCAAAATATAATTACCGTATATAAATGAATGTATTTAAAATATATTTTTCATAGATGTGTAATATATTTATTTGGATAGATTTTGCCGCTTTTCGCATATGTACGTATATTTTAAATGTATTTAAAATAAATTTTAGATATATGTAAAATGTACGACACATACATACAATATATATTTTATATATATGATGCATACATCTGAAATATAGATTAAATATATGTTGCATGTATTCCAAATATAGTTGAAAAATGGGCTGCATACATTCCGAATATGGGTTGAGTATGCGATACCCGTGTAGAAATTTCCGAAAAATCGGAAATTCTCTAGGAGAATCGAATACAAAAGTACGAGTTCATGAGAAGCCGGCAAGAACTCCTTATATGGCTTCATTTACGCCGGACTTCTGTTAATATTCCGTTCTCGCGCCCGCCTTTATAAGCATAATCGTCGCATCCTCCATATGGGGGTTCAGCGGATGCCGCTCTGCGACATCTCGCGGCGAGTCTGGAAACTATCGCGACGCTGCCTATACGTTACGAACATGTGGCAGGCGCCCGATCGCTTGTTCTCGCGGGATAATAATGAAAAGTGTGAACACAATACATTTCAATAGTTAAATAATTATTATGTTAGTTAGTTATGTTACCATATATGTTGCATATATGGTAGCATATATTAGGAATATATGTAGAATATATGGGAGATACATGTGAGTCACACCTATCTCTCATATATGTTGCAAATATATCAGCATATATTAAGAATATATGTAGAATATATGAGAGATATATGTAAATCACACCTATCTCTCATATATGTTGCATAGATATGTGTGGATTAAAAATATATGTACATAAATTCGAAATATATCCACATATATTTTGCGTATATTAAAAATATATAAATTTCCGTGGGGGTCTATTGCTGGAAGGAAGAAGCAGTGATTCAGGTTCCGCATTTGGTGGGAAAATTGAATGTGTAAAATCACGCCTTGACGTGAAATGATAATAAATTATAATGAATAATAAGAATAATCATAAATAATAGAAAATAATAGATAAGAATGTTAATTACCAATTAAGAATTATAAGACTCAAATCACAAATCCAAATCTGATCTACATGACCCACGCTTCTTCAACATTACAGATCTATATGATTCTGTTGGTCCGAAGAAGGGCGCTTTATTTTGCAAAATTGGAAGAGGTTTGTTAAGAATATTTTCAGTCCTGAAAAGGGTCACAGTGCATTTCAAGTCGGAGGCTTATACTGCAGTTTTAGTCACAAGGGTTTTGCCGTGTCAAAGTTTCGCACTGCAAGAAATGGCCGACAAAAGCAAGTTCGACGAGGCGCTATCGGTCACGATGTAACAACAGGCTCTGTGTACTCAAGTTTTTATATAAAATACTTCAAAATAGCAGTGTAGTAGAGTATTCAGAATCACTATGTCATTAACTATATAGGCCCCACGTAAAAATTTCAAGTATACAAAATGTCGATATACTTTTTTCTCCGTCAACCCAGAAAAAAAAATACTTCCACTATGTTTCATGGCCCAACATTTTTGTTTTGTGACCCAGACTTTTTGTGAATTTTTTGAGAATTTTAAAAATGGGCGTTTTTTCCGTCAAAAATTAGGTTTGGTCATTTTTTGTTGAGATGCCGGCTGGTCCAAAAAATTTGAAAAAAATTTCGAGTACCTTTCTTGATAGGCTGAATAACATAAAAAATAATTGAACAAATCGCAGGGGGTCAGGGTCAAACACCTCTGAGTTGGTGTGGACTGCCTCATATACAATATTAGGGTGATTTTTTGTCGACTTTTTAAAAATTTCCTCACCAAAAATTTTGTTGGATTTGTCTGAAAAAAAATGCCCTGAAAGTTGCAGCCCTTAATATATTAATATCAAGTACTTTCCCGTAGCGTGAAAAGATTTTCCATCTAAAATACACATGAATCAATTTTTTTTTTAATTTTTATAATTCTATAACTCCGCGGCATTTGATGCTATCACATTGTTCTTGGTCGCAATTTACGCAGAATGGAACGATCTTCAAAAGTGTCCGAAACAGCGTAAGTGCAACTTACACTGATGAGATAGTGCGGGTCACTAAAGTTGATTTTTACCAAGAATTCTCGTTTTTTTTTGCTGTTATCTCCGAAATGATTAACTTTACTGAAAAATTGTAAATGAAAATTTTGTTGGAAATTTAATTTTCTACAATAAAAGTCCTTTAGATCTAATGCTAGAAGTAATATTTCTGGAGATATTGAGATATCAACAATTTAAAACGTTTGGTTCGATAAACCATACAAATTTTATACCACTAATAAGTTAAGGTTCTATATTTCAAGAAATATTAATTTTAGCAATTAGGTCTAAAAGACCTTTTTTGTAGGAAATTAAATTTACAACAAAATTTTCTTTTACATTTTTCGGTAAAATGAATCATTACGGAGATAACAGCAAAAAAAACGAGAATTTTGGGTAAAAATTAACTTTAGTGACCCGTACCGTAAAACGGGGCTAATTTGAATTTGGGGGTTACTTTGTTGGTTTTTGGGGCTACTTTGGGCGAGGAGTAAAATACGGTAAAAACGTGTGCGCGGTGAAATCTCGTGACCTTGTGGGACGGGAGGGGGTGTGGGGAGTGAGTAGAAGAGGAAAAAAAGTCATTCATAAAATAGGTACACAGATATGTGTAATAAGCCAAGATGTCCGAACAATCGATGATGCCGTTCACATGAAGGAAATAACGAAGGGCAAGAAGAACGACTCCAACCTCTGTTACATCTGTAAGGCCCGAATTTCAAGTCACAAGTCCTACCCTAAGATCGAACTTTCCATGGAACTCAAGTTGGAACTTAAGATCGAACTTAAGTTCCAATTTAAGATGAATTGTAAGTTGAACTAAAGTGCCATTATAAAGTTCATTCTTAGGTTCAAACTTTAGTGCGAACTTCAGATCGATCGTAAGTTCAAATTTAAATTAAGTTTGAAGTTCGAACGTAAGATCCATCTTGAGCTTAAGCTTAAGTTTGATCGTACTTAATTATTTTGACAATTAATTTAAAATAACATGGTTGAGGGAGGCGATGAAAGAAGTTTGATCGAACTTAAGTTCATGCTCAAGATGGATCTCAAGATCAAACCTCACACCAAATTCAAGTTTGAACTTAAGATCGATTTGAAGTTCGCATTAAAGTTTGAACATAAGTATCAACTTATAATGATACTTAAGTTCAAACTTAAGATTCATCTTAGGTTGGATCTAAAATTCAAAGGGTATAGCCGGATAAGCTCGTGAAATCTGCCCCCAGCGATTTTTAAAATTCCACATGGCTGATCGATTTCTAATTGAAAAAAAAACATTTGCCTGAAAATTTCAAATTTTTAATCCAAAAAGTGACGACATAATTTAAAAAAACGTGTTTTTCAGGATTTATTTTATTGTAACTATTCTACTGAATATTTTTTGACAAACATTTTTTTGCTAATACTTATCAATAAGAGATGTTAAGAAGTATTTTTTTAAATAAGTTTTTAATGATTACGTTTTAAAAAATAAAATAAAAAAGTTTTTTTCACTATATTTCAACATGTTCCTCTCGGGTGTCAATCACGAATTTTTCACAGAAAACTCCTTTCTTGCTCTTCTTAATACAGTAAAATTTTCAGCCTGTTCCATTTAGTGTAACATAGTAAAAAAAAATCGATTTTTTTCACATTTTCTTCGAATATTATTTACTATTTCCTTGTAACATTTTTTTTTTCATGTAAAAATATATGAAATATCTGATATTATTTCTCCATACTATTAGGGTTAATTATTCAGTTATATAAAAAGACAAAAATTTTAGTTTTATAATTTATGTTATCATATTTATATTGCTCAACAAAAGTTTTTATCAATTATTTATATTGAAGAAAATAATTTCATATAAAGTATCGATTTTTCTTTAATGCAAGTACGCTTACGATTAGCACAATCGAAACGATATCGTTTAATGCCAGAGATTTTATTCGTACTTGGCTGATAATCAATGAAACAACGGTATGTTTTTGAGCTAAGGTGCCGAGATTTTACTTGTAGTTTTATAATATTTAGTGTGATTTTTACATATTGAAGAGTGAAGACGGTACACCCAGAAAAAAAGATCTAGTACATTTAATTAAATATTAAACGAGACATACATTTTTTTAGTTGTAGGCCGGCCTAATACGACTCTATACATTTCAACAATTTTTTTTTTAATATACCCATTAGGAAATATGTTTTATTTAATATGAATAAATATTTTTTCAAACTGTGCAAATATGTATTTGAATGAAACAATTTTTTTTAACATTGCAACTATTTCTTTCTCACGCACGATATTGGGCTACAATACATAATAAGATCTGCCACGATATTAAGTCGTTTATTTACAGATGAAAAAGTCAATGCTATAGTGAATGAAAATAGTGACGAAGGTTAACTGACGTTTTTTAATAGTATATTACGATCCTAGGCCCGAAAGTTGAATTTCCTGGCGTGTGTCGTATACTATTTTTCTTGCTCCCAGCCCGAAAGTACGTTTGATAATTAGTTTTAATCTATAAAATACTGCATGTCAGCATGACAGCTGCCTTGTGTTCGGCAATATATATGTATATTCACTTATTTTACTTTTGCGGCCTGCGTCAGCGCGCCTACCGGCAATCTCGCGAAGTGTACTGCGGACGAAGATTTTTGCCGGTCTGGGGGGCGGGGGGGGGGGGGGCCGCCCGACTTTTGCAAAACCGAGGCGAAGCCGAGGTTTTTGCTGGTCGGGGCGGGCCTTAAAAACATATAAAATAGGTAAAAATAACAGGCACGAAAATCAACTGCAATAAAAAATGTACAAAATGTAAAAAACACGCACGAAAATCAACTGCAATAAGAAAGGTTAACGTACAGATGTCAAAACGTCAAAACACACGAGCGCATATATTGCCGGCTTAGACCATGTACTACATGGACTGAGCATAGCAGGAGTGGGGGTGAAGCCGAGAAGGGCGTCGCCATGTTGGAAAAATGAGGCCTATAAGCCGAAACAGCTGACTTCAAGAAACTAGATCGACTCAGATCGACTAGATCTTGGTTGACTTCAAGCAGTTGACTTGCTTACATAACCTTAAAAATGAAAGGGCGCGCAAGTGTGATAACCTAAGAATATGCATACGTCCCTATATCCTTGTAGCCTGATGTTTCAAAATTGATTATTAAAACATTTTTCATTCAAATTCATGGAATTTGTGTTTAACACATAAATTTTAAGAAGAAAAAAAAATGTACGTCCTTGAATTGCATAGGGCACATAAGAATATTCATACGTCCCTATCGGCTTATAGCCTTACTTGTCCAAAGATGGCAGCGCCCTTCTCGGCTTCACTTCTTTCTACAGAAAGTATACGACTATGCTCAGTCCATGTAGTACATGGTCTAAGATTGCCGGCAACGAAAGTTCCGTCAGAGCGCGCCCGAGGAGGCCATGACGCCACGAAAGTCGCTCTTCCCGGCCTGAAATGCGGCCCGGAAGTGAGTACTTTCGGGCTGGGAGCAAGAAAAACAATTTTTACAAATAATTTCTCAGATTGTACCCCAGTAGCCATCTCGACCAAGTCTTGCGCCAAATCTAATCAAGACAGGTATTTATATTTATTTACACGGTCTTGGACTCATCTCGACAAAGATTGCTTATAGTTATAGGGTAACTAGGTAATTTAATTTCATTACTTGTATTGAAGAAAAATTGATATCTCTATACGAAATTATTTTATTCAATATAAATAATTGATAAGAACTTTTGTTGAGCAATTTTAATATAATAACACAATTTATAAAATTAAAAATTTTGTTTTTATTATATTAATGAATAATTTTCCTAATAGTATGGAGGAATAATATCATATTTTTTATATATTTTGAAATGAAAAAAAATATTTTGCAAGTAAATAGTAAATAATATTCGAAGGAAATGTGAAAAAAAATCGATTTTATTTTTTTTGACTGTGTTGCACCAAATGGATCGAGTTGAAAATTTTACTGTATTAAGAGGAGCAAAAAAGGAGTTTTCTATGAAAAATTCGTGATTGACACCCGAAAGGAACATATTTAAATATAGCAACAAAAACTTTTTTATTTTTTTTTTCAAAAAGCAATGATTGAAAACTTATTACAAAATTACTTTTTAACGTCTCTTATTCGTAATTGTTAGCAAAAAAATGTTTGTAAAAAAATATTCGGCAGAATAGTTACAATAAAATAAATACTGAAAAACACGTTTTTTTGAATTGTGTCGTCCTTTTTTGGGTTAAAAATCTGAAATTTTCAGGAAAATGTTTTTTTCCAATTAGAAATCGATCAGCCATGTGGAATTTTGGAAATCGCTGTGGGCAGATTTCACATGCTTATCAAGCTATAGAAAGTTATATATATAGAAAGTTTGATCTCAAGTTTGATCTTAAGAACTTTAAATTCGGGCCTAAGTATTTGGTATTTTTATGTAAAATATTTCTTCAATAAAAATGACGAATTGATTGTCAATTTTGTTGTTTTTCATTTAATTTCATGTATAATGTATAAAATATTATTGTTTTTCATCAGAATTATGTCAAAGCTGCATGTACGATGTAGATCTTTGACATAAGTTGCATTTCAAAGTAGCCCCACACTCGGGGTCACTTTGGCTTTTTTTTCTAAATATATAAAATTGTGAGGGCCTGGTGGGGCTTGCTATTGTTATACATTTTATAGCCAAAGGACACATTGTTCTGTTCGAGCAAAAAAAAATTTAATTTTGGACGTTGAAAAAAAGTTACGACCAAAAAACTTCCGAGACACGAATCAAGTAGCCCCGTTTTACGATACTATCTTACCAGTGTAAGTCACACTTACGCTGTTCAGGACACTTGAAGATCGTTATTCAATTCTGCGTAAATTGCGACCAAGAACAATGTGATAGAATAAAAGGTAAAATAAAAGGAAAAAAAAATGATTTATGTGTATTTTAGATGGAAAATGTTTTCACGCTATGGGAAAGTACTTAATATTAATATTAAGGGCTGTAACTTTAAGGGAATTTTTTTTAGACATATCCAACAAAATTTTAGGTGGGGAGTGACAAAAAAAAATCGAGAAAAAATCACCCTGATATATATCCATCCGGTCGATTGGTGTTTGTGTGCGACGGTGAAAAAAAACGCTTCGCACAAAAGGGAAGGGAGGGAAAGGAAAACATCTCAAAAGGCATCCGAGGTGCGCTGTGCATGCGAAAAAATGAGGATTGAAATGAGACTAAATTAGCTCAATAAAGTTTGGAAATATCGAGAAACTTCAATTTTGCTATTATCATTAAATTGATCGATTGTGAGTGTAGATTTTTGTGACTTCAAGCTTTTGCTATTCTCCGGAAACTTCATTTTACGTTTTCCTTTGTTCGACAACTTAGATCCTGTCGCTTTTGACGACTCCTTTCTCTTCGCTATTCCTCGACTCGATCGACCTTAAAGAATTCAGTTTATCGGAAAACGAAACGATTCCGTTCTTTATATTTTTACGATGCAATTTTTTTTTACTCCCTTCCAATCTTAGTCCAGGAATACGAGGACGAAGATGTGGGAATTTAATTGAAAATCATATCACGGATGCTTTGCCTGTACAGTCTCAGCCAAAAATTTGATCTGATTGAAATTTCCGTACTTCGTGATATCAGATGCAAATAATGCATTACTTTGATAATGCATTACTGTATTTTTACCCATTACACTGCATAATGTGAAATGGATAAGTGTACCATTACAAAATACAAAAATAATGTGTAATGGATGCATGTTTCATTACAAGTACAAAAAGTAATCTGTAATGGATGCATGCCCCATTACAAATAAAAAAAGTAATGTGTAATGGATGCACGTGCCATTACAAGTACAAAAAGTAATGTGTAATGGATACATGTCCCATTACAAATAAAAAAAGTAATATGTAATGGATGCATGACCCATTACAAATACAACAAGTAATGTGTAATGGATACATGTGTCATTACAAATAAAAAACCGGACAAGTGCGAGTCGGACTCGCCCACCGAGGGTTCCGTACAAATGATTGATTACGTACTTTAAATAAATACTATATTTTTTATGATTTAATTAGAAATTTATAGTTTTCAGATTTTTCCCTATACTTGTAGTATAAGACAGTATTACTTGCCAAATTTCATAGTTCTAGGTCAACGGAAAATACCCTATAAATTTTGATTCCCTTGAGAGTGTCGAAATATACGTTTTTTGCAGCATAAACGGCCGTATCTTTTTTTTACGTTAACTTAGAAGTTTGATTTTTTCACAGCTTCAAGGGACTATAGACCTGAGTATGGGGTTTTAATTTCAACTCGATACCTCCACGCGTTCCTAAGAGAAAGGGCTGTGACACATAGACGGACGGATGGACGGACGGACAACAAAGTGATCCAATAAGGGTTCCGTTTTTTCCTTTGGAGGTACAGAACCATAAAAAGTAATGTGTAATGGATGCATGTCCCATTACAAATAATAAAAAAATGTGTAATAGATGCATGTCCCATTACAAATAAAAAAAGTAATGTGTAATGTATGCACGTTCCATTACAAATTATAATTAAAAAAAAAAGTAATTTGCAGTGGAGAATATTCCATTACAAATAGGAAAATTGCCGTGGTCATATTAGAAACTTGCACATTGCTGTCTTATTATTTTATTTTGTTTACTTTTTTTATTTGTAATACGGCATGCATCCATTACACATTACTTTTTTTATTTGTACTGAGACATGCATAGATTACACATTACTTTTTTATTTGTAATGGCACATGCATCCATTACACATTACTTGTTGTATTTGTAATGGGACACGCATCCATTGCACATTACTTTTTTTTATTTGTAATGGGACATGTATCCATTACACATTACTTTTTGTATTTGTAATGGCACATGCATCCATTACACATTACTTTTTTTAATTGTAATGGGGCATGCATCCATTACACAATACTTTTTTTATTTGTAATGGAACACGCATCCATTACACATTACTTTTGTAATGTGCAATGGAAAACTTGTCCAATACACATTAGTTAAAGTAATGGGTAATGCATTACTTTTACATTACTATTTTCACAACTCCTGCGTGATACACTAAAAATCTGAAAAAATTCAGCAACATTTGGCATGCCATAAACTACAATTATCAATAATAATATTGCCTAAAAGTTATTAATAAATTGTTTAAACAAATAATTATACGTCAATTTTTCAGTAAGTTGTTTTTTTTCTTAAACAAATCGAATGCGTTAATTTTTTTGAACGCATATGAATTTTTTCAGAATTTTCTCTCTATTTCGAAATATCATAAAAAACATTCTAAAATACAAAACAAAAAATTGTCAATTTAGTAAATGTTTTTGCACACAGGTTTATGGTCAGCTTTAAAAAGTTTCAAAGACACTGGGCCAAAAAATACATAAATACAGCCATTCTAAAAATTTCAAAACGGTGATTTCAAAATAGAGGGAAAATTCTGAAAAAATTTAAATTCGTTCAGAAAAATTAACGCATTCGATTTGTTTAAGAAAAAAAAGAACTTACCAAAAAATTGTTGAATCATTATTTGTTTAAACAATTTATCAATAACTTTTGGGCAATATTATTTATAATTGTTGTTTATGGCATGCCAAATGTTGCTGAATTTTTTCAGATTTTTATTGTATCACGAAGTACGGAAATTTCAATAAAATACAATTTTTTGCTGGGACTGTATCCTTAAGGCGATACGCGCCAAGTTATCTTCTTCTCAGCCTTATCCTTGCGCCACTGCTATTATATTTTTATTTTTATTTCTATATTTTTATAGCGTACGAAAAAAGTGAGGGAATTCTTGCGGTATTGCGAAAGCTTGCCACGAGCTTTCGTCCTCCCTTCAGCCAACTCTTTGCGACCCTTAACGCGAATGTCCCGTAATATTCTTTCACCCCGGCGACGATTAAACGGCAGCACGCTTTCCGGGTGAAGGGTGGCGTGTCGCTGTGATAAAGGCGAGAGAGGGAAAATATTCTCTTGGGGCGATATTCTCATTTCCTGATTTTTTTTTTTTTTAGCTAACGCTTAAAAATTATTTTTCTCCCCTCTGCTTATATCTCTGTCCCTCCATCGGACTTGACGTCCCATGACGTTTTCACCCTCTTGGGATACAATACAGGAGGTGGAGTGTTTTGGATTTTCCTTTATTTATTAATTTTTTTTTTTTCGTCGACCTGCGTGACGGAACTCGAGAGCGTGAGATACGAGGTGGAAAAAAACAATCACCGTCCTTCCTCATTAGCACCTGCCTCTCACTTATGTCACGTTTATACGTGTATATATGTATGTTACATATTACATACAGTATATGTATATACGACGAAATCAAAATTACACCCTAGAACGGTTCTTCATCAACGTGGCGAGAGGTCTTACGTACATAAATGCATTATACATAAACCTATGGGCTATTCCATGCGAAATCACGATATGAAGAAATTTTTCATGTTTTTGGACATGCAAACCCTCCTGGAATTATTTGGCACTAACTTACAATGGCAAAATTTTTATTTCTCAATCTTCTAAATTCATTTTCATTCCCATGGATTTTTTTATAAGGTTCAATAATGTTCCTAATCATAATTATGTACGTCCTTAACGCGTCTGAAGAGTCATGTAAATTTAAACGTTTGCATTGTGCTTTCTTGTACTTTTTATGTTTTTTTGAGAATCTTTCTTATAATCCATTTTAGAGCTGCGCAAAGTACCGGAAAGTACTTCAAGTACAAAGTTCTAAGTACCGTATTAAGTACTTGGAGTACTTGATGTTAAAGGTACATGAAGTACAAGTACTTGAAAAATCAAGTACCAAGTATAAAGTACTTTTCAAGTTTTCAGGTATATCTCGTAAGTTTTAGTTCTTACATATACCGAGAAAAAGGTTTGGTCAAGTGAAAAATATTTGGCTTGAATTGACTAAACCGGCGGTTACGGGTGGCGAACGAAATGTGTAATTCAGTTAACTCAAAACGTGTATCAAAATGGAAACAACAATTGCATTTCCATAAATACATATATCCTTGACCCAACAGAGTAGAGAATCCGTTCAATTGAAAATTACATTGTTTCGATTCTATATTTGGTAAAATGCACTCAATATGCGAGTGCACAACCAAATGATTTAGTTGAATGAACAGTTTATATGTCCTATGCAATTCAAAATAGAGCTAGAAAATTTCAATTGAATCAACAAAACATTTGATGATATGCAATATTTGTATAAGCTACGAGGGCTTTTACTTAACTGATTAGTCGTGAGATTAAACAGTTGAGTGAAAATTTAACTTATTTATCCTTGCGCCCATAAAGAGCACGAGTGCCACTAAAGTGCAATGGTGATCTCATTCAAATACGTAGTCTTTAGAGAACTGCGTGACCACAGAGCGCGGGTAATGTTTCATCAATTTAAAGTTAATCGAGGACTCCGATGCTGGTAATACACTGGTATTTATCGGTGCTCAGTGGCTGTCTCGCTGGCGCGAGAGCGCCCGCCGATCTTCGCCACCTGGCGGATCTCGGGCGAAGTGCCGAGATCGTGGTAGTTACTATACGTACTATCGACTAAATGTGTTGTGGCCGCATTGAAATATTTAGTCAAATTTATCAAACAATTTGATCGACTTGAAAGCATTTACTATTCTTTTTAATTGGATCAAGAGCTCAAATTAAAACTAGATTTTATTGATGAGACGAAACATGCAGTTAAAACAATTTTATTTACTTCCAGTAAATAACTAAATATTCGATTGAATAAGAAAACAAGTTGTTGAATCAATCTCGTTTGAAATCATTTTGATCCAATGTTGTAATTTCTGTGAATGCAGTACACATTCGAAACAACGACACCAGTTTTATTATTTCAACAACGGGGTAATCAAATCAAATATGTGGCGATTGATTCAAACGAATTTTCCGTGATCGCAGCTGGGTAGTTGATATTACTAAACCTTTTTTCGGTCCATTTGATTTTTTATTCTCATTTGATTTTTATTCGACTACTCTTTGTATCAAGATATATTTTTACCTTGTGCAATACACTGAGATTAGGCTGAGGCAGATTGGAACGGAAGTATTTAAACGAAGAATTAAAAATAATTCAAAAATGGCATTGAAGATTGTAATCACGATTTATTTTGATACAGGTTTGGAAACTCACACAACAATAATACGTCCCAAGTACGTCTTTTGGACATCACACCAATTGTCCCGTGACGGTAATGGGATGGTCCCATGGGATAGCCATGGGCTCTAAAGTGTCCGCTGTGTTTACCGGAATGGGATGGTCCCATTGACATCCCGAGATATCCTCGGGACGTCTCTGAGACTGCAAACACAGCAGACTGGAGATATCGGTAAGATATTGTCGAGACTCCTATAAGACGTCACCGAGATATTCCAGAATTATTAGTCACAAAATAATACGTCCCAAGTACGTCTTTTGTATGATCCCATGGGATACCCATGGGCTCTAAAGTGTCCGCTGTGTTTACCGGAATGAGACGGTCCCACGGCCATCCCGGGATGTCTTCAGGATATCTTCGGGACGTCTCCTGGACTGCCAATGCAGTAGTCGATAATAATTCTTGTTTCGATTTAATTTTAATTAATTTCAATTAATTAATTAAATGTTAACAAAATGTGTACGGTACAGAGGGAGTCAGCAAGGACTCCTCGTATTTGTAATATAGCCTCTTTCGAGGTCTGACTTCTGTCGGTGTCGAATTGATATCCGTGTTCGCGCTCGCCTATATAAGCATGCTCTTCACATTATCCGCATGTGAGTAGCGTTCGCCATCTCGCGGCAAGGTTGGATCTAATGCTGCGCGATGGCTGACCTCCTACAGACATCCCTAAGAGAGTTGGCTGGGATCGTCCAAACATGGTTACCACGGGATATCCTCAAGACATCCCATATTAATCTCGGGAAGACCAATGTATTA
This sequence comes from Alloplasta piceator, assembly GCA_946863875.1. Lineage (NCBI taxonomy): Eukaryota > Metazoa > Arthropoda > Insecta > Hymenoptera > Ichneumonidae > Alloplasta > Alloplasta piceator. The sequence continues at coordinate 17,821,932 of OX333080.1, read as the reverse complement.
CTAATATCTCCCACAGACGTCTATAAGAGAGTGCGTTGGGATCGTTCAATCACGGTCGCGACAGGATATCCTCAAGACGTCCTATATTAATATCGCGCCGACCAATGTCTTACTAGGATCTCCCAGGGACGTCTATAAGAGAGTGCTTTGGGATCGTCTCATCACGGTCGCGACAGGATATCCTCAAGACGTCCTATATTATATCGAGCAGACCAATGTCTTCCTAGTACCTCCCGCAGACGTCTATAAGAAAGTGCGTTGGGATCATCTAATCACGGTCGTGACAGGATATCCCCAAGACGTTCCATATTAATATCGAGCAGACCAATGTCTTACTAGTACCTCCCACAGACGTCTATAGGAGAGTGCTTTGGGATCGTCTAATCACGGTTGCAACTGGATATCCTCGAGATATCTTATATTAATCTCGAGTAGACCAATGTCTTACTAGTACCTCCCATAGACGTCTATAAGAGGGACCGTTGGGATCGTCTAATCACGGTTGCGACAGGATATCCTCAAGACATCCTATATTAATCCCGGGTAGAACAATATCTTACTGGTACCTCCCATAGACATTCATAAGACGTACTATCTTGGCAGGACAAGAATGGGACTGTCTCAGGATGGTCCCGGGATCAATTTTGCTGTGTGGGAAAGGAAAAAATTGAGAATATAATACATAGGTTCGTTAAAACTACTCCAACTTCGTGCTCGTCTTCAAAAAACTGTCGCAGGTGACAATTGAGGGACAGTATGTTCATACGTCCGAAATATTATTTTCAATTACATGTTCAAAGGCTTTGTACATGAAACCATCAGCAAGAGACATTTAAAAGTACTTGATACTTGTACTTGAAAAAGTATTTAAAGTACAGAAAAGTATTTGAAATTTTAAGTACAATACTTGAAGTACTTTTTAAATCCTTGAAAATTTAATTACAGTACTTGAAGTACTTTTTAGTACATGCAACCATCAGCAAGACACAAGTACTTAAAAGTAATTAATACTTGTACTTGAAAAAGTACTTGAAGTACAGAAAAGTATTTCAAATTTTAAGTACAAAGCTTGAAATTATTTTTAAATACTTGAAATTTTAAGTACAGTACTTCAAGTACTTTTTAAGTACTTGAAGTACTTCAAGTACGTCGCAACTACCGGGTACTTCAAGTACTGCCTATCTCTGATCCATTTTTTTATTTGCTTTATCAAATAGTACAATATTTCTAGAATATTTCCCCAAAATTTCAAGTCAATTGGAGTAAATAAATCAGCGCAGTGTAAATTATACCAAAAATTGTATTTTTGCAAACAACTATTCCAAGAATTTAGATTTCAATTTTCTGTTTCAATTTTAGATAAAACTGTGTATTATCCTGACCGCCGCGAGAACATTTTTTTAGAGGTATCCGGAAACCAGGTCCTATCGGCGGAATTTTCCAAATTTTTCGATAAAATTTTTATAAAATATTGCCTAAATTTTGTTGATTTATATATATGCTAAAAATTTCGAATAAAGTAATTTATTTATTATATAAAAAAGATAGAGAAAATACATTTTTTTCCTCTTCGAAACCCACAGCTGCCGATTCTGAATATGTTTTTTAGGGTTACATTTCTTGAAAGGAAAAAAAATTGAACTTCCATCGGATCACTCTTGTGTCTAAATAACATTTTTAATAAAAATAGCCCGACTCGCTCTTAGCCAATTTTTTTGACCACTTCTAAATGATCTGTTCAAATTAAAAAATGAGAGAAATTGAGAAAACTAAAGATTAAAAATTTAAAAAACGAAAGAAAACAAAAATTTTTAATTTTAAAGAGAAAATAAAAATTTAAGAAAATTTAAGAACAAGTGCTCCTCCTATTGTAAAATTTTTAAGAGTTAGGCGATCAAGATTTTTTGTCAAAAAATACAATCACTTAGAATTTGTACTCCCGATAGAATTTTCACAAAACTTGAACTGGCATTTAAATCTGAAAAAAAAACATTTTCGAAAATTTTCTCAAGAAATTTCCTTAAGAAAATTAAATTTTGCCTGTCTTAGGCCCGAATTTTAAGTTCTTAAGATCTATCTTAAGATTGATCTTAAGATCAAACTTGAGATCAAACTTTCCATTGAACGCGAGTTGGAACTTAAGATCGAACTTAAGTTCCAATTGAAGATGACTTTCAAGTTTGAATTTGAGTATCATTATAAGTGCATACTTATGTTCGAACTTTAGTGCGGACTTCAGATCGATGTTAAGTTCAAACTTAAATATGGTTTGAAGTTTGATCTTAAGATCCATCTTGAGCTTGAACTTAAGTACAATCAAACTTCTTTCATCGGCTCCCTTAACCGAGTTTTTCGAAATTAGTTTTCAAAATAATTAAGTTCGATAGAACTTAAGTTTAATCGTAAGCTCAAGATGGATCTTAAATTCAAACTTCAAACCAAATTTAAGTTTGAACTTAAATATAAACTTATAATGACACTTGAGTTCAAACTTAAAATTCATCTTAAATTAGACATTAGACGGAAAAAAATGATATATGAGAACTGCTGAGATTCCCATTAATTTTTAGTTTTCCTCATCAACAGCAGCGCCTCCTGGAAGGGCAAACAGTGAAATTTGCATATTTCTTTAATACAATATACAGATGTCACATATGACATAGTACATGCCTATCAGACGAGTTTTTACAGTTTGGAACAGTAAAATGTTTACTGCGTAAAACGTTATATTTCTGTTGTACCCGGTGAACTTTTTACACACTTCACATTGTAAAAATTATCCAGGGCCCGTGAAAAAATTACAGTGTACATTGTAAAAATTGAAAAGAACGTAGTATATTTTGCGGTACGTTTTTTATTTTTCACTGAAAATACTGCAATTTTTAAAATAAATTATAGGGTAGTGAAACGTTTCGATATTTGAATAAATTCCAATTTATTCAAATATTGCAATAAACCGTTATTCATCCACGTTCAGGCTCATAGCTACGTGGGCTTCTACTTGACTAATTAATCGTGATATCAATTAACGAAGTGAATTAGTTTAACATCGCACCCATAAAGAGCACGAGCGTCACCGAAATGCAATGGTGATCTGCTAAAAAAAATGTAATCTACAGCCCATAGGACTGCTCGACCACAGAACGCGGGTGATGTTTCAACAATTGTATGTCAATTGAGAACGCCGACGTTGGTGATACATCGGACCTTATAGGTGGTCGGTGGCCCTCTCGCTGGCGCGAGAGGGCGCGCCGTCCGACGCTATCTAGTGGATCTCGGACGAAATGCCGAGATCGTGGCACGCCGCAGGTCGTCCCGTTACAGTGCCACTCTGTAAAAATTGAAATTGACGTTCTATATTTTGCGGCGCGCATTTGATTTTTCACTGGGAGCACTGCAATTTCTAATTATGTGCTTTGAATATTCTACCGAGACCATTGTCAATTTTACATTTCAAGCACAGTGGATTTCGTCGTTTCTGTTTGTGATTTCTACTTTGTCATTTTTCTGCGGTGTTCACTGCATTTTTTACAGAGTACAAAAAAAAAAGGTTTAGTAATATCAACTACCCAGCTGCAATCACGGAAAATGTGTTTGAATCAATCATCACATATTTGATTTGATTACCCCGTTGTTGAAATAATAAAAGTGGTGTCGTTGTTTCGAAGGTGTACTGCGTTCACCGCAATTACAACATTGGATCAAAATGATTTCAAACGAGATTGATTCAACAACTTGTTTTCTCATTCAATCGAATATTTAGTCATTTACTGGAAGTAAATAAAATTGTTTTAACTGTATGTTTCGTCTCATCAACAAAATCTAGTTTTAATTTGAGCTATTCATCCAGTTAAAAAAAATAGTAAATGCTTTCAAGTCGATCAAATGGTTTGATAAATTTGACTAAATATTTCAATGCGGCCGCAACATATTTAGTCGATAGTACGTATAGTAACTAACACGATCTCGGCACTTCGCCCGAGATCCGTAAGGTGGCGACGATCGGCGCGCGCTCTCGCGCCAGCGAGTCAGCCACCGAGCACCGATAAGTACCAGTGTATTACCAGCATCGGAGTCCTCGATTAACTTTAAATTGATTGAACATTACCCGCGCTCTGTGGTCGCGCAGTTCTATGGACTAAAGACAACATATTTGAATGAGATCACCATTGCACTTTGGTGGCGCTCGTGCTCTTTATGGGCGCAAGGATAAATAAGTTAAATTTTCACTTAACTGTTTAATCTCATGATTAATTGGTCAAGTAAAAGCCCTCGTAGCTTAAACAAATATTGCATATCATCAAATTTTTTGTTTATGCAATTGGAATTGTCTAGCTTTATATTGAATGCTTTTTTTCCGGTGAACAACGTCTGAATTGCATAGGAAATATAAACTGTTCATTGAACTAAACCATTTGGTCATGCAATCACATATTGAATGCATTTTACCAAATATAGAATCAAAATAATGTAATTTTCAATTGAACGGATTCTCTACTCTGTTGGGCCAAGGATATATGTATTTATGGGAATGCAATTTTTGTTTCCATTTTGATACACGTTTTGAGTTAACTGAATTTCGTTTGCCACTCGTAACCGCCGAGTTTAGTTAATTCAAGCCAAATTTTTTTCACTTTACCAAACCTTTTTCTTGGTGTGTAATTCAGCATTTATAATAGTTTGAAAAGTAGAAACGACATTAAATCCATTAATTTATAATGGATTCGCAGTAAAACGCCTGAATTACAGTTCTGAACCGTATGTTCTGCTTGAAATTCAGTAATTTTTCAAATATTATACATGAATTGTCCCTGATCATTTTTTTCCGTGTAAGTTTGATCTTAAGTTCCACCTTGAGTTCAATGGAAATTTTGATTTTCTGTTTGATCTTAAGATCGATCTTAAGTTAGATATTAAGATCTTAAAATTCGGGCCTTAAAGAGCGATGTACATCGTTGTGTGAGTATTTAAAATTGGTGAAAAAAATGAAATGGTCAGGTCAAATTTGTTATGAAATTCCCCATACATAATATTTACGTGTAGCACGATTTATTACTGCGGGGACGTATTTTATACAGTCGAGAATAGCGTGACGAAAACCACGACACGTGGACAAACATCCCCATCGTTTCATCGGGCGCGCACCCTTCGATAAACTTTCGTCGCTCTTGCTTATCCCCGTTTCTTTCCTCAGCACGTGCCAAGACTCGGCGAAGAATCGTATATACATTTTTACTATGATGTTCGATAATCTTGTGCGCGTGTGTCACTCCTCGGGGATGAGTAAAAATCCCAAAGGGTCCTTGAAGGACTCCACGAGAGAGGAATTCAGCCGAGGAGCGAGCAAATTTCCGGCACGATCGGAACGACGATAAATATCCGTGACGTCGACTTTGATAAATAGATGAATATTTTGAAAAAAAACAAAATCACCTCTCGCTCAACGGATTTCTTCGTCAGGTCAATTAATTTTCGTCATGAACGTTGAAAAGCACCCTTAACGATGTTATGTCCAAAATTGAAAATGATAAGTAAAATATTAAAAATTTGATATATCATTGTGCAAAACATTTGAAAGGTTGTATAAAAAAGATTGGGAAGCTGGCTACTGAGAATCTAGAATTAACAAATTACACGGAGCCTTATGGAAACTAAAGTAACTTTGGGATTGTTATTTTTTTTTTGTTATAAAAAATGATGCTAAAAATACAAAAAAAAATCGCACTTGAGGAAAAACATATGAGAAGCATTGCCTAATTTTTTCAACACATTTAGGAAGCTCGTGTTCCAGAAAATAAATAATAAAGACAGAGTACGTGGTTATATCACGGCAAGAAACAAGAATATAGCGGCAACGTTGCATAGACCGAAAGTAGCGGGAAATTCAAATACTCATTTTCGTTCGTGGACGACGTCCTTTCTTGCACCATAAAGAGGTTTCGAGGTTATGTTTGCTGTAAGATTCTGTGACACTTTTCTTTCATCTTTTTTTTTACCGGAGTTCACTTGACCTGATCTTCGTTTATATATCTCACTTGCCTCTGTCACTTGTTTTTTTTCAATAAAATATTCTTTTTCCGTTTCTGTCAATTTTGACATTATTTTCGTCCATGTTGACATTCAATCGTGACCATCTCGACTGCTCACGATCGTAGAGTTCTCAGTCATGCCAACTTACCAATCACGCAACGTTGCCAAATGTAAAGCTAATAGAGCGACTACTTTAAATATTAATATTATTTATAAATACTGTTTTTTGCAGTTCAAAGTAATTTCAGGTTATATTTATATAGTTGCAATATAAGATAATCAAAGTTTTTTTGAGAATGAACAGCCTCTACCATCGAGATTTTAGCGTTGTTAAGTTTGCACAAAACATTTATTTATCGTTTTTTAGAAAATCAACAGCCAAATTAAAAATATTGGGAAAACGACTAATGTTGAGCGTGACTTTTACAGCTCAATATACCCACAAAATCCCTGTAAAGTTTCAATTTGATTTATCGAACGGTTTTCTTGTTTCAGGCAATCAAATTTTTTAAAAAAATTAAAGGATCGTGTTTGTTGCCCCTTAACACTTCATAATCATTATGAAAATGGTAAAAACATTTTTTTTCGAGCATTTCCTCCATTTTTATCGCAAACAGCATTTAAATTTATGTAAAAAATAAAAAATCAACAAAATTCTAAAAAAAATTCGAAAATTCTTCGAATTTTTTTTTGCTGTACATTTAAACGCTGTTTGCGATAAAAATGTAAAAAAAGCAACAAAAAAATTGTTTTCGACTTTAATTATGATTATGACGTTTAGGGGCAGAAACATGATCCTTAAATTTTTTCAAAAATTTGATTGCTTGAAACAAAAAAACCGTTCGATAGATCAAATTGAAACTTTACAGGGATTTTGTGGGTATATTGAGCTGTAAGAGTCACGCTCAACGTTAATCGTTTTGTCAATATTTTTAATTTGGCCGTTGATTTTCTAAAAAGCCATACATACCCCTTTTTCTCCTGTTTTTTCAAATTCATGGCAAGGATGGAAACATTTTTTTTTTTTCAAAAACCATGATCAATCTTTGTAGAGCATTGATTCAAGTTTGTGAAACGCCGCTTCTGATTTCTTTGCGATCATTGGTTGCTGAGATATCAATGGTCAAACAGAAGAGTATCTTTTTTCGTAAAAGCTCGATATCTCAGCGAAAAATGGTCGCAGCGAGGTTTTAAAAAAAGCAAATTGAAGTTAAATAAACAAGCTATGCGGTGTATCTAATGGTTTAGCTGGAAGAATTTTTTCCTGAAAATTACAGCAAAAGAAAAGTGATGCAAATTCGCCACATTTTTTTTTCTTGGTATTTCTCAGAATTGCGTGAAACCTGTAACTACGAATTTTTTTGCTACAAAATCTGAAAACTAGAAACTTCAAGTTTTAAAATGCTTTTTTTCAGACCTCGATATGACTATTTTTCACTGAGATACAGTATTGTTAAAAACGACTAAAAATTTGGGAATATTTTTTGATCCTTTAATTTTTTCCACTAGTGTACATAAATAAGAATTTTCGATCATTAATATGCACGTTCTTTTCACAACATCGGTGTTACGATTCGAATTTAAGTATTTATCGATCCCAATAAAATTCAGTAAAATGAGAAGAGGTACCAAACTTTAAGAAGGGACGGTACGGACTCAACATCCTTAACTATACACCGAAAAAAAAGGTTTAGTAATATCAATTACCCAGCTGCGATCACGGAAAATTCGTTTGAATCAATCGTCACATATTTGATTTGATTACACCGTTGTTGAAATAATAAAACTGGTGTCGTTGTTTCGAATGTGTACTGCTTTCACCGCAATTACAACATTGGATCAAAATGATTTCAAACGAGATTGATTCAACAACTTGTTTTTTCATTCAATCTAATATTTAGTCATTTACTGGAAGTAAATAAAATTGTTTTAACTGTATGTTTCGTCTCATCAACAAAATCTAGTTTTAATTTGAGCTATTCATCCAGTTAAAAGGAATAGTAAAGCCTTTCATGCACTGAAAAAAAAGATGGTTGAATCAACAAAATCTTTTGTCAAATACGTTCAACTAGATAATTTAGTTAGTACAATTCAACATTTTTTTGCCTGAATAATATTTTAGTCAACCGAAGCGCAGAATTGTTCGAAAAACTAAATATTTAGTTAGACCAAATAAATATCTAGTTGAACGTATTTGACAAAACGTTTTGTTGATTCACAAAAATTTTTTTTTCAGTGTGTCGATCAAATTGTTCGATAAATTTGACTAAATATTTTAATGCGGCAACAACACATTTAGTCGATAGTAACTACCACGATCACGGCACTTCGCCCGAGATCCGTAAGGTGGCGACGGGTCGGCGCGCGCTCTCGCGCCAGCGAGACAGTCACCGAGCACCGATAAGTACCAGTGTATTACCAGCATCGGAGTCCTCAATTAACTTTAAATTGATGGAACATTACCCGCGCTCGGTGGTCGCGGGTAATGTGGTCTATGGACTAAAGACTACATATTTGAATTAGATCAGCATTGCACTTTGGTGGCGCTCGTGCTCTTTATGGGCGCAAGGATAAATAAGTTAAATTTTCACTCAACTGTTTAATCTAACGATTAATTAGTTAAGTAAATGCCCTCGTAGCTTAAACAAATATTGCATATCATCAAATGTTTTGTTGATTCAATTGAAATTTTCTAGCTTTGTATTGAAAGCATTTTTTTTCCAGTGAACAACATTTGAATTGCATAGAAAATATAAACTGTTCATTCAACTAAACGATTTGGTTATGCAATCGCATATTGAGTGCATTATACCAAATATAGAATCAAAACGATGTAATTTTCAATTGAACGGATTCTCTACTCTGTTGGGTCAAGGATATATGTATTTACGGGAATGCAATTTTTGTTTCCATTTTGATACACGTTTTGAGTTAACTGAATTACACTGAGAAAAAAAAATTGTTGAATGGACTAAATCTTTAGTCGCATACGCACGACTAAATATTTAGTTGTGCAAACCCAAATTTTGTTGCCTGAATCATATTTTGGTCAACTGAAATGCAGAATTTTTGAAAAAACTAATTATTTAGTTAGACCCAGTAAATATTTAGTCGTGCGTATGCAACTAAAGATTTAGTTCATTCAACAATTTTTTTTCTCAGTGTACACATTTCGTTCGCCACCCGTAACCACCGGGTTTAGTTAATTCAAGCCAATTTTTTTTCACTTTACCAAACCTTTTTCTCGGTTTATGAGCGTTGCGAATAATAATCGTAGCGTGAATTATTCTTAGGCTCGGTTATCGAAAATCGTACTCAGAGTTTTTATAGGTATTCGATAAACGTGGATAACAACGCTTCGTTCATTATTGGAGAGATAAATCTGGTTGTTTACATTTCAGGCATATTATCAACCGGTTAAAAAAAGAACGGTTGCATGCTCGCGATGCACGTCTATAAGTTTTATCGAATATTTCTCCAATAACGATAAAAAGTGAACTTCGAGACTGTTCAGCGACGAATTTCCGTTTTTATAGATTTATCCGTATTTCAAAATGAAATTTGTCGATAATTTCATGATTTTTTTATCTCAATACTTTTCGAATTTCATTATATATCAAGATTTTCATCACCTTTTCCGAGTCAGTTTAGTCACGATTTTCAAATTTAATTTTTTTCTTCGAATTTTTTCGATTTTATAGTGTTACAGATATTTATCCGTGATTCAAAATGAATTTTTTCAACAATTTCGTTATGTTTGTTTCAATGTCAATCTCTTTGAAATTTAATTACATCTCAATATTTTCATCGCCTTTTCTGATTCATATTAATCACGATTTTCAAGTTTAATCTTTTTTCTTCCGTTTTTTCGATTTCACACCATTAAAGATGCATCGGCGATTCAGAATGAAATTTTCCAACAATTTCATTATGTTTTCATCAATCTCAATCCTCTTGAAATTGAATTACATCTTAATATTTGCATCGCCTTTTTTGATTGATTTTAACAACGATTTTCAAATTTAATCTTTTTCTTTCAATTTTCTCGATTTCCCATCATTACAGATTTATCCGCGATTCAAAATGAAATTTTCCAACAATTTCATTATTTTCTTATCAATCTTAATTCTCCTGAAGTTCAATTATTCCACAATATTTTCATCGTTTTTTTTTATTCATTTTAATCAAGATTTTTATATTGAAATTTTTTCTTTTAATTTTCTCGATTTTACATCATTATAGATTTATCCGCGTTCCAAAATGAAATTTTCCAACAATTTCATAATTTTCTTATCAATCTCAATCCTCCTGAAATTCAATTATACCTCAATATTATCATCGTTTTTTTTGTTTAATTTTAATCACGATTTTTATATTCAATTTTATGCTTTTAATTTTCTCGTTTTTACATTATTACATATTCATCAGTATTTCAAAATGAAATTTTCCAACAATTTCATTATTTTCTTATCAATCTCAATCCTCCTAAAATTCAATTATACCTGAATATTTGTATCGCTTTTTTTATTCATTTTAATCATGATTTTTATTTTTATTTTATTTTTTTAATTTCGCGATTTTACATTATTACATATTCATCCGTATTTCAAAATAAAATTTTCCAATAATTTCATTATTTTTTTATCAATCTCAATCCTCCTCAAATTCAATTATACCTCAATATTTTCATCATCTTTTCTGATTCGCTTCAACCACAATTTCGAAAATTAATTTTGTACCATCGATTTTCTCGATTCAACTATTATCTTGTATCCTCTTCCACGCCTTCAATTATCAAAACGCGTGAACGGATCGATCAATTTAGCTATCACAAGCGCGACAATAGTTTCAATTACGATATCCCCTGTATCGTTAAGAGGAGGCTAAATACCGACACTAACACCTCGAAAGTGCCATCCAAACTTGCTCTTATACAAATGGATGGAATTTAATAAAATTTTAACAACATCATCAGAACAATGGCAGGAATGGAGCCTCACTAAAATTTTTTCGAAAAACAAAAAAAATTTACAGATTTATTTACCACCAAGAAACTGTAATTGAAAAACTTAAATTATTAAGCTTTTACTGAATTTCGGGTAAAATCAAGAGTGAGGCTCCATGAAGAACGCCACGATACAAATATCGAGACGTTTTCGACATTATTTTATCAAAATGACACGCCGTAAGTTTGGATGGCGCATCGAGAGATAAATATCGATAAATGATAGTTTTATTGAAAAACGAAATGGCGAAATGTAGTTCACAGACGTGCGAGTGAGGGCAGCACCATGGATTCTGACGAGTAACTTATAATATTTAGGGGGCTCGAATGAGTTCGTTGGCACTAGCTGTGATTAGCTGTAACGCATTGTAGCCTCTCAATTGACAATTAATTGTTAATTAATTTATCCCCCTCTTAATTGTCAAAATGTAATTAATTTTCATCCACGGTTGTCGGAGAAAGACTGGACGACGATGATACGTCGATAATGTAGGGATTGAATAAAAATGGTATTTAGCCTCCTCTTAAGGATGGACATTTTAATAGGACCCATCGACAATCAAGAACGGTCGTTTGATAGTTAATACTGCAAATCCTTTCAAATGCTGCGGGGTGGAAAATTTTTTATTAAACGTGATATTCCGACTGTACCGAAAAAAATTTCATATCGCACTTTACATCTCTGCACAGTATGCGAAATGAGAAAAATGCTGACTCAGTCGTGCACCAGATTCCAAGCCTTTGCCTCCTCTCCTTCCTCCGGGCTTTATCGTTGTATATAAACTCGTAGGGAGTAAATTTCCCGGTTTCCCGAGTACCTTATGTACGTCGTACGTAAATCATATATATATATAAATATATATGGGTCATTCCATGTCAAATCTACCACTTTTGAACCTGGCCCCTTTCAAAGTATTTTCTGAGTGAAAAAAAAATGTTAATGGCAAACTTCGAGAAAAAGATGATTTTTCTGTGAATAATTTTATAGATTTTAATATCTTGAAATTTGTTTGTATTTTTTTCGCAAAGTACATTTAAAGTCGAAAATTTTGAAAAAAAACGTCCTAATTAGTCAATTTTTGAAGAACTTATAGCTAATTCAAAAAAAAAAGTGTTTTTTGGGTTGGGTAAAAAAATTTGAAAATTGGCTGAAAAATGTTTTTAATGGGGTAGGAAAGGAGAACAAAATTTTAAAATCGAAAGGGGTCGGGTTTAATAGTGGTTGATTTGACATGGAATGCCATATATATATGTATGTGTAGGTAAGCAGTAAAAATTGCGAGCATCTGGTGGCTGGTTGCATGTTTACTGCGCAATATATCACATATATTCATATGTATTGTGTATTATAAGATATATACTAGGGTGGGTCAAATAAAATGACTAAATTTTTTTTCCCTCGACATAATGAAAAATGCATTGTTTGGCATCTCAAAAAAAGCTCTCTTGTGTCTAATCGATAAAACTAACCGTTCAAAAAATAATCGGTGATATTAAGTGATAATTATCATAATGAAAAATGCATTGTTTGGCATCTCAAAAAAAAGCTCTTTTGTGTCTAATCGATAAAACTAACCGTTCAAAAAATAATCGGTGATATTAAGTGATAATTATCACCGATTATTTTTTGAACGGTTAGTTTTATCGATTAGACACAAGATAGCTTTTTTGTAGAACATCAAATATTCTACAAAAATGTGCTAAAAAACTCTCCTAACCTCAACGGTTAAAGTCTAATAAAATTCCAAAGTAAAAAAAAAATCCTATGTTATTCAAATGGGAAATAAAAATTTGCGATCAGGGTCCACTTAATTTAAATATGAATGGCTAATACTTGCAGAGGGTTTTTTTGAGATGCCAAACAATACATTTTTCATTATATCGAGGCAAAAAAAATAGTAATTTTATTTGACCCACCCTAATATGTACATACGTATACCTATATATATATATGTTTAGAGTTCCAACCTGCATCAGCAATTTCACGATTATTCGGTATCCCGGATTTACCGGACGGATGATTCCCTCCGGGGTTGAATACAGAAAGGCCAAAATACGTATATATATGGTAAATGTGAAAATGGCATTGTGCATGAAGTTGCAACTGCTATTCTGGTTCTGGTCCCCCCTCCTCGTCGAAAAACCGGTTGAACCCTCCGGTAATGCGCACAGCCGAATGTAGAAGCACACTGAAATTTTTGCCAAAAGCAACCCCCTCCAAAAATTTCTCTATCATCCGATACACTCCCAGAAAAAAGATTTATTTGATTGTACCGATTCCTTTGAATAGTGGCCTAATAAATCTCTTATTAAGCCGGTATTTAAATGAAATTTTATTTATTCCAAATAAATTTATTTAAACCAAATAATTTTTTTTCCTGCGTGCAGTACCTCCTCTCGATATAAGAGCGCTCTAGGGTGGGTAAGGGAAGTGAAATCCGAGGAATTCGTCGCCAGAGCATTCCCCCACTACTAATTGCAGAGTTCAAGAATTCCTTCATCACTGGAACTCGATATAAGAGCTCGCACAGCGTACAGTACCTTCTCTCTATAAGGGTCCGCGATATAAGAGCGTTTCGATATAAGAGCTCGCACGGCGTACAGTACCTTCTCTCTATAAGAATCCTCGATATAAGAGCGTTTCGATATAAGAGCTTGCACGGCGTAGAGTACCTTCTCTCTATAAGAGTCCTTGATATAAGAGCGTTTCGATATAAGAGCTCGCACGGCGTACAGTACCTTCTCTCTATAAGAGTCCTTGATGATATAAGAGCGTTTCGATATAAGAGCGAGCACGGCGTACAGTACCTTCTCTCTATCAGAGTCCTCGATATAGGAGCGTTTCGATATAAGAACGCGTAGCTCGAATAATAAAAAGCGGTCCAAATGAATAAGTATTTTTTATAATATTGCACTTAATTATCTAAAATCGTAGTCGTTATCTTCATAAATAATACCTACTTTGATCATCTTGACGATTTAAATAACGTATTATGGTCCAAATATTTGTTATTTCGTTTTTCTGATGTAAGTGGTCGGCGGTTATTAAGAGGAGGCTAAATACCGACACTAACACTTCGAAATTGCCATCCAAACTTGCTCTTATACAAATGGATGGAATTGAATAAAATTTTAACAACATCATCAGAACAATGGCAGGAATGGAGCCTCACTAAAATTTTTTCGAAAAACAAAAAAAAAATTTACAGATTCATTTACCACCAAGAAACTGTAATTGAAAAACTTAAATTATTAAACTTTTACTGCATTTCGGGTAAAACCAAGAGTGAGGCTCTATGAAGAACGCCACGATACAAATATCGAGACGTTTTCGACATTATTTTATCAAAATGAGACGCCGTAAGTTTGGATGGCGCATCAAGAGATAAATATCGATAAATTGTAGTTTTATTGAAAAACGAAATGGTGAAATGTAGTTCACGGACGTGCGAGTGAGGGCAGCACCATGGATTCTGACGAGTAACCTATAATATTTAGGGGGCTCGAATGAGTTCGTTGGCATTAGCTGTAACGCATTTTAGCCTCTCAACTGACAATTAATTGTTAATTAACTTATCCCCCTCTTAATTGTCAAAATGTAATTAATTTTCATCCACGGTTATCGGAGAAAGACCGGACGACGATGATACGTCGATAATGTAGGGATTGAATAAAAATGGTATTTAGCCTCCTCTTAAGGCCTACTAAATTTAACCATAAAGAAGGGGGTGATAATTTTTTTAAGGTTATGTTGATTTTTACCGCGCCGAAAGACTGAGGGAGGGGGAGTTTACCCTCAATTTTCTTTATTATTAATTGATAATTGATTGATAGCTGCATTATTTAAGTATGTTAAGGCCGTAGGCCTTATTGCCCTCCTATAGTAAAATAAGACCTTATACTGGTAAGCTTAAAAATGTTTAATTATGTTTTCGTTTATGCTAAAAGTTACTATTTTTCGTTTATGTTTTATAGAAAATGTACTCAAAAAATGATTGACATTAAAAATTATTGATCAAATTGAATATTTTTCATTTTATTACAAACATCCCTTAGCTAGACCTTATTTACCCGCAGGTACCTTATTTCTGACTTTCGATGCGCAGAAAATAGCATCACAATGAAAGAGCTTCGGGGGCTTTCAATGGAAGCCAGCAAACACTGGATGTTTACCCTTCCATTTTTACCCTTCTGTTTCCAGTCAGGATATGAAAAAGAAAATTCGATAGCACAGAGTGAAATTCGCAAATACATATTTCGATGAAAAACAATTATTTTTTTTAATCAATTTAGCTTCAGGCAGATTTTTCACAGTGTTTGTTTTAAATTCGAAAATATCAGGATGTTATTTTAAATTGTTTTAACTTGAACAAAAATACCCGGCAGAAAAAAATACACGACGGAAAAAATATCCGATGGATGGATGGAGTGAACGCATTTTGTCCATCGGGTATTTTTTCCGTAATATTTTTTCCGCGGGTATTTTTTCCACGAGTATTTTTTTCTAGATCCATTTTGACCATACAGTTATAAATATCTCGGGCAAAAATTGTTCGCGATATCTTCCTGTATAGCGAAGCAAAAAGCGGTAAAAATAGGAAGAAAAGAAGAAAAGCGAGGAAATGCAATTGATATGCAACCGAGACTCCATGGTCAATAACTGGGTTTGTGAAAATTTCTCTTTTATATACAGAATTTTTATGCTATTTACCAGCATATACACTTCTGCTCAAAAGTTTGGAAACAACAGTCAATATTTCTTGCCGCTCTAGAAGTTGCATAATTCCGACAAAAAACAAGATAACCGGATTTTAAAAAAATCCGATCCGGTACGCATTTTTGAACGTGACCGTTTTTTGGTCGTTTTTTGACCATCGCGAATAGGGCGCATAATTTAAGGACATTCTTTTTTGTCTTTTGCTTCCTCATAAAGGAAGCTTTGTTTTCGTGAAAAAAAAATGTTTTCGCAATTTTTATGCCAATATGTTCAAAATGTCCCAAAACGTCGAGAAATCACATTTAGAAAAAATGTCCGGATGGATGTATGTGTGTATGTGTGTATGTATGTATGTATGTATGTATGTATGTATGTATGTATGTATGTGTGTATGTATGTGTGTGTGTGTGTGTGTGTATGTATGTATCCTGAGTTTCAGATGTAAATAATTAATAACTCGAGAACCATTCGAGATATCAAGATAAAATTTGGCACACTTGTCGAATACGAATTGCTTTTCATTTTGAAAAAAAAATTAATTTACTTCTAACGGGTGTTCAGATTTTATCGACTTTTTTCGTTTTTGCAAGAATGGCGTAAACGCTCTAACTTCCGAAATTTTCAAGATATTGCACTCAAACTTTGTACAGAATCAGTATAGCTATTAAGGTTGTTTGGTATTGAATTTGGCGAAAATCCATTGAGGGATTAAAATTTTATGAAATTTTGAATTTTTCGAAAAATAGCGTAAACGCTCTAACTTGCGCAATTTTTAAGATATTGTACTGAAACTTTGCACAGAGGTAATACAGCTGTGAAGGTTGTTCGCTATTAAATTTGGCAAAAATCTATCGAGGGATTAAAATTTTATGAAATTTTGATTTTTTTTTTAAATAGCGCAAGCGCTCTAACTTGCACAATTTTCAATATATTTCACTGAAACTTTGTACAGAACTTGTATAGCTATCAAGGTTGTTCGCTATTAAATTTGAAAAAAATCCATCGAGGGATTAAAATTTTATGAAATTTTGAATTTTTTGAAAAATAGCGCAAGCACTCTAACTTACACAATTGTCAATATATTTCAAAGAAACTTTGTACAATACTTGTATCCCGTAGTAAAAAACTCCATTCGTCGCCATTGAAAAATCCCCATTCATTCCCCATTGCCAAAATAACCAATGGAGATGAATGCCGAATTGCCTAAGGGGATTTTCGCCATTGAATTCCCCATTTGAAACGGAATGGGGATTATCTAATGGGGATTCAATGGAGACAATTCCCTTAGGCAATTCGGCCTTCATCCCCATTGGTTATTTTGGCAATGGGGAATGAATGGGGATTTTTCAATGGCGATGAATGGAGTTTTTACTATACGAAAGAATCTCCATTGCTGTTCGCCACTCATTCCCCATTGCCCACAAAACCAATGGATATGAATGCCGAATTTTCTAAGGACATTTTCGCCATTAAATTCCCCATTTGAAACGGAATGGGGATTATCCCATGGGGATTCAATGGAGACAATCTCCCTAGTGAATTCGCCATATTCACCTCTATTGGTTTTTGTGGGCAATGGGGAATAAATGGGATCATCAATGGAGATTCTTTCATATGATTGCTATATATACATGGAATTACGCATTAAATAATCAAGTAAGTTATCAGTAAGTAAGGTTAATCATAATGCTAATATTAGCATAACGACCAATAATTATATCATATATCATATATAGCAATCATATAGCAATCATATATATATATATATATATATATATATATGTATATATATATATATATGTATTTATAAATATATTACATTTAATAGAAATTATTGAAGCTCAGAATTGAGAAAATAGATTGTAAGTGTATTCAGATGACGATTGATAATGAAAGTATATACGTTTCTCCTCTCACAAATCGAGTTGAGAGGGACTGATAAAATTATGTGTATATGTTAAAAATAAACGGTTTTAAAAATCATTTATCCCAAACGTACGCGCACTTGATGAGCAGTATATAATATATTTTTTTTAAATATATTATATTATATTTTATTTTAAACTATTATATTATATTTTAAACTGATTGACCATCGATATAATCATCAGCATTTATTACAATTGAAGAAAATATTTGGTTCATATATGAGAATCAGCGACATCTACTCTTACTTAATTTTATTAATTCACCGCCGTTTGAGAAATATCGCATTCGGAAAAATTCTCATCGATCGATGGGTTCAATTGTTCTGCATTGAACCTCGAATATGGATTGCAACATCGTTAACGAATGCTGTTCATCATTCGATCAGTCGTCAATGAAGTGACATTATTGATAAATGTTGATCATTGTATAATTCGTAGTTACTTATTATTCAATGGATATCCTTGGTAAATGCTGATCATTTCATCGTTAGCCGCATTTGGGTTCCAATGAACATCTGTGGGAAATGCTGATCTTTCAGTTCATCCGCATTGACTTTCCAATGGACATCATTGGGTAAAGCGGATCATTTCGTTCATCAGTATTTACCTTCCCATGGACACCATTGGGCAATGCTGATCGCTCGATACATCCGCATTGGCTTTCCAATGAGCATCATTGAGTAATGATGATCATTCGATTCAACCGCATTTGATGTTCAATGGATACCCATTCACTGATCAATGGTCAGCCCTGTACGCCATTGACAAATGCGGAAATCTCAATGGGTCCCCATTCATTGTCCAATGGAGTCGTATGAGGACCATTGGTTGCCATTGGCGATTCAATGGAGTTTTTTACTACGGGATAGCTATCAAGGTTTGTTCGCGATCGAATTTGGCGAAAATTGATCGAATTCGCACATTGATTACTAATACTTTTCAATAGTTAACAAAGCTTCCTTTATGAGGAAGTCAAATTTGATCGCCATACCGTGTGTTAAAGGAAGCTATGTGAACTATGGATAACGATGAGGAAGCAATGTGCAAATTTCAATTTGCAGGGTGTTTTATCTACGGTACATTTGGAAGGGTTAGCAGATGCTCCATTTTCGTTTGCTAAAATTTTTGTACGATTTTTTGTCACAAGTTATTTTATTTTGGCTAAAAAAAGGACATCTTGAAAGATGCAATGTAACTCAAAAACTATAGAGTTTAAGAGAAAATGTCAGTTATAAAAAAAGTAGCGTACGTGTACAAAGAATCGCCAGGAATTATTTCAGAATTTTCGTATGACATTTTTTTTCCTTACTATTTTCGTTCGAAACTCTGATGATGACGTCCCAGTGAAAAATTGTATCGGATTGAAATTTCCGTACTTCGTCATATAGTAAAGATCTGAACAAATTCAGCAACGTTAGGCATGCTATAAGCAACAATTATCAATAATAATATTGCTCAAAAGTCACTAGCAAATTGTTTAAACAATTGTTTAAACAATTTATTAAGCAATGATGAACAATGATCAATAATTGTTATTGATCATTGTTGTTTATAGCATGCCAAATGTTGCTGAATTGTTTCAGATTTGTATTGTATCACGAAGTACGGAAATTTCAATCAGATAAAATTTTTTGCTCGGACGTCATCGGAATTTTGAGCAAAAAAAGGAAAAAAAAATTATAGAAAAATTCTGAAATAATTCCAGGCGATTCCGTGCATGCGTGCGCTTTTTTTCATACTTGACATTTTCTCTTAAACTCCATAGTTTTTGAGTTACGTTGCATTCTTTAAAATTTCTCTTTTTTAGCCAAAACTGAAACAACTTTGCGGGAAAAAAATTTTAAACAACGAAAATGGAGCGTCTGTTACCCCTTTAAAATGTACCGTAGATAAAAAAGACAAAAAAAAACGTCCTCAAGTTATGCGTCCAATTCGCGATGGTCGAAAAAAGGCCAAAAAATGGTCGCGTACAAAAATGCGTACCGGATCGATAAAAAATCATAAAATATATTTAAAAAAAAAAAGCAAAAGAAAGCTTAATTCCTTCCCGGCAAAACGCTTTTTTAAAAATTCGATTATCTTTTTTTTTGACGGAGTTATGCAACTTCTAGTGCGGCAAGAAATATTAACTGGTGTTTCCAAACTTTTGAGCGGGAGTGTATATATACATATATGACGCTGGAACATAAACTTCATACGGTATTAGATATAACCCGAGGGAAATAGCAATCCCTGGCGTACGAGAGTAGCGCGTGCTAAAACTTTGAGCGCGACACCTCTGCAGCTGTGTGTGGGGGGGGGGGGGGGGTTGGTGGGTGTCTGTACCTGTGCGAATTTCTGGTGCTTTTCGTTCGTTGTTTCTGGGGAAATGCATTTCAGTGCCCTCCTCGATCCTTTCTCATCCACGAGATTCCAATTGCATTGTATATATATGCATATATATCATATTGCAATAATATATAGTGTACGACGTCCCAGATATATATGGGTCATTCCACCAATTCTTGACTAAAATTGTGCCAGGGGGTCTGAACTCTGCATAACGAGAAATTTTATTGAAAAGTACATAACAAAGAGAGCTTTCATGATTTTTTTCAGATTTTTTCGTCGAACCCTTCCAAAGATACAGTAGATCGAAAATTGCAAGATTTGCAATTATTGACTTTAGATATTAAAAATATCAGCCACTTGTAAAATTTCTAAAAATATATTAAATATTGGATTTTATGTAAAAAAAGCTCAGCTTTCTGAAAAAAATATTTTCAATTTCCTCCAGTGTCAGGAAAACCCCGAAAAATGAGGTCAAAAAGTAAAATACGCTTTTTCGACCAATGTATCATTTTTAATATTTTTTAAACTATTTTTTTCGAAAAGTTGAGACTTTTTTCCACGGGAAAGGTATGTTTCGATTGTGGGATTATTTAAAAATAAACCACAGCAAAATAAATTTTAAAGTTTCGTGATGAATTGCCGATCTGTATTGTGCTGCTGTTACGGTCGTCGCACGAACTATCGAATCAAGTTTGAAAATTTCTGTACATAGCATTATATTCAGCTATTATGTAGTGAATATATATGTTCAAAGTGTGAAGTGGGTAAGAAATTAAAATTATTATACAAAAGCGACATAAGAAGGATCAAATCTTTATTATTTATACTCTTCTTGTCACTGTTGACAGAGAAACATTTCTTACAATAGCAGAACCATGATTCTCGGCATCAGGGATAATACAATGCATAGATTGCGTCTTTTTTACAGCCACAGCATTAGCAAATCTTGACTTTAGCTGTGCTGCGCGTACTTCGTATTCCTCATTTGAAATGAAAGTGAAATCAATATTTGTAAATGACTCACGTGCCCAGTCATACAATGCCAATTATGATAAAATTTCGTTTCTCGTGCCCATTTGAAGAGATGCCCTTGCAGCGAGACGCTTGATCGTGTCTGCTAACCCATCACATGGTCCTTTTCCATGGGCTGTAGCAAAGAAATGCCATTCAGCCTTTAGCCCAAAGTCATTTACGTGGTAGCACAAATTGATGAATGCCGATTTGTTCTTGAACTGTTGTGGTGCTCCATCCAAAAATCA
This sequence comes from Alloplasta piceator, assembly GCA_946863875.1. Classification (NCBI taxonomy): domain Eukaryota; kingdom Metazoa; phylum Arthropoda; class Insecta; order Hymenoptera; family Ichneumonidae; genus Alloplasta; species Alloplasta piceator. Next base: position 17,800,662 of record OX333080.1, on the reverse strand, counting down.
TATTTTTCTGTTCTTGAACTGTTGTGGTGCTTCATTCGAAAAATATATTAATTTGTTGGAAGACGAAGACGAATTGGCATTAATCAATTTGTGCTACCATGTAAATGACTTTGAACTAAAGGCTGAATGGCATTTCTTTGCTACAGCCCATGGAAAAGGACCATGTGATGGATTAGCAGGCACGATCAAGCGTCTCGCTGCAAGGGCATCTCTTCAAATGGGCACGAGAAACGAAATTTTATCATCCTTGGCATTGTATGACTGGGCAAGTGAGTCATTTAAAAATATTGATTTCACTTCTATGTCAAATGAGAAATACGAAGTATGCGCAGCACAGCTAATGACAAGATTTGCTAATGCTGTGGCTGTAAAAAACACGCATTTTATGCATTGTATTATCCCTGATGCCGAGAATCATGATTCTGCTATTGTAAGAAATGTTTCTCTGTCAACAGTGACAAGAAGAGTATAAATAATAAAGATTTGATCCTTCTTATGTCGCTTTTGTATAATAATTTTAATTTCTTACCCACTTCACACTTTGAACACTACATAATAGCTGAATATAATGCTATGTACAGAAATTTTCAAACTTGATTCGATAGTTCGTGCGACGACCGTAACAGCAGCACAATACAGATCGGCAATTCATCACGAAACTTTAAAATTTATTTTGCTGTGGTTTATTTTTAAATAATCCCACAATCAAAACATACCTTTCCCGTGGAAAAAAGTCTCAACTTTTCGAAAAAAATAGTTTAAAAAATATTAAAAATGATACATTGGTCGAAAAAGCGTATTTTACTTTTTGACCTCATTTTTCGGGGTTTTCCTGACACTGGAGGAAATTGAAAATATTTTTTTCAGAAAGCTGAGCTTTTTTTACATAAAATCCAATATTTAATATATTTTTAGAAATTTTACAAGTGGCTGATATTTTTAATATCTAAAGTCAATAATTGCAAATCTTGCAATTTTCGATCTACTGTATCTTCGGAAGGGTTCGACGAAAAAATCTGAAAAAAATCATGAAAGCTCTCTTTGTTATGCACTTTTCAATAAAAATTTTTGTTATGCAGAGTTCAGACCCCCCGGCACAATTTTAGTCAAGAATTGGTGGAATGACCCATATATATAGGGGTTGGCGCGGTGGTTGGTCGGCCAGTAGTAAAGTGCCAGGCCGAGCCAGACACCGAGACCCATTTCCCCACTGAGCGAGTTCGCCAAGCTCTCTCTTGCTCTCTTTCTCTCTTTCGGTCTCTACGTTCGTCCTTAGTGGTTGGAGGTGGACGCGCGCGCGACTCTTGCCTGCCTTCTCACTTCCTACTCTACTACTTGCGTATATCCGGTTATAGTGGGAGAGCGAGATGGAGACGTCGACGTTTGCAAGTACTACGCCAACCCGTTATACTCTTTTCTTTCTCTATCTTTACAAATATATATGGGTCGTTCCATGTGAAATCGACCAATAGTTGGAATCGAGCCCTTTCAATTTCGATGAAATTTGGTCAGAAGTTTTCTTTTATCCTAAAACAAAGTTGTAGCAGAGGAAATTTTTTTTTTTTTTTCGACAGTTATGCAAAATTCAAAATTTTACAATTTTTTTCCATTTTTCAAGTTTATTTTTTAAATACCTCGAAAGCTATTTTATAGTTACGAGAAAATCGTTCTGGGCTTGTCTTGAAGAGTATATTTAGGACTACGAAAAATAATATGCCGAAAAAAAAATTTGAAAAATGATGAATTTGGAGAATGTTGAATTTTTTTAAATCGTGGAAAATCCACGATAAACATTAAATGTTTGGTTCCATTTTTTTTATATACATAATACCTTATGCTGATCTCAAAAAATCCTGTAAATTTGAGAAAGGTGTTGTATTTTCTTTCAAAAATATGAATTTTTGTATACAATTTTTTTTTTCACCTCTAAATCAAGTGAAGTTGAGTAATCATGTAACTTTGTAATTTTGAGCAGTACGAATTATATGATTGCTCAACTTCACAACTTGGAGGTTAAAGGAAACCATTTTTTTTTCCAAAATGCAAAAATGAGAATTATTGAAAAAAAAACAGCTTTCTGAAAATGTCAAGATCTTTTAAGATCAGTACAAGGTATTATATTTAAAAAATTGAACCAAAAATTGTATGTTGATCATGGATTTTCACGATTTAAAAAAATTCAAAATTCTCCATATTTTATCGAATTTTTTTTTTGGGATATTTTTTTTTCGTAGTTCTAAGTATACTCTTCAAGACGAATCCAGAATGATTTTTTCGCAACTATAATAGTTTTCAAGATATTTAACAAATAAACCTAAAAAATTGAAAAAATTGTGAAATTTTGAATTTTCGAAAAAACAATTTTCCTTCTTTTCCTTTGGTAGAACTTTGTTTCGTGATAAAATCAAACTTCTGACCAAATTTCATCGAAATTGAAAGGGGTCGATTCCGACTATTGGTCGATTTGACCTAGAATGACCCATATTATGTGGTATTTCCTCGATGGCATATAATGTTCGCAAGAGACTTTCGAGCTCTTCATTCCTCGGCTATATCGCTCGCACCCTCTTCCGGCAGTCTCGGGCTTTCCAAAGAACGTGAGTCCGAAATTTCCTCGACGCTAGATTCTCCACGGATGAAAAAAAATGGTAAAGGGGCTTTTGAGCTATCCTGGGACCATTCTACGGTATTTCAATCAAAATCTTACTTTGATGATTTCGATTTTCTTCTAAATTTTTTATATAAATAAGGACAATGAAAAAAAAATTCCCAAATTTTTTCAGAATTTTTCGGTCACGTGTTTTTAGGATTTATTTATTTTTTTTTTTTTTGAAAAAAAACGGGACAACTTTGTAAAATCTGAAAAAATTCTGAAAAATCTGATAAAATATAACAAATTTTTTGGGCTTTGTTCCATAACGGAGATTTCAATACTCTTCGAGTCAAATACAAAAAATTACAAAAAAAAATTTAACTCATAGAGTATTAAAATCTCCATTTTGGAAAAAGCTCAAAAATTTTATTATATTTTATTAGGTTATTCTGAATTTTTTCAGATTTTACAAAGAGGTCCCTTTAAAAAAAAAAATCCAAAGAACGCGTGACCAAAAAATTCTGAAATAATTTAGAAAAATGTATTTCAATGCGTTTTTTTATATAAAAAATTTAGAGAAAAATCTAAATCATCAAAGCAAGATTTTGATCGGAATGTCGTGGAATGACACGACAAAATCTTGTTTCGATGATTTCGATTTTTCTCTTAATTTTTTACATAAAAGAACACAAAAAAAAATTTTCTAAATTTTTCCAGAATTTTTTCGTCACGCGTTCTTTGGTTTTTGTTTTAAGTGACCCTTTTGTAAAATCTGAAAAAATTCAGAATAATCTAATAAAATATAACAAAATTTTTGGGCTTGGTTCCAAAATGGAGATTTTAATACTCTATGAGTAAATTTTTGTTTCTTTAAATTTTTTGAATTTTACTCATAGAGTATTAAAATCTCCATTTTGGAACGAAGCCCAAAAAATTTGTTATATTTTATAGATTTTTCTGAATTTTTTCAGATTGTACAAAGTTGTCCCGTTTTTTTTTCAAAAAAAAAAATCCAAAAAACGCGTGACTGAAAAATTCTGAATAAATTTGGGAACTTTTTTTTCAATGTCCTTATTTATATAAAAAATTTAGAGAAAAATCGAAATCATCAAGGTAAGATTTTGATCGAAATACCGTGGAATGCCACATATATATATATTCTATTTTCCGCTATCTTGAAATGAAGAAAAAAAATAATGTATAGCGTATATTTATATATGGAGATGGAGAAAAAAGACTGAGCTGCGAAGTAAGTGAGGCTGACGGACCGACGAATCCTCTCATTTGTATGAAATAAGGGAGAACCAAGCGGGGGAGAGAATTAAAATGAAACCGTCCGTAGAGTGCAGCTTGCGTTGGAATGTCATACCTTATTGTTAAATGAAGAGAGAGAGAGAGAGAGAGAGAGAGAGAGAGAGAGAGGGAGAGAGAGAGAGAGAGAAAAGGTGGACGTCGACGAGGATGAGGACGACGATGACGTACGTATACGTCATTCGTACCTCCTTTTCTCTCTCTCTCTCTCTCTCTCTCTCTCTCTCTCTCTCTCCCTCCCTCTCTCTCCCTCCCTCTCTCTCCCTCCCTCACTCTCTCTCTCGCACACCCACACACACACACACACTCTCGTCGACATGTTCGTTGGTTGCTTTTGCTCCGGTTATTGCGGTAGTCGCGTTTATCCTGATGGAAAAAGTAGAGAGAAAGAGAGAGAGAGAGAGAGAGGAAGAGATGGGACTTGGATGTGAGAAGTGATATAGCATATTGAATATATAGATACGATCGCTGCGGAAAAAAATTTGGGTAACCGTGCCAGGGTATATTCCGGCAGCAAGCTCATTCGAGGCGGAGCACTTTTTTTTTAATTAGAAAAATGTACGGTTCCTATATTCGAGCGACTCCATTGCAGGTATACGAGCAGTTATAAATATGTATATATTAGGGCGATTGAAAAAATAAAAAATTTCTCGGAAACAGGCTCAAAAGTTTCATTTAGGTATAAACAAAGGCCTGTTCAAATATGAGCTTTCAATATTAATATTAACATGGTCCGCATGGCACTTTTCGATTTTCCATATAAGAATAACACACTGAAAGAAAAAACCATGGTGAGCTCAAAGATCCGCCATGGTAAAAGGGGTAAAATTACTTGAAAAACTTATTCCTTCGAGACCTTGGAATTCACTGGCCGAATCGAAGCCGATTCAATCAAAACATTAAAAGGGGTTATAATATGGTTAACCATACGATATAGTTACTCGCTTAACCCGCGTTTTCTATTTTACACATTCTATCGTGCACTACATAGTACATAGTACATCTTACCATATTCATCCTAATATTAATAAATATTATTTCAAACTGAACAAATATGTATTTAAAATAACTAATTTTTTTAAAAAATATTTTCACAATGTACATTTTTAAACATTTCAATCTTTGAATGTACACATATGAAGTCTACAATTTCGTAAAGCTTCGTCTCTTCTTTAACAGAAAGGAAAAGAAAAAAGACCCTTTTGGGTGGGAATCCTTTTCGGGGATTCGACGATCTTGCGTTTTGCCGCAATGTTCAATGTATTAAATATCCATACTGAAAAATAAGGATATCAGTCACAGACGAGCTTGGAAAGGATATAGGCGTCGAGAGGCAGGTTCGCTTGTGCGAGAGGTAGCCACCTGGCGGATTTTTGGGGTACTGACAAATCTGCAGATATGATCACTGAGAGAAAAAGGGGTTATCGTATGGTTAACCATATTCCATGATTGGACAAGCAATAATATGATAAACGCTACCATATTATTACTTGATAAGCGCTACCATATTATTGCTTGTCCAGAAATTTTAAACAATAGTTTCATTATTATACACTCAGTCAAAAAATTAAAGGAACAGCAAAATTTTCGAGATTTTTCAGCGATTTTCCAAAGGCTGTAACTTTGTTAATTTTGGTCGTAAAAAATTGAAAAAAAAAGAATTTTGAAGCTTGAATTTTCTAGTTTTGGAATCTTGAGTCAAAAAAAATTTGTGGGCATCATCCTCAACGCAGTCGAAAGAAATATCACGGTAAAAATTTGCTCGAAATTTTTGCTTTGTTTAAAACAGTCGATGGGCTCCAAAAAATTTTTCGAGCCTAACCAATATGTGGATCATTTAGCTGGATTTCTTAGCTTTAATTTGCTTTTTTTATTTTTGTTCTACAACCATTTTTCGCTGATATGTCGGTAATTGAACAAAAATTGATCTTTTTTTTTTAATCCTCGATATATCTGGAACTGATAATCGTACAGCGAGTAAATGGTGGGTTTCGGAAACTTTAATCTACCCTCTATAAATGCCTGTTACTGTCATAAACGAACAAAAATTGTTTCCATGCTTCATTTTGACTTGAAAAAAGTCGAAAAAAATAGCTTTTTTTTCTTGTTTTAGAAAATCTACCAAAACTTTGCAGATATTGCGAAAAATACCAATGTTTTGAGGTACTTTTTTAGCTCAATACATACCTAAAAACCATGCCAATTTTCAGAACAATCGGTTGAGCCGTTTTTTGTGACTGAGTCATCAAATTTTTATAAAAATTGAAGGAACACGTTTATTACCTTAAAGACCAATTAATTAATTATCTTAAAAATGAAAAAAAGTCTTTCTTTTTTTTCTCTCGAATTTGCATTTGATGAGCGTGAAAACTAAAAAAAAATCCACATTTCGAAAAAAAAATTTATCGGCATTTTTTTTTTCAAATTAAAAAAAAAAATCCAAAATTTTGAAAATTTTTTTTTTTGGAAAGACCATAGCTGGCTAAGTAGATATGAGCGGCCCCCACGCGCATTCGTTCCAATTTTGGCCAAAAGTTGCGTTTGATGGATTACAAACTCACCCCAAATTTCAACCATGTAGCTGCACTAGAAACAAAAAAAAAAATACAACTAGTATTTTTGGAGAAGATTTTTTTTCTCAGAATCGATTAAACCGATTTTTATGAAAAAAATATATGTTGTTAATATGTTCAAGGCCATTTACAGAAAAAATCAAGAACCCAATCCCACGAACGGAACTACCCGAAAAAAATTATTTTAGTTTTCGTGATTTTTTTTCGGTTACTCGCTCACGAAATACAATTACCAGTTTTTTTGTATTAAACAATCGGACCTCTTTCTATAACATATAATTTTTCCAAGTCGATCGAAGAGGTGGAGCATAGTTAAAAAAAATAAAATACACTTTTTTTGCACATTCTTTTTGTTTTCGATGTCATGACACCTACAAAAAAAATTCCGTACAGTTATTATCGAGCGCAGTAGAGTTTCCTTGTCAGTTTTATCGAAAACTTTACCACAAAAGCATGAACCACAAGCTTTTATATAATAGTTTATCCCCGTTTCCGGCTACTTGGCAGCGTCCGGCAATCGCAAGACGCGACGCGCTGCATGTAAGAGGATGTGAAAGACCTGTATTACCATCGTTGCAGACTCGAATTTTCGAACAAATGCCATTTCCAAATTATTCAACCAAATGAGCTGAGAATTTAGGATGTCATTACGGTAATAGTATTCTGGGGCCTAAAGATCAGAAAATGTCGATAGCGCAAAAAAAATACAGTTTTATTATCAGGTGGAATCTGTAATGCAGAAATGGATTTCCCGATGCTTGCATTGTTCAATTGCGAATATTCTCAGTTTTAGGCGAAACGAAAATTCTCTCCACTTTACCGACGAACTCAGATGACGTCGGTAAAGTAGTGAGAATTTTCTTGATTTTTTCTGTAAATGGCCTTGAACATATTAACAATATATATTTTTTTCATGAAAATCGGTTTAATAGATCCTAGGAAAAAAAATCTTCTCCAAAAATACTAGTTGTATTTTTATGTTTGTTCCTAGTGCAGCTACATGGTTGAAATTTGGGGTGAGTTTGTAATCCATCAAACGCAACTTTTGGCCAAAATTTGGGACGAATGCGCGTGGGGGCCGCTCACCCCTACTTAGCCGGCTATGGCCTTTGGATTTTTTTTAGCATTCACGCCCATTAAATGCAAATTTGAGAGAAAAAAAAATTGAAACTTTTTTTTAAATTTTTAACACCATTAATTGGTCTTAAAGGATCAATCAACGTGTTCCTTCAATTTTTCTAAAAGTTTGATGACTCGGTCACAAAAAACGGCTCGACCGATTGTTTTAAAAATTCACATGGTTTTTAGGTATATATTGCGCTAAAAAGTACCTTACAACATTGGTGTTTTTTGCAATATCTGCAAAGTTGTGGTAGATTTTCTAAAACAAGAAAAAAAGCTATTTTTTTTTTACTTTTTCAAGTCAAAATTATGCATGGAAACAATTTTTTTCGTTTATGACAGTAACAGGCACTTAAAGAGGGTAGATTTAAGTTTCCAAAACCCACCAGAGACATCGAAGATTTAAGGGCAGGGTATGGTTTTAAAAGCGAAAAAAGCCACATTTTCATGATTTTTTGCGCCGATATGAGTAATATTGTTTTATTCATTTTATATATATATTATAGTATAACTTCTAAAGTATATTAGAAAAAAATGTCAATAAAAAATATTGATAAATATGCCCGTGACAGCGAATCTCCGGAGGCGCCTTGAAAAAAAGTTGTTTTGCGGTGAACATGATAACTCGTTACCAGATCATCTGAAACGAAAAAATCGATATGCGTTTTAAAGGTGATATGTTTCCCCGGGTAATCACAGCGAGTTTTTTTTTTGTTTTTTTTTGTTTTTTTAATTTTTTGCAGCATTTGGAAGTGAAAGACGCGATTTAAGCTAAAAAAATCTCGGTGTGATTGTTATTAAAAAATAGAAAAAACAAAAATGAATAAATAAATAATAATAATAATAAATAATAAAAAGTGCAAATCGCGTCTTTCACTTCCAAATGCTGCAAAAAATTAGAAAAAAAACTCGCTCTGATTACCTGGGGAAACATATCACCTTTAAAACGCATATCGATTTTTTTGTTTCAGATGATCCGGTAACGAGTATAATGTTCACCGCAAAACAACTTTTTTTCAAGGCGCCTCCGGAGATTCGCTGTCACGGGCATATTTATTAATATTTTTTATTGAAAATTTTTTCTAATATACTTTAGAAGTTATACTATAACATATATGGGTCAAAACGGCAATTATGGACGTCGGATCCCGCCTCACCCTCTCAGATCTTTTCGCATTTTTTTTAGCTGAAAGTCCTCATTGAAAAACCCATTCCCAAATTTTTTCAGATTTTTTCCCCTCCAACTTTCGCAGTTATTACATGGGGTAGTCCGTCTAGTTTTACCATTTTCGTTTTATTCATTATCACTTGCCATCTTCCAACAGAATAAAAAAAATTTCAAAAAATAGGTTTTTTGCGTGAAAATGTATCAGCTTTTCAAAAAAAATATTTTTTGTTTGTTTATGCACTTGGAAAGCTCTTAAAATTGAGCTTAAAGTCTAAAAAGCTGTTTTTTGGCCATTGCCCAAATTTTGAAACATTTTTCAATATTTTTTTCGAAAAGCTGAGACAATTTTACATAGGTTATATATTTTCCGAGATGGGTTCTTCATAAACATACGAGAAATGAATGAATGAACAAAAATTGATTTTAATCATTTTTTTTGCCATCAATACATTTTTTTTGAAAAAATATTTTTTTTGAGTAAAAAAGTCTCAGCTTTCCAAAAAAAATATTGCTTTTCCGATGATGCCTGTGAAAAGCCCTAAAAATCAAGTTTTAAATCTAAAAAGCAGTTTTTTTCCATGTTTTTTTCGAAAAGCTGAGAAAATTTTACATAACATATGTCATTTACAAGGTCGGTTCTAAATAAACATACGAGAAACATACAAGAAAATTAATTAAAAAGTGTTTATTAATTCATTCCTCGTGTGTTTATTTAGAACCCACCTTGAAAATGACATAAGTTATGTAACATTTTGTCAGCTTTTCGAAAAAAGCATGGAAACAAATTTCAGAATATGGGTCATGGCAAAAAAACTGCTTTTTAGATTTAAAAATCGATTTTGAGAGCTTTTCACAGGCATTATCGGAAAAACAACATTTTTTTTTAGAAAGCTGAGACTTTTTTACTCAAAAAACGTATTTAAAAAAAAAAATTATCGTAACGGAAGATGGCAAAAAAAATGAATAAAATCAATTTTTGTTCCTTCATTCATTTCTCGTATGTTTATGGAGAACCCATTTCGGAAAAAACATATTCCATGTAAAATTGTCTCAGCTTTTCGAAAAAAAGATTGAAAATTTTTTCAAAATTTGGGCAACGGCCAATAAACAGTTTTTAAAACTTTAAGCTCAATTTTAAGAACTTTCCAAGTGCATAAACAAAAAAACAATATATTTTTTAAAAAACTGAGACTTTTTCACGCGAAAAACCTATTTTTTGAAATTTTTTCTATTGCGGTGGAAGAAGGCAGGTCATAATGAATAAAACAAAAATTGTAAAACTAGACGGAATACCCCATGTAAGAACTGCGAAAATTAAAGGGGAAAAAATCTGAAAGAATTTGGGAATGTGTTTTTCAATGAGCACTTTCAGCTAAAAAAAATGCGAAAAGATCTGAGGGGGTGAGGCCGAATCCGACGTCCATAATTGGCGTTTTGACCCATATATAAAATGAATAAAACAATTACTCACATCGGCGCAAAAAATCATGAAAATGTGCCTTTTTTCGCTTTTAAAACCATACCCTGGCCCTTAAAAAAAAAGATGAATTTTTATTCAATTACCGATATCTTAGCGAAAAATGGTTGTAGAACAAAAATAAAAAAAGCAAATTGAAGCTATGGAATCCAGCTAAACGATCCACGGATTGGTTAAACTCGAAACAAAATTTTGGAGCCCATCGACTTTTTTTAAAAAAAGCAGAAATTTCGAGAAAATTTTTACCGTGATATTTCTTTCGACTGCGTTGCGGGTGATGCCCACAAAAATTTTTGACTCAAGATTCCAAAACTAGAAGATTCAAGCTTCAAAATGCTTTTTTAAAAATAATTTGACGACCAAAATTAACAAAGTTACAGCCTTTGGAAAATCGCTGAAAAATCTCGACAATTTTGCTGTTCCTTTAATTTTTTGACTGAGTGTGATAAAAAAATAGAATGCTTAAAGAAAATTGTGCAGCAGAAGTTAGCTAAGAAAAATTATTTTTCTATTAAGAAAATTACATTTATTGTAGTATAGCAGTAAATTTTTATTCGATTTTATTTTTAAATAAAAAAAATTAAAAAAACTAAATCATTAAGCCTATAAGGTTTCCAAGTTCGTGTGCACGGAAAAAAAAGACTTACGTTAGCTATGGTGACAAAATAATTAGTTTACTCAACCAACTATCTCGGTGCTCTGAGCGCCAGACGAGAAGTTGGTTGGATCAACGAATTTCATATGGTTGGTTTATAAATGGTAGACCAACTAATTTTTTAGTTCGGCCAACCACGAGTGCAATGGCTGTATCAATGATTTCGCTCGTGGTTTATTATAATTTTTTTTTTGGATAACTAAGGTAAACGGCCCAGTTACAGACACTGTTCCAGATTTAGACACCAATCGCATAATTTTGATTGCCATAAGTACATTTTTTGTCGAATAATAATTCAATTACCGGCTAATTGAAGAGAATTTTTCCCTTTCAATTATTGGAGAGACACCTTTTTAAATGAAATGTTTAGAATAGAAATAGATCAGTGAATCGTGCGACACGCGTCTCAGTGGCTCCGCAGCAACAGTGCTAAACGAAACCCACTAGTTGCGACAAGTGACGTATAGTGAATTTTATTCATCATGTAAGTATAAAACGACATAAAAATGGTGTCAATATCTTCAGCAGGAACCAGACTATCGATGAGATAAAAAATAACTTAACTTTTAAGTTAGGTATTTATTTAAATTCGCGGTGTTATGAACTGGGCCCTAATTGAGATTATGTCCGTGTTTTAGACAGTCGATTTTTCATCTGTTGCATCGAACAATCTGCTTTGCTTATTTATTCTAATTTGATGTGAAAAAACAAATTATAGAAAAGAACATTAATTTTTATAAACGGAAGAAACGGGAAAAAAAATTACAACGATGAAACTTTCATTTGTGAAAAAATAATATTGAAAACGTTTTCTCACTCAATGCCGCTGATATATTTTTTCATTGTTTAATGTTTATGGTATATGCTTATAGTACATATTTTGATAATTCATTGTGAATGTTGATAGAAAGAAAAAAGTCTGCGCTGTAAGGCCTTCGAAGAGTTAAGGGAGATTGCGGAGACAGCAATTCAAAGACGCAGCTGCGCAGTTGGATCGAACACTCTATCGCAAGGTATAACATGCTTTTTTTTATAATATAGATAGTTTGACTGTAGGGTTAATTTCAACATTTATTATTGTCTTCTTTATAATATGTATTTTTAGGTGTACCTCTCCGGATCATAAAATTGAGAAGTCAATTTTATGTCTGCGGAGTCTGCGGAGGCAGCTGATCAACTGATTTCATCGAAAGCTTCAACGAAAGCATATAAAATACTTTTTTTCACACTACAGATGGCTTTTTGAATAAGAAGATTAAAATATTTATTATTATGTGATTTATTCTATGTATTTTAGGCATAAAAAACTGTTTTGAAAGATAGCATCAAAGAGCGATGGAAACTACACAAAAAAAAGTAATCTTCGATAAATATTTTTCATTTGTTATTTCCCATGTTTATAAATATTTAAAGAAAATGAAGAATTCGTGCACCAATTAAACATAGTTCGTCGTTTGTATCCACGGTCGTACATACAGGTCTGGAAACTCCCGTGGTGGGGGTACCTTGCTTATTGATGCCAGATGTGTAGTTCATAAATTTGTCACTGTGATCGCTGCGATCTAAACGCTCTCTGGCGCAAGCACGGATGATGATGGGTGGGGGAAGTAAGATAGAGACAGCGCTATAGCCACGGCTATAGCCTAGCTTTTCAATCACTTGTTTTTAATATTATTGTAGGCTATTATAACACGCACTAAAGCGCAAATGCTTATTTTCAAAAACCTCTGACTCCAAGCGGGTCTGAAAATAAGAGATTTCCAGTTAATTTAACAACATGTCGAATATCGAGCGCAAAACATTATCATTTGGCACCCGGAAAACCACCTTCGCATTTATCGGCTTTGTGGCCGATATTGCAATAAGGAACAGCGCACCGTCTTGGCATTTTTGCCAAATTTAAAAGAATCTTTTCTTTTTATTAAATATAATTTGAACCACAACTGCAGCAAAACACAACGTATGAGAGCATAATATCAGACACGGGGATTTTGAGGTTAAGCTTGAGAATACCCAGAACGCGCATAGATCGCAGAGACGAGTAGTGACGAAATTACGAACTACTCTCGTGCTTCGATAAGCAAGGTACCCCCACCCTCGAAATTTGGCCGAGTTTCCAGACCTGTATGTACGATCGTGTTTGTATCTAATGTGTGTTCGCAGGTTATGTCACCCGCACGCGCGAGTGACAAACTGCGCCACGAGTGTCTAAAATCAGTACATGCACGCGTCTAAAACTAAGACACGAGCGTGTCTCCAGTGTCTAAAACCCGGTAGCAGAGAAGCGCTATTAAAACCATGATTTTATTAATAAATCTTGATTGTTTCACTTTTATAATAGGTGAATCTCGTTCAGGGGGCTTTAATGCACATGTTGAAACCTTTTGTTTTCGGTTTGGCTATATCACGCATGAATAAATAGCAGAAATCCGACGCTGCCGCTCCAAAAGTGTCAAAAACTGGGCCGTTTACCTTACACAATATTTTTAAACATTTCAATCTCTGAATGTCGCTACACGTATGTACACTGAGAAAAAAAATTGGTTGAATATGCAAAATCGTTAGTTGAATACGGGCAACTAAATATTTATTTGGTCTAACTAAATAATTAGTTTCTTGAATAATGCCGCGCTTTGGTTGACCAAAATATTGTTCAAGCAACAAAAATTTGGATTGTACAACTAAATATTTAGTTGCACGTATTCAACTAAACGATTTTGCATATTCAACCATTTTTTTCTCAGTGTATGAAGTTTACAATTTCATAAAGCTTCGTCATTTCTTTAAGAGAAGGTAAAAGAAAAAAGACCTTTTTTTATGGAAATCCATACTACAAAATAAGGATATCAAACATAGACGAACTTGGAAAGGTTATAAGCGTCGAGGGGAAAGTTCGTTTGTGCGAGAGAAAGCAACCTCGCGGATTTTTGGGGTACTGACAAATCTGCAGATACCCAGCAAACACAATCCCGAAATAGTTACGAAAATGTTATGTAACGCGTGTTACATTAGATATATTATTTCCATCACAAACTCCGTGAATGAAGCAGAGTTTGTTCTCAAATATGTCATCCTCTAAACAAGTTACAGATATGAAAAATCTACGAAGAATAATAATGAAACATACTCATACCCAGGGGGGTGACATCGCTATCTATCCCTGTACTGCAAAGGTGGCCCACTTTTTGCAACGGATTTTTAGTTTCCTCTACGTGGCGCTAGTTGTCACCCGGGAGGCCTGGGTAGGAGACCCGGGAGGGAGGCCCGGGAGACCGGTAGGGAGGCCGGGGAGCGAGAGCACGGAGGAGAACGAGAGGAGCACTGACCCCCCACCCTGGCACTGACAGCGGCAGCGGGTGACGACACTACGATCTCGATTTATGCAGCTTCGATATAAGCAAGAGGCTCCACTATGCGGCGGATATCGATCGACGTGGCCAGCGAACATATATTAGATGGAAGCGCCAGGCCCGTGTTAGGATTTGGCACAGAAAATGTAGTTCCGATTTCCGCCGGTAGACTGAGCGGCTGTATATCCGTGTGCCACACACATGAACAAAGTTGTAAGCCATGCCCTTGCAGCTATCTCACTCGCTCTTGGGCTAACGCGGTATCATGCTCTCTCACTTGCACTAGTGGGTAAACCGATACTCGGCTGTCCTGGAGGGAGACAGCATGTTTCCCTCTCGCACACAGCGATCTAAATGCGCGTGATTTTCGTAACCATGAGGGCCACGGGTCGATCCTACTTGAATTTTTTTTTTTTCAATTGTTTTTGTTAATTGTTTTATTAATTTGAAATAATTCATAGAAAGTCTCTACAAGTAATCCTGCAATCTGGTCAAGTTTCGAAAATTTCTAAAAAGGTCTAATTACTAAAATGATCCGTATACATAAAATTCATCAACCCAAAGCATTCAAACGGAGCTAAAAGAGTGAGAACGCATCAGTACCCCAGGCATTTATGCCCGTAAGAAAGAGCGAGAACGTACATCACTTCCGGCACTTACGCCCGTAGGAGAGAGCGAGAACGCATCAGTACCCCAGGCATTTAAGCCTGTAAGAGAGAGCGAGAACACATTAGTACCCCAAGCATTTAAGCCCGTAAGAGAGAGCGAGAACGCATCAGTACCCCAGGCATTCTAGCTCGTAAGAGAGAGCGAGAACGCATCAGTACCCCAAGCATTTGAGCTCGTAAGAGAGAGCGAGAACGCATCAGTACCCCAGGCATTTGAGCTCGTAAGAGAGAGTGAGAACACACATCACCCCAAGCGCCTATTGGGCGCATGACGTAAACGGGGCGGAACTAAGTATATGTATTTGTGTACACCGATACAGGCAGCACTCGCAGTGGCTGGGGTACCTTACTAGCGGTACCCCAAGAAAATCGTGCCAAATGCTCCCATAAGCCTGGCGCTTCCATCTAATATATGTTCGCTGACGTGGCACATGGTGTGAGAGCGCCGGTGTAAGAGCGGACACGGCTCCCGACTGGTATGAGATGCGCGTGAACGCACGGGCGACTTTTGCGCAACTTCGATTTATGCAAGTGTCTAGCGGTGCCAGTCCCGCCGCTCTTGCTTAAATCGAGATCGTAGTGTACTAGCGCCACGAGTGACAACATTTGGCGTAAAATAAGCGTTGCGATTTGGGTGTCGATTCTAGCAGTAACACACTCAGCTCATAGATGTAACAAACTCGTTTCATAGCCATAAAGGGAGTCTAAGGGTCAACATAACCTCAACAGTTTTTGAACACATTTTTCTCGAAGATGGCTTGATGGAATAAAAAAAGAACAGTGGGGCTACTTGCGTAATTAATTTTTACAGGTGGCCTCACAATTTTTTGTGCATTCCATTCAGTCGTTTTCGAGAAATATATGTTAAAAGTTTTAGTTCTATCTCTCTCGCACTCACGAGAGCGGGAACGCGCGCGCGGGAAGAGATGATTTAGCCTGGCCATAACACACTCAGCACATTGACGTAACTGCTACGTAACGAAACATGCAATTTTCATTTTATTCGTAATATTATATTTCTTTATAATTCCGATAAAATTAAGGTTTTTTTTTAAATATTTTATTATTTTTAAACATTATATAATATTAGGGTTCATTAAAAAAAAAAAAACATAGACGTCGCCATCGGGCTTTGAACTCGCGACAACCAGTTTCATGGTTATATCCAAAAATAGAAGGAAACAAGATTTAAAAAATTATGTTTTTTCAAATTTAACTTATTAGCTATATATTTTTCCTGATAAATGCTCCTCAACTTTGCGCGGATCCGAGAAAGTTAATTTTCCGATTGTGGAGGACTGGGACCTGCCTGAATACTGAACCTTTCTAACGATCTAGCACTAACACGCTACCACTACGCTATCATCTACTTATTATCCCGTAATGTTTATATTACATTTGGGGTAGGGGAGACCGGGGACAGTTGTAACAATCTGTATTTTGGGTTTTCCTGGGCCAAAAGTATAATGCTTACGTAAATGACACGTATACCCCTGCATAGAGCATTTAATGGTCAACAAAATGGTTCTATGTTGAAGTCTGTAACTAGAATTGAAAAAAAGTATAGGCCTTTATAAAAAAGGGTAAGAAATTGTTACAACTGTCCGCTACCCCGGGGCAGTTGTAACAGTCGATGGGGACAGTTGTAACAGTCGATGGGGCTAGTTGTAACATAAGATTTTAACACAAAATTCTATCTTTTATTGTGACCAATATTTTATATTATTATAACATCAAACATTATCACAGGGATATATATTACGGTCACAATGATAAAATCTTCACACATGGCAATAGTCGTATCGAATTGATAATAATCATGAAATAATAGAATAAAGTCTCAGACGCACCAAACCTATCAAAAAAACATGACATAACCCAAAGTTACGTGCCGTGGTTGCCTGTATAGATTTTTCATTTTTTATCTCTTCATACGCTTCTTCGTACGTTGACAGGTCGGTAAAGGCTTGTTGTGTGATTCTTACGCGCTGCGGAGGAATTTTCGCACACAGAAACTTAAAAAAAGGTCTGTATGACGTTAGATTCAATGTTTAGATGTGAAATTCTCATGACAACTGACAGCCGACAAACTGTTACAACCGTCCCCGGAAAAATTGTTACAATTGTCCCCAGGTGGGGACAATTGTAACTTCAAAGTTAGAATTTGATTAATTTTCTCAAGCTGAAGGCTTTAAAAACCGCGAAAGTTGGCACAAAAATTTCCAAGGAAGCTTATGAAAAAAAAATAATAACTATATGTAGCGCAGTAATCGAGATATTCGTGTTTATCGAAAGCCCCAAAAGTTTACTTTGGGCCTGAGAATACCAATACACCTCTCTGGTCAAGCTGCTTAGTGTGGATTTCTCCTAGCCTAGTAACCAAATGTGAGGAACTGCAAGACGCATTATGTGCCTGCGGGACACGATGGTACCTAGTATAGTTTGAGAAATATTCGCTATGTTATAACTGTACCCTGTTACTTTTGGCCCCGGTCTCCCCTACATGAGTCACTGAAATTTATTTTTACGTATTGAACGAATTCTTTATAGGAGATTTAAAGTTGATAAATCATTGACAAATGATCAATATTAAGGGGCCGGTTCACGCTGGCAGCGAGGAGGTGACGGGGGTGCCAAAAATGTATAACGTGAAATTATCTTATGAATTCGTTCATCAAAATTTCAACCTGATCAAAACCTCGTTCGGGGACAATTTTTTTAAACCCTTATGGGGTCTTGGAGGGGGGTATTATGCCAAAATAGCATCGAAAATCATAGTAGAAATTTATTCCAGCAGGTTTAGAGTCGAATTACACTGACATATTACATTCACATATCGTTAATTACACTCACATATTGTTTGCATTCCTTAATCTACATAACCTCAAAATGATTCAAGACATTTTGAGGTTATATAGATTTATATGTATATATCACGGATATGTTACAAGAAATGTCGTGTCAAATTTATGTAACACATTATACGTATTTGTTACGTAGCCTATACTACGAGATTATAATATCACCAATCTTTTATAATTGTTACAGCAATGTTTTGTCATTGTTACGGATTTGTTAGAAGAAATGTCTTGTAACATGTATGTAACACATTATACGTATTTGCTACGTAGCCTATACTACGAGATTACAATATCACCAATCTTCTATAATTGTTACAGCAATTTTCTATAATTGTTACGGATTTGTTACAAGAAGTGTCTTGTAACATTTATGTAACGCATTACACGTATTTGCTACGTAGCCTGTACTACGAGATTATAATATCACCAATGTTCTATAATTGTTACAGCATCGACTCGTAACAATTTTACAGGTTCACAGTATATGTAAATATCTCGTATAAGAATGACGAGATCTTGACGTATCAATGTTACATATTTGTGATGTCCATAGTTTTTCGTAATTCCTTCATCATTCATTGAGATCCTTACTACCTATCGTCAAGACGCATTATATACATCTCGTTTACGTGCATTAAGAAAAAGTTTCGAATTTGTGATGAACACTATATGACGTATTTATTACATTTCAATTATACGTAAATGTTTCGTAAATTGACCATGTGTGTTTACTGGGTATGAATAGTAGACGGAACTAATGCTAGATGGTTGTTGTAACGAAGCAGATAGTTACGGTAAATGTACCCAACTAATAATCATTTGGTTGCCCCAACCAACCGTTTTTTTCCGTGAACACTAATTTACCACCAATAAGCGATCAGATTGTCAGTCTCTCCGATAAATTATAAATTTATTCGTTGCAATTAAGGAATGCAAAAAAAAACAATGTCTGCCGATTGAACTGAAAGACTCCTCGGTCATAATTGTCCGTAATTCTCTGCTCGCTTTCTCCACTCATCGACGTCACAACCAATCGATATCGTTGGGATTTTAGCCGGGTCACGCGGTCTCGACACTTTCGGCCATTCCAGAGTAGGTACGAAGAGGCGAAAGGGGCCAAGATTAGGTAGGCGAGTTTATCCGTGCCAGCTTACACGAGCAAGTTTCAGGGGTCTTCAATTTGGTACACTGAACTAAGAACTTTGAAAAATAAAAAATAAAACGGGACGGTTGGTCGTTGCAATTCATCGCGAGATGCACGTTTACGAGTATATTCATCGGCTCCGTTTGCCTTTGCTGCGATACTCTCTGTGGCCAGCCTGGAAATTTCCCAGCAAAGCAACTGCGCCGAGAGGAAAGAGGGAAAAAGGGAATCGGTGAATCCATAGGCGAGGCGAAACCCCGCGAACGTTTGTAGGAAGAGAGAGGGAGAGAGAGAAGTTATAGAGAGAAAAGCGAGGAGAGAAAAGGCTGCGCGTAACAGCCGCAATGCAGCTTCGCAGAGGCCTCCCGGCTGCGAACGATGAAGCTGCATCCTCCCGTTCCCAGTTTTTTTCCTCCTTTTTTTTATATACACACACATGTATTCAGCCTACAGCGAGAGGTATCTTTATCGCACACTTTTGTGTATCCGCAATGCCTAAGGAAAAAGGTACGAGCCAAAAGGGAGGGCCGAGAAAGGGTAAAGGAAAAAGAAGAGGAAGAAAAAGACGTAGAAAGAGAGGGTGAGAGCAAAGGAGGGTTGTAAAATCGAATGCCGTCAAGCAAAAGGGCGCAAACGACATTAACCCCTTGCGGGGTTCGAATCCCGCGCAGAGTCCACAACGCCATTTTGTTTACTTGGGGGAGGGGGAGGGGGGAGGGGGTCGTTGTATAAATACATTGAACAAAGTTCGGTGGGACTCGACGATGGCGAATCCTCCGCGTATCGTTGCGCCATATACAAACCCGCATATATTTGCATTGGAATAAAGAATGTTGAGGAAGGGGGGTAGGAAAAAAAGCCAAACTTGCCGGTTTCGATTTTACAGAGAGACTGGTGCAATATAACACAGCCTAATGCGTCGAATATAGCCTCAAAGTACCTTTGCATTTTCCCTTCCAACCCCTTCAGTCGTGTGGGTGAGTGAGGGCGGGGTTTCGGGGGTTGGTCGTAGGTCGAAGGTCTTTGACGAAATAAGCGGGGTAAAATGAGGAGATATGGAAAGAGAAAAAGTAAAGAAGAGGTTGTAAAAGAATAGGGCTGAAGGGAGATTAAGGGGTGAAAAGGTTGGGGGAGGATGGAGCGCACTTCCGGCCAGGTTCGGACACCTTCTATGGTAAGGCCCATGCTGGTCACGCGATAAAACCGACCACTATTACTCCTACAGGTATATTATATATATAGTATATGGGTCATGCCATGTGGAATCGACCAATAGTTGGAATCAACCCATTTCAATTTCGATGAAATTAGATCAGAAGTTTTCTTTCATCATAAAACGAAGTTCTACCGAAGGAAAAAAATTAAAAAATTTTGTTTCGAAAGTTATGCAAAATTTAAAATTTCACCATTTTTTTAATTTTTTGAGTTTATTTTTTAAATATCTCGAAAACTATTATAGTTGCGAAAAAGTCGTTCTGGATTTATCTTAAAGAGTATATTTGCAGGGACTACGAAAACAAAAATATTCTGAAATTTTTTTTTCAAAAATGATGAATTTTGAGTTTTTAATTTTTTTAAATCCACGATTAACATTAAATTTTTCGTTCAATTTTTTTTTTATAATACCTTGTACTGATATTAAAAGATCCTACAATTTTCAGAATTGCGTTTTTTTTTTCAAAAATATAAGAATGTAAAAACAGAAACATAATTGGCTTTGCATTTTTATTTATTTCGTAAAGAGTTTTAAGCTTCTCAGGGATGAAGGGCCATACCGTGACGGTAGATTCGTTAGTAGAAAAGTCCTTTGTCATTTTTTGATATTTTAAACCCCTGAATTGTTATTAATTGAATTAGTTATTAACGTAATATTGAGTAGAAAAGTCCTTTGCCATTTTTTTATATTTTTAACCCCTGAATTGTCATTGATTTAATCAATTAATATAAAAATATCAAAAAATGGCAAAGGACTTTTCTACTCGATATTACGACACGAATTTACACTCACGGTATTGCCCTTCCTGGGTTTACCAAATAAATAAGGACGCAAATTCTGTCACGTTAAGTAAAAAATTACATGACTGTTCAACTTTATTTAACTTAGAGGTAAAAAAAGAATTTTTGTTTACCAAAATTCAAAAATTCATATTTTTGAAAAAAAACGCAATTCTGAAAATTTTAGGATCTTTTAAGATCAGTACAATGTATTATATAAAAAAAAATTGAATCACAAATTTAATGTTGATTGTGGATTTTAACTATTTTTAAAAATACAAATTTCTCCAAATTCATCATTGTTCAACATTTTTTTTCGGAATATTTTTTTTTCGTAACCCCAAGTATCCTCTCTACGACGATCCCATAACAATTTTCTTGTAACTACAATAGATGAGATGTTTAAAAAATTAAATTGAAAAATTGAAAAAATGGTGAAATTTTGAATTTTGCAGTACAACTTCGTTTTATGATAAAAGAAAACTTCTGACAAAATTTCATCGAAACTAAAAGGGGTTAATTCCAACTATTGGTCAAATTGACATGGAATGACCCATATATATATATATATATTCGTATAATAGAGAATAGCAGCATGAGCGCAGCAGCAGCAAGTGCACCGTGCCAGAATGCCATAAATCTAAATTAGAAACGACTGCTCGTATCTATCTCCCTCTCTACTCTGGAGAGAAGGGTCTCCTTCGTGTTATATACCGACACACATGAATCCTATGTACATACCGAATAGTATACATATATATACACGCGAGACACATAAAAGCTCGCGATATATCGATTAATCAGAGCCAAAAGGACTTTGAGAGTCGATCCTCCTGCAGGGACGCTCCGCCTTTTTGAGTCCAAGCCAAGGTATATTCAATGGTAGGCCCATATGTATAGGCGCAGCAGGAAGAGATGCAGGAGGATATAGAACACTGCAGAGGGTGGTGGCACGCTGTCGGGGGATGCCTGGATTCAGACTGTACACGTGTACTGTATTATATAATGTATGTGGAAGCTTCAGGATAGACATGTATATGCGGAATACAGGTGCGTGACGAGCAAGAGGACGAGGACGATTGCGATCGTGTATAAATGTATATTGTACACAGCTATACCGAACAATAATACGAAGACAGCTATTGCGAGCACGTACGTCTTTCGTACGAGCCTCACGGAAAAAATGGTTGGTTGGGACAACCAACTGATTATTAGTTGGATATATTTCGGTTACCGTAAACATCTGCTTCGTTGCAATAACCATCCAGCATTAGTTCCATCTACTATTCATAGTTAGTTGACGCGGCTAGTAAACACAACTGACTTGATTAGCCAGTCTAACTAATAAAATAGTGATCAAGAGGGTTAAGGATGGACAACGAATTTCATAGGCACTGTAGCCAACTATTTGATCAGTTTTGCAGATATGTCAGTACCTCAAAAATCCGGCAGTTGGCTTCCTCTCGCACAAACAAACTTTCCCCTCGATGCTTATAACCTTTCCAACTTCGTCTATGTTTGATATCCTTATTTTTTAGTATGGATATTTAATACTTTGCCGCAAAGCATAGGGGAGCAGTGGCCAAGTGGCTAGAGCGCGGGTCTCGTAATCCGCGAGACCCGGGTTCGAACCCCGGCGACACCACTGAAAAATATTCTAATTTTTCAAGTGTTGTTTATCAGCTGCAATCCCGGTGGGTTGGGACCCCAACTTAAATAATGGAATCCCAAAGACTTCATTGCGATGAGTGGGCGGTTAATTGTACGGTTTCGGTGAGGCCTGCCGACGCGGTTCTTATCGCTCGGATCCCGTGCGTGAAAATTCTAGGGAAGCCCTGACTTAAGTCGGGACCTCGTCGGGCTTGGACGTGGATGCCCTGTCAGGAATTGCCTTTGAACCGCCAGGTTGGGTCCCGACAGGGCAATGCCAAGGTTGCCAGGCTTACTTACAATATGGCTGACCTAAAGCAACCCATTGAGGACCTTGTCGGGCTTCGATCGGGCAACCCATATTTAAAGAAGTTGGTATAATTACAACAGAACCAAATCAGGCCCAAATAAGGCGAAAGTATCGGAGCCCTAATTATTTCAAACATGGCACTGACGAGGCAACCCTTCGAGGGCCTAATCGAGCTTCACGGGGAGTTAGTTCCGAGACTCGCCATGAGATGTCGCATACGGCGTGCACTCTCTCGCATACGGAATATGCAAATAGTATGCTTATATAGCCGAAGTGGGAGCACGGGTTGTATTCGACACCGCAGAGTCAGGCCTCCCAGGAAGTCATGCCTCGAGGGAAGTCATACCCGCAAGATTTCTACATAGAAATCCTCTGCTTTATACTATTTTTTGTAAAAATTCTCTTGGAGAAATATTAATAATATATTATTATTCATAATTATTAATAATAATGTATTATTATAATATGTAATAATTATTATTATCAATAATAATAATATCGTTATTATTATTGAAATAATTCAATTTTACAATCTACACGTATAGCGATACTACGTACGTAGGTACTAGGGCCCTGATAGGGCTTGATCATGGGCTTGTCGTAGATTCGACATGGCAGGCGTGAGGCGGTTGCAAAGGACCTCATTTGACAACCTTTTAAGGCCCTTATCGAAAAAGCGTGACCGTCCATTTAGGGGCCTTATTGGGCTTCCAGTCAAGGGCCCGGAGTAAGTTAGGGAAAACTGCTCGGGGCCTAGTCGGGGCCTCAATCAAATTCACGCACGGGATGGTGGTTCACCTAACTGTGCAAGCGACTGTATCCGTGAAGGTTTTTCTGCAGTTTTCCCTTCACTCTCGGCAGAATTGCGATGAAGAATGGAAAAGGTGTAGGGTGCGGGCTGCAGCCCCGACCTTACTAGGAAAGGGGGGGATAGTATAAAGCAATGCTGTACGCTGGTAACAAACAAATTTACTTTACTTTACCGCAAAACGCAAGATGGTCAAATCCAAAATGGATTCCCCAAAAGGGTCTTTTTTCTTTTACCTTCTCTCGAAGAAAAGACGGGGCTTTACGAAATTGTAACCTTCATACGTGTAGGGACGTTCAAAGATTGAAATGTTAAAAAATATTGTGTAGATATAAAAATGATAATGATAATAAACCACGAGCAAAACAGTTGATACAACCATTTCACTGGTGGTTGGCCGAACTATAAAAATTGGTTGGTCTGCCATTTATAAACCAACCATATAAAAACCGTTGGTAACCACCACATCACAACTGATAAAGTTGTGATTGTTGTGGTGGAGATGTCACACGGCAGAGTAGTTTTGTGATAGAGATTTTATCAGAAAGCTTATTTCTGGAAGATTAACAACTCGGTACAGATGTGAATTCATTGGGTTATGATTTGGCAAATTAATTATGATAGGGCTGTTATTTTGCAACCTATATTAATTACTTATATTTGGCGGAGATTTTGATCAGTAAAGATCGGATGGTATTTTGTTCAGGATATTTCCATCACAGTTGTATTTTCCGGTAGAGTTGTAAACGAGCAAAAAGGCGATATCAAACTGAATTTAAATATCTCCAAATATATAAAATTTAGAGATAAAGGATAATGATCGTTTCGAATGAGAACTTTATACATAACAGGTGTCCCAAAATGGCAGAATTCTTGAATTATAATGTGGGTTACGCCTTCCAAACATGAGTCTCAGCATTTCGTGACTTACGCCGTTTTTATCGGTAGCAGTAGATATGCATGATAACGTGAAATTATTCATCGTAGATTATAAAGTCTCTACGAAACAGGGTCATCCTCGTTAAAGTGTTTAAGGATATGTTTTGAGGACTTGGGGTTATTTTTAAGAACCCGTTTTGCAGGTCTAATAGAAACGTGACGAGATACCGCAATGAAAAGTAGGCTAAAAACGATGAATACCGCAGAAACGTTGTTGAATTTTTCTTTCTTAAAAGATTTTACAAATTAACAAATAATAGTCCTATTCTGCATGCACACAAAAACTACCATTTTAAAGCCCAAATTTTCAGATCTTAAAATCAAACTTTCCATTGAACTCAAGTTGGAACTTAAGATCGAACTTTGGGTCCAATTTAAGATGAATCTTAAGTTTGAACTTAAGTATCATTAGTTCATTCTTAAGTTTAAATTTTAGTGCGAACTTCAGATCGATCTTAAGTTCAAACTTAAACTTGGTTTAAAGTTTGATCTTATGAGATAGCTTGAGCTTAAGTTCGATCGAACTTAATCATTTTGACAACTAGTGCCGAAAAACACGGTCGAGGGAGGCGATGAAAGAAGTTTGATCGAACTTAAGTCCAAGCTCAAGATGGATCTTGAGATCAAAACTTCAAACCAAATTTAAGTTTGAACTTAAGATCGATCTGAAGTCCGTACTAAAGTTTGAAATTAAGTATGAACTTACAACGACACTCAAGTTCAAACTTAAGATTCATCTTAAATTGGAATTTAAGTTCGATCTTAAGCTCCAACTTGAGTTCAATGGAAAGTTTGATCTAGAGATGTGAAAATTGGGGCCTAAGTATTGTTTTTCTTTTTTTTTTGTGATGGATAGAATTCTTATCTTATGGTTTTTGGCTCCCAACTGCCAAAGCTTGTTTCCCTAATAGAATTCCCATTAAGCTTTTCCAGCACATTTCTTTTGAGACTGTAGTCCTGAGACCGGAGGTAATATTAAAGTTACATGCCGAATATATATTTTCCTTGTCTCTAGTGTTCTTTGTCATTGATACACGCGTACCCTCTTCATTTATAGAAAATGCGCATGTCGACCGAAAAAAGGGCGTAAGTCTCACAAATTCAAGCGTTAAATCGCGCGGCCTACGGTTTTCTGTTTGCGGGAATTCCTGTACACGCGATATTGAAGTATAATACTACTATCATATCTCCTTCCCTACAATCGCAAGAGATTGTATCGATTAGTCGAATTTCACAACGGCGTAACTGGCTCAGTATAAACGTGGATCAATGCCTCTTCTGTTCTCAGGGATCATCGATATATATGGTATATGTATATATAGGACGACGAGGATGTTCAGATAAGTTACCTAGGTACGCAGAGTTCCGGGATTTCCGTGAAAGCGAACGAGCGGGAATATATGTATGGAGATGGCATACGGCAGGATAGATTAACCTGGTTAGATAGAAATCTACTGTGCGAAGAATAAATATATGTATATATTAGGGTGGAGCAAAAAAATCGACTATTTTTTTTTCGAGTCTCTTGTGATAATATGTTAGTTTTTTATGTTTTAAGAACCCTCACCAAAAATGAGCTCAAAAAAAAATTTGTAAGGGTCACTCAAGATTGTTAAAAATTCCAAAAATCATCAAAAATCGAATTTTTGTTATTTTTTTTTTTGCTCATTACGGTAGAATTTTATAGACGAAAAAAAATAAGTTTCTCAAATTTTTAGCTCAAAATATTCGTTTTTGAAGGTCGCTCATAATTTTTTTATGTTTGTAAGTGCATTGCATTAGATGTTTTCGAGTGACCTTTAAATATTCATATTAAGATTTGATAATTTTTTTTCTTTTAATTAGTAAGATAATCGATAAAAATACACCACGAGATGAATAAAAAAATAAACACAATACTAAAAATATAATTTTTTAATAACTCGATGTTTTGCAAATTACAGTAATAATACGATTGATTATTTTTTCTGTGAGTTCTCAATTTCTTTTAATTTTTTTTTCTTTCGTCGTCTCTTTCAACATTACGAGCATGTGAAAGATCTGTTTTATCGTCACTACAGTAAAACAGAGTGTATGTTAATTTTTGCGACACAACCATTCCTTAACTATTGAACCGAATGATCTGAAATTTGACCAGGTGACAGATGATTGAGATGAAATTCAGAACTCAAAGAAAAAATAATCAATCGTCTTATTACTGTAATTTGCAAAACATCGAGTTATTAAAAAATTATATTTTCAGTATTGTGTTTAATTTTTTATTCATCTCGTGGGGTATTTTTATCGATTATCTTACTAATTAAAAGAAAAAAAATTATCGAATCTTAATATGAATATTTAAAGGTCCGTCGAAAACATCTAATGCAATGCACTTACAAATATAAAAAAATTATGAGCGACCTTTAAAAATGAATATTTTGAGCTAAAAATTTGAGGAACTTATTTCTTTTTCGTCTATAAAATTCTACCGTAATGAGCAAAAAAATAAAAAATAATAAAAATTCGGTTTTGACGATTTTTGGAATTTTAAAAAATCTGGAGTGACCATTCAAAATTTTTTTTTCAGCTCATTTTGGGTGAGGCTCCTGAAAACTTAAAAAACTAACATATCACAAGAGACTGGAAAAAAAATAGTCGATTTTTTTGCGCCACTCTAGTATATGTGTGTGTGTGTGTGTGTGTGTGTGTGTGTGTGTGTGTGTGTGTGTGTGTGTCCGTATGTACTATATAGGTTGATAGGTCTCCAGGTACAATGGTTCTTGGTGGAGGTTTGGAGTTCACCAGAATATACGAACCATTCTCAAACAAATGGGATGCAACTATTTTTTGACTAATTCCAGCTCCAAAGATTTTCTTAGGCCTGAATTTTAAGATCTTAAAATCAAACTCAAGATCAAACTTTCCATTGAACTCAAGTTGGAACTTAAGATCGAACTTAAGTTCACATTTAAGATGAATCTTAAGTTTGAACTAAAGTGTCATTATAACTTCATACTTAAGTTCAAACTTCAGTGGGAACTTGAGATCGATCTTAAGTTCAAACTTAAATTGGGTTTGAAGTTTCAACTTAAGATCCATCTTGAGCTTAAATTCAAGTTCGATCCAACTTAATTATTTTCAAGTTCAAGCTCAAGCTCAAGATGGCTTAAGTTCAAGCTCAAGATGGATGTTAAGATTGAACTTCAAATCAAGTTTAAGTTTGGACTTAAGATCGATCTTAAGTTCGCACTAAAGTTTTAACTCAAGTATGAACTTATAATGATACTCAAGTTCAAACTAAAGATTCATCTTCAATTGGAACTTAAGTTCTTCTTGCGTTCCAACCTGAATTCAATGGAAAGTTTGATCATAAGTCTGATCTTAAGAGGAGGCTAAATTCAATCCCTACATTATCGACGTATCATCGTCGTCCAGTCTTTCTCCGACAACCGTGGATGAAAATTAATTACATTTTGACAATTAAGAGGGGGATAAATTAATTAACAATTAATTGTCAATTTAGAGACTAAAATGCGTTACAGCTTATGTCAACGAACTCATTCGAGCCCCCTAAATATTATAGGTTACTCGTCAGAATCCATGGTGCTGCCCTCACTCGCACGTCTGTGAACTACATTTCGCCATTTCGTTTTTCAATAAAACTACAATTTATCGATATTTATCTCTTGATGCGCCATCCAAACTTACGGCGTGTCATTTTGATAAAATAATGTCGAAAACGTCTCGATATCTGTATCGTGGCGTTCTTCATGGAGCCTCACTCTTGTTTTTACCCGGAATGCAGTAAAAGTTTAATAATTTAAGTTTTTCAATTACAGTTTCTTGGTGGTAAATGAATCTGTAAATTTTTTTTTGTTTTTCGAAAAATATTTAGTGAGGCTCCATTCCTGCCATTGTTCTGATGATGTTATTAAAATTTTATTCAATTCCATCCATTTGTATAAGAGCAAGTTTGGATGGCAATTTCGAGGTTTAGTGTCGGTATTTAGCCTCCTCTTAACATCGATCTTAAGATCTTAAAATTCGGGCCTCAATATATTTAAGGCGGTATTTTGGTCTAGTGACATACACTCCCGCTCAAAAGTTTGGATATACCAGTCGAATTTTTTTTCTGTACTAGACGCTGCATCATTCCGTCAAAAAAAGATAATCGAATTTTAAAAATATGGTTTTGGCGAGAAGAATTCAGTATTGCTTCGCATTTAAAAAAATATTTTTTATGATTTTTTTTCGACCCGGTATACACGCTTGTACGTGAGCGTTTTTTGGCCTTTTGCGGCCATCACGAATTTGGTGCACAGTTTGAAGATTCTCGCACAGTTATTTCACTTTTGGCTAAAAAAGACGAATTTTGAAAAATGCAACGTAACTCAAAAACTATAAAGTTTAAAAGAAAATGTCAAATATGAAAAAAGTTGCGTATATATACATGAAATCGCCTGGAATTATTTCAGAATTTTCGTATGAAACTTTTTTTTTACTATTTTCACTCCTAACTCTGATGATGACGTCCCAGCAAAAAATTGTATCGGATTTAAATTTCCGTACCTCGTGATGCAATAAAAATATGAAAAAATTTAGCAACATTTGACATGCTATAAACAACAATTATCAATAATAATATTGCCCAAAAGTTATTAATAAATTGCTTATACAATTGTTTAAACGATTCGTTATTGACTTGGGCAATATTATTATTGATGAACAATGATCAATAATTATTATTGATCATTGTTGTTTATATCATGTAAAATGTTACTGAATTTTTTCATATTTTTATGGTATCACGACGTACGGAAATTGCAATCAGATCCAATTTTTCGCTGGGACGTCATCATCAGAGTTTAAAGCGAAAATAATAAAAATAAAAAAATCATAGGATAATTCTGAAATAATTCCTTGCGATTCCGTGTATATTGACGCTACTTTTTTCATACTTAACATTTTTTCTTAAACTCAATAGTTTTTGAGTTACGTTAAAGCTTTCAAAATTTGTCTTTTTTGACCAAAAGTGAAATAACTTTGCGAGAAAAAATCGTACAAAAATTTCGAAAAAACAAAAATGGAGCGTTTGCTAAGCCTTTCATATGTACCGTAGATAAAAAAGACGAAAAAAAATCATCATCAAACTTTTCGTTGAGGTTGTCGCGGTGGAATCACGATCACAGCTGATAGTGGCTCAGTTAATAAGGAATACTTCATATATACATTTATATCTGTATACGTATAATTTGTGGAGGGTTAGATTCGACCAACAAGGGCATATACCCACCTCCTGCGTCCGACGAGTTTAACGATACACGCTCACTAATAGCAGTGCCGATGGTTTTGATATTCCTGCTAGTAGTAAAGCCATACGCTGTGGTCAGACGCATACGTTGTATACGTATATTCATGTGTTCAGGATTATATGGTAATGAGAGGACGAACCGGGAACTCGGAAAGCCTCGGCGGTGAGGCAATACGTGTCAAGCCGATGGAAAACATATCGATCTATAATCAGGGCCCGATATATTAAGGGGTAACCTCACGCCAGAGGTCACAAAAAAGGCCTAACTTTGACAATTTATTTTGGGAGTAATGCGAAAAATCGATTTTTTTTTCTAAAGCGTAAAAAAAAAGATTTTCTTGGAATTCTGACTTTATTTTGGTTCACAGTAGAGCCTTAAGTCTCACAATTGAAATGGCGTTTGGTTTTTTGATTTCAGATAAGCAGAACGGCCGGAATCATGACAGCAGTGGAGCACCTTTTTTTTAATATGTGTTTCTGTTGGGCGGTGTATCTCCGATTATATTTAATACATTGACTTCAAAAAATTCACAAAGTTTGTTCAAATGTTAATAAAAATAATACACAATTCATAAATTATTTTATTTGAATGGTTTGTGAAGAAAAAAATCCCGAAAAAAAACATTTAAAAAACAGATTTCACACTAGACGACCCCCTTAAAGGTTTACGAGCGTCGCGTGATTGATTTAAAAGGCTCAGCGTTCGCTTCAAGGAGTCGTGACAAAATCGCAAATTGGATCATTTAAAAATTTTGATTTTATTATAGAACCAACTGGATATTGTTTTTACGGCCCTAAAGTAATGTTTGAGCCAAAAAATCGTTTTTTTCAAGTTGCTTTAATTTTCTATGAAAGAGATATTGCATAAAATAGTTGCTCAAACCTTAATTATCGCGTTGAATTCTGTCAAACTTCCGAAACGATTTTTGGAAAACTTTTTTTAATTTTTTCTGGAACTCGACGAATTGGATTAAGTTTTTGCGATGTTTACCAAAATAGTTGCTCAAACCTTAATTGTCGTGTCGTCTCTGTCAATCTTCCAAAGCTATTTTTGGACAACTTTTTAAATTTTTTTCTGAAACTCAACGAATTGGATTAAGCCGTAATGATCACCGCGGGTCAAATTGACCCGGACTTAAAAAAAAAATCTAATATTAAAAGTAGTAAACCAGTGAAAGCCATATTTTTTTGTATAAATTATTTTTTTGTTATCAAAGTACGATATGAACTATTTTTTTTATGAAAGTACTATAACTCAAGAGTATCGTGCTAAATCTTTACGAAAAAAAATTAAAATTTTAAAAAGTTATGAATTTTTAAGTAGAAACCCGTATTTTTCTGGACACTTTTTTTCAGGAATTTTTGTCAGTACTTAACAATAAAAAATGTACAGTTTTATCGACGAAAGCCTATTTTTCACGGTTCAAATCATGTCTCTGAATTTTTATGCGGAAACATAACGCGTCGTCTTGTTTCGGTAATCGGTCAAAGTGGGCTCGGGTCAAATTGACCCAGTGTGACTATTATGATATTCTGGGCAAGTGTGTTCATTACGGGTTAAGGAAAGTTTCGGTTTTGTTCTATAATGAAAAAAATAAATCATAAATTTTTTTCATCACAGAACCCAACTGAATACTGTTTTCATGAACCTAAACTATCGTTAGAGCAAAAAAAAATCGATTTTCCTAAAATCCTAAAGCGGTGATAATCCGATAACTAATTTCATCGTTCTACTTCAAATTGCTGCAATTTCCCATGAAATAGATATTGCACAAAATATTTTCTTAAGGGGCCATACCGGTGTAAAAATTAAAAAAAAATATTTTTTTTGCCTTTTTAGACAGTTTACAGGTTCAAGGATATTCTTTGAAAATTTTATGGCCATATCTCTAATACTCTCCAAACGGCAGCCCTCTAAAGAGCGACCGCTCGCAGGTATGAAATGCCCCACCGGCTTGAAGGTGAAGCCTTCTCGAAATGAGATTTTTCAAATTTTTGTTTTGCCTTTTTGGATAGTTTATAGTTTCAAAAATATTCTGTGCAAATTTTAAGGTCGTATCTCTAATACTCTCCAAATGGCAGCCTTCTAAAGAGCGAC
Source organism: Alloplasta piceator (assembly GCA_946863875.1). NCBI lineage: Eukaryota > Metazoa > Arthropoda > Insecta > Hymenoptera > Ichneumonidae > Alloplasta > Alloplasta piceator. The sequence goes on along the minus strand of OX333080.1, from coordinate 17,768,650 downwards.
CGCTCGCAGGTATGAAATGCCCCATCTGCTTGAAGGCGGAGCTTCCCTTGCGTGAAAATTCTGGGGAAGCCCTGACTTAAGTCGGGACCCCGTCGGGCGTGGACGTGGATGCCCTGTCAGGAATTGTCCTTACACCACCAGGTTGGGCCCCGACAGGGCAATGCCAAGGTTGCCAGGCCTATTTACAATATGGCTGACCTAAGGCAACCCGTTGAGGACCTTGTCGGGCTTAAACGTGGATTCCCTGCCATGGATTGCCATAACACCGCCAGGTTGGGCCCTGACATGGCAGCGCCAAGGTTTCCAGACTTACTTACAATATGACTGACTTAAGGCAACCCGTTGAGAACCTTGTCGGGCTTAAATCTGGATGCCCTGTCATGAATTGCCATAACACCGCCAGGTTGGGCCGTGACAGGGCAATGCCAAGGTTGCCAGGCTTACTTACAATATGGCTGGCCTAAGGCAACCCGTTGAGGACCTTGTCGGGCTTCGATCGGGCAACCCATATTTACAGAAGTCGGTATAATTACAACAGAATCAAATCGGACCCAAATAGGGTGAAAGTATCGGAGCCCTAATTATTTCAAACATGGCACTGACGAGGCAACCCTTTGAGGGCCTAATCGGGCTTCACGGGGAGTTAGTTCCGAGACTCGCCATGAGATGTCGCATACGGCGTGCGGTCTCTCGCATACGGAATATGCAAATAGTATGCTTATATAGCCGAGGTGGGAGCACGGGTTGTATTCGGCACCGCAGAGTCAGGCCTCTCAGGAAATCATGCCTCGAGGGAAGTCATACCCGCAAGATTTCTACATAGAATTCCTCTGCTTTATACTATTTTTTTGTAAAAATTCTCTTGGAGTATTATTAATAATATATTATTATTAATAATTATTAATAATAATGTATTATTATAATATATAATAATAATTATTAATAATCATAATAATATTGTTAATATTATTGAAATAATTCAATTTTACAATCTATACGTATAGCGATACTACGTACGTACTAGGGCCCTGATAGGGCTTGACCATGCGCTTGTCGTGGATTCGACATGGCAGACGTGAGGCGGTTGTAAGGGCCCTCATTTGGCAACCTTCTAAGGCCCTTGTCGAAAAAGCGCGACCGTCCATTCAGGGGCCCTATTGGGCTTCCAGTCAAGGGCCCGAAGTAAGTTGGGGAAAACCGATCGGGGCCTAGTCGGAGCCTCAAACAAATTCACGCACAGGTTTCTTGAAATGAGATTTTTCTAATTTGCTGACATTGTAACTCAAAGAGCAATTATCCGATTGACTTGAAATTTGAACTAAGTACTCTTGAATGTATTTACTCTACGATGACGTAGAATATTTTCGATTGGATGAAAATTGACGATTTGGCATTGAAAATAGGACCATTTTATAGGCAATAAAACAGACTTTTTTTCATAACTACGCCACTTTGTTAGATTTTGATATTTTTCGAAAATCGTAGGTCATCGTACAGGAAATACCTTCCAGTTTAACGACATTTTTTCAGTTTCAGCTACTCCGTCGTCCGGAATCAAGGCCGCAGTGGAGATTTTTTTTTTGCGCCTCCGAAGACAGCGCATAAGTCGCTTATATATCGGCATTTTTACGTGAAAAAATTATGGAATACACGTCTAATATAGCCAAATATATTCTGAATTTTCCAAAACATTTTATTGAGTACTTTTGTTTCAAAAAATTTCCGAAAATCACCAAAATTTCCAGCGTTCACTTAAGCCCCTTAAGTCTTAATTATCGCCTTGAGCCCTGTCAAACTTCTAAAGCGATTTTTTGAAAACTTTCTATAATATTTTCTCCAACTCGACGAATTGGATTAAGGAAAGTTTTCGGGACGTTTACCAGAAATTTCATCGACAATTTAGGATAAAAAGTTCCTCTGGCGTAATCGGCTTTTTCCATTTCCCAGCAGCAGAAGAAGTAGCGCTAAGCTTCTCACCAGCTTCGAGCAGCCGGGCGAGAAAAAAGAAAAACCCCCGGGTTTCTTTTTCCCTTGCTCTCTTTCACCAACCCCGTACACGTTACCCAGGGAAGCTCCGCTGGGTGGTGAATTATTAATTGGCGTCACATCGTACCCAGCATCCCATCTGGTGTGAGCTTTGCTCTCTCTCTCTCTCTCTCTCTCTCTCTCTCTCTCAGCCTGTCTCTCGCTTCCTATATCGCTGGTTCGTCTCTCTACGTCGTCGTCGGTCTTCGACGTCGTCGACGTTCGACCCGGAAAATAATTCCCCGCGAATTTACGCTCTCCCGTTCGCCATATATGTGAGGTTGTAAAACGAGAAGGTAAAACCAAGCTCGAGGAGTTTCATAGATGGATGGGAAAGCAGGAGACTTACATGTGTACGACATGTATGTAAACATATATGTATAAGGGAGGGTGAGGCACGACGGCCACCCTGCGGCAAAGTGGCCCCCCTAAAAAATTAGGTAAAAAAATTTTTTTTGTTTCTTGACAAATTATCATAAATTTCATGTATTGATTCATTTTTAGACCAATCCGCGATGCCTGGGGCATAATGGACCACCAAATTTGGCTTCCTCATAAAGGAAGCATGAAGGAACTATCGAAAAACATAGATAATCAACGTGCAAATTTGACAAATTCTTTCAAATTTACTTCTTGCCAAATTTGATGTTTGCCAAAATCAATAGCGAACAACCTTGATCACATATTTTGAATGTGTAAAAAATTTCAGTACAATATCTCGCAAATACCCGAAGTTAGAGTACGCTATTTTTCAAAAAAACCAAAATTTGATAAAATTTTAATCATTCGATGGATTTTCACCAAATTTAATAACGAACATCCTCGATAGCTATATTAGCTCTGTGTAAAGTTTCAGCGCAATATCTTAAAAATTGCACAAGTCAGAGCGCTTAAGCTATTTTTTTTTTTTATTAAAAATTTCGTCAAATTTTAATCCCTTGATGGATTTTCGCGAAATTCAATAGTGAAAAACCTTGATACCTATACTAATTCTGTGCAAAATTTGAGTGCAATATCTTGAAAATTGCAGAAGTTAGAGCTTTTACGCCATTTGTTGCAAAAACGAAAAAAGTCGACAAAATCCGAACACCCGTTAGAATTGAAACAAAAAAATTCGTAATGAAGCGCAATTCGTGCTTGACAATTGTGCCAAATTTCAGCCCGATATCTCGAAGCGTTATTGAGTTATTAATTATTTACACCAGAAACCAGGACCCACACCCACACATCCATCCAGACATTTTTTGTAATATGATTTCTAGATGTTGTCTAGATCGTGAAAAATTGTTTTTTCACAAAAACAAAGCTTTTTTTTTATGATGAAGCAACATCTAATAATAAGTTATTTATTATTTATTATTATTTATTAACAAATAAACAATAGCATTAATTATTATTTATGATAATTGTTCAAAAACGTAACAAAAATAAAATTCTTAAATGAAACATTAAATGACGTGAAGAATGTCATAAATTACTTTTCACAAAAATCACGAATATATTCGTCGGAATAATTTTTGTCTATACCTGCACCGAAATCATGAGACCAACCCTTACAATTTCTACAATGAATCCATGATTTCCTAGATTCCGAGTAAAGTTCTTTACAAAAAGACAATGGCAATCATGATTTTCAACTCTTGAACAATTTTTTAAAAATTCTTTTGTGAGATAAATTTTTAAATTCTTGTGTGTGATAAAAAAAATTATCGTTTTTTAGAGGGGGACCTCGGCAAAATGCCGAAAGCCACAAAAAGTATTAACTAACCGGCTTAGGGGGGTCATCATTCCTCACCCTCCTCTACGCATATGTCTATTGGAAAAAGAGCGAAACAGGATATGGTGAAAAAAAAACGAAAATAGAGAACGGGTCGCAGTATATGCAATGTGTGCACATGATCCTAAAAAGAAAGGCGAAAAAAGGGAGGGAGAAGGAGAGAGCGAGATAACAGTTTGCTGAAGCTTTTGGGCTTCGGTACCTCGAGTTTCGTGTGTTTCCCCTTTTTTTCCCACCTGTCTTTTTCGCTCTTCTCTCGCCCTCGAACTCTTTTTCTCACACTTCCTCAAATTCCTTCTCTATCTCTGAATTTTTTTTCATTATTCTTCATCCCCTGTCCCAGGGCTCTTCATTCCACCGTTCCTTTCTTTTTCATCGTTTTCTCTAGTTTTTCTTCTTTTTTTTTCTCTCCCTCGGAAAGACGAACACGAGAGGCTCATCTCGAGACGAGAGGGCGAAGGACCTCTCTCGCCACACTTTGCTCGCTCCTCACTCTTCCTTCCGGCCTTTCTTTCTCTTCGTGTCGTCGACGACGACCAGGTTTTACTATCGCACTCACACACACACACACACACACACACACACACACACACACACACACACACACACACACACACACACACACACACACACACACACACACACACACACACACACACACACACACACACACACACACACACACACACAATGGGATACGGAGGTTTCCAGCTAGCAATCTTCTTCTCTTGATAAGAGCGAACGAGAGAGACAGGAAGAACCTCTCTTTTTTTCCCAGTCGAGGTCAATCGATACGATGCCTGCAAACGACGAACGGGCCTCTTCTCTGTTCTGTCTCGTTCCCATGATCCTCGCCATATATGCATGTATATATAGAGCCTGAGCTGTTATCGAGAGACGAAACCAGATTTGCTCCTGATTCTGATGTCGAACCTACCTGCCTTACCAAGCCAGTGATTCCTACGACAGCGACGACAGGGATTTGCCGTAATCTACCTTGACACCACGGATTCGATGAAATATCAGGAGGCTTTATGGTGGTTATATTTCTCGCGAGATACTACCGATGGATCATTCTTGACCATTCTTTTTTCTTTATTTTTAGAAGAAAAAAATAGTTGGTTGGGACAACCAATTGATTATTAGTTGGGTATATTTCGGTTACCGTAACCATCTGCTTTGTTACAATAACCACCTAGCATTAGTTCCATCTATTTTTCATAATTAGTTGACGCGACTAGTCAACACAACTGACTTGATTAATCAGTCTAACTAATAAAATAGTATTTAGGAAGGTAAAGAATGGACAACGAATTTTATAGACACTGTAGCCAACTATATGATCGTATCTGCAGATTTGTCAGTACCCCAAAAATCCGCCAGGTGGCTTCCTCTCGCACAAACGAACTTTCTCCTCAACGCTTACACCGAAAAAAAGGTTTAGTAATATCAACTACCCAGCTGCGATCACGGAAAATTCGTTTGAATCAATCGTCACATATTTGATTTGATTACCCCGTTGTTGAAATAATAAAACTGGTGTCGTTGTTTCGAATGTGTACTGCATTCACCGCAATTACAACATTGGATCAAAATGATTTCAAACGAGATTGATTTAACAACTTGTTTTCTCGTTCAATCGAATATTTAATCATTTACTGGAAGTAAATCAAATTGTTTTAACTGTATGTTTCGTCTCATCAACAAAATCTAGTTCTAATTTGAGCTATTCATCCAGTTAAAAAGAATAGTAAATGCTTTCAAGTCGATCAAATTGTTTGATAAATTTGACTAAATATTTCAATGCGGCCACAATACATTTAGTCGATAGTACGTGTAGTAACTACCACGATCTCGGCACTTCGACCGAGATCCGTAAGGTGGCGACGATCGGCGCGCGCTCTCGCGCCAGCGAGGCGGCCACTGAGCACCGATAAGTACCAGTGTATTACCAGCATCGGAGTCCTCAATTAAATTTAAATTGATGGAACATTACCCGCGCTCTATGGTCGCACAGTTCTGTGGACTAAAGACTACATATTTGAATGAGATCACCATTGCACTTTGGTGGCGCTCATGCCCTTCATGGGCGCAAGGATAAACAAATTAAATTTTCACTTAACTGTTTAATCTCACGATTAATTAGTTAAGTAAAAGCCCTCGTAACTTAAACAAATAATTCATATCATCAAATGATTTGTTAATTCCATTGAAATTTTCTAGCTTTATATTGAATGCATTTTTTTTCCAGTGAACACCATCTGAATTGCATAGAAAATATAAACTGTTCATTCAACTAAACCATTTGGTTATGCAATCGCATATTGAGTGCATTTTACCAAAAATAGAATCAAAACAATGTAATTTTCAATTGAACGGATTCTTTACTCTGTTGGGTCAAGGATATATGTATTTATGGGAATGCAAATTTTGTTTCCATTTTGATACACGTTTTGAGTTAACTGAATTACACATTTCGTTCGCCACCCGTAACCGCCGGGTTTAGTTAATTCAAGCTAATTTTTTTTCACTTTACCAAACCTTTTTCTCGGTGTATAACCTTTCCAAGTTCGTCTATGTTTGATATCCTTATTTTTTCGTATGGATATTTAATACTTTGCGGCAAAACGCAAGATGGTCGAATCCGAAATGGATTCCCATAAAAAAGGGTCTTTTTTCATTTACACTACGATCTCGATTTATGCAGCTTTGATATAAGCAAGAGTCCCCACTATGCGGCGGATATCGATCGACGTGGCACATGGTGTGAGAGCGCCGGTGTGAGAGCGGACACGCCTCCCGACTGGTGTAAGATGCGCGTGGACGCACGGGCGAGATTTGCGCAACTTCGATTTATGCAAGTGTCTAGCGGTGCCAGTCCCGCCGCTCTTGCCTAAATCGAGATCGTAGTGTACCTTCTCTGGAGGAAAAGGCGAAGCTTTATGAAATAATAAACTTCATATGTGTAGCGACATTCAAAGATTGAAATGTTTGAAAATAATGTATAGATATAAAAAAGAAAAATGATAATAAACCACGAACAAAATAGTTGATACAACCATTTCACTCGTGGTTGGCCGACCTATATATTAGTTGGTCTGACATTTATAAACCAACCATATAAAATTCGTTGATCCAACCAATCTCTCGTCTGGCGCTCAGAGCACTGAGATAGTTGGTTGAGCCAAATCATTTTTGGAGTTTACTCCTTAAGAAACGATATTAAGGCCCCGGTATGGAAATTTTATAGGGAGTAAAATCGAGTGATGATATAAAGCGTCACACGGGAGCGTTACACGCTATAGTGCGTGTATATGCCTATGCTCGCTTACTTGTATACGGCTGTCCGGGTGGGTATGCTGCGTATGCGCTATAGTGCGTGTATATGTCTATATGCTCGCTTACTCGTATACGGCTGGTCGGGGGGTTATGCTGCGAAACAGTTGATGTGCATAGTGTCTCCATATTTTCGTATGTAGTATATACGCCGCATTCGCTTTGGACGAGTGTTGCCAGTGTTAGTACAATTGTACTAGATCTAGTACTTTTGTCTACTATCTAGTACGCTAGTACGACGATGACAAATCTAGTACATTTTTTTCAATTTCAGCCGTATTGATACTTTCCGACTCTGAAAGTACCTCACGGTCTCGGAAATTCAGTTCGGAATGAGACTTCGCAGGTTAGTAGTATAGGCAACCTGCATGAAATACAGTAAAATTTGAGCATGTGTTGACGGTGAACATGCATACTGTTAGCGCCTTCTTTTTTTCATGGCGCAAGTTTTTACAGGACATTTTACTTGCACGTACACAGCAATACATGGTCAAATATTGCGAATGCGTGCTCATGCAGGTTGCCCATACCTCAAGGGTGTCCACCCAGAAAAGTTCTAAAGCGCACTAGCCAAAATATTCCGAGTAAAGAGCACTAAAGTTTCAAGCGCAGCTCGATTTTTACTTGCAGCCCAGCTATATCTTACCTACGCATAATTTTGCACACATTGGCTCAAATATCTCCAAACATTTTTTTAAAATGAAAATAAAGATTCTTCGATGAAGCTATAGGTTATCACCGCAGTATTCCCGGTTTCGCGTTTATTTTCCTAGAGTCATGTAATTTATCACCGATATTATAAGAATTCATGCAGGAATCTTCTATATTTACGGTCGGTAATTCGCTTAGACACTTGTTAGTACGAAACACCTCCGATATAGTACTTTTTGTAAGCCTAGGTAGTACGAAATAAAATTTCACACTGGCAACACTACTTTGGACGCTAGATTCTGCCATCTGATAGGCGTAGTTCTCTAAAGTGCGCGGCGATTGGCTGATTCTTGTTCGTTATTTCTTATTCTTGTCATTGTGTCTCGGGCTTAAGACGTATGCAAGATACGTGTACAAATATCAGCTGTCGATTTGTAAAGTTGTAGTTTTAAATTTCTATTTTATTTATTATTTAGGTATATTTATTGATATCGATATTTATAAGCGATGAAGTGAACTTAAGTGAGCAAGAATGGAAGGAACAGTTTCAAACGACGATGAAAAAAAATCTGAAGGGCACGTGGATCCGGTTACTAGGTAGGAATTGATTTATGTTTATTATACGATATACATTGAAATCGAAAACTCAGGCAGAGCGGCAACGAGAGTACAGACTTCGACAAAAACAGAAAATGCTTAACAATGCCGAGGAAAAAAAATTTCGTGGGTTTCGGGGTTATGTACAACAACTGTATGACGCGATCGGTGAGGGAAAATCTATGTATGCGTACTTCACCGCGCCGAAAGTGAATACTTCTTATTGGGTTTATTTTTGTAGGAATCTCAGTGAATACTTGTTATTGGAATTATTTTTGTGGAACTCTCCAAACGCTTTCACAGAGTCTCCGATGGCTTTCACAGAGCCTCCGAAGGCTTTTGGAGTCTCCAAACGCTTTCTCAGAGTCCAACTTGGTTTCGTAATGAGGAGCTGATTGAAATTGAAAATTTCAATCGCATAACACAATACAGACGACCAAGCCCGAACCGCGGAGAGGGGGGGGGCCAGCATCTATCAAAATGTTGATGATTTGGAACACCACTTTATTGTTTGTGATGATGCATGCCTTAAAAAAAATTCCCAGTACCTTATTCAAGCTGAATCTGATATTGGAGACATGCGCTGCGAGATGCACTTTGCCTAACGGTAAACAAATTGTTTCGGTGACAGTTTACATTTCCATCAATCAGAACATTCAAAATATAATAGATTTTCTCCACGAGGCATTGTTATCATATACAGAAGAAGGTTCAAAGCTGCTGAAAAAACGCCATCATGAACTTCCGCTCATACTTGGCGGTGATTTCAATATACTGCGACCTCGATAATCGGAATCCGTCGGGACCGGCTCTTGCAAAAAGTGGGGTGGCGCACATTGCACAGAACCGTCTCTGCGCCGCTGGTGGCTGGGGGCGGCCTGACGCGATTGGACCGTCTCTGCGCCACCAGCGGCGCAGAGACGGTTCTGTGCAATGTGCGCAACCCCACTTCTTGCAAGAGTCGGTCCCGACCACGGTCGTACATACAGGTCTGGAAACTCCAGTGGTGGTGGTATGAACGTTTTACGGGATCGCTTTTAGTTCCCGCCGATGCCGCTAGAATCACTGCGGGTTAGTAATGCGCTTAGGGGAGGGACGGAGGATACCTGTCTGTCTCTGTCTCACATATGGTTTCGTTCCGGGTGAGTAGGTTATGCTCAAACGCGAACTGACTGATGGTGACGACTTGCGGTTGCGCTGCGAAGTAAATTCGACCCCGTAAAACGTTCATACCCCCACCACTTAATTTGGCTCGAGTTTCCAGACCTGTATGTACGACCGTGGTCCTGACGGATTCCGATTATCGAGGTCGCAGTGTATTAACTTCGATAAGGATGACGGTTTATGCCTAATACCATTTTTGAAAGAACTTAATTTAGATTTAGTTTCAGGTAGAGCATTGGGGACGACTAGATATGGCACAACCATTGATGCGATGTTTTCCCGATTCGCAACTCATGCAACTTCCGACGTGCACGTATCGTATTTTAGTTATCACAAACCCATCGTCACAGTATTTAATATCGACATTTCTAATGATGATGTTAACCGTTAAATAAATAAATCTTTCTAACGATGTATTCATGTAATATATTTTGATCGGATCATTTTAAATAAATATGAATATGAAATATTAATAAAAGTATGTACATTTTTTCAGTATTATAAGAAACGCGTTTATTTACCTTTGCCTAAAGTTATATTTCAATTCAATCGTTCGTAAGAGAAGGCTGAATACCGACACTAACACCTCGAAATTGCCATCCAAACTTGCTCTTATACAAATGGATGGAATTGAATAAAATTTTAACAACATCATCAGAACAATGGCAGGAATGGAGCCTCACTAAAATTTTTTCGAAAAACAAAAAAAAATTTACAGATTCATTTACCACCAAGAAACTGTAATTGAAAAAGTTAAATTATTAAGCTTTTACTGAATTTCGGGTAAAACCAAGAGTGAGGCTCCATGAAGAACGCCACGATACAAATATCGAGAGGTTTTCGACATTATTTTATCAAAATGACACGCCGTAAGTTTGGATGGCACATCAAGAGATAAATATCGATAAATTGTAGTTTTATTGAAAAACGAAATGGCGAAATGTAGTTCACAGACGTGCGAGTGAGGGCAGCACCATGGATTCTGACGAGTAACCTATAATATTTAGGGGGCTCGAATGAGTTCGTTGGCATTAGCTGTAACGCGTTTTAACCTCTCAAATGACAATTAATTGTTAATTAATTTATCCCCCTCTTAATTGTCAAAATGTAATTAATTTTCATCCACGGTTGTCGGAGAAAGACTGGACGACGTCGATAATGTAGGAATTGAATAAAAATGGTATTTAGCCTCCTCTTAAGGAGTAAACTCCAATCGCGCGTGGGAGCTGACACGCACGGTTTTTTTGTTACCACCGCTCAGACGTTTTTTCCGTGTAGAAATACTAAATTTTAAGCAAAATATTGAATTTTTGTTCAAAATAAATTATTTTTAATTAAAAATCCTATATTTGCAGGAGCTAATAAAGTTTAAATTAAATAAATTCATCAATTTACCTTGAATTAATAATATTTTGCTTGGAGAAGCTAATATACTTTTTCAATCGAATGATAAATGTTAAGCAGAATATTTAATTTTTGTTGGATATAAATTATATTAAATAAATAGTCCGATATTTGCAGAAACTAATATAGTTTTTCAATCTAATAATGAATTTCGAACAGTATATTTATTTTTCGTTCGAAATAAACTATATCGAATTAAAAATCTTATAGTTAAAAAATCTAATTTCATGGAATTTAAATGGAATTTAAATGGAGATTTTTTGTTATCTAAAGACAGAGATTAAATTGTAATTTCAAATAATAATTTTCTTGATGCCTAAACTTTGATTAAAATCATAAACATATTATTAAATTTTTATTTTATCATCAAAATATTATTAAATATTATTCATCATCCAACATATCACACCCAGAAAAAAGATCTATAGTCGTAGGTACTATAATCGTTTATTTGATTATTTTTTAGTTACTTTAAAGAAAATTTTCTTTCCATCCAATTTTGGGCGATATTTACTTCCATTATATTTATTTATTTGAATTCCCTGTCATCGAGAAACAAGCGTTGAAGAAAAATTCTATTCGTTGTTACTAAATACCTATTCACCCGTAATCTCATCCGATCATATCTGCAGATTTGTCAGTACCCCAAAAATCCGCCAGGTGGCTACCTCTCGCACAAGCGAACCTGCCTCTCGACGCCTATATCCTTTCCAAGCTCATCGTCTATGTTTGATATCCTTATTTTTCAGTATGGATATTTAATACATTGAACATTTCGGCAAAATGCAAGATGGTCGAATCCCTGAAAAGGATTCCCATAAAAAAGGGTCTTTTTTCTTTTCCCTTCTGTTAAAGAAAAGACGATAAGCTTTACGAAATTGTATGGTAGACTTCACATGTGTAGCTATACATTCAAAGATTGAGATGTTTAAAAATATATATTGTGTAAATATTAATATTGAAAAAATTATTTCATTTAAATACATATTTGTTCAGTTTGAAATAATATTTATTACTATTAAATAAAAGTTTATTAGATCGCAATATATTTTCTTAGTAGGTCATTAAAAAAAAATGTCGTTGACATGAATAGAGTTGTAATTAGGCCGGCCTACAACAAAAAAAAAATTTTTGGCTTGACTAGGATTTAGGTAAATGTACTAAATCTTTTTTCTGGGTGCAAGCATTTGTCTCAGTAACGTTTTTTAAATACTCGAAAAACGTGTCACTTGACAGAACCTCTTTTACTACTTTTCTCGTAGTTTCGTGTGTAGCGAGCGTGAAGTTTCATCGAAGTTTCAATCAGTCGAATTTCTCATTGAGCCCGAGACGCTCTTGATTTCTTTGTTCTCATTAAACGATTCATTCTATGTTTACGATCTAAAAAGGTGACGTCGCGGCAATGATGTTTCGACCTCGTTGGTCTGTAGCGAGAGGAAAATCCCGAGAATTGAAAGGTCACCATGTATTTTTGGGCTTGAGAAGTCGATGTAGCTTTAACGACGTCGACGGCAGGAAATCATCACAGTCGTCGTCATAATTCTTGTCATAATTTTTACTATTTGCTAGACGATAATAGTGGAGAAAAGGGCATTTTGAGGCTATAATGATATAGCGCAGGCAGCCATTCCTTGCACTTCAAAAATCTGATAAAAATCGATAAGAACATCAAATCTGAATGAAAATGTTCTAAGCCCGATGTAGAAAACAAATCAAGCTTTGGCTAATCAAAATATAATATGTTTTCAAATAAAAAAAAAAAACAGTTAAAACCTCAGGATTTGTAATTATATTTTGTACCTTTGTGGCGGAAGTGCAGAAATAAATTTTAGTCTCAGTATAAAAAGCATTTCCTTCCGAAAGCAGCAAAAAAAACAAATCAGAGTGTTCAGAGTACAGTGAAGAAAAAGTAATATCGTTAATCATAGTACTTTGTTTTTCAGTGTCGTGAAGTCAAAACAAGTCCCAGAACAGATAGCGTTTTGGTCAGAGCGCAGTGGAAAGAAAAATATTGCATTGTTAATTTACAATAATTTGTCAAAAAAATCAAAATGGTCCAAGTTAAACAAAAATATTTTGGGCTTCAAAACTGAAAAAAACATATGAAGATTAATTCAGATATTTTGTTTGTATTTTTTTCATGCAACTATAACTCAGGACGAAAAAAATGATGTTCTATCTTACTTCGATATCTCCGTTTTTTGTAAGTTACGAGCATTTAAAAAAAAGTTGTGTGAAATTTTGATAAATTCCCAGCAAACACACTTGGACAATTTACGAAACATTTACGAATAATTGAAATGTAATAAATACGTCATATAGTGTTCATCACAAATTCGAAACTTTTTTATAATGCACGTAAACGAGATGTATATAATACGTCTTGATGATATGTAGTAAGGACGTCAATGAATGATGAAGGAATTACGAAAAACTATAGACATCACAAATATGTAACATTGATACGTTAAGATCTCGTCATTCTTATACGAGATATTTACATATACTGTGAACCTGTTAAATTGTTACGAGTCGATGCTGTAACAATTATAGAACATTGGTGATATTATAATCTCGTAGTACAGGCTACGTAGCAAATACGTGTAATGCGTTACATAAATGTTACAAGACATTTCTTGTAACAAATTCGTAACAATTATAGAACATTGCTGTAACAATTATAGAAGATTGGTGATATTGTAATCTCGTAGTATAGACTATGTAGCAAATACTTATAATGTGTTACATAAATGTTACAAGACATTTCTTGTAACAAATCCGTAACAATTACAGAACATTGCTGTAACAATTATAAATAATTGTTGATATTATAATCTCGTAGTATAGGCTACGTAACAAATACGTATAATGTGTTCCATAAAATTGACACGACATTTCTTGTAACATATCCGTAATATATACATATAAATCTACATAACCTCAAAATGTCTTGAATCATTTTGAGGTTATGTATTAAGGAATGCAAACAATATGTGAGTGTAATTAACGATATGTGGGTGTAATATGTCGGTGGAATTCGACTCTAAACTTGCTGGAATAAATTTCTACTATAATTTTCGATGCTATTCTGGCATAACACCCCCCTCCAAGACCCCATAAGGGTTAAAAAAATTGTCTCCGAACGAGATTTCGATCAGGTTAAAATTTTGATGAACGAATTCATAAGATAATTTCACGATATACATTTTTGGCACCCCCATCACCTCCTCGTCACCGGTGTGAACCGGCCCCTTAATATTGATCATTTGTCAATGATTTATCAACATTAAATCTCCTATAAAGAATTCGTTCAATACGTAAAAATAAATTTTAGTGACTCGTGTACCCCAAATGTAATGTAAACATCACGGGTTAATAAGTAGATGACAGAGTAGTGGTAGCGTGTCAGTGCTAGATCGTTAGAAAGATTCAGTATTCGGGCAGGTCCCAGTCCCCTACAATCGGCGAATTAACTTTCTCGGATCCGCGCAAAGTTGAGGAGCATATATCAGGAAAAATATATAGCTAATAAGTTGAATTTGAAAAAATATGATTTATTTAATTTTTTTCCCTCCTATTTATGGATATAATCATGAAACTGGTTGTCGCGAGTTCAAACCCCGATCGCGACGTCTATTTTTTTTTTTCTAATAAACCCTTATATTATATAATGTTTAAAGATAATAAAATATTAATGAAAAACCTTTATTTTATCGGAATTATAAAGAAATATCATATTACGAATAAAATAAAAATTGCCTGTTGAAAACGACTGAACGGAATGAACAAAAAATGGTGAGGCCACCTGTACAAATTAATCACGCAAGTAGCCCCGCTGGTCTTTTTTTATTCCATCAAGCCATCTTCGAGAAAAATGTGTTCAAAAACTTTTGAGGTTATGTTGATCCTTAGACTCCCTTTATGGCTATGAGATGAGTTTGGTACATCTATGAGTTGAGTGTGTTACATCTATGAGTTGAGTTTGTTACATCTATATGATGTTGAATATTTTACATCTTGGGTATGAGTATGTTTCATTATTATTCTTCGTAGATTTTTTCATATCTGTTACTTGTTTAGAGGATGACATATTTGTGAATAAACACTGCTTCATTCACGGAGTTTGTGACGGAAATGTCATATCCAATTTAGCACGCGTTACATAACATTTTCGTAACTATTTCGGGATTGTGTTTGCTGGGTTTATTCTGATAAGAAGAGTTGAGACAAAAATCTGAAAAAATTCAGAAAGACTGCTTTCAGTACGTATAAAAAAATATAAAATTTTTAACAAAATAAAAAATGGTCGTGGTCACGGATTGGTCGGTTTGGTATGGAATTATATATAAATATTTTGCCTTGTGCTGTGCGTGTATCGCGTGAACGTTCGAGCTTTTTGACGCTAATTCAGCCGCCCTCCCTCTACCGGTAGTATGTCCACGTCCGGCACTTCCGGTTGTTCACGAGAAGAGAGACTCCGACAAGGGAGAGAGTCAAGTAGAAACTCTAATATACTTTGGCAAACTGATACATGGCGTGAATATACACTCAGACTCTCTCATCGAATAAATTTAATCTCATTGTTACCATGAAAGGGAAAAAGAGAGAGGAATGCGCTAATCGGTGTCACAAAACAAGTGCAAGATTTAGGGAAAATCATTTAATGGGGTATAATGGACCACCCTAAAGAATTAGGTAAGAATTTTTTTTTGTTTTAGTTCAAATTATGAACTTAATGTATTTATCCATTTTTAGGCCGATGCACCACATCCGGGTTAAAATGAACCATCAAACAAAATTTAAAAAAAAATTGTTTTTAACAAAATTGAAAAATTTTCAAAAGAAAACAAAATTATCAATTATCCACTGAGAAAAAAAATGTTTGAATGAACTGAATCGGAAGTCAAATACGTTCAAATAAATATTTCCTTTGGTCTAACTAAATAATTAGTTTCTTGAATAATTCTGCGCTTCGGTTGACCAAATATTATTCAGGCAAAAAAATGTTGAATTGTACCAACTAAATTCTCGTTTTAACGTATTTGACTTCTGATTTAGTTCATTCCATCATTTTTTTTCTCCTGTGTCCAAAAAATAAACCTGACTTTTTTTCGGGTTAAAAAAATAATAGTTGTGAATTATAGAGGTTATAGTTATTATGTAACGAAGCTTTAATTAATCTATATAATTTATTTATGTTGAACAATTAAACAATAACATTTATTATGATTTATGGAAAACAATTTTTTCTGTATGGACCATGTCAAATCGACCACTTTTGAACCCGACCCCTTTCGACTTTCAATTTTTTTTCCACTCAAAAAATACTTGGATCAATTCCTTAAAAAATGTCGCTCAATATAGAGTGGGCCGACATTTCCTTCTACTTTTTTTTCACTTTTTTGAAAAAAAATCAAAATGTTTTCGAGGATTACCACTTTCAATTTTTTTTTCTTCTCAATTTTTCAAACTCTAAGATCCTTTATAAATCCTGAAAAATTCCAAAGTGGTATTTTGTGAAATAAGGACAACTGGGAATTTTTTTTTTTTCAATAGATAAAAAAATAGAAGAAAATGTCGGCTCCATGTTGAGCGGCATTTTTTCTGGAATTGATCAAAGTATTTTTTGAGTTAAAAAAGAAATAGGAAATAGCCAACTTCGAGAAAAAGATGATTTTTCTCGAAAAAGTGAAAAATTTCATAGATTTTAATATTTTAAATTTTTTGGTATTTTTTCGGAAAATACATTTCAAGACGAAAATTTTGAGAAAAAAACGTCCGAATTAGTCTATTTTCGAAGAAGTTATAGCTATTTGAAAAAAAAATTTTTTTTTGGGTCGGGTAAAAAAATTTGAAAATTTCCTGAAAAATGTTTTTAATGGGTTAGAAACGGAAAAAAAATTTCAGCCAAATCGAAAGTGGTTTGGTTTAAAAGTGGTTGATTTGACATGGGATGCCCCGTATAGATTAGCTAAAAATTATGTTCAGCAAATAAACAATAACATTAATTATGATTTATGCAAAATTAATATTTATATAAAATAAATTTAAATATAAAATTAATATTTCTTGAGATATTTAACGTTAACTTATTTAAGGTATAAAATTTTTATAGTTTTTCGAACAAAAAATTTTAAATTGTTGATATTCTATATCATATCACCATATCACATATCATATCACGAGTGGTGATATGATATGGAATATCAACAATTTGAAACTTTTGGTTCGAGAATCCATAAAAATTTTCATATCACAAATAAGTTACGGTTGAATATCTCAAGAAATATTTATTTTAGCAATTAGGTCTAAAGGACCTTTTTTGTAGGAAATTAAATACCCAGAAAAATTTGTCTTTACATTTTTTTGGTAAAGTTAATAATTTCGGAGATAACAGCGAAAAAATGAGAAATGTATGTAAAAATCAACTTTAGTGAACGTACCTTCTCACCAGTATAAGTTACCCTTACATTGTTGAAGACACTTTTAAACATCGTTCAATTCTGCGTAAATCGCGACCAAAATTAATGCGATAGCATAAAAAACCGCGGAGTGGTAAAATTTTGAAGAAAAAAGTTTTTGATTTCTGTGTATTTTAGATGGAAAAACTTATCACGCGAAGGGAAAGTACTTAATATCAATATTAAGGGCTGTAACTTTCAGGGAATTTTCTTTCAGACATATGCAACAAAGTTTCGGGTGGAGAGTGAAAGAAATAAAAAAAAGTCGAAAAAAAATTGCCATAATCTATATATTTTTTATGTTAAACAAATAAACAATAACATTACTTGTGATTTGGGTAAAACAATTTTTTAATAATTAAACGACAAAAAATTGTTTAACCATTTTTTCGCCTGATTTTTCTCGGTCTAATTTACCATTTACTATTTGATGCAAGTTGCAAATCACGTTGAAGCATTCATACCTCATAGCGCAACATTTGTGTTGAGTTATTTCTTGAAAACTTTTCCATCGTAGAAACGAAACGCAAAACGAGGAGAAAAGTTATTATCGTATGTAAATCTGATGGTGAGGCGTATTTGTGCTACGGATTCATGTGTGTGTGTATGTGTTGTGTAATAACGTCGACGTATATTCACAGGATAATTTTCACTCCCTGGAGAGAAATAAGGGTCGGTTATGCGCCTCGTTTGCGTAGAAACGACGAGATGATGTACACATCCGAGATATGCCCTGCGGCCACAGGAATTTTCCGAAAACTCCAAAACAAAATTTTCCGAGAGTAAAATGTTCGAAACCAGATTAAAATTGTTTTTGTTGCACACTGTGGACGTAATTGGATCTTTCTCCATTATTATTATTATAATATTTAATTAGAGCTATTTTTTCGCAAGAAGTGTTCTTGAAGTGCAGATTTGTACAATTGGTTAATTATAAACCGAAATTTAATAGTAGAGAAAATGTATGGTAAAAAAAATGAAAATGCAAAATTTATGATTTTTAATTATTTTGATTATGCGAATGGCGATTTACCATTTTTCACGAATGTATTTCAAATATCCGATATTTAAAATGTTCATAAATAAAAATATATCTCTAGTGAAATTTTGATATATTTGAAATATATTTATCACTTACATATATATTTGGCAAATATTAAAATTGTAAATTGTTTTTTCCCGTGGAACGTAGAAATTCGGAGTAATGTTACGTTTTCATGACGCCGACATTCATCACCGGTCAACGATAAAAAAAAAAATTTTAGATCAAAATAGGGGGTCGCAAATGGATTAAAATAGTCTGGTTCAAAAAAAATGTAATTAACAAATCGTGTGACGTATCATTTGAAAGAGCTGCCTCCAAAGATTCTGAAAATATATTTTTTATAATTTTGGTCCCACGATCTTAATGATATAGTTCAAAATTTCCTAGAAACGACCTTATCTCTTTGGCTTCTGAAGCTAAAATTTAGATTTGAAAATTTATATTTTTTTTGTTGGTCGACATTGGGTCATGGATATATAACTATGGAAAACCACTGGTTTTTTCGACATTGTAATAGTTGTTCGCAGGAAAATTCCTTTTCAAATAAAAATAGGTATTTTCTGTTGGTATGAAACCCTATAATTGTGCGAATTCAATTCGCTCTTGGCCCGTTTTTTTGTCTTTTCAAAAGTACCGCTTGAAATGACGATTACTTTCATACGTCGAAGTGGAAAATAGAGAGATGAAAAATGGTGGTGGGAGCGTTGACGCTCTCGATCAAATCGTCCGTACACTCTAGGCCATTCGCCTCATCTCTCCTTCTGCCACACTGCTGTGAATATGCTGCAGCGTGCATGCAGTATCCGTTACTGCACCAAATACACACTGTCACACGCGCATCTCTCTCTCTCCCTCTCTCTCTCTCTCTCTCTCTCTCTCTCTTCGGTTCATTATTGCACTAATGAAATTGCACTGAATATTGCATAGGACATATTGAACAAATAATAGTCAACTGAATTGAGTGATTTCGACCAGAAATCTTTGAAATAATAAATTTCATCAACTACCGAGAAATAATTAAATTTTCGAATATAAGATAATATAAATTATTAGGAAAGGGTAGGGCACAACGGCCCCCTTAAAAATTAGGTAGGGGAGACCCGGGACAGTTGTAACAATCTGTATTTTGGCTTTTCCTGGGCCCGAAGTATAATGCTTATACACTGAGAAAAAAAATTGTTGAATGAACTAAATCTTTAGTTGCATACGCACGACTAAATATTTACTGGGTCTAACTAAATAATTAGTTTTTTGAATAATTCTGCGTTTCAGTTGACCAAAATATGATTCAGGCAACAAAATTTGGGTTTGTACAATTAAATATTTAGTCGTGCGTATGCGACTAAAGATTTAGTTCATTCAACGATTTTTTTTTCTCACTGTACGTAAATGACACGTATACCCTTGCATAGAGCATTTAAGGTTGTTTAGAAGCTATGAAACCTTTGAATGTTAGTTGTTCAATAAATAGCTTCTCAATCGTAGTTAAATTTTTACACGACCTCCTGAATACTTCATGTAAGAACATACGCAATTTTCAGAATTCTATCATCATTACTTCAACCTCCTTAAGGGTTAAAATAAAAAATAATGAGAAAATTCTGAAAAATTCGTATGTTTTTGTATGAGGTATTTAAGAGGTCGTGTAAAAATTTCACGACGATTAGGAAGCTCGTTATTAAGAAATTAACGTTTTGTTAAAAACAATTTTTTAAACAAATAAAAAAAATATTTATCAATAAACTTCGTTTTCTTTCCGATGCTTTCAGTATATTGTGGATATCAAAAAATTGAGAGGTCAAAAAAAAAACTTATCACAAAGTTATATCAGTTTCCATAAGACTACATTTAATTTAATTTAATTTGTTAATCTCAATTATTCGATAACGAGCTTCCATATCGTCGTGAAATTTTTACACGACCTCTTAAATACTTCATTGAAAAACATACCAAATTTTCAGAATTTTCTCATTAAACGTGATTTGCTTCTAAACAACCTTAATGGTCAACAAAATGGTTCTATGTTGAAGTCTGCACACCCAGAAGAAAGATCTAGTCGTAGGTACTATAATCGTTTATTTGATTATTTTTTAGTTTACTTTAAAGAAAATTTTCTTTCCATCCAATTTTGGGCGATATTTACTTCCACTAAATTTATTTATTTGAATTCCCTGTCATCGAGAAACAGGCGTTGAAGAAAAATTCTATTCGTTGTTACTAAATACCTATTCACCCGTAATCTCATCCGATCATATCTGCAGATTTGTCAGTATCCCAAAAATCCGCCAGGTGGCCACCTCTCGCACAAGCGAACCTGCCTCTCGATGCCTATATCCTTTCGAAGCTCGTCTATGTTTGATATCCTTTTTTTTCAGTATGAATATTTGATACATTGAACATTGCGGCAAAATGCAAGATGGTCGAATCCCCGAAAAGGATTCCCGTAAAAAAGGGTTTTTTTTCTTTTCCCTTCTGTCAAAGAATAGAGAAAGAAAAGACGAAGCTTTACGAAATTGTAGACTTCATGTGTGTAGTTATACATTCAAAGATTGAAATGTTTAAAAATATATATTGTGCAAATATTAAAAAACAAATTATTGCATTTAAATACAAATTTGTTCAGTTTGAAATAATATTTATTAATATTAAATAAAAATTTATTAGATCGTAATATATTTTCCTAGTGGGTCATTAAAAAAAAAAAAATTCGTTGACATGAATAGAGTTGTATTAGGCCGACCTGCAACTAAAAAAATTTATTTGGCTTAACTAGGATTTAGTTAAATGTACTAGATCTTTTTCCTGAGTGTAACTAGAATTGAAAAAAGTATAGACCTTTATAAAAAAGTGTAAGAAATTGTTACAACCATCCCCTACCCCGGGGCAGTTGTAACAGTCGATGGGGACAGTTGTAACGGTCGATGGGGCTAGTTGATACATAAGATTTTAACACAAAATTATATCTTTTATTGTGACCAATATTATATGATATTATTACAACATCAAACATTATCACAGGGATATATATTACGGTCACAATGATAAAATTTGAACACATGGAAATAGTCGTATTAAATTGATAATAATCATGAAATAACAGAATAAAGTCTCAGACACACAAAAAACCTGTCAAACATGACATAACCCAAAGTTACGTGCCGTGGGTGCCTGTATAGATTTTCCATTTTTGATCTCTTCATACGCTTCGTCGTACGTTGACAGGTCGGTAAAGTCTCGTTGTGTGATTCTTACGCGTTGCGGAGGAATTTTCGCACACAGAAACTTGAAAAAAAAAGGTCTGTATGACGTTAGATTCAATGTTTCCCCATCTAAAAAGTTGGTGAGTAACGCCTGAAGTTGGTTGTTGTCACCGTTTTATTCGTGCTGTGGTTGGTCGGTCAGTTTGACAGATGTGTCCTGACAGTTTGACAGTTGTTTTGAATGTTGTAATTTGGGCGCTGCAGCGCAAATAAAACCCTGTACGCGCGCTTCAGCGCGCGGTGGGTATAGATGTAAAATTCTCATGACAACTGACAGCCGACAAACAGTTACAAAAATTTTAACCAAAATTATTAAAATTTTCCCCAGATGGTTTTTTCTACTTCAAAGTTAGAATTTGATTAATTTTCTCAAGCTGGAGGCTTTAAAAACCGCGAAAGTTGACACAAAAATGTCCAAGGAAGCTTATGAAAACAAAAATAATGACTATATGTAGCGCAGTAGTCGAGATATTCATGTTTATCGAAAGCCGCAAAAGTTTACTTTGGGCCTGAGAATACCAATACACCAATACACCAATACACCAATACACCAATACACCAATACTCTGGTCAAGTCTGCTTAGTGCGAATGTCTCCCTAAATGAACCAAATGTGAGGAACTGCAAGACGCATTATGTGCCTGCGGGACACGGTGGTTTGGGAGATATTCGCTATGTTACAACTGCATACCCTGTTACTTTTGTCCCCGGTCTCCCCTAAGCAAATTTTTTTTTTTAGTTTTTTGTCAAATTATCATAAATTTGATTTATCATAAGATTGATTTGGCATAAAATGGACCATCAAAAAAAATTTGAAAAAAGTTTATTTTTAACAAAATTGAAAAAATTTTAAGAGAAAAAAATTATCTATTATTTAAAAAATTTAAAAAAAATTTTTTTGGGTTAAAAAAAATAACAGTTGAAAAATACAGAAGTTATTGATTGACAGTGAGCGAAAAATTTTTCGTCGTAACCATTGCAGGTACCATTCTGAAATCATTTTCGCAGACTCTTTACCCAATGACAGACGTGAAAAAAATAAAAACCCTGCGAAATCTTTATGCGGTTATGAGATTTCGCAAGGTTTTTATTTTTTTTCATCGTAACCATTGCAGGTGCCATTCTGGAAATTTTTTCGCAGATTCTTTACCCAATGACAGACATTCTGTAAAATTTGCACCGAAATCGGAAGTATGTTATTAGATTTTTAAAAATTTTATTCTCATTTTTTTGCCAAATTTCGATTTTCTCAACGCAGAAAAATTATAATTTTAATTTTTTTCGATAAAGTGGAAAAAATAAATAAGTTTTTATTATCATGTTTTTTTGTTGTTTGATGAATATTTTTTGAGATACAGTGTTCGTAATGAAAAATTGAAAATCTTGAACGGACGCCTAAAAAAATCTTTAAAAAATCACAGACCTTCCATTTGACTAATGATTGAAACTGGCAGATTTTGAAACAAATTGGAGAGGGTGAAAAAAAGTGGCCCGGTTGAAAAAGAACTCATATATATATTTTTGTTTTGGGTCTCGAGCAATTGAGAGAATTAACTGCACATCGTTGTTTCAAGGCTGCTGTGTGTCAATTTTTTTCACACCTCGATGAAGATGAATGGAGTGTGAGAGGGACAAACGCATAACGGGATTTCCTGCATTTCTGGATAGGTTGCGGTTTTTCCGCAATCGCGGGGGGTGCAAAAATCGTCGGGGGAAATAATCGACGAGGTCATAGTGCACGTACAGTCGTGGATATGCAAGCGGAAAAGGAGAGAGAGGATAGAGAGATATATAGGAGGCATTCCCGGTCAACTGGACCCCCTTTTAGGCCGACGTCTTTCGAATTGCTTGAAACTTGAGTATGTTTTAGTGTTGCCTGAAAGTATATTGTACACCAATTTTCAGATCTCTAACTATAACACTCTTGGGAATACACCAAAAGTTATATTTCAAAATTTTTGCGTATTCAGCTCTTCGGAGCTTAGGCACGGCGCAGAATGAAATCCAAAAAATTATTTTCCAATAGCTTTCGATCGAAAATTTTCTGCGCTTTTCGAAAAAAGTAACAGCGATTCCGAAAAAAAAACGGATTCATTTAAATTTCGGCCAAAAATCGAAAAAATTGATTTACAAAAAAAGAGCATAATTAATTCAGCGAAACAATTTTTCTTAATGTTTTGTATATATCTGAGAAGTCACGATATAAATTTCAAGTTGGAACTCGCATCCGTTTACTAATGCCAAGTCTTTTCGTAGGATAAAAATTCTTAAGGGCTTACATACACTTGTAATTTTCAAAAAATCGTTTTTTTTTTTTTGTATTTTCTGAATATACATATATTGGAGCATACACACTCAAAATGTTATGTCAATCAGACGAATATTTTCGAAGTTATAGACACATTTATGAAGGCGCGTTAGGGAGGCGCGTCTCACAGTCACGAACTTTAAACGCGTTTTTCTCAAAACTATGTTTTCAAAATCGGTGATCAAGATTTCTCGAAAACGGCTGAACCGATCAGTCTCAAATTTTAACACAACCTTTTTAACTAGATTTTTTAGTAATTAATCGAAGATTTTTTTTCTCCGATAAATATTTTCCATTTTATAAACAATATAAGGCTTAAATTTTCGTTCAAAATCGAGTCTTTTATTTTGAGAAGTCGCCATTTTGTCAAAAATTATTTTTTCGCTAATTCCTTCGATTAAATACTAGATAATGTATTATATTAACGAAATTTATTTGGTTTTTTCATTTCAGATAATCCGGTCCAGAGATATCGTGATCACCGCAAAATTGGTTTTTTTTGCGGAGCTCTAGGAGATCGGCGATAGCAACATTCGCGATGATTATTTTTACAAATAAAAAATATGTTAATATATTATAAGGTTATTATAATATGTACACCAATTTTCAAATTAATAAATTGAATAGTCTGCGCGAAAAAAATTCTTGAAAATCCGTCTTTTTAAAGCCTTCTAACTGTATGTAAGCCCTTAAATATCGTGTTTTCGTCCTCAACAGTTCTTTGATATATTATATAGAGTTTTTTTTAACGAATTTTGAATTTAATAAATTTATTAAATTCAAAATTAAATAAATTTGATTTAATACATTTAATTCATGTACTTTAATAAATTTATTAAATTCAAAATTCGTTAAAAAAACTATATAATACATGGGGCGTTCCATCCCAAATCGGACAGTTTGTAAAACTTTTTTTTTTATTTCCTCAATTTTTTAATATTTTTTTAGCAACCATCGAAAGACCCTTCCCATTAAATTTTGAGATTTTTTTTATTACCTGTTAAAAAGATATTAAATTAACAAAATGTTTTTTTTTTTCATAAATTATTTATGAATACCAATTTTTGTTAGTGTATAGTATTTTTTAAAATCATTTTGAATTAATTTTGACACTTTTTCATTGTTAACAGATTTTCAAAATTAATAATTCATCGATGTCCAAATAACAACAGTTCAAGAATTGTACGAGTGGGCATTTAACCTAAATAGTCTACCGAATATTGCTGTCAAATTTTCACCGGAGAAACATTATTTAGATGCAAAAGAAAGATTTTATTTGCGATACACTACTGCGAAGTCAATGACGGGAGAACACAAAAATTTCATTCATTCATTCAGCAACGGAAACTTATTGGCAAAGGAATATTCTCATTATCAGGAAATAATCGTATATCTAAGGTTTTCAAAAAAATACGTGAATAAATAAAAACTGTTGTTATTAGTGTTCATAAACAGACTTAACGATCAATTATTAATTATAAGAACCTATTAACAATAAAAAAAGTGTCAAAATAAATTCTAAATATTGAAAAAAATACTATACAGTAACAAAAATTGGTATTCATAATAATTAAAAAAAAAAAAATTGCAATTTTCAAAAATCGAACAAATAGTAGTTATGGAAATCCCACGATCGGACTAGTCTTAAAAAATGTTGAATAGATAGATGTTTAAAGCAAAAAATTAAAAAAAAATCAAAAATGACATTCACTTTTAAAAACGCGATTTAAAGTTTTAAACTCAAAAAACTCATTCAAAAACTCATCGAATATATTTTTTGTATTTTTTTCTGAAAAGGCCATAAAAGAACAAAAATCTTGAAAAAAAAACTTTTTATTCGGATCATTATCAAAGAAGTTATGACCAAACTACCAAAAAGAGCGGTTTTTTTGTTAACTTAATACCTTTTGAACGCACCCAGAAAAAATATCTAGTACATTTAACTAAATCCTAGCTAAGCCAAATAAATTTTTTTAGTTGTACAACACTATTCATGTCAACAAATTTTTTTTTTTTAATGACTTACTAGGAAAATATATTGCGATCTAATAAATTTTTATTTAATATTAATAAATATTATTTCAAACTGAACAAATATGTATTTGAATGAAATAATTTTTTTTAAATATTTACACAATATATATTTGTAAACATTTCAATCTTTGAACGTATGCTACACATATGAAGTCTACAATTTCGTAAAGCTTCGTCTTTTCTTTAACAGAAGGGAAAAGAAAAAAGACCCTTTTTTTATGCGAATCCTTTTCGAGGATTCGACCATCTTGAGTTTTGCCGTAATGTTCAATGTACACCGAAAAAAAGGTTTAGTAATATCAACCACCCAGCTGCGATCACGGAAAATTCGTTTGAATCAATCGTCACATATTTGATTTGATTACCCCGTTGTTGAAATAATAAAACTGGTGTCGTTGTTTCGAATGTGTTTTGCATTCACCGCAATTACAACATTGGATCAAAATGATTTCAAACGAGATTGGTTCAACGACTTGTTTTCTCGTTCATTCGAATATCTAGTCATTTACTGGAAGTAAATCAAATTGTTTTAACGGTATGTTTCGTCTCATCAATAAAATCTAGTTTTCATTTGAGCTATTCATCCAATTAAAAAGAATAGTAAATGCTTTCAAGTCGATCAAATTGTTTGATAAATGTGCCTAAATATTTCGATGCGGTCACAACACATTTAGGCGATAGTACGTATAGTAACTACCACGATCTCGGCACTTCGCCCGAGATCCGTAAGGTGGCGACGATCGGCGCGCGCTCTCGCGCCAGCGAGACAGCCGCCGAGCACTGATAAGTACCAGTGTATTACCAGCATCGGAGTCCTCGATTAACTTTAAATTGATGAAACATTACCCGCCCTCTGTGGTCGCGCAGTTCTATGGACTAAAGACTACATATTTGAATGAGATCAACATTGCACTTTGGTGGCGCTCCTGCTCTTTATGGGCGCAAGGATAAGTAAGTTAAATTTTCACTTAACTGCTTAATCTCACGATTAATTAGTTAAGTAAAAGCCCTCGTGTAGCTTAAACAAATACTGCATATTACGAATGTTTTGGTAATTCAATTGAAATTTTTTAGCTTTATATTGAATGCATTTTTTTCCGGTGAACAACATCTGAATTGCATAGAAAATATAAACTGTTCATTCAACTAAACCATTTGGTTACGCAATCGCATATTGAGTGCATTTTACCAAATATAGAATCAAAACAATGTAATTTTCAATTGAACGGATTCTCTACTCTGTTGGGTCAAGGATATATGTACTTATGGGAATGCAATTTTTATTTCCATTTTGATACACGTTTTGAGTTAACTGAATTACAAATTTCGTTCGCCACCCGTAAGCGCCGGATTTAGTTAATTCAAGCCAATTTTTTTTCACTTTACCAAACCTTTTTCTCGGTGTATCAAATATCCATACTGAAAAATAAGGACATCAAACATAGACGAGCTTGGAAAGGATATAGGCGTCGAGAGGCAGGTTCGCTTGTGCAGGAGGTAGCCACCTGGCGGATTTTTGGGGTACTGACAAATCTGCAGATATGATCGGATGAGATTACGGGTGAATAGGTATTTAGTAACAACGAATAGAATTTTTCTTTAACGCCTGTTTCTCGATGACAGGGAATTCAAATAAATAAATATAGTGGAAGTAATAAATATCGCCGAAAATTGGATGGAACGAAAATTTTCTTTAAAGTAACTAAAAAGTAATCAAATAAACGATTATAGTACCTGCGACTAGATCTTTTTTCTGGGTGCGGTTAATCAAAAAAATCTCAAAATTTGACAGGAAGTGACTTTCGATGGGAACTAAAAAATATTAAAAAATTGAGGAAATAAAAAAAGAAGTTTTTCAATCTGTCCGATTTAGGATGGAACGCCCCATATAGAGTCGGCCTAAAAGGGGGTCCAGTTGAGCGGGAATACCTCATAGACAGCGGAGACCGCGATTGAACAAGTTGTGTAGTTGCTGTCGAGCGTTTTACAAAACGCGAAAGAGAGAGAGGGAAATGTGAGATAGAGCTTTTCGAATGCCTGAGCATTCGTTTCAGCTTCGCTGCATCGTCTCCCAGTGCACTCTTCTCTATTATCTTCTCTATGTATATTACTACTATTGCTCGGTGTGTCTGGCCTCGACGCCTCGTTACTCGACTCTGTCTCTCTCTCTCTTCACGAGCGATTACACGATAGATTACACTCACATCGCGATAATGCCTTCACAATTATTCAAAGCTCGACATCTGTCCTCCCTCTCGATAAAGCATGTGAAATTATATTTTTTTTTTAAGGTACAAAAAGATAGCACAGTGGTTTTCAAAAAAGATCCTCTTAACCAAAGTTTTGTAATTTTTGATAGCATTTTAATGCCCCTGTCTTCGTTGTAAATAATTCATATCTGGATATAGTGAAAATCATGAAAGTAAGTAAATTTTCATGAAACATTTTAATTCAGTTGATCAATCTTTGTTAGAATTTTTATCAATTTTTGTGAAAACTGCAAAGCTTAAGAGTTTAAATATATTTCAATTCGCTGCATTTACAAAGCATGCAAAAGTAAATTAAAGTTGGAGTTATTAAAAAGTTTCACTTTTGAAATAACAAAGCTCTTAAACGCAACGGTAATAGTTTATTTTTTTATGAAATTCATTTTGTACTTGAAGTTTCGAACGTTTGGTTGAAAGAAAAATCGACAAATATATTTGTTTAACGAAAAATTATAAGGGCTTGATAATTATCTCTTTAAAATTAAAAACTTTGAAATTTTTAAAGTTTTGTCATTTTTGATAGTATTTTAATGCCCCTGTCCTCATTATAAATAATTCATCTCTCGATATACTGAAAATCATCAAAGTAAGTAAATTTTTCACCTTTTTTTCGAGGACTCAAAATCATAAACAAATTCATGTAAAATTAAGTAAACCAAAATTCGTGTGTACTCTTCAAGATACAACATGTAAAAATTTCAAAACGATCGCATTTTATTTTGTTATTTTAAAAAATTAATGAAAAAACGTCGAAATTTCGGTCGTCTCAGTGGACTTACTACTTTAATCGTTGATTGAGACGCCAAAAGACATTAAAACCATTTTTCACTTTGAAAACACATCCTTGAGAGTTGTTAATTGAAAATAAAACCTATTGCCGTTGCATTTAAACGCTGCAAAATTGAACATCATCGAAACTTCAAGTACAAAATGAATTTCATACAAAAATGAACTATTATACCGTTGCGTTTTAACAATGCAAATTTCAACGTCATTATGTTAAAAATAAATCCACGCAAGAAGACCTGAAAAGAAATTGTTCTTCTTCCATTTCAAAGCTTTTGTTTTTATCATCGCATATGCCATATATATATATTAGGGTGATCCGTTTCAGAGCAACTTTTTTTTTTACCCATCGTGCCCGAAACTTTTAGTTGGTGCCCAAAAACGAAGTTTCATAAAAGGGGGGTGTTGTCAAAAAATATTTAGAGGTCGCGAATAAAAATTGAATGTTTCCCATTTGATTAACATTGACATTTTTTTTTTTTTATTATTAGTGTTACCATTCCGCGAATTTTGATATCGCGATATTTTCCAAGTGGGTTCTCATAGGAAATATGATACTCTACGATAAAGTTCCTTGAGCCATGTCCGTAAATTCAACCGTTTCAGCGGTATCATTATTTCAAGTGAATATTGTATGGAAATATCTATTCAAACGGCTGTGACGCTTAAGCTATTAGATATATCGAGAAAATTCAAATGAAAACTTTGTAGAGAAAGTAATTTGTTACAAAAAAGTCTCATAAGCCGAGCCCGTAAATTCAACTCTTTCTCAGGTATAGGTGTATGAAGTAAAATAAATAGATATTTTTTTGTTTTATTCAATGAAACGAACTCCATTTTCCATGAGATAGCATGTACAAAATCATCAGAAAAACCATTCAACAAATGTTACAAAGAATTCCCTATGCAAATAAATCAATAAAACAAAAACAAAAAATCTATTTATTTTACTTCATCCACCTATAGATGAGAAAGAGTTGAATTTACGGGCTCGGCTTATAAGACTTTTTTGTAGCAAATTACATTCTCTACAAAGTTCTCATTTGAATTTTTTTGATATATCTAATAGCTCAGGCGTTACAGCCGTTTGAATAGATATTTTCATACGATATTCACTTGAAACAATGATACCGCTGAAATGTTTGAATTTACAGACATGGCTCAATGAACTTTATCGTAGAGTATCATATTTCCTATGAGAACCCACTTGGAAAATATCGCGATATCAAAATTCGCGGAATGGTAAAACTAATAATGAAATTTTTTTTCCAATGTTAATCAAATGGGAAACCTTCAATTTTGATTCGCGATCTCTAAATATTTTTTAACAACACCCCCCTTTCACGAAACTTCGTTTTTGGGTACCAACTAAAGATTTTCGGGCACGATGGGTAAAAAATAAGTTGCCCTGAAACGAATCACCCTAATATATATGTAGATAGATATGTATGTAAGTACCTCGGCTAGCGCATCCGGGGCTGTCGGACTTGGTTGCTTCAATCTCGTCGGTGTAAAGAGAGCGATCTGCTCGTCAAACTTCCGCGTTCCCGCGTCGATTAGCGAACAAAACAAACAAACGGTCCTATTGTTTATACCGTCTCTTGTCACGATGCGTTTTAATATGAATTCCCGAGGAAATTCACGGTATCGATAGGAGTCGCACCAGAAACTTGAGGATACTTCTGCCTCGAATCGAGGGCACGAAATTCGAGTTTAATTTGAATCTTAAGGTGGCGCCAACGCGATATTGTTTCTCTCAAATCGCTTCAATCGATAATTACGGCAATAATATCGTTTTATTCGCAGTAATATATCAATATTAATGCGGAAAACTCGTGACAAGAGTGTTTTTATTCATCGCAAATCTCGGTTATTCAATTTTCACAAAGTTTATCGAGTCCACAAACAAAAATCTCTCACGACCCAGAATCTTCTCTCTCCGTTTCCCTCCCTCTCTCCTTCGTTATTCTCTCTGCTTTCGCTACTTATCTTCTCGATTGACCAGGACAGTGGCCAGAGGAAATTGTCCCGGAAGAGATATTACAACATCAACGATGACGTCGACGGATACACACATAAATATATATATATACATATATATATATATACATATATATATATATACATATATATATATTGCAATATATGTATGTTGACGACTATGAATTTGTCTTTAGCGAAAATTCGCCGGATAACCGTGTCGCAATGAAAAATTGTACAATTCGCACCGATTTCGTTGAAGCGTTTCACAAGTAGCGAGAAAAAAACAACAACAACAATTTACGATTGAAAATGTTTCTTCACCGTTATTTCGGTCCTTTCTCCTCCTCTCGTTTTTTCGGCTCAAAGAGGAAATTGCTAGAAGCACATTGAAGAAAGAAAACAAAAAAATCCCTTGTTCAAAATGACTTTTTTTCAATTTTTTAAATCGTCTTTTGTTTTTTAATTTTAGTGGTTTAATTTAATTTTTGAATTTATTTATTTTTTATTTTTATTTGGTGCTTTTTGATAAACGAACGAACGAACGAGCGAGTCTCGTGCGATGTAGGCCGGCTAACCGTTCAGGCCGCACTGAGCTCGGTTTGGGAGCCGCGACGAGTAAGGGTGAAACCAGCAGCAGCCAGCGGCACCAGTACAGCACCACCGGAGCTTTCTGTGCTTTTCTGTGTGCGGCTCGACTCCCCCCTCCATTTACTCTCTCACACAGACACAGACACACACACACACACGCTCTCCTCGTCTTTCGTCAATTTTTCCACCCTCTCTCGCTCCATTTAGGGGAAGCTGGGGCACGAAGGCCCCCCCCCCCTGAGCCGGTTAAGGTTTTACACCACCGTGACTAATTTTTTTCATTAATTTTTTTAAATGACAAAATAAAATGCGATCGTTTTGAAATTTGTACATGTTGTTATTTGTATCTTGAAGAGGACAAAAAATTTTTTGTTAAGGTAAATATCCCAATACCCGAACATTTAAGAGGCGACGAAAAAGTTAACTTGTTTTTCGCGTTCAAAAATAAACTATTTTCTATAACGGCTATGACTATTGGAAAGCTTGAAGTCTCTAGTTTCCAAAACACAGGGTAATAGTCGTTGCTACAATTAGTTGTTTATTCATAATAAACGAAAATACTGAGAAATGTAAATGTACCAGTACCCAACCACCCATTTTTCTATATGACCCAATATTCGACCACACATTATGACCCTATAACCGACCACTCATCTCTATGGTGGGGAGAAGGGAGGGGGTGAATTGAGAAAAATGCGTCGCTGCTCGGAGAATGTGTCACCGAAATTTTGAGGTTATGCACGAGTAATATACATGTCAGCAGATGTCCGGTCACTGGGACTGAACATAGTCGCGAGCATGTACCGATATCCGGACACATGGTCGGTTATCGGTACATTATACATTTCGTATGTACCAATAACCGGACATGAAAATTAAGTACTTAAAACGCATTTTTGGCTCATTGAGACAACTTGATCAAATTAGTGGTATCTTTCGGAATAAAAACAGCTAAGGCTCAGTTCGAAAACAATAAAAACCACTCCGAAATAGCTTCAATAAGATATCGCGATTTCTTAGTACTTCAGCTTAGATAATGGCTTCCATGCCCCGAATAGTACACGTGCTGTCATATTTATCCAAAATTAAATTACAGACGATTCTTGAACTATTAAAAGTAGTGTTGTATACGTAGATTATGAATCCTGGATATTAAATCAATTCACAGTTTTTTTTACATGAATTTGTTTACGATTTTGTACGTCAAATTGGAGTGCTCGACAAAAGGTGACTTGTTTCGGGGAAGCACACAGCCTTCCGTAGTCATCTGATATCAAAAATCCAGAGAGATTATTGTTTTGCAGGGCTTGATTCTAGGTCAACCTATAATATACATATTTTAAGGGGAAAAAAACGAAATGCCGGACGTGTGAACAAAAAGGTCTTTGAAATCGATTTGAAAAAACAGATTGTTTAAAAAAATTCATTTATTATTAAAAAATTGAATGTTTTTGAGGTTAGGTATTTAGCTATGTGTGTTTAAAATAACGGGTAAAATTTTGAGCCAAATCGGTTGAATAGTTTTTAGTCGGTGCTTCCCCGAAATTTCGGAAACGTAGTTTCGAGAAAAACGCGTTTAAATATTTTGACAACGGATTTTGTATTAAAAAATTATACTTACATTAATCAGCTATGCCTGGTGCATAGAGCTATCCTTCCGTGTCCTGAAAGTTATCTCAAAGCCCTCTTCATTTCGTCGAGAGATTTATAGTTTCTGGTGATTGCCAAACCGTAGTAATTAGTCATTTTTAATATTAACTTATCAGTTAATTCTTCTCTTTTTTGAGCTATAACTTTAAAAATATTTTCAATTTCGGTCTGAAACTTTTGAAGTATATTCTTAAGATGTTTATTTTGCGAAAAATGTAAAAAAAAATCAATTTTTTGAACCCGTCACAGTGGGCTACTACCTTGATACTTTTTGTGGCTTTCAACCATCAAATCAGTTTACTTTTGTTCTATCTTGAATGAATTCACCGATATTTTGCCGAAACTCAAAAGAAAAAAAAATCTGTGGCACGACGGCCCCCCACTAAAAAATGATAGAATTTTTTTTCATCACACAAGAATTACAAAATTTATCACACACAAAAATTAGAAAAGATAATTATTTAGTTTAGTGACTTTTCCGTACATCAGCGGGAATTTTTTTTTTCGCAATAATCAACTTTATCATATTCATATTAATACTATTTCGTCGGGAGAGGGTGAAATTTTTGATTATCCAATATTTTATAAATTAATAGCGGCCGAAAAACGCAAAATCTGGAATTTTCGTCATTTTTATCATTACGATATCGTGTAAATTTATTTTTCGTGAAGATCAGCTTTAATATTTGACTACCCTGCTGAGAATTCCCACACAGGAACCTGTACGGGATCCGACGTGGGATCCCACTCGGGATCCCATGTGGTGTTTTCGGACAGGGAACCCGTACGGGTTCCCACGCGGTAACCTGTACGGGATCTCACGTGGTGACCCGTGCGGGTTCCCACAGGGGAACCCGTACGGATTCCCTGTCCGAAAACACCACGTGGGATCCCGTACGGGTTGTTGTATGGGAACCTGTACGGGTTCCCTGTCCAAAAACACCAAGTAGGATCTCGTACGGGTTATTGTATGGGAACCCATACGGGATCCGACGACCCACACAGCAAAATTGATCCCGGAACCATCCTGAGACAGTCCCATTCGTGTCCTGCCAAGATAGTACGTCTTATGAATGTCTATGGGAGGTACCAGTAAGATATTGTTCTACCCGGGATTAATATAGGATGTCTTGAGGATATCCTGTCGCAACCGTGATTAGACGATCCCAACGGTCCCTCTTATAGACGTCTATGGGAGGTACTAGTAAAACATTGGTCTACTCGAGATTAATATAAGATATCTCGAGGATATCCTGTTGCAACCGTGATTAGACGATCCCAAAGCACTCTCTTATAGACGTCTGTGGGAGGTACTAATAAGACATTGGTCTGCTCGATATTAATATGGAACGTCTTGGGGATATCCTGTCGCGACCGTGATTAGATGATCCCAACGCACTTTCTTATAGACGTCTGCGGGAGGTACTAGGAAGACATTGGTCTGCTCGATATAATATAGGACGCCTTGAGGATATCCTGTCGCGACCGTGATGAGACGATCCCAAAGCACTCTCTTATAGACGTCTCTGGGAGATCCTAGTAAGACATTGGTCTGCGCGATATTAATATAGGACGTCTTGAGGATATCCTGTCGCGACCGTGATGAGACGATCCCAAAGCACTCTCTTATGGACGTCTCTGGGAGATCCTAGTAAGATATTGGTCTGCTCGATATTAATATAGGACGTCTTGAGGATATCCTATCGCGACCGTGATTGGACGATCCCAACGCACTCTCTTATAGACGTCTATGGGAGATATTAGTAATACATTGGTCTTCCCGAGATTAATATAGGATGTCTTGAGGATATCCTGTCGTGACCGTGATAAGACGATCCTAACGCACTCTCTTATAGACGTCTGTGGGAGGTACTAGTAAGACATTGGTCTGCTCGAGATTAATATAGGTCGTCTTGAGGATATCTCGTGGTAACCATGTTTGGACGATCCCAGCCAACTCTCTTAGGGATGTCTGTAGGAGGTCAGCCATCGCGCAGCATTAGTTCCAACCTTGCCGCGAGATGGCGAACGCTACTCACATGCGGATAATGTGAAGAGCATGCTTATATAGGCGAGCGCGAACACGGATATCAATTCGACACCGACAGAAGTCAGACCTCGAAAGAGGCTATATTACAAATACAAGGAGTCCTTGCTGACTCCCTCTGTATCGTACACATTTTGTTAACATTTAATTAATTAATTGAAATTAATTAAAATCAAATCGAAACAAGAATTATTATCGACTACTGCATTGGCAGTCCAGGAGACGTCCCGAAGATATCCTGAGGACATCCCGGGATGGCCGTGGGCCCGTCCCATTCCGGTAAACACAGCGGACACTTTAGAGCCCATGGGTATCCCATGGGACCATCCCATTACCGTCACGGGACAATTGGTGTGATGTCCAAAAGACGTACTTGGGACGTATTATTGTTGTGTGGGGAGGTGACACGGGTTTTTACGTGGGAACCCGTACGGGTTCCCTGTCCGAAAACTCCACGTGGGATCCCGTACGGGTTGTTGTATAGGGACCCATACGGGATCTCACGAGGTGACCCGTACGGGTTTTTACGTGGGACCCGTACAGGTTCCCTGACCGAAAACACCACGTGGGAACCCGTACGGGATTCTATACGGTATTCCCTTACGGGATCCCAGGTGGAATACCGTACGGGATCCCACATGAGGCCGGTATGGGAATCTGTACGGGTTCGTAATGTCAACAATGAGAAAATGACAAAGAGAAGGCTATATTTGTTATTGGTTTTGACACAGTTTTATTTATCTCAGTTGTGAGATAAAAGTAATTATTAAAAAACAAAAACGATAAATAAAACAAAAATACCCTTACATGTATCATTAGGTTTACTATTGCTTATAGTATACCGCGGTCTGTTCTCTTTGGTCAACATAATCGCGGTTCTTAGATTATACATATGTACGAACGTCTTAGTTGAATAAAATGTTGACAAGTTGTGAGACCAAAGTTAATAATTAAAAAACAAAAATGATAAATTAAAAAAAATACCCTTCCGTATGTAAGGAAACGAATGATAGATATGATATTATATGATGTCATTGATCAATGATACATATCTATCATTGGTTTCCTTACATATGTAAGGGTATTTTTTTCATTTATCATTTTTGTTTTTTAAATATTAACTTTGGTCTTACAACATGTCAACATTTTATTCAACTAAGACGTTCGTACATATGTATAATCTAAGAACCGCAATTGTGTTGGCCAAAGAGAACAGATAGCGGTATACTATGAGCAATAGTAAAAACCAATAATACATGTAAGGGTATTTTTGTTTCATTGATCGTTTTTGTTTTTTAATTATTACTTTTATCTCACAACTGAGATAAATAAAACTGTGTCAAAACCAATAACAAATATATCCTTCTCTTTGTCATTTTCTCATTGTTGACATTATGAACGCGTACAGATTCCCATACCGGCCTCATGTGGGATCCCGTACGGTATTCCACCTGGGATCCCGTATGGGAATACCGTACAGGATCCCGTACAGGATTCGGCTTCCGACGTTCACCCACGCAGGTTCCCATGTAGGTTCCTGTACAAGAATTTATTCCTTGCATTCTCCCATACAGGATCTCGTACATGACTCGGATTCCCACGTTGACCCCCACAGGGTCCCATGTAGATTCCTGTAAAGGAATTTATTCCCAGCGTTCACCCGTACAGGATCCCGTACAGGATTCAGCTTCACACACATTGCCCCACATAGGTCCCATGTAGGTTTCTGTGCAGGAATTTTTCCCTTCGTTCTCCCGTACAAGATCGCGTACAGGATTCAGCTTCCGACGTTGACCCACACAGATTCCCATGTAGGTTCCTGTACAGGAATTTATTTCCTACATTCTTTCGTACAGGATCCCGTACAGGACTTAGCTTCGCACATTGTCCCACATAGGTTCCCGTGTAGGTTCCTGTACAGGAATATATTTCTTGCGTTCTCCCGTGCAGGATCCCGTACAGGATTCAGCTTCCCACGCTGACCCACACAGGTTCCCATATTGGTTCCTGTACAGGATTTCATACCCGTCGTTCTCCCATACAGGATCCTGTACAGGATTCAGCTACCAACATTGTCCCACACAGGTTCCCATGTAGGTTCCTGTACAGGATTCATGCGTTCTTCCGTACAGGATCCCGTATAGGATTCAGCTACCCACATTGCCCTACACAGGTTCCCATGTAGGTTCCTGCACAGGAATTTATTTCCTACATTCTTCCGTACAGGATCCCGTACAGGACTCAGCTGCGCACATTGTTCCACACAGATTCCCGTGCAGGTTCCTGTACAGGAATTTATTTCTTGCGTTCTCCCGTGCAGGATTCCGTACAGGATTGGGCTTCCTACGTTGACCCACACAGGTTCCCATGTAGGTTCCTGCACAGGAATTTATTTCCTGCGTTCTCCTGTACAGGACCCCGTACAGGATGAAGCTTCCCACGTTGCCCCACACAGATTCCCATGCAGATTCCTGTACAAAAATGTTCATCCTGTACAGAAAACCGTACGGGATCCTACACTTTCCTTGGCTGTCCCATGCTTTCCCATACATTCCCACACTGAAACCCGTACGGGAATTTTCAGCAGGGTATGAATGATATTTCGTCGGAGGAGGATGAAATTTGTTATTGTCCATTTTTTTTATAAAATAACAAATACAAAAAATCGCAAAATCTGGAGTTTTCGTCATTTGTATCGTCTTTATGATATGGTATGATATATATTTATTTTTGGTGATGATCAGTTTGAATCTAGGAAAAAATAGTACAGAAAAAAATACACGGAAAAAAAGTACGGAAAAAATACCTGCGAACAAATTATCTAATGGAAAAAATAATGGAAAAAAAACCCACGGAAAAAAAAATTAAGGAATTTAGGTACAAAAAAAACTTGGTCTCCCCTGAGCTAATATTTATTTTTTTTATCATTATATAATAGAATATACTCTTTAAAAAAAATTGAGAATTCAATGCCGAAATTAAACAAAAATTCAAAATCATTTTGAATGGTTTCTTGCTTGTAAAAAATTTGTTAATGAAAAACGTCAGCTTCCTCCAACTGATCGGAAATATTATTTTGTATGATGTAATATAAGATTTCATGGCAAAACAAATTCCCGTAATTTTTCTGAATTTTTGACGAATCTGATATTACTTTTTACGGTTTTTCGCTTTTAAAAATTTTGTTGATAGAAAATTTCGGTGTCTCCCATCTGAATATCATTATTTATAACTAAATAAAAGGGGACATGGCTTAAAAAAAATTTCCCATCGATTTTCGGAAAAGTCACTAAACTAAGTGATTACCGTTTTCTTTTGAAATTTTTTCAATTTTGGTAAATATAAATTTTTGTCATACTTTTTTTACTGATTCATTTTACCCCGGATGTATCGCATCGGCCTAAAAATGGATGAATACATCAAATTCATAATAATTTGAAGAAAAAAAAATTCTGACTTAATTTTTTGGAGTGGTCCATTATGCCCCAGGTATCGCGGATCGGCCTAAAAATGGATCAATACATCAAATCTATAATTCGACAAGAAAGCAAACAATTTTTTTCACCAAATTTTTGAGGGGGGCCGTTGTGCCCCACTCTCTCCTACATATCCCTCTTTCTCGCACTCTTCCGCCGAGGCTCCTTTTTATCTCCATCCCTCCTTCGTTATGCGATCTCCCGTCTCTCCCTCTCTCCATCCTTCGTTATGCCATCTTCTACCTTCTCTATCTTTCGCTAGGCGATCTTTTATGCTTCCTTCTCCTTCTGCCTCTCTTCCTCTCTCTCTGGTTACGCGTTCTTCCATCTTCTTTTCACCATTTCGTTGTACGCTCCACCATCCTCCTTTCCCCACTTTTGCCCAGCATCAATCCTCCCCTCGCCACGAGGCGCTTTCACCCCTACGCTCTCCTATTCAACCACCATCGCATCATCTTCCTCACACCCCTCCCGTTCACTTCCTACACTCATCTTTCTCCCTCATTCTACCGTCGAGTTTTCCCATCTTATTCTCCCTTCGTTGTCTCTATCCTATGCTCTCCCTATCTCTCTCCCTCCTACTCCCTAGGTTTCCCACTCCACACGACGTTCTTTTTTTCACCATCATCCCACGGCAAATTGTCCCCCTCCTCTCTTCGGCCCCCGCTTTCCCGCGTTTCCCGAGCTCTCGCGATTCCCTCCTCCCGCTCCTTCTCCTCTTATACTTCCTTGGAATCCACCTCCTCTCATATACTTTTCTCTCATTCTTCTCTCCGGCGCCTTTCAATCTTTCTCTCGCCTCTCTAGGACACCCCCCCCCCCCTCTAACCACACTTTTTCTACTGCCCTCCTCCTCCTCCACCTCCTCTACCTCCTCCTCCTTCTCCACCACCTCCCCCTCCTCCTCCTCCTCCGCTTCCTCCTCCTCCTTCTCCTCCTCCTCCACCACCTCCTCCTCCTCCACCTCTTTCTACTTGAAGCCTCTCTCTCCCTCTCGTATTCTATGTGTTGGACGATGGCTTGGCCGTGTCTCTCTTATTTTCATTCCTCCTTTTTCCACCCTCCCGAACCATCTCTCATATTATTTTCCATTTCATCGTCTTCCCCTTGTCATTCTCCTTCACGCTGCCCTTTGCTCTCCTTCCCTCTCTCGGTCTCTCGCTCTACCGACCCTCACACTTTTCAGGGGAAAAAAAACCCGCCACTTTTCTGAACTATAGAACGCAGGAGTTCACCTCCTTTTGCCAACCTCTCCCTCTTATGCCGTTATGCCGTCTGTTATTCCTCATTTCGCCTCACTCCCTCGCTCCAACGACGCGAAAGCAAGGATTTTGCTGCGCTCCTCTTTCTTGTGCCGCTCCTCTACTTTTCACCCTCCTCTTTTCGGTCCACTTCGATGCTTATTAATCTTTCTATTATACATGGAACGGTCTCGAGTGTACGATTTCAAACTCCCAACTGCACCGATCATTATCACGTAAGCCTGACATTCCAAAAGCTGCCTTTGCCTTCAACCCGCGTCCTTTTCGCCGAATCAATTGGCTTATCACGTCGATCGCATACCTTCGAAATATCCAAGGCCCTTGTTATTTCTATTCTGAAAACAATACGCAAATTACGATTATCGTTGAGGTTGCTTACATGGTTGATTACATGGATTTGGACAATTAACAAAAACCCCATTTTTTATTTAATAGTAGAGGAGGGTGAGGCACGACCGACCCCCTGGAGCACAACGGCCCCCTCTCAAAGATTTGGTAAGAAAAATGTTTGGTTTTTTGTCAAATTATCATAAATTTGATATATTGACTCATTTTTAGGCCGATGCGCAATACCTGGGGCATACTTGACCACCCTAAAAAATGAGGTCAGATTTTGACGTGAATACGTCTATAAATTTGGGTGGGTAGCTAAAAAAACTGATGATAACAAAGATATGGGTATACGGTTTGGTGCTGTAGCTACATATCTATCATCTACATCCGAAATTCAATTACACCACTCGAAAGATAAAGGATCAAAGAATTTGTTACGCCGAGTTGGGACCGTGATGCATCACCCTTGGTGGAGGGGGAAGCGCCGCAATTTCGAGGTCGTTTTGCTGCGTCACATATAATTTTTATTCACTATAGATTTTGACTCCAATAAGGTGCAACGTTCGTTCGAGTTTCAATCGCCAGCCCTCGTCAAGTTTTCGGTGTCCAGTCCGATAGCTTGATAGTTTTCGGTGTCCAGGTCAACTTCTTCGTCGTTTTCGGTGCCCAGGTGGATCGCTCCATAGTTTTCGGTGTTCAAGTCAACCGCTTCATAGTTTTCGGTGTCCAGGTAAATCGCTTCATAATTTTCGGTGTCTAAGTCACCCGCTTCATAGTTTCCGGTGTCCAGGTGGGTCGCTCCATAGTTTTTAGTATCGATCAAGTCGACCGTTTCGACGTTTTCGGTGTCCAAGTCGACTGCTTGATAGTTTTCGGTGTCCAAGGTAACCGCTTTATAGTTTTCGGTATGACGCGGTCAACCTTGATACTGAAAACTATGAAGCGCGGATATTGCATAGGTAACATACCCATGTATTAAAGTAATCCCTAAAGTAAAGTAAGGTATTAAAAAAGCAGCACTTTTAATCCCGAGGTATTGTTTCATTGCTATTTGTTTCATACTTTTCCTACCACAGACCTATCATTAATAAAGTTATAACCCAGTAATTAGTCGGTAACTTGAATTCTTTCCTGAACGCGACGAAATGAAAATGTTGCCATCACAAATAAAACATGGAAATTCGAAGGACTTCTTAATGTTTAAAAATGATTATGACAAATATAATACGCTCAAAGAAAATATAACCGATTACGTGCACGTATTCACGGAAAACACACGGCCGTGTCTACGACACAGCCACACCCCGATTTTTTTTTACTTTTCTTCAAATTATGATGAATTTTATATCATTCATTTTTAGGCCGATCCACTACATCCGGGGTGAAAGTGAACAATCAAAAAAACTAGAAACAAATTTATTTTTAACCAAATCGAAGAACTAAAAAAAAAAATCTAATATCTAAAAACTAAAAATTATCATTTTTTTTTTGTTAAAAAAAATAATGGTTGAAACATATAAAAATTATTTATTATTCAACGAATTTTTAATTAATCTCCATATTTGTTTATGTTGTAGAAATAAACAATAACATTAATTACAATTTATGATAATTGATTAAAAACGTAACAAAAATAAACATTTTAAATGAAA
This sequence comes from Alloplasta piceator, assembly GCA_946863875.1. Taxonomy (NCBI): domain Eukaryota; kingdom Metazoa; phylum Arthropoda; class Insecta; order Hymenoptera; family Ichneumonidae; genus Alloplasta; species Alloplasta piceator. The sequence goes on along the minus strand of OX333080.1, from coordinate 17,726,545 downwards.
CATTAAATTACGTGAAGAATGTAATAAATCACTTTTCACAATATTCACAAATATATCAAAGACAATGGCAATTATTATTTCCAACTTTTCAACAAATTTTTTAAAAATTCTTTTGTGTGATAATTTTTTTAATTCATGTGTGTGATTAAATTTTAAAAAATTACAATTTTTTAGAGGCCCATTTGATGGTTGAAAGCCACAACAAATATTAATCGGCTTAGGGGGGCCGTCATGCCCCAGCCTCCCCTACACTTTTGCATATACATCTTTGCAAAAAATTCAAATTATAATTTTTTTTTTATCGACTAACAGATAAAATTTGGTTTTTTAATTTCAGATAAAGCTATCATGACTCATCTTGACCACCACGAAGACACTGTCTTGAAGGGTCTCCGGAAATCACACCGACAGAATTTTCCAAAAATTTCAATAAAAAGTTTAGAACAATTGTTTGAAAATTGCTCTTTTATATGCTTGAAATTTTGAATAAAATAATTAATTCATTATATTTAAAAAAAATAGAGAAAATTTGCTTTTTTTAACCTTGGAAATCCATGTAACCTCCATAAGATCGAGCGATGATTCAAGACGAGATTTTAGAAAGAAAAAGTAAATTCATGTAAAGTGATTGAATTGATCGCCTTTCAATATACATTTTTTTTAGGGGCCTCCGGCAACCAGGTGCCAAAATATTGTTTAAATGTTGTTTTTTATATGCTTAAAATTTTGAATAACATAATTTATTTTTTTTTTAATGGAGAAAATATGCTTTCAACCATCGACACCCCTTAAACCTGCAGAAAACTTGTATCGTCCAATGGGCAATGGATCTACGAAATATCCGTGAGCGAAGGCTGACTTGATTTTTATCTTATTTTATTTTCTCAACCATTCAATAGCGCACTTAGTAAATGGAAAATCTTGGCAGGATCGTGAATACATTTTCAAAGTATATGTTCGAGGAAACGACGTATGGTTGGTGAAACGGGGCAAGGGGTTTTCCTCTCGAGGACGTTATTAAAATTACGGAAATTCTTGCTACGAGCTTTTCCCTCCTTTGGGAATAAGCGAAATAGCAGAGACACATTGGAGGCGCTCGACGATATTCCCCCGAAGAATTCAGTACACATGAGCTATAGTGAATTTTCCCTATGTTATATGTATACAGAATTATGGAACTCGTGGATCGGGATTATATTAAAATTATATGGTAAAATATATTGCATCGCTGCATCGTGCTCTCAGGTGAAATTGATACCAAGCTTCAGATACGACAGTTTAACAAAGGTCCTCCATCGTTCTATATTTGAAATTCACACAGAACAAGTTTTTGAGGAGAGATTGAAAATTTCCGATATCCTTGTAACCATCTAACAGCATTATACGGGGCATTCCACACCGATTTGGCCTGGGTCTGACCCTTTGCCTCTCCGATTTTGTCCGCAATTTTTTATGTGCTTTTAGTACGTCTGAAAAGCACTCAACATTTTTCTCAGATTTTTTTAAAGCGATTTGACTTTTTAATAATTTTATATGGCTCATTCCACCGCGATTCGATCTGGGTCTGATCCTTTACCTCCGCACTGAGAAAATAAATTTATTAAATCATTGAAAATTTTGTTGGCTGGACTAAATGCGGCGAACACGGGCTAGCAAGAGAGTGTACAGTATGCCGAACTGAATATTTTGTTTGCTTGAAAGCACGAAAAATTATTGGTTTAACAAAAGCTTGGTTTAACAAATAGAGTTGTGTCTAACCGGTAATTAGTCCAATCAACAGGAAAAATGATTGAGTCAATAAAATGCGTGTTAATTAATCGTTGCTAAACATGTTATAAAAAATATGAAACCCTTGCAAAATAATTTAAATGCATAGTTTAGCGGCCGCAAAAAGAGATAAATCGAAAAAAAAGAAAAATCTGCGATCTAATTTCTCTGCCCGACTGGGAATCGAACCCTCGACCCTGCCTACCATCATACCTATCGTACCTAACTACCTAACACGCTACCTATTACGCTATCGCTTACTACTATACACTTGAAAAAAGTTAGGGGTTATGAAGATTCGAATTTTTTCCGGCAAGGGAAAATCTATTTTGTTTATGAATACCTTTTTTTCATAAACACTTTCAAATATGTATGAGAAATATATAATTCATGTATGCCAAGTATGAATCGCAAATATATTTGAAATATATGAGAAATACATGCATTACATATACATGAAAAATATATTATATTATACTTGCCTCATGTATGACGAATATACAAATTTTTGCCGTTTTATATGACATATATTAATTATATATCTGGGATATATGACAAATATACTTTTTTCCGCGTGGGAACAAATGGTTCGGTTGAATCGACTTTAGGAAAACAAACCCATTGTCTAGGCTATCCAATAGATTATTCAGTTTTCTGAACTATTTACGTGGATTGAAGCGATGCAGAATTGGATTGTAACAAAAAATGTAATTCAGTTATCACAACCTATCAACTTTAGTTGTTTCAACAATATATCAGTCAGGTCACCATTTCCATCCAGTTCCGACAATGCATGACGCATTGTCGGAACTGGATCATGGATGAAAACTTGAATCAACTATATGAAGTCAACTGTTTATATTAGTATACCGAATCATTTATTTTGTCCACTGCAACTCTAATAAATATTCCGTTACTCAGACTATTCCAGGTTTGAGTCAACCAATTCGAAGTCAAATAAATTTATTTATTTGATTTGACTATTTACTTTTCTCAGTGCGCGATTTGGTCCGTAATTTTTTATGTTTTTGTACTGCCTCTGAAAAGCACTCAGGATTTTTCTCAGATTTTTTTGAAGCGTTTTGACTTTTTAATAATTTTATATGGCTCATTCCACCGCGTTTCGACCTGGGTCTGATCCTTCACCTCTCCGATTTTGTGCGCATTTATTATGTGTTCGTAGTACCTCTGAAAAGCACGCACGATTTTTTTCAGATTTATTTGAAGCGAATTGACTGAATGGTAATTTTATATGGCTCGTTCCCCTGCGATTCGACCTGGATCTGACTCTTTACGTCTTCGATTTTGTCTGCAATTTTTCATGTGTTTGTAGTACCTCTAAAAAGCACTCGGAATTTTTTTCAGATTTTTTTAGACGATTTGACTTTCTAATAATTTTATATGGCTCATTCCACACCTATTCGATCTGGGTCTCATCTTTAACCTCTCCGATTTTGTCCTCATTTTTTTATAGTTTTGTAGTACCTCTGAAAAGCACTCATTTTTTCAGAATTTTTGGAGCGATTTGAATAAACGATAATTTTATAAGCAAATGGACTGTTAACCCGAATTTAAAAATCAGAAAAAATCACAAAAATCTCGTTTCTTAAATGAAAAATTTTGACCGTTGAGCCAAAGTGGGCAAAGGTTTCATTCTGTTTTTAACAAGCTTTTTCGAAAAAAAAAATTAATCAAAAATAAAAGAAGAAACCTGAAGGCCCTTGAGTGGGCCTTTATCTAAGCATTTTTTGGACATCTTCAATTCATACGAAAATGTTTGGATAACGGTCCACTCAATTCAGGTTTCTCCTTGTATACTAAAAAAAAAAAATCAAAAAAGCTTTTGTAAATAGGAGGCAATCCCTGCGTACTTTGGTTCAACGCTTGAAATTTATCATAGAAAAAATGAATGTGTGTTTTTTTCAGATTTTCAAATTTGGGCTGACATCACATTGTTTATAAAATTATCATTCATGTCAGTCGAATCGCTCCAAAAAAATCTGAAAAAAATCCAGAGTGCTTTTAAGAGGTGCTACAAAACTATAAAAAATTGGGGACAAAATCGGAGAGGTGAAGCGTCAGAGCGAGGTCAAATCGGTATGGAATGAGCCATATAAATTGATTAAAAAGTCAAACCACTTTTAAAAAATCTGAAAAAAATCGTGAGTGCTTTTCAGAGGTACTACAAAACCATAAAAAATGGCGGACAAAATCGGAGAGGTGAAGGGTCAGACTGAGATCGAATCAAGATGGAATACCCCATATATATGTGGACAGATCCATTACTTTTCGAACCAAGCCTGCGGGCTTGGATCAACGATTTGACTGCTGATTTTTTTCAAGAAAGTAGGTTATCAAAAAAGACGATCCTGAAATTTTCAGCTCGAAATAATAAAATTCGTTGGCGGTAGAAATTTTTGAAATTAAAAAAAAATTGATTTTTCAGTCATTTTCACGATTTGTTTGCACGAAGTTCTACGAGGCTTGGGCAATCGAATAGAACGGTATTCCCCTTCTTTGACCTTCTATTTTCAATTTAAAAAAATAGTTTTTTACTCAAAAGCAAAATCCGGTTAATTGCGGACCCCTTCCCTGAACTTCCATTATCGCAAAATTTTGCGTAAATTTTAAACCCTGTCAGGTCATGGATTTTCCACGTAGACCAATTTCTGGCGGCTCAATTTTTTCGTCTTGGTATATACTATAATTACCAACACTAATTTATGGATATTGCAACGTTCCTTTTTATACACGGCCTCGCAAAACCAACGAAATTCGGAAAAATCGCGGTTTTCAGATAGCCGTAACTTTTTTCTATCAACTTGAAATTGCTTAAAATTTTCAGGGAATATACTTCATTATATTCCCAAACAACGCTGCAAATTTCAAGCTTGGCCACGAAGTGATTTACGAGCGGTGAATTTTTTAAATGGTCCGGTTGTCCTTGTAATCTTTCCTGTTTTGTGGCATTATCAATGACTTGCTGAATTCCGCGTGGAAAATTTACACTTTTCTGTTAATAAGTTGAATAAAAAAGTATGAAAAGCTTGTAAATTTATATATCACAGTAATGTTGTAAAAATTCGGCTTAGAGCCCTATACACCCACAGAAAAAATTTATTAGAATCAAATAAATTCACATATTTGCGAATTCACATATTTGTATTGACGAAGATTTTATTTGATCATGCTATTTAGTCATACTTGAAACAAATATATAAATTTATTTACTGGTGCCGAATAAATACCATAGTTATATTGGTTCGTCGAAATAGCGATTTACTTACATCAAATAAATGATCTATTTAAAATATTAAATTTGAATGGCAATTTATTTACGTCAAATAAAATTTATTTAAATGTGCGCTGCGTCGCGTCGTACTGCACGCACAAAATGGCGTCGCTCGCCGGCGTGACGACGCTAAGCAGTCCAGAGTTGGCATATTCACGTGTATGTACGTGTTTCCGTTTGTACGTGATTTTGTGATTTTAGTGAAATATTGTGATGTGGACGAGGAATCACGAGATTTTCTTTGCGATTCGGGGCTCGAAGAATATATCGACATCCTCAAAAGTCAATAGATTGTTAACATGATTCACATGAGTAAGCAAATAACCAAGCCTGATTGGCCAAAAAAGTTATTCACACCCAAAAATAGGACGATATCGTATATTCCCATGTTAATCAAAATTCCCTAATTTCCCATATTATTCCCATATGGATGGATGGTCATGGAACAGATGGTCATGACCAAATAAATTCTTTATTTGTAACAAATAAAAAATTATTAGTATTCAATAGAAGCATCTTTAAATAAATTTTTTATTACCATCAAATAAATTTTTATTTGAAGCAAATAACTTATTTATTGCAGGTAAATAAATATTTCATTAGGGCCAAATAAAAGAAGCTAAGAAATAGTGAACTTGAATTTAAATAAATCCAAATATTCAATACTAATAAATAAATAAAACCGTATTCGGCCCATATTTAAATAATAAATTTTATTTGTTTCAAATAAATCTTTTCTGTGGGTGAAATATCTACCGCTATAAGAAAAAAACATACTCTACGAGAATAGGACTATTATAGTTATATTATATTTTTATTCATCTTTTATATTATATTTCATAACCATAAACGATAATAATCGTTTATTGTTCAAACACACCCTATAGAATCGTCGACTAGACAAAGACGAAAAATCCTAAAAAGTATAGGGTGTGTTTGAACGATAAACAATTATGATCGTTTCTGGTTATGAAATATAATATAAAAGATAAATGGACTTCCGGTCGGGACGCGCGGCAGAGTGGACGCAAGTTGCGGGTCCGGGTGAAAGATGGAACATTAAAGTGGTTGTTGGGAGTTATTTGGAGGCGGAAAGTGGAGGACAAGCAAATCAAGGTGCCTGGAACTGGTGGAAGTGTTGGTGGAGTTGGGTGCACGTTAATTAGTGCGGGGCAGAGAGTTTATTGGCGAAGGCGCGGAGCATTTGAGGTTATGTGACGAAATGGAGGGGGATGGCGGTAACCGGAAGCAGTGCTAAGGCTCAGGCGAGAAGTTGAAGAAGCCGCGCTGGCGAGTTGACAGATGGCGCTGGCGGTGGAGGCACAATCACAGGAGGTATGGAAGAATGAAAAAGAGAGCGTCATCCGAAGGAGGCCGGTAAAGCAGGGGAGATGGAGCTCGGTAAGGAGGGAATCGAGATACGGTATATAAGCGCGGAGAGGCCTGTCAGCAGGGGGATGCGTCGGCCGGAAGTCACGGAAAAGAATTACACGGCGAGTCGACGGCCGGCGGAAAATGATCAGTGGAGAGAAAGAAGAAGAGGTACGGGGCAAAATCGGCCCGGCAGGATCGCAGAGGAAGACGTTGGCATGAAACGTCGTGAGGGGTCGGATCGCTTCAAGGGAACGTCGGCGAGTTGCTTCAGGAAGAGGCGAACTCGAAATTGAATACGGAAACGGCGGGAGCAGGGACGAGAAAATTGTCAGGACAACTTGCCGAGGACAATCGGCTAGAACGTAGGTCGGGCGTGACCTCGAGGCAACGCAAAGGGAATCGTTGGCACGGATCATCGAGGGGCCAGTATTTCATCGGCAGGACGGCAGGTTGGGAGGGCCTTTTACGGCGATGGCTGATCAACAGGGGCAAAAGCCAAAGCAGGGGTGAAGGGGAAGAGAAAAGAATAAGATAAAGGGTGGGGAAGCCGGACGGGGGAAGAAGAGTGCTGGAGCGGGTGCATATAAGGAGGCGTTAAGGGAAGATGGTGGGAGAGGGGGTAGAGTGGAGAAAATACGGGTATTTCGGGGTCAGGGGGAAGGGGGCAGTTAAGGCATTGAAGGAGAATGGGGTGGAGACACGAATTTGAGGGGGGATCAAAATTCACGATGAAAAGGAAGGTATTGTAAAAGCTACGCGGTTGGGAGAGTATGGTGAGGGTGGGTTGAGTTAGAAGGAAGTATGGAGAAAATTGTGGGAATTCCGGGGTCAAGGATATGGGGGCTTTAAGACGCTGAAATTCAAGGGGATCAAAATTCATTATGAAAGAAAGGGTAATGAAAGCTACGCGGTACATTGGACAATAAAATATTTTTTATTTATTATTACCAATGTCGTTTTGTATTGAACTTAATAGCTTAAGAACTTAATAAGTTGGTAATAAGCGTTGTATAGAATCATTAGTTTATAAGAAGAAGCAAGGGATGGGTTTGAAAAAGGCGACTGAAGCCATACATTTGGAAATAAACAACTACTATAAAAGATAAATAAAAATATGATATAACTATAATCATCCTATTCTCGTAGAGTATGTGTTTTTCTTATAGCGGTAGATATTATAGGGCTCTGAGCCGAATTTTTTTTATAACATTATTTTGATGTATAATTTTGCAAGCTTTTCATACTTTTTTATTCAACTTATTAACAGAAAAGTGTAAATTTTCCACGCGCGATTCAGTAAGTCATTGATAATGCTACAAAACAGGAAAGATTACAAGGAAAACCGGACCACTTAAAAAATTCACCGCTGTTTATTTAGAAACGACCTTGTAAATGACATATGTTATGTAAAATTTTCTCAGCATTTCGAAAAAAACATGGAACAAAATTTCAAAATACGGGCAATAGCTAAAAAACAGCTTTTTAGATTTAAAACTCGATTTTGCGAGACCACTTGAAAAATTCACCGCTGTTTATTTAGAACCGACCTTGTAAATGACATATGTTATGTAAAATTTTCTCAGCTTTTCGAAAAAAACATGGAGCAAAATTTCGAAATTCGGGCAATAGCTAAAAAACAGCTTTTTAGATTTAAAACTCGATTTTGCGAGCTTTTCACAGGCATTATCGGGAAAGCAATATTTTTTTTGGAAAGCTGAGACTTTTTTACTCAAAAAACGTATGTTTTCAAAAAAACTTTAATGCAACGGAAGATGGCAAAAAAAATGAATAAAATCAATTTCTGTTCATTCATTCATTTCTCGTATGTTTATGGAGAACCCATCTCGGAAAAAACGTATTCCTTGTAAAATTATCTCAGCTTTTCGAAAAAAAAATTGAAAAAAATGAAAAAATTTGGGCAACGGCCAAAAAACAACTTTTCAGACTTTAAGCTCAATTTTAAGAGCTTTCTAAGTGCATAAACAAAAAAACAATTTTTTTTTGAAAAGCTGAGACTTTTTCACTCAAAAAACCTATTTTTTGAATTTTTTTGCATCGTGGAGGAAGATGGCAGGACATAATAAATAAAACGCAAATGGTAAAACTAGACGGAATACCCCATATAATAACTGCGAAAGTTAGAGGGGAAAAAGTCTGAAAAAATTTGGGAATGTGTTTTTCAATGAGGACTTTCAGTTAAAAAAAATGCGAAAAGATCTGAGGGGGTGAGGCCGGATCCGACGTCCATAATTGGCGTTTTGACCCATATATAATTATACCGATTTATACAGATGCAGAGGAATTAGAACAGTTCTAATGTACAAAATCATACGACAAACTATTTGACAACTAAACCGAGCCCAATATAACGATATTAGTTGAATCTCGTTACAAGTCGTGGAAACTCGAAGAACATATCTCCATTGTACCTCGATCACGAATGAAACTTCCGACAACTCATGGCAATTGGATTGGGCGAAAGAAAAAGTTGGGCATGATTAATTCAGTTGTCGAGGTCTAAAGTTATATTACGACAAATTTAATGGCTGCAATTTCTCAAATATTGCTCAAAGACAAATTCGCCCATGTGAACGAAAAAAACTCATATCAAGATTTAAAAACTACAAACAAGGTTTAAGTTTAATCTTGACATTGAAAAATTAATATCAAGGTTAAACATAAAAATATAAACGCCCTTCTATTTGGAAATTAAAAAATGATAAGAAATGATGGAAAATTCGTTTAAATCTATTTTATAAATAAAAGTTGGATATTTCACATATATTTAAAAAGTGAATGTATGCAACAAATATACTCCAAATCATTTCAAAATTGAATGTAGGCAAAAAATATACTACAAACAATTTCAAAATTGACTGCAGACAAAAAATAAATATACGAAAAATAAATAGAAATTAAATGGGAAAGATAATTTTCATTCATAAACATTTAAAAAATTTGATATGTTGAATATATTTTTGTTTTATCTCAATGTAGGGTGAAAAAAGAGTCTCGTCAGCCTAAATTTCATTGATTGACGGTTTATCTTGATACCGTTATATAATTCCGATGCCATTTAGGTCGATTGAACGACGCAATTTCTTACACTGAGAAAAAAAATGTTTGAATCAACTAAATCTGTTATTCAATACGTCCAAACGAATATTTAGTTGGTACAATTCAATATTTTTTTGCCTGAATAATAATTTAGTTAACCGAAGCGCATAAATATTCATTAAAATAATTTGAATATTTATGCGCTTCGATCAACCAAAATATTATTCAGGCAAAAAAATATTGAATTGTACCCACTAAATATTCGTTTGGACGTATTGAATAACGGATTTAGTTGATTCAAACATTTTTTTTTCTCAGTGTAGCGATCATGAATTACAATTTAATCTCGGGATTGTAGAATAGTCGGCCAAGATGTATGGACTGTTAAGATAAGATCGTCGATTTATCGATAGGTGTTTAAGCGCGAGATCCATAATGAACGATAATGGATTCTCCGTATAAAAGAGTGAAATCGGGGAATAATCATGTCAGTATTTTGTCGATCGACCCAATCGAATTGTCAACAAGCACCTAATCGAATTGTCAATAACCCCAATCGAAACTTATTTTTCGTTCACCAGAAACTAAAAGGTAAGTTAATATACAGTTGTCAATTTGTCACTTCCTCGTAAAGGAAGCATCGTTTTTGCAACAATTCTCAAGATCAAACTTAAGATCAAAACTTTCCATTGAACTCAAGTTGGAACTTAGATCGAACTTAAATTATATCTTGAGATGAATCTTAAGTTTGAACTCAAGTATCATTATAAGTTCATACTTAAGTTCAAACTTTAGTGCAAACTTCAGATCAATCCTAAGTTCAAACTTAAATTTGGTTTGAAGTTTGGTCTTAAGATCCATCTTGAGCTTGAACTTAAGGTCGATCAAACTTCTTTCATAGCCTCCCTCGACTGTGTTTTTTGAAATTAGTTGCCAAAATCTTCAAGTTCGATCGGACTCAAGTTTAAGCTCGAGTTGGAAGTTCAAACTTCAAACCAAATTTATGTTTGAACTTAAGATTGATCTGAAGTTCGCACTAAAGTTTGAACTTAAGTATGAACTTATAATGATTCTTCAGTTCAAACTTAAGATTCATCTTAAATTGGAACTTAAGTTCGATCTCAAGTTCTAACTTGAGTTCAATGGAAAGTTTGATCTCAAGTTTTATCTTAAGATCTGAAAATTCGGGACTAATTCGCCTAATTTTACAGTTATCAAATTAAAATTTATGCCCAAATATATTCAATAATAAAGACGATTGAGATACACTACTCGCAAAAATTAAGGGAGCAAGCAAAATTTCCAAATTTTTCGGTGATTCTCAACACGCTGTATTTCAGTGAAAAATGGTCATATCGAGGTTATAAAAAAAACATTTTGAAGCTCCAAGATTCTAGTTTCCAGATAGTTTGGTCAAAAATTTTTAGGTGGTACGGTTCTTACGAAATTTTTAGAAATGGCGCGAAACAAAATATTTGAAATTTTTTTACCTTTTTATTTTTGGTCCACGGGCTTGGAAATTTTTTTTCCAGCTGAACCAATACATGGACCAGAGGTAGCCTGTTTATTCAGCTTCAATTTATTTTCTTCATTTTTTCTCTACGTTGATTTCTCGCGGAGATATCCGAGTTTGAATGAAAAATGAAATGAAGCTGCATAAATCGAGATCGTAGTGTATTGATGGGAAGGCTAATGTTTTAAGGAACTTTTACAACTCAATGTACCCCCAATCGGGCTGCGAATTTGCAGATCGATCCATTGAACAACGGTTCTTTCGGACCGATTGATCAAAATTTCCAACAAAAATAAAGGAGGAAGGTTTTTGTTTCTGAACGTCGGGTAATCTTCTTAAAAATGGGAAAATTGATTTCTTTTTGACTTTTTTTTTTACAATTTTCACACATAATATTTTTTTTCTAATTGTCTACAAAATTGAAAAAAAATACTGAAGCGTTCTTGCGAAAATTTTGATTGTTACTTATCAACTGCCGGCATTTGCGTTATCCAAAAAGTATTTTTTTTTTAATATAAAAAATGTAAAAAAAAATATTGTTTGAAAATGTTTGAATTTTTTTCAAATTCAACCGGTAACAGATGCAGAATTGTAAAAAAAAGTCGGAGAAAAATCAATTTTCCCATTTTTAAGAAGATTACCCGATGTTTCGAAACAAAAACCTTGATCTTTTCATTTTTTTTTTGAAATTTTGATAAATCGGTCTAAAAAAAGCGTTCAATCAATCGACTTGCAAGAAAAAAAATTTCAAAAATAAAAAATAAAAAATTCGAAAAAATTTTTTGTTATTTTTTTTTTAATTTAACCGGTAACAGATGCAGAATCGAAAAAGAGTCGAAAAGAAATCAATTTTTCCATTTTTAAGAAGATTATCCGATGTTCAGAAACAAAAACCTTGCTCCTTTAATTTTGTTGGAAATTTTCAATCGGTCCGGAAGAACCGTTCAATGGATCGATCTGCAAATTTGCAGGGTTATTGGGGGTACATTGAGCTGTGAAAGTTCCTTAAAACATTAGCCTTCCCATCAATATTAGCAAAGCTGCAGTTGATTTACTAAATCAAGGGAAAAAGACACTTTTTGTACTTTTTTCAACTGAATATAGAGGATAGAACAAAAAAATTTCCCAATACTCTTGGAAGGATCTTGTAGGAAATTTATTGTAGTTTCTGAATCTGCCCGATTAATTTCTGTACGACCACTGGTTGCTGAGATATCAGTGGTTAAACACAAAAAGATCTTTTTTCATTCAAAGACGAATATCTTTCTTTCCAAGCCCATGCACCAAAAATAAAAAGGTCAAAAAGGTCAAAAATTTTCAAAAAATTTCCTTCGCACCGTTTCTTAAAATTTCGTTAGAACCGTAGCTCCTAAAATTTCTTGACTCAAAGATCTGAAAACTAGAATTTTGGAGCTTCAAAGTTCTTTTTTTATAACCTCGATTTGACCATTTTTCACTGAAATACATCTTGTTGAAAATCACCGAAAAATTTGGACATTTTTCTTGCTCCCTTAATTCTTGCGAGTAGTGTAGAATTGGAAAGAATCGCTTCAGGGCTCAAGTTTTTTTAAATCAAAATGCGCTAATTGTAAGTGTCAAGATATATTTGTATTGATTTGAGAAAAAACCGGTCGAGGGATTTTTTGAAACATTCAAAAATCGCTTGTAACACATTATATCCCAATTATAGAGTTCAATTTTTTTTAATTAAAAAAATTAAATATTCAATTTATTAAATTTAGTATTAAATTTGCAAAAACCCACTTGCATGTTTTGGAATCTAAATAATATTGAAAGTTGATGAAAGTAGTGAAAAAAAATCATCAAACTATAAATTCGGGTGAATTCCTATTTTATGCAATTTCCTTTGTTTCGATATCGACCGTGAAAATAACAATCATATTTTTAGTTCATACACGGTCCAAAGATAAGATATCTGTAAATAGTACATTCCGAAAAAATATGTAACGAATTTGGTATTACCTTGGGTTCGTTATCTTCGTGATGCTTAAAATGATAATAAAAAAATATTTTTTATCGGACTTTTAATTGCAAGACAAATATCTCCATGATAATAGCATTACTTAACGGCACGTTCAAATAATATAGATCTGATTTTTTTTTCATATTCCTGGCACGTGGAATTTGTCATGAAAAAAACTACAATTCGGTCGATTTTCAACTTCTGCCATTTTTTGAAAAATTTTGGAATCGAAAAATTCTGAAAATATCGAAATTTTAATTAGTCATAACTTAGCGCCGGATTAATTAATTTTGAAATTTTACCCATTCGATAAATGCCTCAAGAAAATTCGAGTAAAGCGGCTTGTCACCGATATATTATTTTTTGTTAAAATAAGAGGCCTCGAAATCGTCTAAAACGACAGAAATGTTTAATAAATGCAAATTTTTTGTACAATTGACAGCCAAATTTTTGCAATGAAAAATTTACCATCGTAAAAGCAATTTTTAAATTCCCGTTTTGAATTTTTTAGAATGACTGCATTCATGTATTTTTTAGCGTATCTCTGAAACTTTTCAAAGCTGACGATAAACCAGTTTGTAAAAACATACACAAAATTGGCAATTTTTTGTTCATACTTAAAAATATTTTTATAATATTTCAAAATGGAGTGAAAATTCTGAAAAAATTCATATGCGTTCAGAAAAATTAACGCATTCGATTTGCTTAAGAAAAAAACAACTTACCAAAAAATTATTGAATAATTATTTGTTTAAACAATTTATCAAAAACTTTTGGGCAATATTATTATTGTTGATAATTGTTGTTTATCGCATGCCAAATTTAGCTGAATTTTTTCAGATTTTCATTGTATCACGAAGTACGGAAATTTCAATCAGAAACAATTTTTGACTGGGACTGTATTCACATCTTTAAGGCATTTACGAAACGGGAAAAAATTCCAAAATAGTCAATCCGAAGTTAAGTTACAACTAATTAAAATTTCGATAATTTTTAAATTTTTCATTCATTTTCAAAAAATGGTGGAAGTGAAAAAGTCTACGGAATTTTTGTTGAAACTTTTTCCTCAAAAAAAAGCTGCCAAATAATGCTTCATGAAAATCTTGTTTGGGAGCTTGGAATAGACACAAAATACCCCGTTCTCTCCTCTTAATGTAAAGATCGAACTCATACATTCCACAATAGGATGTACAACGTTAAATCCTCCGATTGTCCTACATACACGGATTTGGTTTACCCACATATATATAGAAACGACGATGAAGTACCTGGGACTTATCCTCGTGGTGGCCTTGGTGACCGGCCAAGTTCTCACCGCCAGGATCAATGAGAATGATGGCACCCTCGAATGTAAGTCCGACCATCGATATACCAACATTAACACATCGAAACATATACCATTCTATATCCTCCAGTAGGATAACCATCGTGTTTAGAAAATACGCCAACAACAATGATAATCATGTATTTATGTTTGTTCCAAAGATTTGGGACAATTCCGCGGTATGAACGAAAGGTTTAAGGATTTTCTCGAGGTCAAAGCCAGGAAAATGCTTCGCGAAGGTGATACGAAGCTGGGTGTTCCAGTTATGGATCCATACGTTAACGAACTCGCCGACTACGTTCTTGAAGAGGATGAAATTAGGTAAGCGGGGAAGAATAATAAGTCTTTCAATTTGAAGCCTTATTTTAGGCCCGAATTTTAAGTTCTTAAGATCAAACTTAAGATCAAACTTTCCATTGAACTCAAGTTGGAACTTAAGTTCCAATTTAAGATGAATCTCAAGTTTGAACTTAAGTCTCATTATAACTTCATATTTCAGTACGAACTTCAGATCGATCTTAAGCTCAAACTTAAACTTGGTTTGAAGTTCGAACTTAAGATCCATCTTGAGCTTGAACTTAAGTTCGATCGAACTGAATTATTTTGATAACTAATGTCAAAGAACGGGGTCGAGGGAGGCAATGAATTGATCGAACTTAAGTTCAAGATTCAAGTTCAAGCTGAAGATGGATACTAAGATCAAACTTCAAGCCAAACTCAAGTTTGAACTTACGATCGATCTGAAGTTTGCTCTAAAGTTCGAACTTAAGTTCAAACTTAAACTTGGTTTGAAGTTTTATCTGAAGATCCACCTTGAGCTTGAACTCATGTTCGATCAAACTTCGTTCATCGCCTCCCTCGACCGTCTTTTTTGACATGAGTTGTCAAAAGAATTACGTTCGATTGAACTTAAGTTCAAGCTCAGGATGGATCTTAAATTCAAACTTCAAACGAAATTTAAGTTTGAACGATCGATCCTCACTAAAATTTTAACTTAAGTATAAACTTATAATGCACTTAAGTTCAAACTTGAGATTCATCTTAAATTGGAACTTAAGTGCGATCTTAAGTTCCAACTTGAGTTCAATAGAACGTTTGATCTTAAGTTTGATCGTAAGATCGGTATTAAAATAGATCTCAAGATCTTACAATTTAGCCTTAGACCGATTATTTCGAAAGATGAATAATATTGTTGTGATAAATATAGAAAGATGATTATTTAATGATAATAATGTTTTTTAATTTCCAGAGATTGATTTTTTTCAAATATAAATTTAAAGAGATTTAAGTGCTTTATACCAGCGAAATGAGTGCTAAATTTTTAGAAATCGTCTCCACAAACATCCGTAAATGGATAACTAAATATTATCTATCAACTCAATATTTACATTGTCCTTCATAATTATTGTTGAAAAATTAGAACCTTTCGACCATTTTCTACAGATAAAGAAATGGTTTTAATTTTGCATTGACAACAATCGATAATAAACTAAGCGGTAAATGAATTGGAAATCTTTCACTTAAAAAATGAGCCCTCAATCACCGAAATCGAGCAAAAGTTGCGGATTATTTCCGGAAAAAAATGATTCAAAAAACATAATTGGAATTTGTTATAAGAATTTGTCAAAATTCGTCGAAATGACTATTTGTGTTATCAAGAATGTATGCTTCGATGCAAAACACGATTATTTATTGCATAAATATTTTATAAAACAATTTTTGAAGCAGTACTAAATTTTAAAAATCAGTTCCACAACTATCTGCGGATTAATAGATTATGTTTAGTTATTATTAACTTACGAACAGATCGTAGTGGTGACGATTAAAAAAATTTATCACTTATTTGCGTAGGGTAAAGCGTTACAATCCCCTCGATGCTTCATTTTTTTTTTTTTTAACAAACAAATACTAAAATAAATAAATAAATTAAAATAAAATTAAAAAAATATGAATTACTATAGTTAAACTATCGCCAACGTCACAACAAAATTGGTCGGCTTCCGGATGCATGCCGCGTTCGGTTTCAGCAATGTGCCGACGTTTCGCAAACGTTGCAGTCTGCATCATCAGAGCGAGGAGTGAGCTCCCATCAGTTCAGAAAGGGTATATATACCCGATGCTCAATCAAGTTCAACATCGGTCAGCCCATCAGAACTCTTGATCGGGTCAGCCAATCGGAGTTCTTAATTGATCAGCTGGTCAATTAAAAAAACCGGGAGGACGCCGTGCCAGATCGGGTTGACCTGATAACCTCTGTCTCTGTTGAGATTATCGGGGTGTTTCAGGATTTCGATTCCCTCGCGATGTTTCCGAGGAAAATAATTGTTAGTCTTGGCTAGGATTTCCACCTTGTCAAATTGAATCTTGTGACCAGTGTCCATCCAATATTCTGCCAAGGCCGACTGTGCGGAGTGCCCGAGTCTAACACTGCGTTCATGTTCTTTCAGGCGAGTACTAATTTTCCTCCCGGTTTCTCTAATGTACACTTTATTGCATGAGCAGGGAATTTCGTATGCTCCCGGGACGTCCAAAGTTGATTTTTTGTCTTTGGGAGTTAGGAGGATTTGTGCAATCTTTGTAGGAGGTTTGAAGATCACACGGATGTTGTGTTTTCTGAGTACCCTACTGATTTTTGCCGATGTACACTGAATATACGGGAGAACAGTTGTTGTAAACTTTTCCTTCGTTTGATTCTGTTCAGCGGGGTTGGTGGAATGGGGCCCAGCTGACAGCTTGGATTTAAAGCGTTTGATGATGTAGTTGATGTTTCTACGGTTATAACCATTACTTTCCAGTGCCTGTGTTAGATGCGTTAATTGCATCCTTCCACCACCATCCTTCCCAAAAGAACTCCGTGATCAGCTCATTGGTTTATAGAGCCTTAACTATTTCCCAACCAGAGTCGTTGGAAGCCGAATTAACGCATCTAACACAGGCACTGGAAAGTAATGGTTATAACCGTAGAAACATCAACTACATCATCAAACGCTTTAAATCCAAGCTGTCAGCTGGGCCTCAGTCCACCAACCCCACTAAACAGAATCAAACGAAGGAAAAGTTTACAACAACTGTCCTCCCGTATATTCAGGATACATAGAAAAAAATCAATAGGGTACTCAGAAAACACAACATCCGTGTGATCTTCAAACCTCCTACAAAGATTGCACAAATCCTCCCAACTCCCAAGGACAAAAATCAACTTCGTACGTCCCGGGAGTATACAAAATTCTCTGCTCATGCAATAAAGTGTACATTAGAGAAACCGGGAGGAAAATTAGTACTCGCCTGAAAGAACATGAACGCAGTGTTAGACTCGGGGATTCCGCACAGTCGGCCTTGGCAGAATATTGGATGGACACTGGTCACAAGATTCAATTTGACAAGGTGGAAATCCTAGCCAAGACTAACAATTATTTTCCTCGGAAACATCGCGAGGGAATCGAAATCCTGAAACACCCCGATAATCTCAACAGAGACAGAGTTTATCAGGTCAACCCGATCTGGCACGGCGTCCTCCCGGTTTTTTAAATTGACCAGCTGATCAATTAAGAACTCCGATTGGCTGACCCGATCAAGAGTTCTGATGGGCTGACCGATGTTCCACTTGACTGAGCATCGGGTATATATACCCTTCCTGAACTGATGGGAGCTCACTCCTCGCCCTGATGATGCAGACTGCAACGTTTGCGAAACGTCGGCACATTGCTGAAACCGAACGCGGCATCCATCCGGAAGCCAACCAATTTTGTTATGACCCTGGCCGCGAAAGCTTAAAACTATATCGCCAACGTCGATCGAATGACTCAAAAGCATTTCTTCTGGGGGAAAAAGTTGAATTCCGTACTGAATTTTTTTGTGTATTTGTATGTTGACAGTGGAAACGTTCAATTAAAAGACTTTGAAGTGATCAGCGTGGCCAATTACACTGTCAAAAACGCTAACATCGCTCTCTTCAAGAAAAAAGTTTCCCTCGCCTTGAACTGGCCTGAAATTCATGGGAAAGGTTTGTACAAGATCGACGCAGTCGTTGCCAAGAACGTCCAAGTTAACGGTGTAGGCAAATTTCAGTGAGTATTTGAAAAAGAAACAAAAATTGTTTCATTTATGCATTTTTCGTTCTACCGCTGTGATAATAAAAGACTCAATAATAATGGTAATAACAAAAAAATCAAATATGAAAAATTTCAAAAAACCACAAAATTATAATCAATAATTACTCTCTAAAAAAGTGTCATGTTTTGACAACAATTTCTATCTCTTCACTCTCCGATCGTATAGATTCATTTCATACCCTTTACCCTTTTTTATCTCACCCATTTTATTTGTGTTCAAATTTCTTCGTATTCATTGTCATGTATACGATCGATCGGATAAATTTTTTAAGGATATGAATAAATTGTACGAATATTTAATGCCCATAGATTCAAACTAACTGACCTGTATTATGAGACCGCTGCCTACGTATCTTTTAGCGGTGGTATGAAAATCAACAAAATGGAGACTAAAATTAGTCTGGGTGGACTGCAGGTAAGGAAAGAATGAAAAATTAATTAAAAATTGCACAAAAGTATAAAACAGCGGGACTCTCTCAGCATGGTTTTGTCAAATTTCTCATCAGACTCTTAAAGGGAAAAAGCATATTTTAGTGATTTTTTTTCAGCGTACCTTATTTGTTAATATTTTTTAATTTTTTTTACATTATTAAGCATTATTCTAAGAATATTCTGCTAAATTTTTATTAAAAAAGTATTGAAAAATATGCCAATGGTAGCGGTGAGAACCGAGTCACCTCAAAAAAAAGTTTCCATGCGGTAGTCAGGATAACTCATGATTGCTTCATCTGATATTAAAAAAACCAAAAAGATTTCTTTGGTACATAAGTTTATCTTGGATTTGAACGAAGGAATTGACAAAATATTCATTTTTGAATTTTTGGTAAAGGTGTAATAAAAAAACTCTGATTTTTGCCAGAAATTGCTCTTTTTGTTTGATTAAAAATTTAGTTGTAATTGAAAAAAAAACCTTCGTTCAGAATCGAGTATTTAGTATTTAAAAGAAGTGTGCAAAGCTTAGGCGAAATCGGTCCAAAGGTTTTCGAGAAATTTTGACTACCGACTTAAAAAAAAAGTTTTTAGAAAAACGCAATTGTCCGGCGACCGGAGAATTAATTGTCTATAACTCGAAAAGTTTGGCTCCTAATGACTTCAAATTTTCTGACAATATTTCTTATAAGTTTTAGTATCAGAAAACAAAAAAAATCGATATTCCCCCCTTAATTAATGCTTATTTTTCTCTCCCTCGGGCAGTTTCAAGCGACCGGACTCTTCGGTGACGAAGAACTCTCAAAGTACTTCAGCGAGTTAATTTCCGATATGGTGCCTGATCTGGTCAATGAGTACCAGGAGGACTTGGTAAAGCGGGTTGACAAAATTGTAATGGACATCGTGAGCGAAAAATTCAAGGGAAAGTCTCTCAAGGACATAATGGAAATCCTCGGTTAATCGCACTCACTGATATGTCATATTGACTTATTATCATAAAACATTGGTAAATCAATGATAAAATGAGATTTCAATCTCGCCGCATCTTTATCATGATGAATTTTTGTTTTGAATTAATCTTGAAGCCTTCTCGTTACATAATTGTAAACAATATGAAGCAAGAAAATAAATTTTTTAACAATTATTTACACAATATTGTAATTCGTTTTGTTTAAATTATCAATATCGAGATAGAGGTATGGAGGATAGAATAAGAATATTTTAGGGACAACAGAAAACGACCCTCAACATTTCTGCACCTGGACCTGTTAAGCTTTGTCCAATAATAACTTACATTATTCAAATGGGAAATAGTAATTTGCGTTGAGATATATCTAGATATTTATATTAAGAGCTCTGCTTTTAACAGGCATCTTTTTTCACCTCCCCGAAAGTAGTTAATATGTTATTTCAAACACACAAAAAATAGTCGCTTTTTATGAATCAGCCTAATATCCATGAATATTTCTAATGTGATCATAACGATCTATCTCTTTTAGAGTACATTTTTTTTCAGCATTTCTCCCTTTCAAGATTTTCATCTTATCCCACTAAGTACCAATTACTGGCTACAGTAGCATTGATCCGTTGAAAAAGATACAAAGTTGCTATAAACGTTTTTAAAGGATCATGCGCCATGATAAAAATAGGCCGTGTTATACAAGTTCTTTAAATTATTTTTATTCTATACATCTATATTTTTGAGTTAGTTCTGTACCGACAAGATTCCCTGCCTCTTTACTCATCAGGAATATTTTCGAGACCCTGAAAACAATGAATCAACGTTGAGTATAAGCGTCATCTCGTCGCAGAGATTTTGAGAGGATCAAATAGAGATGAAAATGATTCAAATACCCGAATGGTCCATGGCGCACCGTCAATCCGAGTATCCCTCTGGAACATTTTGCGCTCATACGGGCCCAAGCACGCTCGTCGGAAGGGCTGCAATCAATACCAAAATAATTTCTTTTTCCATCAACGTCGGATCGCAATGTTCCGCGATTAGTCCCATTATGTAAAATATTGAGGTTAGAAAACTCACATTACCGAAAACCGCTTTGTTAAAGTACCAAGATGCCACTTGTGGAAGATACATACAACCGCAAATTATAATCGCGGGTGGAAGAGTCTCGTACCACATGTTTCTTCTTTGTGGATTTTATTTTTCTCTGCAAATTGTCAAAACAGTCGACTAATCCGAATAACCGACAAGTGCCAAACTGTGCCAGAGACAGCTGATTTGCAAAGAAAAAGAAGAAACAACCAGAGAAAACGCATGCAGCGCCAATCCGTTTAATGAGCGATGATCACACTATAGAAACGTTGTTTCCGTCGGTAATAAAGGCACTCGCTATTATCGACGAAATGGTTCGGATAGTTCAACTTCCGGTCGCGACGTCGTTCAGCGCCATTCAAAAATTCGAGCCTTATATCTAAAGAAATTTAGATGGTTTCTAAGATTTAAGAATTCTTGGGTATTTTGTAAAGAATTCTCAGAACTTCTAAGAATTCTGAAGAAAATCTCCGCAATCGTAACAACCGTGCAAGAGTAAGCTTTTCGGCCTTGATCGCCTTGATATGCGCGGTCTTACCGACAATCTTGACTGTCTGTAAGGCTGTTTTACCGACAATCTTGACTGACGGTAAGGAATCTTGACTGTCGGTAAGGTAGGAAATGTCTTGAGTCGTCCCCTAACGTAACTAAGAAATCTAAAGAATTTTCAAGGCGCCGTCTGAAGAATTATATCCATCGCGATGTGGCAACACTGCTTTCTAGTCGCTATATATGTTTTCAAGCTTTCCTATTGTCTTTTTACCACGATTACACTTTTTTTAAATTTCTTCGTTGCTATAAGCAAATAAATTTGCATTAACACAATGAACAAACTGTGAGTGAATGGTTTAGAAATGGCTCAATCTATATTCGACGTTCTGACAGGTAAATATCATATTTCCCGTCGATTTGTATCGGGGTGATTATAACCTATTTGTTCGAATCTAAAGTAATTTACGAGGCGTTAAATGTTATTATTACGTGCAATTTCATAATGTTGAAGTTTTGGAACGCGACCAAAATACGTTTGTGATTTTACTTCTGCGTCAAAGAAGCTTTGTTTTTTTGAAAACTTTTTTCTATATTTTCATGCTAATGAGGAGCAAAATACCTGATATGAATCCATCATAAGGCTAAAATTCTTTGAGCTACCGAGCTGGGTTTCATATGTCCAGCACTGATTGCTCTTCGTATAGAAAATTTTTGATGGAATTCCAACGGATGTTCAGATTTTACCAACTTTTTTCATTAGAATGGCATAAATGCTCTAACTTGTGCATTTTGAAAATATTAAACAGTAATTTTGTACTTATTTAACCCTCCATCTGAACACTGGGTCTTTTAAGGCACATGCTGATTCCTTCAAATCGAATATCTCTGGAATTAGACAAATTGTAACAATTTTGTTTGTAAAGGTTAAATAAATGATTGGGCCATGGAAAAAAAATGTTATAAATGTAATTCAGAAATTTTTCAGATTCCTTAAAGGTCTTTTTCTTAAAAAAAACATTAGTAGGACTTTTATGACCCAGTGTACAGACGAAGGGTTAACATGATGAATATTCAATTGGACACAAATCGATCGAAACATCAAAATTTTACAAAATCTTTAATTTTTCCAAAAACGCAGCAACTGTTGTAACTTTATCGATATTCAATGTATTGAAATGAAATTCTTTCGGATAGTTAATATAGTGATAATGTTAAAGTTTGCATCGTTGCAATGCAACGAACATAAGTTTGGAAAAATTAATTTTTGGTGTTATTTACACTTTCCTCGTTGCTGGTATCCCAAGTTCAAATAAAGGCTCCAAAATATATTTGAACAATTTTCCACTTGGAAAACATCTGTTCATTAGGAAGAGTCAATTCAATTAAAAATTAAATTATTTCCATTGCATTTCAACAATGCAAATTTCAATATCATATAGAGTGGCTCTTCACTACCGAACTGCAAACTCGATCAAAGGGTTCAAATTATCTGGAGTTTTATACATTTTTTTAAATTCAACATGTGCTGTAACTTATTCAAGATATTTATCTATGATTTGACCTTGCTCGTTTGACATCACATTGATTAAAATAGAAATCCCTAAAAATTTGAAATCTGCACATGGCTTCCTTGTCTTTTTCACAAAGCTCCGTTAAGAGGAAGCCAAAAATGATATTTGTAAGCACTTGGTAAGATTCGATAAGTATGAAAAAAGATGAAGCAATATTCATATTTTCAATGTGCATAGTTTATTCTTTCATTATTGGTTTTTCTTGGACATCGGAGTTTCGAGTCTTTAATAAACACCTTATAAAATGCCTTATATCGACTTTTTACATCAAGAACCTATCCTCAAGGAATTTGATTTTACAAAACCTGTATTTGTTGCCTTCCATCGATGCAAACTTTATGCAATAACGTTATTAACATTTTTAAAATTTTTAATTAATAAGATTTGTTACCTTCCATCGATGCAAACTTTATGCAATAACACTATTAACATTTTTAACATTTTTAATTAATAATATTTTTAACGTTATGCAATAAAAACAAGATACAAAGGCCCTAGGGGTATAAGCATGGTGAATCTGCCCCCGAAAGGTTTTTAAATGATACTCAGAGCATAAGTAGGTACTAATAAAATAATAAGATCCTGAAAGTTTCAGATCCCTATCTCAATTGGTTATTGAGAAAAAGTGAAATATGTAAAAAACAGGAAAACATTTTTTTCTCAGGATTGACCAAACCAATTGATCTAAATTTTTTATATGTTTTGGGGGCTGATAATAGCTCCGAGAAAAAAAATTAAGAGCTATATAGCTCTATAAAATCTTTGAAAAAAAATATTATTTTTCTTTCATTTTCAATTTTTAACCGTGATACAATTTTGGCACAATTATGAAACAATTTTATTTTCAAACCTTCTATATTTCACTATAACACTATGAAATTTTTAAAATTAAAAAAACGTCGTGCCATAGTAGAAAAAAATAAAAACCACTTTTTGGCTCAAATAATGAATTTATTTGTGTTTTGAGGTTTAATTAGAAAATTTATTAGAAAAAATTTATTAGACAAAATATTTCATATTCAAAAAAACGACAACATTGTTTTTGCCAATATCAATAATCAATGTTATAGTAATTTCAACAAATATTTTTAGGAACAACATTTTATTATAAAACTCTATTTATATATTTTTTATAGACTTGAGACAGAGATAACCGAAAATTATCGAATTGATGAAAGACAACATTTTTTTTACTGAACAAATGTAAACTTTCAAAAAAATTTAAGTTTAATTTTATTCATTAATTGTTTTTTCTTAAAAATTAATAAACCCAACAGTTCACACTAATAAAAGAATTTATATCACTCAGTACAATAATGGACGCTTTTACGTCCGCAAGCGGACGTGAAAACGTCCATATTGCACCTCGTGATATAAAATATCGTACATCACTCGTCAGAAAATGTTTTTATGTCCTCGTGATGTAATGTACTATTGTTAAAGACTGTGCAGATATACTGTAACATACAATTACAACATAAAAAAAGTTTTTTATAAATAAATAATAAAAAGGAAGACATACCTCAATCATTAATTTTTCAAAAATATTGTAGAATCACATTTCATCAGTCTTGGTCACTGTCTTCTTCAATCGTAGATGAAACATTGTTTCTATCAGATAATTTGCTCAATGTTTCAGCAGGCGTCGAAATTTCCGACAAACATCTCCCGTGTGACAAATAATAAATAATCGCGACAACATGGAAGCAACATCCAATTGTTCCAAGACCATATGCACATTCACAGCTGAAATATGATTCCGCAATATTTTTGAAAAATATATCTTCAATTTTGAGATAGTTCTTTGCCTTTTTATTATTTATTTATTAAAAACTGTTTTTTATGTTATAATTCTATTTTTCAGTATATCTATCAATCTTTAACAAATTCTTTTATTAGTGTGAACTGTTCGGTTTATTAATTTTTAAGAAAAAACAATAAATGAATAAAATTGAACTTAAATTTTTTTGAAAGTTTCCATTTGTTCAGAAAAAAAAAGTTCTTGTCTTTCATCAATTCGATAATTTTCGGTTATCTGTAGGTCTCAAATCTATAAAAAATATATAAATAATCGAGTTTTATAATAAAATGTTCTTAAAAATATTTTTTAAAATTACTATAAAATTGATTATTGATATTTACCTGGTTTAATTTTTGACAGTGGCAAAAAATTGTTGTTGTTATTTAGAATATGAAATGTTATTTTTAATAAATACAAATTATGTAAATATGCGTTAAAATACAAAAAATTAAACCTCAAAACATATAAATAAATTCATTATTTGAGCCAAAAAGTGGTTTTTATTTTTTTCTACTATCGCGTACCGTTTTTAAAATTTTTTAAAATTATTCATAGTATTATAGTGATATATAAGTTTGAAAAAAAAATTGTTTCATAATTGTGCCAAAATTGTATCACGGTTAAAAATTGAAAATGAAAGAAAAAAAAATTTTCAAAGATTTTATAGAGCTATATAGCTCTTAATTTTTTTTCTCGGAGCTATTATCAGCCCCCAAAATATAAAAAATTTAGATCAATCGGTTTGGTCAATCTTGAGAATTTTTTTTTTGTTTTTTACATATTTCACTTTTTCTCAATAACCAATTGAGATAGGGATCTGAAACTTTCAGGATCTTATTATTTTATCAGTACCTACTTATGCTCTAAGTATCATTTAAAAACCTTTCGGGGGCAGATTCACCATGCTTATACCCCTAGGGCCTTTGCAATGTAAATGCTATTTTAAATTATACGATTGTGATCAACACAGGTGTATCGTTGGACAGTTCAACTGTGCAATCACTCCTCGAATCTCCCACCCTCATTACGGAAGTCGAACAATCGGGTGAGTTATACGCGAACAAGCATTCGTACCCATTGGCATCGAAGAAAAAAATTGTTTCAACCTCCCAATTATAATTTGCAGCGATAGACCAAGAAGAGGAGGACATATTTCAATGCGGCAAGTGCAAGAGTCAATTTACATCCTTGCACATGTTTCTTCTTCACAAAAGAGAACACCTGAAAGTACAAGAGCAAACTGTAGATCTGAGCCGGTATTTGGTGAGCGACAATAGTCGCATCAACATCCATTCGGACGATCCGTGTCAAAATGAAATTCGTTATGATCCGGAAGAGAATTTTGTTCAGAGCGATCAGCTGGGAGAGTCCATCATACTCGAAGAAACGGACATCTTATTCAGGCAAATATTATTAACATTTCTATTTATCTCAATAATTGGGAAACAGGAATGTTCCAACTTTTGAAAATATTATCAATGAATGAAAACATCGAAAAATAACCGACACAACTGATTTTTTAGAAAAAAGCAAGACGTTAGTTTTTGCTCTGTTGAAAGAGAAATATGATAACGGTTTTTGTTTTTTTGAAATTTCAAATATCTAAGAAAAACCCTGCAAATTGGCATTTGCACATTGCTTCCTCATCTTTATCCATAGTTTACATAGCTTCCTTTAACACACAGTAGCGATCAAATTTGGCTTCCTCATAAAGGAAGCTTTGTTAACTATTGAAAAATATTAGTAATCAAAGTGCAAATTCGATCGATTTTCCCTAAATTTGATGGCAAATAATTTTAATAGCTATACTGGCTCTTCACAAAATTTCATTGCAATATCTAAAAAATTTCAAAAGTTATAGCGTTTAACGCTTCTTTTATGAAAATTGAAAATTTGATAAAAATTTAATCATTCGATCGATTTTCGCCAAATTTAACAACGAGCATCCTTGACAGCTATATTAGCTCTGTGTAAGGTTTCAGAGCAATATCTTAAAAATTGCACAAGTCAGAGCGTTTACGCTATTTTTCAAAAAATTAAAAATTTCATAAAATTTTAACCCCTCGATGGATTTTTGCCAAATTTAATAACGAATGACCTCGATAGCTATATTAGCTCTGTACAAAGTTTCAGTACAATATCTTAAAAATTGCACAAGTTAGAGCGTTTAGGCTATTTTTCAAAAAATTCAAAATTTCATAAAATTTTAATCCCTCGATGGATTTTCGCCAAGTTCAATACCAAACAACCTTAATAGCTATATTCTGTACAAAGTTTGAGTGCAATATCTTGAAAATTGCAGATGTTAGAGCGTTTACACCATTCTTGCAAAAACGAAAAAAGTCGATAAAATCGGAACACCCGTTATAATTTAAACAAAATTTTTTTTCATAATGAAGAGTAATTCGTGCGTGACAAGTGTGCCAAATTTTAGCTCGATATCTCGAAGCGCTTTCGAGTTATTAATTATTTACATCTGTAACTCAGGATACACACACACAGACACATCCATCCGGACATTTTTTCTAAATATGATTTCTCGATGTTTTAGGACATTTTGAACATATTGGCATAAAAATCGCGAAAAAAAAATATTCACGAAAACAAAGCTTCCTTTATGAGGAAGCAAAACTAAATAGAATAAATAGAATTATATTATATAAATAAAATATGTAAAACTAAAGAATAGAATAAATAGAATTATGTGATTGAAAAAAAAATAAAACTTGCTGAATTTTTTTGTATTAATTCCATTGATATTTTGTTTTTTGAAACATGAAACTTTGTCTTAAAATGTAATTCTGTATTCTTTCAGTATGGACCAAGAAGGATCCAATTATCTGACGCAGGACGCTGGTTTCGGAGTGCCGATTATTCTCAGCTCCGAGAATCTCGGTGATGCTTTTACAGATCCATCCGAAAGTACGGAAGTCGATCCTCTACTGGAGGGGAACGTTGAGGTTCGTCGTTCGTTGCACGACGATTTGAATCGGGAAGAGGCCGTTTACGATGTCTCGTCGAATCACGAGATCGTGCCGATGGAGAAGGGTCTGGAAAGTGTTATCGACAACGTCGACGAGCATACCGAGGAGGAGGACAGTAATGTCGGTCAAACACAAAATTTAAAGGTAGCAATTCCACTGAATATACACTCCCACTCAAAAGGTTGGAAACACCAGTCAATATTTCTTGCCGCACGAAAAGCTACATAACTCAGTCAAAAAAAAATCAAATTTAAAAAAAAACATTTTGATGCGAAGGAATATACCTTTATTTTGCCTTTTAAAAATATTTTTAATGATTTTTTTTCGATCCGGTACGCATTTTTGTACGTAACCGTTTTTTGACTTTTTTTCGACCATCGCGAATTGGGCGCATTACTTAAGGACATTTTTTTTTTGTTGTATTTTTTATCCACGATACATTTGAAAGGGTTAGCAGACGCTCCATTGTCGTTTTTTTAAAATTCTCGTTCGATTTTTTCTCGCAAAGTTATTTCACTTTTGGCTAAAAAAGACTAATTTTGAAAAATGCAACATAACTCAAAAACGATAGAGTTTAAGAGAAAATGTCAAGTATTAAAAAAGTAGCGTACGTGTACACCGAATCGCCTGGAATTATTTCAGAATTTTCCTTTGAAATTTTTTTTTAAAACTATTTTCGCTCGAAACTCTGATGACGATGTCCCAGCAAAAAATTGGATCTGATTGAAATTTCCGTACTTCGTCGTATAATAAAAATCTGAACAAATTCAGCAACATTTGGCATGCTATATACAACAATTGTCAATAATAATACGGCCCAAAAGTCATTAACAAATTGGTTAAACAATTTATTGAGCAATGATAAACAATTATCAATAATTATTATTGATCATTGTTGTTTATAGCATGCCAAATGTTGCTCAATTTTTTCAAATTTATTGTATCAAGAAGTACGGACATTTAAATGAAATACAATTTTTCGCTGGGACGTCCTCATCAGAATTGCGAGCAAAAATAGTAAAAAAAAAAAAACTTCATAGACAACCTGACATAGTCCAAAAATGGGTAGCGGATAGAAAAAAAAATAATATTTTGAAAAAAGGAAAACAAAGTTGAATTCCTTCCCATCAAAACATTTTTTTAAAAATTCGATTATCTTTTTTTTTTACGAAGATATGCAACTTCTAGTGCGGCAAGAAATATTGACTGGTGTTTTCAAACTTTTGAGTGGGAGTGTATCAAGAGCTACTAAACAACGACGTTTTAATTTTTATACAGGTAATCCAGAGGTAGCAGTAGAAACCTCAAAATTTGAACCTTACACATCGCTTCCTTATGATTTTTGTACTTATAAAGCTTTCTCTACGAAGAAGCCAATATTGAAAAAGATTTTTCAATGTGTAAAAATAATGAACAAGCAATGCGCGAGTTTAAGAATTTTCTATTTCGTCATTTTTTCTGGTTTCAGTACAAGTGTGGCTATTGCGATAAGCAATTTGCGAAGAAATTTTACTGGGAACAACACGAGCGTTCCCACACCGGTGAGAAGCCTTATCAATGCGTCGTCTGCGGACGTGCTTTTGCGCAGAAATCCAACGTCAAGAAGCACATGTCTTCGCACAAAGTATGGCCCGGAACGGCCATACACTCATTACCACCGGAAGTACGAAAGATCAATTAATTGTCATTTTTCAGGGTGGTCACTGTCGGAGAAAGCCTGGAAACCTGAAAATGTTAGGGAATTTTTAGAATGTCAGGGAAATCCGGAAAATCTCAGGGAAATTAAATATTAGTCAGGGAAAATACGAAATATCAAATTGAGAAAGAAAAATCGTATGGGTGAAAATTTTTCTGCGCAGTGCTGAAAAAAAATTATGGGTCAACATTTTTTTCTGCGCAATGCTGAAAAAAAATTACGGACCAACATTTTTTTCTGTGCAGCGCTGAAAAAAAATTATGAGTCAACATTTTGTTCTGCGCAGCGCTGTAAAAAAATTATAGATGAACATTTTTTTCTTTGCAGTGCTGAAAAAAAAATTATGGGTCAACATTTTTTTCGGCGCAGTGCTGAAAAAGAATTATGGGTCAACATTTTTTTCTGTTTTTTTTTCCCATGGAAAATGCAATGTCCTACCTTGTCACTTTTTTTCACAAATGCGTCAGGGAAATATCAAGAAATTTTTTTGCTTGGTTTAGTGGCCACCCCGTTTTTATCTTTTTCATTGATATAAACTTTTTGAATAAATGGAGCATTTTTTTGTACTATAGGCACCACCAGACGGAAGTATCGACCGTACCTATCATTGTCAATTCTGCAAAGAGATCTTCGACTCGTACAAAGCCCTCAAGGGTCATCTAATAGTATCGCATCTTACCCTAAAAGTATACAAATGCGTGCAGAGCAGTTGCAGCATGATGTTCGCCGAATTGGAGGATTTTCTGGAGCATACAAAGAGCCACAAGCGCTCAGAGTACAGATGTCACGTTTGCGGCGAGGTTTACAATACTCTGACGGATCTTGGACATCATCAGTATGTTCATTCGGCACAGAAGCAAAAAACAACGGAAAAGTATTATTGTTGCTCAATATGCAAATCATCGTTCTCGAATCTCGAAGCGCTGCAGCATCACGAGGAAACCACGACCCACGATTACGCTTGTCCTCATTGCGGAAAGAGTTTTTTGATTGAGAGATTTTTACGTCGACATCTCAAGACTCACGTTTCGTCTGCACGTTTTTCCTGCGAGGATTGCGGCAAAGCCTTCAAGACCGAACAATATCTCGCTAATCACAAGCTCATACACAGCGAGGAAAAACCGTTTACATGTCCGGTACGTTTTTCCTCATACTAAAACTAAATTCCTAAAGACTGAAACTAAATTCCTAAATACTGAAACTAGATTCCTAAAGTTGTTGATTTGTTGAGCGGCCGTGTAGATAAATATGTTGTAAGAAGAATCGGTTTCGATTCGGCCAGTAATTCCAGATGTTATCGGAATGATTTTTTCTCAATTATCAACGTTTCGATCCTGTTTAGGATCCTCTTCAGAATTTTATTTAATCTGAAATCTCTGTGTAATTCCGGCTTCATGATCGTCAATTTCGATAATCTATTTGATTTATTGATGTAAGTCAATGAAGTTTGCAGTATCGAATGGGAAGAATAATCTATTTTAATCAATTCCATAATTTGATTGTAGTTGATTACGGAGAACGATCGTTTTTTTGTGAACGTTTTTATCAATTACAATTGTGAAGTCGATATTCTTCGAAATGCACTTTGAAAGCTCGAAGAATATCGACTTCACAATTGTAATTGATGAAAACGTTCATAAAAAACGATCGTTCTCCATAATCAACTACAATCAAATCATGGAGTTGATTGAAATAGATCAATCTTTCCATTTGATACTGCAAACTTTATTGACTTACATCAATAAATCAAAAAGATTATCTTCGAAATTTACGATCATGAAGCCGGAATTACACAGAGATTTCAGATTAAATAAAATTCTGAAGAGGATCCTAAACAGGATCGAAACGTTAATAATTGAGAAAAAATCATTCCGATAACATCTGGAATTACTGGCCGAATCGAAGCCGATTCTTCTTACAACATACTAGATTCCTAAAGACTGAAACTAGATTCCTAAAGAATGAAACTGGATTCCTAAAGATTGTAGGAAATTCTGATTATTCTTAAAATTCCAAATCAATCACAAAAAAATGTTGTCCAATCTGAGCTAAGGGTCCAATACAGGATTACAAATAATCCAATACTTTTTTTAATGCATTTACATTTTCAATAACCATGAACTCTTATTGATTAATTGAAATAATTTCCATGACCCATTGAATGTGAATGGTTAATGAAAATAATTTCCATTAACCATTACATGTTGATGGTTAATGGGAGTTAATTTGATTAACCATTACATCTTAATGGTTAACGGCTAATAGAAACAACAAGACGACCCTCATTATCGGCAAAAAAAAAATTTAGATTTTCAATTAATGGTTATTTCCAAAATTAATATTATCATCCATTATTTTTTTAGGTATTTCGATAATCAGTAATTTAAAGACCAACACTACGAATTATTTGGATATTGAATATGTGTATTCGTTGAATTATTCATTATTAGAAAAATTAGTATGTAATCGTATTCTTTAAAATTCTTATCATTAAATTATTTAGTAATTGCATTAGTAATGTATATATCATCTAAATTACTAATTATTCAAGTAATTAGTATTTGAACTACACTTCTGGAAAAAATTAAAGGATCAAAAAATTTTCTCAATCAATCAGCCCTTTTTCTCCTGTTTTTTCAAATTCATGGCAAGGATTGAAATTTTTTTTTTTTTTCAAAAAACCATCGACTATCCTTGTAGAGCATTGATTCAAGTTTGTGAAACGCCTCTTCTGATTTCTGTGCGATCATTGGTTGCTGAGATATCAATGGCCAAACAGAAAAGTGTCTTTTTTCGTAAAAGCTCGATATCTTAGCGAAAAATGGTCGCAGCGAAGTCTCAAAAAAAGCAAAGTGAAGCTAAATAAACAAGCTATCCGGTCTATGGAATGGTTTAGTTGGACATTTTTTTTCTCAAAAATTACAGCCAAAACAAAAGCGATACAAATTTGCCAATTTTTTTTTCTTGGTATTTCTCATAATTGCGTGAAACCTGTAGCTTTGAAAATTTGTTTGCTAAAAGATCTAAAAACTAGAAACTTCAAGCTTCAAAATGCTTTTTTTTAGACCTCGATACGACCATTTTTCACTGAGATACAGCATTGTCAAAAACCACTAAGCAGTTGGGAAAATTTTTTGATCCGTTAATTTTTTCCAGTAGTGTATTTCAATTACCAATGATTTGAATAACTAATAATTTAGGTACATAAATTACTAATTATTAGACTAATTAGAAATTGAACTATTTCAATTACAAATTATTTGAATAATTAATCATTTAGATACATAAATTACTAATTAATTATAAATTTCTTCACAATTTAAGTACAACTTTCCAAATAATTGTAGATGTTATTGGAGTGAACTTGTACAAAAGTTGGAGTTTATTTTGTGTACAAGTTTGCGTACAACTTGTATTCAATTACCGGTCGTAGATTTCGATCAACTTGTATCCAAATGTTGCTCACCAAAAACTTACCTTAAATTTGGCGTCAAATTGATTCCAAGCTACAGATGACAAAGTTTTTATAGTACAACACTGGCTATCAAGGTTCCTGCTTAACTTCACTCAACACATTTATAAGCATAAATATGCATTAACAAATAATTAATAATTGCAAAGAATAATTAGTAAGTAGAGTACTTAAGTATTTAATTACTTGGATAATTAAAAATTAGAAGGAACAGTTACCTAATTTTTAAAAAAATCAGTAATTCACAAGAGCAAAATTTAAATTACTTGGTTATTGAGTAATTATTTGATCTAAATTACAAGTTATAGGTTTATTGGATAATAATCAAACATGAATTATCGAATATTAGAAATACTCTACTGCTTAATTACTGAGTGCCTTAATAATGAGTAATATTTATTGGAACGATTATAAAATTTTCTAACACAGAATAATCAGCCGTAATTAAATTAACGAAAATATCGATTTTGCCGATCACTGAACTGCAGAGTTTAAATCATTTTTCATATCAATAACACAGGTTCAGAACATATTAACAAAATTACCAAACAAATCCTCCAGTGGCCCCGACAATATTCCACCTATTGTTTTTAAACACATTCCACCCAAAATTATACCGTTCTTTTTAATAACGCTTTAAACATAGTAAATTTTCTCAAAGCTTGGAAATCTTCTAAAATATATCCAAGTCTTAAAAAAGACAAAGATCCTCATGAACCTTCTCGCTACAGACCAATTAACTTAAGGTTGTTTAGAAGCTATGAAACCTTTGAATATTAATTGTTCAATAAATATCTTCTTAATCGTAGTGAAATTTTTACAAGACCTCCTGAATACTTCATGTAAGAACATACCAAATTTTCAGAATTCTATCATCATTACTTCATTTTCCTTAAGGGTTAAAATAAAAAATAATGAGAAAATTCTGAAAATTTGGTATATTTTTGTATGAGGTATTTAAGAGGTCGTGTAAAAATTTCACGACGATCAGGAAGCTCGTTATTAAGAAATTAACGTTTTGTTAAAAACAATTTTTTAAACAAATAAAAGTAATATTTATCAATAAACTTCGTTTTCTTTCCGTGGCTTTCAGTATATGGTGGATATTAAAAAATTGAGAGGTCAAAAAAAAAACTTATCGCAAAGTTATATCAGTTTCCATAAGACTACATTTAATTTTATTTAATTTGTTAATCTTAATTATTCGATAACGAGATTCCTAATCGTCGTGAAATTTTTACACGACCTCTTAAATACTTCATTGAAAAACATACGAAATGTTCAGAATATTCTCATTAAACGTGATTTGCTTCTAAACAACCTTAACTCCGGCAATCGGTAAAGTTTACGAAATACTAATACAAAAATCCACGCCTAAAAAAATCTCCCACTGCGGAGACCGTGAAATTATCCACAATACCCAATTTGGTTTTAGATTCAATCACTCCACCACAGGGTTGCGAAATTTTTAATGAAAAAGTAATGCATTAATCATTACCTTTTTATTGGTTAGTGGAAATTATTTTCATTAACCATTAACATTTAATGGTCAATGAAAATCATTTCCATTACCCATTAAATTTTAATAGTTAATGGTTAATGAAAATAATTCCCATTTACCATTAACATTTAATGGTTAATGGAAATTATTTCCATTGGCCATCAAAAAAGTAATGATTGATGCATTACTTTTTCATAAAAAATTTCGCAACCCTGGTCCAATATCATTTTAATGAGAAATTATTTTTTGTTTCTCATAGTGATTTAAAAATAATCGTAATCATTCCAGCAATGCCCAGCACGATTCAAGAGAAAAGATCGTCTTGGACGTCACATGCTCATACACGACTTGTCGAAGAGGCTCAAGTGTCCATTTCGCAGTTATTTAGGCTGTAAAAAAGAATTTTCACGCCCCGACAAACTGAAGAGGCATCTTTTAACGCACAGCAATATAAAGCGTTTTAATTGCAATCATTGCAATAGGAATTTTCATCGTGCCCAAGCGCTCAAACACCACGAGCTAAACAAGCACAATCTCAAGTGCGATGTATGCTCACACGTGAGTAAACAATTATTCATCGTACTTTTGTCTAAAAGCTTTGATTCATATCGAATCGTTCGTTGAGAATTAACAAAAATATATAGATGCCAACGATGTTCGATTTGGTTGAAATAAGATTGTTTCCGATTAGAAAAGGAATTATATCTCGATCGTTCCATGTCAAATCGATCAATAGTTGGAATTGACCCCTTTCAATTTCGATGAAATTTGGTCAGAAGTTTTTTTTAATCATAAAACAAAGTTCTACCAAAGAAATTTTTTTTTAACATTTATTGAAATATTCAAAATTCATAATTCTACCATTTTTTAAATTTTTCAAGTTTATTTTTTAAATATCTCGAAAACTATTATAGTTACGAAAAAATCGTTCTGGGTTGGTCTTAAGAGGAGGCTGAATACCGACATTTTTCGTGCGAGTGCGAGAGAGAAACGATGATAGGGGTCGTGTGAGAGCGAGAGAGAGGCCCGAAGTCGCTTTTAGCCTCCTCTTTAAGAATATACTTGGGGCTACGAAAAAAAAAATATTACGAAAAAACATTTTGAAAAAAGATGAATTTGGAGAATTTTTATACAATTTTTTTTTATATAATACCTTGTACTGATCTTAATAAAGCCTGAAATTTTCAGAGTGGTATTTTATATTTTCAAAAATGTGAATTTTTGAATTTTATTAAAAATTTTTTTCTTTGCCTCCAAGTTGAATAATGTTGAGCAATCGTGTGATTTGGTAATTTTTACTGCTCGAAATTACATGATTGCTCGATTTTACTCGACTTAATGGTAAAAAAAAAATCTTCTTTTCACCAAAATTCAAAAATTCATATTATTGAGAAAAAAAACGCAATTCTGAACATTTCAGGATCTTTTAAGATCAGTACAAAGTATTATATATAAAAAAATAGAACCAAACATTTAATGTTGATCGTGAATTTTCACGATTTGTAAAAATTCCAAATTTCATCATTCATTAATCATTTTTCAAATTTTTTTTTCGTAGCCCTAAGGCCCGAATTTTGATCTTAAGATCTTTGTTAAGATCACATTTTCCATTGAACTCAAGTTGGAACTTAAGATCGCGAACTTACGTTCCAATTTAAGATGAATCTTAAGAGGAGGCTAAATACCGACACTAACACCTCGAAATTGCCATCCAAACTTGCTCTTATACAAATGGATGGAATTGAATAAAATTTTAACAACATCATCAGAACAATGGCAGGAATGAAGCCTCACTAAATTTTTTTTGAAAAACAAAAAAAAATTACAGATTCATTTACCACCAAGAAACTGTAATTGAAAAACTTAAATTATTAAACTTTTACTGCATTTCGGGTAAAACCAAGAGTGAGGCTCCATGAAGAACGCCACGATACAAATATCGAGACGTTTTCGACATTATTTTATCAAAATGAGACACCGTAAGTTTGGATGGCGCATCAAGAGATAAATATCGATAAATTGTAGTTTTATTGAAAAACGAAATGGCGAAATGTAGTTCACAGACGTGCGAGTGAGGGCAGCACCATGGATTCTGACGATTAACCTATAATATTT
The DNA here is from genome assembly GCA_946863875.1 of Alloplasta piceator. NCBI lineage: Eukaryota > Metazoa > Arthropoda > Insecta > Hymenoptera > Ichneumonidae > Alloplasta > Alloplasta piceator. Next base: position 17,690,008 of record OX333080.1, on the reverse strand, counting down.
AGGGGGCTCGAATGAGTTCGTCGGCATTAGCTGTAACGCATTTTAGCCTCTCAATTGACAATTAATTGTTAATTAATTTATCCCCCTCTTAATTGTCAAAATGTAATTAATTTTCATCCACGGTTGTCGGAGAAAGACTGGACGACGATGTTACGTCGATAATGTAGGGATTGAATAAAAATGGTATTTAGCCTCCTCTTAAGTTTAAACTTGAGTGTCATTATAAGTTCAAACTTTAGTGCGAACTTCTGATCGATATTAAGTTCAAACTTAAATTTGGTTTAAAGTTTGATCTTAAGATCCATTTTGAGCTTGAACTTAAGTTCGATCGAACTTAATTATTTTCACAATTAATGTCAAAATACACGGTCGAGGGAGGCGATGAAAGAAGTTTGATCGAACTTAAGTTCAAGCTCAAGATGAATCTTAAGATCTTAAACTTCAAACCAAATCTAAGTCTGAACTTAAGATCGATCTGAAATTCGCGCTAAAGTTTGAAGTTAAGTATGAACTTATAAAGATACTTGAGTTCAAACTTAAGATTCATCTTAAATTGGAACTTAATTAAATTCGATCTTAAGTTCCAACTTGAGTCCAATGGAAAGTTTGATCTTAAGATCGTTCCTAAGATAGATCTTAAAAACTTAGTTGGGCCTAAGTACACTTTCGAAGACGAACCCAGAACGATTTTATGGCAACTATAATAGTTTTCGAGATATTTAAAAAATAAACTTGAAAAATTGATGAAATTTGCATAACTTTAGACATTTTTTTTTTCCTTTAGTAGAACTTCGTTTCATGATAAAAGAAAACTTCTGACCAAATTTCATTGAAATTGAAAGGGATCGACGCCAACTATTGGTCGATTTGACATGGAATAACCAATCTATAAAACCCTGTTTTTTTTTTCTCAGTCATTTAAAACAAAGGATCAATTGATAACGCACAATTGCGATCAAACGATCGAGACGAAGAAAATTCACGGTGGTTCGCAGCTTCCGAAGAAAGCTTCCGGTACTTTCAAGCCACGTGGATCAACGCCAAAGAGACAAATTAAATCGGCCGGCGGTCCGATGGAAAAAGAAAAAATAAACAACGAAGAGATTCAGAAAAAGGTAATGAGAATGTTTTTTTTCGTAAAAACACGAAAGTTGTCTCGTTGAATCGCCCATGAACATTTTTCATATTTTTCACAATGTTGACAGATGGTAATGTACGAGATAATCATGGACGACGAGGACGAATCGAGCGATTCATCAATGGATGATTTCACGATAACGCGAGAAATCGGCGAGGAAATCGAGGCTCTAATGTGCTCGGACGTCTCTTCGGATTCTGAAGACATTAAACCAACGATCAACGTATTCTCGTCCGAACATATTGACGTTGTCTAAGGAACTTTTTACTAACCGTATGTTGTTGTTGTTTTTTGTATCTATTCAATTTTACAATAGCTCATAGATTTAGTCAAGTCAACGTAGAACGTGCAATCGATTTAACAAAAAATAATAATTCTTATGAGAAGGGAAGGAAAATGCATTTTACAATAGCGAAATGATATTTTGTAGCTTACGTATCTGTGATAATTGTATTATACGATGAAAAAATAATACAATATAAGTAACTTATACTTCACGAGTTCGTCGAAACCTCATTATTTTTTTTCTCGCAAAAAAAAAAACTTTCTGCGGTTTCTTGAGAAAATATCGCGCTTCGAGCGGAAATGTCTTATCGACGAAACCACATCCACAAATATTTTTTTTTCGCGCATTTTGCTTTACAATTAATTACGGTCAGTAAGAAGAAATTCATTCGACTACGATTTGTGAAGTTCAGTGCATCTATTATTCTCCATAGAGTGAGAAAAAAATAAAGCAAAATGCCGTCTCGAGGAACTTATGAAATAAACAGCCGAGAAGAGGGAAAAAGTTTGCAACGCGATCAATCCTACAAAAGTTGCGTTCTCACGATGCTCATATTTATTCTTCTGTGCATTTTTCTCATAATTGCGAGTTGGCCTTGGAAAAAATCTCCCACAGTGAATAATTCAAGGAGCAACGGAGATTCAGCAAAGACGTCGGAGATCAAAGGCAGTGAATTTGGACAATTCGTCACCGGAAGTGATGTCAAGATTGTGGAACCAATTGAAAATAATCCTACGTCCGAAAGGTATCGCGAAAGTGAATCTACGGAAATACCGAAAATTGATCCGACGACAAAGCGAGTAATTGCCAAAGACAACGAAGTAACTCGTTTGGAATTTTCGACAACTTTGGAAAAATTGTTTGGACCCGAAATGACAACGGAACAAATTGATGATACGAGCCAGTCAATTTTGCAAGTAAACGAAGACGTCGAGGAGGTAAAATCTATCTCAAGGTCGACGGTGAGAATTGAAGAGGAATCAAGTAGCGAAATGGAAAAATTGACCACCAAAGATTACTATTTGTTGGATGAAAATCGAGATCCAAGCGGAAACATTGAAACAACGAGAAGACCTATCGGCGATTATACGTCCCTTCAAAAACTACTCGTCGCCAGATATTTTGGCAACGAATCGACAACGATGAAAATGGACGATGACATGGATTGGCTCGAAGATGTGAACTCATCAACGAGTCCGAAAACATTGAAATCACAAACTAATCCCACGAAAATCATTTCAACGACTGAAACTATTGAAACGGGTTCTACGATTCGGAATACCGGAAATTCCGAAATTGAGAAAATAATGGATACTTCCACGACCAGAACAATCGACCAAACGAGTTTAGCTCAAGAGATTATGCGGAAACATGAAATGGACATTTGCGAGTCTGGTAGCTGCAAACAATTGGCCAGTAAAATTTTGTCATACATGAACCATTCCGCTGATCCATGCGATGATTTTTATGAATATGCTTGTGGCGGTCTTGAGGCGGATAGTCAAATAAACGAGAGAGACTTGTCACTCAGAGTCTACGAAAAAATAGCAAGCAAGTATATCATGTTTATTGCGATAAAAAAAATGTGCACATAGCTTCCTCATTTTTTTTCCGTCGTTCCTCAACCCTCCTTTATGAGGATCTCTTTGACCATCTTTATGACATGTATGTTTATTATCATGGCTTCCTCATAAAGGAAGCTTCACGAACGACGGAAACAAATGAAGAAGCTATGTGCAAATTTCAAATTTGCATGATTTTTTATCAATTCCGTTCAATTACATTATTAATTGTTTTTGTCGTCCATTGTATTGGTGCTAGGGAAGTGAACTCGATAGCTGCTAAATTAGGAAACTTAGTGTTAACAAGTTTTTTTTTCGAAAATTTCAAAGTTTTTTTGCGAACGAACATCTTGAGCGTTTTTCACCAAATTCAACCCTAACCATTCTTATCATATAGTGTATTTGTGCAAAAAGTTTTAGCTCGATACTTCTAAAAATGCGGATGTTAGAGCGTTAACCAAATTTTTATGGGAATTAAAAAAAAAAAAATTTAACCGGACCCCTCACGCGATTTTTATGAAATTTGGTATCATTTTTCATTGTGATTGAGTGTATCGTCACAAAAAAATTCAGCTCGATAGATGCAAAATTACAAAAGTTAGAGAACTTACAAATTTTTTGCGAAAAATTAAAAAAAAGTTTCAAACCGAACCCCTTGAGCGATTTTTCCCAAATTCAATCCCATCCGTTCTTATTATAAAGTTTATCTGCACACAAAATTTCAGGGTGGTAACTGCAAAATTACGAACGTTAGACGACTAACAAATAATTTACAGAAAATACAAAATCCAGCCAAATAGACAATTATTTTGCGATATCAAAAAAAAATGCACTTAGAATAGGGACATACGTAGTCTACTTGTTCAAGTTCAAGTCGGAATGGGAATTCCATCTAGAAAAAAAGCTACAGCCATTATAATGAACAGATCCAGTTTTGAGCAAAAATGCGAAAAGAAAAATGGTTTCAATTTTTTTTTCCTTTTGAACCTTATATCGATGTAATTTTTCTCCCTGAACACGAATTTTCCAATAGTGTTCTCAAAAAATCAAAATTTCTAAAAAATTTCATCAATAACCTTTTTCGTTCAATTTTCGCTCCATTTTCAAAAACCTCAAAATCGCGAGATATCAAGTGCTCATACCTTTACTTCAGTTTGATCGATTCAAAAATTTATTTTTCGTACTTAATCGTTGTGACTAAACTTGGAGAATGCCGTTTGGTTCATTCTGATAATTAAATTTTTGTAGAAATGAGAGCAGTTTGAAAATGGTCGAAAAAAAGGAAATGCCTCCAAAAATTTGCAAAAATCCACGATAAAACTTTAAAAATCTGCCAAAAATTGGAAAGTTATCCGAATTGGTTGAACCAAGCAGCATTTTGAAGCTTCAACGATCCCAAAAAGAATGAGTTCAAGTCAAGACCGGAATTCCATCTAGAAAAAAAGCTATAGCTATTTTAGTGAACAGATCCATTTTAGCAAAAATGCGAACAGAATTTTTTTTTATTTTTCTGTTTTAAACCTGCTATGAATGTATTTTTCCCCCTGAGCATGAATTTAGCAATAAATTTCCCGAAAAATCAAAATTTCTAAGAAATTTCATCAAAAACCTTTTTCGTTCAATTTTTGCTCCATTTTCAAAAACCTCAAAATCGTGAAATTTCAAGTGCTCATAACTTGACTTCAGTTTCGTCGATTCCAAAATTTTTTTTTCGTACTTAAACGTTCAGCTCTGAAATAGTGTTTTCAATTCAAATTTTCAATTCATAGAGTTGCAATTTAAATAGTGCGATGATAAATACACTCAGTCGACACAACACAATTTGAATATTCGAGAAAATGGAAAATCTTGAGAAAAGTCATTTCATGAGAACAAATCTTCCTTCGTAAGAAAGCAAAATTTTCAAAAATAATATTTGGCCATTGCTTCCTCATAATTTTTTTCAATTCATAAAACTTTTGTCAGAGAAAGCCAAAATAATGAAAACTACTTGCCCAAAAGGATTCGAGGTCAGCAAAAAAAATTGAAGAATCAAACTTGAACTTGCGTGATTTTAGAACAAAGAATTCATTCAAATAAAAAAAAAAACCACTAATTTGAAACAAAAAATTTGAGGAACCAATGTGCCAATTCCAACTTGCGCAATTTTAGAACAAAAAATATAATTCATTTCGACGTTAAATAAAAATAAAAAATAAAAATTCATTTCATTTAATAATAATAATTGCAGTTCAAGCTCGTAAGACTGAGAATTCAAAGTATTCTCGTTTCAACGACTATTACGAGAGTTGTCTCAAGTACGAGGGCAGCTATGATTTCTATCATAGAATCGATCTAGGTGAGATAAAAATTTGTTTACGTATTTAGATCAATATTTACTAACGAATAATAAAAAATAAAAAAAATCGTAGCGAAGGAATCTCTGGAGAAAGTTGGCAAGTTTTACACAACTGCGAATTGGCCCGGCGATTTTCAAGGCTTTACAACATTATTTGCGAATATGTTGCTGATAAATAGGTAAGAAGTGCATTATTTTCGTAAGACATTTTTCCTGAAAACGATAATAAATATTTCAATTCGAAAAATGTATTTTTTAAGGCCATTGCTATTCGACATTGTACCGGATGTGAATGAAAAAAATCCTGCAACTTTTGCACTAAAAATTGGTCCAGCTGTGGATAGCAATCCTTTTCAGGTGTTGAATATCGAAAGTCCTTGCAAACACGAGAATTCGGAAATTACCGAGGATCAGGTGGATCTTGATCGACTTTACGAGAGCTACAAACATTGCCGAGTGAGTATTTATGTGAGAACATTTGTTTAAACATTTTTTACAAAAATTGTAACTCCTCTACAGCAGAGTTGTAAATAATGCATTTTTCTTGATAATACAATACTGTATTCATTACCCATTATACTGCATAATCTGAAATGGACAAGTGTACCATTACAAAATATAAAAGTAATGTGTAATGAATACGTGTTCCATTACAAATAAAAAAAGTAATCTGTAATGGATGCATGTGCCATTACAAATGAAAAAATCATGCAAATTTGAAATTTGCACATAGCTTCCTCATTTTCTTCCGTCGTTCCTTAACCTTCATTTATGAGGATCTCTTTGACCTTCTTGATGACATGTATGTTTATTATCATGGCTTCCTCATAAAGGGAGCTTCACGAACGACAGAAACAAATGTAGAAGCTATGTTGCAAATTTCAAATTTGCATGATTTTTTAGCAATTCCGTTCAATTACATTATTAATTGTTTTTGTCGTTCAGTGTATTGGTGCTAAAGAACTGAACTCTATAGCTGCTAAATTAGGAAACTTAGTGTTAACAATTATTTTTCGAAAATTTCAAAAAAATTTTGCGAACGAACATCTTGAACGTTTTTCACCAAATTCAACCCTAACCATTCTTATCATATAATGTATTTGTACAAAAAATTTTAGCTCGATACTTCTAAAAATGCGAATGTTGGAGCGTTAACAAAATTTTTATGAAGTTTGCAACATTTTTTTTTAACCGAACCTCTCACGCGATTTTTATGAAATTCAGTATTATTTTTCATTGTCATTAAATGTATCGTCACAAAAAAATCAGCTCGATAGATGCTAAATTACAAAAGTTATAGAACTTACAAATTTGTTGCGAAAAATTAAATTTTTTTAAAAATCGAACCTCGAGCGATTTTTCCCAAATTCAATCCCAACCGTCCTTATTATGAAGTGTATCTGTACATAAAAGTTCAGGGTGGTAACTGCAAAATTACGAAAGTTTGACGACTAACAAACAATTTACAGAAAATACAAAATCCAGCCATATAGACAAATTTGTTTATTACCAGTGTACAGCATTGCTTTATACTAATCCCCCCCCCTTTCCTAGTAAGGCCGGGGCTGCAGCCCGCACCCTACACCTTTTCCATTCTGTATCGCAATTCTGCCGAGAGTGAAGGGAAAACTGCAGAAAAACCTTCACTGATACAGACGGTAAACTCTACCTAAGCGCCCGTCGGTAGCAATGCGAGCACGCTCTAGCACGACTATCGTCGGTCGGTTAGGTAGTTACCTCCTCCATTGCGATCCAGTGAGCCAGTCGCTTGCACAGTTAGGTGAACCACCATCCGAGCGATAAGAAACCGCGTCGGCAGGCCTCACCGAAACCGTACAGTTAACCGCCCACTCATCGCAATAAGGTCTTTGGGATTCCATTATTTTAAGGTGGGGTCCCAACCCACCGGAATTGCAGCTGATAAACACTTGAAAAATTGGAATATTTTTCAGCGGTGCCGCCGGGGTTCGAACCCGGGTCCCGCGGATTACGAGACCCGCGCTCTAGCCACTTGGCCACTGCTCTCCCCCAGCCATATAGACAATTATTTTGCAATTTCAAAAAAAATTTGCACGGAAAACAGGGACATACGTCGTCTACTTGTATACCGAATTTCAAGTCGATCACCCAAAGCGTTCTCCAGATATATTTATTTTAAGGAAAGCACAAAGCGTACACAGACACATATACACACATACATACGTCCGGACATTTTTTCAAAATGTGATTTCTTGACGTTTTGGGACATTTTGCTTCCTTTATGAGGAAGCAAAAAGTAATGTGTAATGGATGCATGTGCCATTACAAATAAAAAAAAGTAATGTGTAATGGATGAGTGCTCCATTACAAATTACAATTGAAAAAAAATTAATTTGTAGTGGAGAATATTCCATTACAAATAATCGTGTTTCTACCACAATTTGGAGCAGGTACTATATTGCTCAAAGGTAAGTCTTTTAATGTTTCAATTAAAATAATTTGTGTGTATCAGGTTTTTGTTAACTTTACTATCGTAGTGGTAAATGTATGAACAGTGTATATTAAGTTAATATACACTGACACCTATAAGTTTTTCTCAAATTGCAATTTTTACAAGAATGAAGTAAACGTGACTCCAAAAAATCACTGTCCATACATTTACCACTATCATAGTAAAGTTAACAAAAACTTGATACTCAGAAATGATTTTCATTGAAAAATTAATAGACTTTGAGAAAAATAATACCTGCTCCAAATTGTGGTAGAAACACACTAGGGATATTCAATTCCAATCCGATTCTTTAAAAGATCGATTCTTTTGTCCAGAAAATCGATCTTTTGAATTGATTCTTTCCTTTTCGATCTTTAGGTGAATCGATTTTTTATTAAATTCATTATCTATTAAAGATTGGCAATTAAATAAAGATTGACAAAGGTCTATGAAACATCAACGTCAAGGTTTAAAGAAAAAAAAAGTATGTGAAAATGTGAAAACGTGAGAAAAAGTAAAAGAAATTAAAAGTTAAAATATTGAAAGCATGATTCAACGAAAAAAAAAATCTAAAGTAAAAATATAAAAAATATCCTAAAACAATAAAAACTTATGTAATAGGAAAAAGGTCAGATTTGTTAAATATATTCATAATATTTTTAAGAATGTATAAAAAGTACAAATGTGTAAAAGAATCAAAGTATGTTTAGCCAGAATAAAAACTGCTTTATATTTGTTATTTTGTATTCATCATTTTGTATTAAAAATAAATTAATCCAATTTAATCATTTTCCATAGCAAAAACGTAATAGTGGGCTTTAATCAGCAATTAATTTTTTGTACGATTTTTAAAAATCGCTTCGTGCGAAATTCATTCTTGGATTCGATTTTTCATGAAAATCGATTTTCTTTATTCGAATTCAAAATCGATTTAGAATCGATTCTTTCCAAAAAATCGAACATCCTTAAAACGCACTAATTTGTAATGGAATATTCTCCACTACAAATTACTTTTTTCTAAATTGTAATTTGTAATAGAGCACTCATTCATTACACGTTACTTTTATCATTTGCAATCGAACATGCATACATTACACATTACTTTTTTTTATTTGTAATGGAACACGCTTCCATTCCACATTGCTATTTTCATTTGTAATGGAGCATTCATTCATTACACGCTACTTTTGTAATTTGTAAGGAAAAACTCATCCAATACACATTGTTCAAAGTAATGGGCAATGCATTACTTTTACATTACTATTTTCACAACTCTGCTCCACAGGACGATGTGGAAACTATGATGACCGCTGTGTCCCAAGCTTTGAAGGACCTCGGTATATTCGAAAATCTGAAAAGTACATCAAACGTATCTCAATATCTCCAAGAAACTTTGACGAACATCGATTATGAATTAATCAGAGGCGTTCTGACGGTGATAAAGAAAAAACTAATTCTTCGCACTCCATAATCTGAAATGCCTCACTGGACATGATATTTCAATATTTTTCACAGTATTTTCCACCGGAGAGCGAAATCCGAGAGTCTTACAGATCAAAATTCTACACCGTTACCACTCTGGGTGAATTCGAAGCAGATTGCAAATTGGTAAGTGAAATTTTGAATTTTGAATTTTCCAAGTCGTACTTGGAAAATTTCTCAGACTTCCTTCTTCCGTCTCAATATTTCAGTTGAATTGGACACAATTGATCAACGCCCTGACTGGATTGGAAGTTTCGCCAAATGCTGAGTTACAAATTTATTACAAGCATCAGTTGACCAGAGTCATGAAATACTTGGAGAATTTTGGTACCAAACATGGTCTTGAATTGAATAATGCACTTCTTGGCCTGTACGCGAAAAATCTATATCAAGATGTACGTACAACATTCCAATTTTATTGGTAATGTTTTGAATATGGTCGAATAATCGAGAGTTACAATCCTTTAACGAATAATTGGGTTTTTGAAGAAATTTTTTTTTGCCATAAATCGAAAGGTCATATATAAGTTTTATAATAAAACTATATCACGTGATTGTTTTAAAAATTTTATCACTTTTAAATTGTTTATAATTGAATCAAAAACAAATTTTTTCAAATTTTTTGAAATCTATCAACATTATTTATATTAAAATTTTAAAATACATTTAAAAAATCGATATTTTTTATTTTTTTCAAAAACTCAATTGAAGGAACCTGCAAAAACGCTATAATTAATTCTTGAAACTTTTTCGATTATTTGAGAGAATTATTTACCAAGTTTTGCTGAGGAATCTTTCAATATTTCGTTTAAGGTCTACTTCAGGAGGCAGAAAAAAGCGATTTTTAAAGATTTTTTTTCTCAGCTCCTGTATCAGATATGGCTGTAAAACTGTTTTTACAACATAATTTCATCCTTCGAAAATACAAAAAGAAAAAATATTTTTTATTTTAATTCTTTAAATAATTTATGTGAGGCGCCAAAGTCGAAAGTGTCTTGTCCTGAACTCAGGATTGGCAAGTCTTAAACAAAAAAATGAAAGAGCATTTTAAAGAGGAAGGTTTCTTACACAACGATTTACCACCGTTAAAGAAAACTCGATAAAAAAAATGGCGGACGTTTGAAATGAAAATGAAAAATTGAATTTTTCACAATTCATTTCAAACAACCTCCATTTTTTTAAATCGATTCTTTATTAACGGTGGTAAATTGTTGTGTAAGAAACCTTCTTCTTTAAAATGCTGGTAATTATTGGGAAGTGCAACTCATCGGAAAGACGCATCCCCAAATTAAAAAAAAATTATATTCTATTTGATAATGATAAAAAATAAGTATTAACTCGGGGGAAGCCAATTTTTTTTTTGAAAAAATAAAATGAAGGGGTTCAGCTGGTAGAACAGATATCCCCGTTGCAGAGTTTCTGTTGTTTTTTTAGGTTTGATAAAAAATGTTCGATAAAAAAAAGTTATAAAACGAACTTTTTATCATTTTTTTTATCCCACATATTTTATCAAACCCAAAAAAACAACAGAAACTCTGCAATGGGGATATCTATTCTAGTAGCTAAATTCCTTTATTTAATTTTGTTTTTCAAAAAAATAAAGAAATAAATAGAAAGTTGGCCTCCTCGAGCTAATATTTTTTTAATCATTATCTAATAGTATATAATCAAAAAATAAATTGGGTTCCGCCTTCCCAATGAGTCGCACTTCCCAATAATTACCAAAATGCTTTTTTATTCTTTTATTTCGGACTTGCCAATTCCTGAGATTAACTGGACTCAACTTTGGTGCCTTCTATAAATTATTCAAAGAATCAAAATGAAAAATTAATTTTTGTTTTTTACTTTCGAAGGATGAAAAAATGTTGCAGAAACTGTTTTATAGACATATCTGTTAAAGGAGCTAAGAAAAAAAATCTGAAAAATTTGCTTTTTTTTTTCTTCTAAAGTAGACTAGTCACTAAAAAATACATTTAATAGCTTTCAAATTTTTCTTTAAATTTCGTTGAAAGCTCGTCGCTTCAAGAAGCTCACGTGATTTGGAGAGAAAGTGTTTTCACATTACGACACATTTCATGAAGACAGAAGCTTCCGCATTGTACTTGTCGTCTTTCACTGGAATCGAAATTCGAAATATGCAATCTTTGGTAAGCTCTGAAAAAAATAACAAAAAAAATTATATTAGGGATAACGATAATTTGCTGTATCTATAAAGGGGTCATTCCATGTCAAATCGACGACGAGTTGGAATTGACCCCTTTCAATTTCGATGAAATTTGGTCAGAAGTTTTCGTTATCAATAAAACAAAGTTCTACCAAAGGAAAAAAAATTATTTTTTTTTTTCGAAAGTTATGCAAAAATCAAAATTTCGCAATTTTTCAAATCTTTCAAGTTTATTTTTTAAATATCTTGAAAACTATTATAGTTACGAAAAATCGTTCTGAATTCTTTTTAAAAAATTAATTTGGCGCTACGAAAAAAAAATATTCCGAAAAAAGAAATTTGAAAAATGATGAATTCGAAGAATTTTGAATTTTCAAAGATCGTAAAGATCTAAGTTCCATATTTTATTTTTGGTTTAATTTTTTTTATATAATACCTTGTACTGATCTTAAAAGATCCTGATATTTCAGGATGGTGTGTTTTTGTTTCGAAAATATACATTTTTGAATTTCGATAAAATTTTTTTTTTTAATTGTCAATTGAAATTCTTACTGCTCAAAATTACAGAATTACGTGATTGCTCAACGTTACTTAATTTAGAGAAAAAACAAAAACTTTTCTACCAAAATTCAAAAATTTATATTTTTGAAACAAAAACACCATCCTGAAAATTTCAGGATCTTTTAAGATCAGTACAAAGTATTATAGAAAAAAAATTGAACCAAAAATTTAATGTTTATCGTAGATTTGCACGATTTTAAAAAATTGAAAAATTTACATTTTTTAAAAGAAACCTCTCTGAAAATTTCAGGATCTTTTAAAAGGTATTATATAAAAAAATTGAACCAAAAATAAAATATGGAACTTGGATTTTCACGATTTTTGAAAATTCAAAAATCTCCAAATTAATAATTTTTCAAAAACTTTTTTCCGGAATATTTTTTTTCGTAGTCCCAAGTATACTCTTCAAAACGAATTCAGAACGATTTTTCGTAACTATAATAGTTTTCGAGATATTTGAAAAATAAACTTGAAAGATTTGAACAATTGTGAAATTTTAAATTTTGAATAACTTTTGAAACAAAAATTGAAATTTCTTTTCCTTTGATAGAACTCTGTTTTATTGAAAACGAAAACTTCTGACCAAATTTCATCGAAATTGAGAGGGGTCGATTTCTACTCTTGGTCGATTGGGCATGGAATAATGACCCAAAGACATTAATTTATAGCTCTTTCAATGGACAATGATAACGAATTTTCTTAAATCTCCAGATGAAAAACGTTTTTCACGAATTGAGAGAAACTCTGAGACTTGAAATAGGAGGATCCGAGTGGGCTGTTGAATGGGGTCGAGAAGTATTGTTGAAAAAGCTCGATGACATCAGAATGTCAATACCGGACGTTTCCTACGTGAATAAGAATAACGCGTACGAGGTAATTGACGTTTCGAACCTTTGGAACTTTATTTGCTCTTACAGGCCTCTCTTAATTACGTATATTGTCGTTTTTTCCTGTAATTTTTTAAATATTTACAGCTAAACATGACTGACAACTATTTCGAGAATTCTTTGACTCTGATGAAAAAATACAGATCCATGATATACAGCGCATTACAGAAGAATCCTAACGATCCTGAACAAATGTACGTTTTAATGAATTTATATTTCTTCCTCAAAGCGTAAATTTTTATTTTACGTGTGCCTTGTTTGTTTCCTCATTTTTTCTCTCTAACATCAAAGTTGGACCTTCTTCGCTTCACCCTTTCAATCGAATACTCGAACGATTTACGGATTGAATCTAATTGTCATACCATTCGGTGCGATTGACTGGCCAATATTGTCCGGGATAAACGAAAAATTGGATTATCTGAAATTCGCGACATTGGGTAATCTCATAGCTCGAGAAATTGCTCACAATTTTGACACGAACGGTAAATATTGTTTGCACATTTTTTCTCTTAATTATACCATTTTTCACCGTTTAAGAGGAGGCTAAATACCATTTTTATTCAATCTCTACATTATCGACGTATCATCGTCGTCCAGTCTTTCTCCGACAACCGTGGATGAAAATAAATTACATTTTGACAATTATGGAGGATAAATTAATTAACAATTAATTGTCAATTGAGAGGCTAAAATGCGTTACAGCTAATGCCAACGAACTCATTCGAGCCCCCTAAATATTATAGGTGACTCGTCAGAATCCATGGTGTTTCGCCATTTCGTTTTTCAATAAAACTACAATTTATCGATATTTACCTCTTGATGCGCCATCCAAACTTACGGCGTGTCATTTTGATAAAATAATGTCGAAAACGTCTCGATATTTGTATCGTGGCGTTCTTCATGGAGCCTCACTCTTGGTTTTACCCGAAATGCAGTAAAAGTTTAATAATTTAAGTTTTTCAATTACAGTTTCTTGATGGTAAATGAATCTGTAATTTTTTTTTGTTTTTCGAAAAAATTTTAGTGAGGCTCCATTCCTGCCATTGTTCTGATGATGTTGTTAAAATTTTATTCAATTCTATCCATTTGTATAAGAGCAAGTTTGGATGGCAATTTCGAGGTGTTAGTGCCGGTATTTAGCCTCCTCTTAAGTACATTATGTACCAAAGACAGCGAGAGAGAGAGAGAGAGAGAGAGAGAGAGAGAGAGAGGGCAAAACAAGCTTTGGAGTTTAAATTTGTAGCTATGAAGGATTTTTCACAAATCCAGGAGATTTTTTCAGCAATTCTGCCAATATATTTAACCCTAGAATGGTAACCTGGGGTTAAACACGACCCTAGGCGACTTTAGATCGCGCGCCTTTTCCTCCTCCGTAAAGTTAACGGGCCGGGACCCTATTATATCCATAATTCAATTTCATTCTCGGAGAGTCGAGAGCCGCCTGGCCCCGTCAGTTACGTGCGTCCCTCCGAGTAACAAGTGTCGAAAGTGAGACTGGGGTTGATTTTAACCCCAGGTGGCCGTTTTCGTTCTATTTTCGTCATCAGTCAAATTTTTTTTATTACAAGGAAGGGGCTTTTTGGGTGAGTATAGTGTGGTTTTAATATACGTAATATATATATATATATATATATCATGTGGTAGGGCTCGCGCTACACTTTTTTTCTATTTCTTGACGTCGACCCGCTATCGCGTCTCTTGATTTATATCACTGTTATATTGGCGTTGTTTGCTTTCATCCGTAGATGTAAAAAATGTCTTCGAGCTACAATTTAAGATCTCAGGATGACGTAGCACGGGCATTGACCGAAAGAACAAAAGTTCAATACGTAGATATTCCGAGTGAAAATGAAGAGAATCGACCGATGTGGAAAGTTCCACTGAATCGGAACAAGATACAAGTGAAATTGAAGAGAATGAAAACGATGACCTTGTCGAGGTTTGTAAACAATCTTTTCGCGCCGTTATGTTTTATACAAAAACCTATATGTGATTATTGGTATTTCTAGTCAGAAGAAGATTCCGACATACCCCCTGCTTCCAAACGTTCGAGGTTAGACACAAGAAGAACACGTGGCCGAAAAAAAAACTTGTGCATCCACACAACTGAGCGCAAGTACCAGCAGTGCACGCGCTTCATACATCCCTGGCCCTGTTGGGATTGCAAAGAAGGTAACGTCGGCGCATGAGGCGTGGAGTTTGTTTTTCGATGACGCTGTCCTTTCCAAAATCGTTCAGCATACAAACGAGGAAATTGGTCGCTATGTACAAGATCGAGAAATAGATCGCTCGACGGATGTGCTATACAAGCTGGTTGACCCGATTGAATTGATAGCTTTTCTAGGGTTGATGTACTTTTCTGGCTTGCAAAAAACCAATATGACCTCCCTTGATGACTTGTGGGATGCAAAGTATGGTTCTATTATGTATCGTGCCACTATGTCTCAAAAGAGATTCAATATTATCCTTCGGATCCTCCGATATGATAATAAAGCTACGCGGCCAGCTCGTAGCGTGAATGATAAATTTGAACCCACACGAGAAATTTGGGAAAACTTTGTCGAAAAATGTAAGACTCTGTACAATCCGACCTCATATTGTACTATTGATGAACAACTGTTATCCTTTCGTGGGCGCTGCCCTTTCAAAGTGTACAACGGAAGCAAACCTGATGAATATGGGATGAAAATTGTAATGCTCAATGATTCTAGAACATTTTAT
The DNA here is from genome assembly GCA_946863875.1 of Alloplasta piceator. NCBI lineage: Eukaryota > Metazoa > Arthropoda > Insecta > Hymenoptera > Ichneumonidae > Alloplasta > Alloplasta piceator. Next base: position 17,674,399 of record OX333080.1, on the reverse strand, counting down.
ATGTTCAATGCGATCCCATATGTTGGCAAAGTAAATACAGATAATTCGGAAAAGATGCCATCCTACTATATTAGGACGTTGAGCGAACCATTACATGGTACCATCAGGAATATCACTTGCGATAATTGGTTTTCGTCAATAGAAATTTTTGATAAAATGTTGGAGCACAATATCACAATGGTTGGGACACTGAGGAAAAATAAAGCAGAGATACCCCCCGATTTCAAGAATTCTGGTAAACCAGGTTCTTCAAAATTTGCTTTCGACGGAACAAAAACTTTAGTTTCGTACACTCCGAAAAAAATAAGGTGGTTCTTGTGCTGTCAACATTCCACCGATTGCAAGAAATTGACGAAAGTACTGGTAAGCCGGAGATGGTCATGTTTTATAACCTGACAAAAGGTGGCACAGACACTTTTGATCAGTTGTGTCACGAATACACGACAGCCAGGAAAACCAGGAGATGGCCCATGAGAGTCTTCACAGGTATGCTGGACCAAGCGGCGATAAACTCGCTGATTATTTATAACTCGACCAGCCGAAACGAAACACTGAACAGGAGAAATTCTTTGAAAAGTTTGGTCGAGTCTCTCATATTTCCACATCTAAAACGGAGGCTGGCCATAACAACTATGCCACGAAATGTTGTATGGTGCATAGAGCAAGTTTTGCAAGAACCCGCGCTGCCAAGACCAACGTACGTATCTACGAAGCCCGCAAGGGGTGTCCTTTGTCCGAGATCATCGGACATAAAATATAGCACCAAGTGCCAACGATGTAAGGCACCCTTGTGTCAAAAACATAGGCACCTCTTGTGTCAAACTTGTGTGCAACGCGACGTATAAATATTACTCATTAAGATTTTTGTAATTTTCGAACAGTAAAATATATAATTTCAAAAAAATAAATACACATCTTTTAGAATTACCTTTCCCCTAAAAAATGGAGTTGGTTTCATTCGATTTTCACATAATTTGTCGTTGTTATACCAATTTTTGTATCAAAAATCAATACTCCAACTTGTTCAAAATTTTTAGACTTCGATTCCGGGAATAAATAGACTTTTTCGAAAATCAAGTAAAACCAACCAACCCATCTCAAAACTGTATATTTTGACTTTATAATGGCGTTGGTTTTATTCAATTTCGTTGAAAATCAACGGAGATATTGCAAATTCAATAAAAAAAAGTCATTTTCATCAATTTTTCACGTTTTTTTTTCGTTTTACCTTATTTTTAACTAACTTTTTCCACTTTAAGCAAAATTGCTTTAGGCTCACGTGTTTCTGCATTAAAAAACGAAAAAAATGAGCCCAAGTTGAACCCTTTTTGTGAATTTTTACCCGAGATATAACATTTTGAAAATTGGGGTTGTGTATAACCCCAGGTGGCCATAATCGGTCAAAAAAAATAAGGTTACCATTCTAGGGTTAAAAAAAGTTAGGGCAATTCGTACTAGTGAAATAAGTGCTAAATTTTAGACTCTATTTGTAGTTTGTACAAAAATTTAAGGATTAATAATGAATATTTTTTTCACACAACAGCATGAACGTTTAATAAAAGAAAGAATTTATTTGGATGGATTCAAAAAAAAATGAAAAATGTTTTTCGATCATTTGCGACAAGGCGTATTTTTGATCAGCTTTTTATAAAAATAATTCACTATCTGATTTTTGTGGTGCAATTTTTTTTCTTTTTCTAATTTTTTTTCAAGGATAATTCATCAAAAATTCAAAAGACCATTATTTCTGATTCGAGAATGAATAACCAAATGATTAGTTGACGAAAAATATTTATGGTACTAGTTTACTTTGGAACCCCGAAAATAGCAAATTTTGAAGTATTTTTTTCTCAGCTCCTTTATCAGATATGGCTATAAAACTATTTTTACAACATTGTTTCATCTTTCGAAAATACTTTTAAAAAAAAATACATATTTTTCATTTTGATTCTCTGTATATTTTATAGAAGTCGCCAAAGTCGAAAATGTCTTGTCCCATGGCCGACGGTTAATCTCAGGATTTGAAAGTCTGAAAAAAAAAAGCATTTCAAAGAGGAAGGTTTCTTACCGACAATTTACCACCGTTAATGAAAAATCGATTAAAAAAAATCGCGGATGTTTGAAATAAAACTGAAAAATTGATTATTGACAATTTATTTCAAACATTCGCCATTTTTTTCATCTATTTTTCATTAACGGTGGTAAATTGTTGTGTAAGAAACCTTCCTCTTTAAAATGCTTCTTTATTTTTATGTTTCAGACTTGCCAATCCTGAGATTAACCGTCGGCCATGGAACATGGCATTTTCGACTTTGGCGCTTTCTAAAAATTATTCAAAGAATCGAAATTAAAAAAAAAATTCTGTTTTGTACTTTCGAAGGATGGAACAATGTTGTAATAACAGTTTTATAGTCATATCTAATAAAGGAGCTGAGAAAAAAAATCTTAAAAATGTCCGTCTTTTTGGTCTTCTAAAGTAAACCTCAATGAAGGAAACAATTTGTTTTGCTGGATTTTAAAAAGTGTGAAATGTTTTGCGATAATTTGCCACACGATGTATTTTCGATTGGCTTTGTCTAAAAATAATTCCCAATCTGTGTCCGATTTTAGTGGTTCGGACTAATTTTTTCTTTCAAAGATAGTCCATGAAAAATTCAAAAGGTTATCATTTTTCATTCGAAAAAAGTAACCAAATGATTACTTGACGAAAAATATTTAAAGCTGCGAACGAACTTCGAAGCTTCCAAATCCGCAAAAATTGCGAAATTTTCTTTAAAAAATTGAACGACAATCCGCCTCATCGCAAGTTGGTGTAAAATACAGCAAATTAATCGCCACGAAAATTTCGCTGGATCAAGATCATGCAGATAGAGCACAAATTACATCAGCGACTCATGTCCAAGTATTTGCAGGAACAATTCATCAAATTTAGCATTGATTTTTCAGTATGAAAAACTTCAAAATTTTGAATGTAAAACTAAACGAATTTCCGAAAATTGACTCAAGTTTGCGTTTGGATTATTTATTTCAATTCTCACATTATTTGAAGCACGTGAAGCGTCTTTAACAAATTTAAAAAAAAATGGAAGTTTGAAGAAAAAAAAAGTTGCTCATTGGACGAAACCTTATACGAGCAATTTCATTATAGACAATAAAATGAGTTTCTTTTGTGTCAATTATCAAAACTTTCAGGTATTCGTTATTGGAACGGTTCGCGCGATTCTGAATTCGCGTTGATGACGGACAACGATTTAACAAAAACGAATTACGAGGATTACATAAATTGTCAAAAATATTCGATGTATCAGGAGCCCTTGAAAATGTCACTTCCGGTGACGGGACAACGCTTGTCATTTATGGTGAAGGAAACAAGAGCTGCGGAAAAGCGTATTTTCGCATAATTCTCGATCAGGGTTGCAAGTAATGCATTACTTTTTGTAATGCATTGCCATTTTCATAACTCATTACAATGTAGTGTGTAGGAGAAAAAATTTTTATCACCCATTACAATGTAGTGTGTAATGGAAAAAAAATGCCATTACCCATTACAATGTAGTGTGTCATGGAAAAAATTTCCATTGCCCATTACAACGTAGTGTGTAATGGTAAAAATTTCCATTACCCATTACAATGTAGTGTGTAATGGAAAAAATTTCCATTACCCATTAAAATGTAGTGTGTAATGGAAAAAATTTTCATTACCCATCACAATGTAGTGTGTAATGGAAAAAAATTCCATTTCCCATTAGAATGTAGTGTGTAATGGAAAAAATTTTCATTACCCATTACAATGTGGTGTGTAATGGAAAAAAATTGCCTTACCCAATACAATGTAGTGTGTAATGGAAAGATTTGTCATTGATCATTACAATGTAGTGTGTAATAGAAGAAAATTTCATGACCCATTACAATGTAGTGTGTAATAGAAACTTTTCCATTACCCATTGCAATGTAATGTGTAATGGACAAAACTTTGATTGCAATTTTGGGAATGGAAAAATATAGATGAATAAATTATTACAATTTTGCATTACATTTTATTGACTTAGGACTGAGATTTAAGGTACTAAAGCATCTATATTATAGATGCTTTTTAGAATTTGAGGTACCTAAAAATCGAAGTCCTAAGTCAATTAAATGTAATGCAAAATTGCAATAATTTATTCATCTATATTTTTCCATTCCTAAAATTGCAATCAAAGTTTTGTCCATTACACATTACATTGCAATGGGTAATGGAAATTATTTCTATTACACGCTACATCGTAATGGGTCATGACATTTTCTTCCATTACACACTACATTATAATGAGTAATGAACATTTTTTCCATTACACACTACATTGTAATGGGCAATGAAAATGTTTTCCATTACACACTACATTGTAATGGGTAATGACATTTTTTCCATTACACACTACATTGTAATGGGTAATGGATTTTTTTTTCATTACACACTACGTTGTAATGGGTAATGTACATTTTTTCCATTACACACTACATTGTAATGGGTAATGGTTTTTTTTCATAACACACTACATTGTAATGGGTAAGGTATATTTTTTCCATTACACACTACATTATAATGAGTAATGAAAATTTTTTCCATTACACACTACATTGTAATGGGTAATGGAAATTTTTTCCATTACACGCTACATTTCAATGGAAATGAATGGCAATGAAAATGTTTTCATTACACACTACATTGTAATGGGTAATGTAAATTTTTTCCATTACACACTACATTGTAATGGGTAATTACATTTTTTCCATTACACACTACATTGTAATGGGTAATAGTTTTTTTTCCATTACATACTACATTGTAATGGGTAAGGTATATCTTTTCCATTACGCACTACATTTTAATGGGTAATGGAATTTTTTTCCATTACACATTACATTGTAATGGGTAATGACATTTTCTTCCATTACACACTACATTGTAATGGGTAATGACATTTTCTTCCATTACACACTATATTATAATGAGTAATGAACATTTTTTCCATTACACATTCTAAAAGTAATTAATAATGCATTACTTTTAGATTACAAATTTTGCAACCCTGATCTCGATAAAGAGAGTGAGAGAGAGAGATTAATTATTATTTAATATTTAAAGATTCCATCACTGGCGTTGAACGAAAGGCTGTCCGACGCCGTGGGAATGAGACTGGCTCACGATACTTTGGCTCGATTGGGCAAAGACGCGTCGTTTCGACTGCCCTGGTTAGACTTGGACGCCTCTCGTTTGTTTTATCTCGTTTTCGCTCAGGTTTGTACAATTTCCTTCTTTCTCCATCGCCATTAAAAAAAGGAAAATCATCCTTTCTCGTTGAAATCGTCGATCTAAAGAAAATGTCTCTTCTTCTATTTACAGACTCACTGCACAAAAGCGTCGCTAACGTCGTCATACGTGTCTCTCAATGAGAATCCGAAATTGCCGAGCAGAGTACGCGTTTTTGTCACTGCTTCGAACAACAGAATTCTCGGTGAATCTTGGAAATGTCCCGAAGGTTCCCAACTGCTTCCGACTGCTTCCTGCGGAATATTTCCGCATCTCGAGTATCGCGGAGGTTCTCCCGATCCTGCATGATCGCTCTTCAACAATGAGATCCGTTACGTGCGCCCAGCACAAAAAAAAACAACAACAACAACAAACGGAAGAACGAACCAAGAGAAAAGCGCCGTTCGCCATTTATCACAGAACGAACGAAATTCTCATCTCATCTGTTTCATCTCCTTCTTCAATCCATTTTCCTCATTCTCATCAGCTTCGTTTTCTCGCTCGTTCGGACGACGAATCGCTTTTTCCTTTTCCTCGTTCATCGCGTGTATCACACGACGTTTTCGACTAGAAATGTTTCGTTTTTTTTTCACTTTTTTTCTTCCTTCAGTATTTTCGGCTCTTTCGTTGTATTCTCTTCCGTTATCGTGAACCACCGACCGACTCATATCTGCTTCTTGTCCATGTCATCAATAGCTGTCTCATGCTCAACCAGGTTCCCTATAAATAAAATAATAAAAATTACACTGTGAAATTGTTGGCAGGAATTTGTTCGAATAGTTGGAACAATGAAGATTTATGGGGGCAGCGCTGAATTCCTTTTTTTTTTTTTTTGAATCCGCAAAAATATACAATCTGGAGATTCTAATGAGTGACTGTCGAAAATGGGTCATTCCATGTCAAATCCGCAAAAATATACAATCCGACGATCCTCATGAGTGACTGTCGAAAATGCGGCATTCCATGTAAAATCGACCAACAGTTGGAATCGACTCCTTTCAATTTTGATGAAATTTGGACAGAAGTTTTCTTTTATCATAAAACGAAGTTCTACTGAAGGGAAAAATAGAATTTTTTTTTCGAAAATTCAATTTTTTTCAATTTTTCAAGTTTATTTTTTAAATGTCTCGCAAACTATTATAGTTACGAAAAAATCGTTCTGGGTTCTTCTAGAAGAGTACACTTGGAGCTACGAAAAAAAAATATTCTGAAAAAGAATTTTGAAAAATGATTTGGAGAATTTTGAATTTTTTGAAATCGTGAAAATCCACGAACATTAAATTTTTTGTTCAATTTTTGTTATATAATACCTTCTACTGATCTTAAAAGATCCTGAAATTTTCAGAAAGGTGTTTTTTTTCAAAAATGTGAGTTTTTGAATTTTAGTAAAAAAAATTTTTTTTTTTTACCTTTAAGTTAAGTAAAATTGAGCAATCATGTAATTTCAACTGCTCAAAATTATTTGACTTAGGCCCAAATTTTAAGATCTCAAGACCTATCTTACGATCGAACTTAAGTTCCGATTCAAGATGATTTTTAGGTTAGAACTTAATTTTCATTATAAGTTGAGTAACAATTGACGTCACAAACACGGTCGAGGGAGGCGATGAAAGAAGTAAACTTCAAACCAAATTTAATTTTTAACTTAAGTATGAGCTTTTGATACTCAAGTTCAAACTTAAGATTCATCTTAAATTGGCACTTAAGTTCGATCTTAAGTGCCAATTTGAGTTCAATGGAAAGTTCGATCTTAAAAACTGAAAATTCGGGCCTTAGAGGAAAAACAAAATTTTTTTTACCAAAGTTCAGAAATTCAGATTTTTGAAAAAAAATCTTTCTGAAAATTTCAGGATCTTTTAAGATCATTATCTTTTAAGATCAGTACAAGGTATTGTATTTAAAAAAATTGAACCAATAATTCAATGTCGATCGTGGATTTTCACGATTTAAAAAAATTCAAATTTCACCAAATTCATCATTTTTCAAAAAAAAAAATTCGAATTTTTTTTTCTTAGCTTCAAGTATACTCTTTAAAGTGAACCCAGAACGATTTTTTCGTAACTGAAATAGTTTTCGAGATATTTAAAAAATAAACTTCAAAAATTGAAAAAAATGGTAAAATTTTGAATTTTGCATAACTTTCGAAAAAAACATTCTTAATTTTTTTCCTTTCGTAGAACTTTGTTTTATGATAAAAGTAAACTTCTGACCAAGTTTTATCGAAATTGAAAGGGGTCGATTCCAACTATTTGTCGATTTGACATGGAACGACCCATATATATTTGCGACCGTGAGACAAAAAATGTATACAAAACTGAAAAATTGGCAATGCATTTTGGCATATTAATGTTTCGCAATTTTTGCATATTTCCATTTATTTCCATAGTCAAATGAACATTTGAGCCACTATAATTGTTCACTTTTCAATTCTTCGAGAACATCGAATTATATTATATTTTGACAATTTTAGTTAGCCTATAATCTACTTTCGAGGATTAACGTCGTGAAAGAAATTTGTCGAAATTAATCGATCTTCGTCTCTCGTATAAACAAAGCATTAATGAATTTTATTATCATTGAGACTGATGGACTCATCGTTAGAAAAAATCAAAACTAAAAATGAGAAAACGTACCATCACTGTTCGTCGATTCGGCGAGACTCTTGTCCAGTTGTGCCGAGGACGGGCTTGGCTTATCCGTCTAAATAACGACAAGTTGTCATGCGCGATGCACAAAAACAGAATGAAAAAAAAACGGTTGAAAATACAAAAAAGAAAACACGGTTATAATTGGTCAAGTTAGTGGTACGTTTGCGTCGCTACCGATTAACAACTCCATCAATTTCTGCCATTTTACATCTCTACTGAATATGGAACCCCGGTGAAGTTTTTTTAAGAAATGTTTTTTCGACTCAAAGAGCAAATATCTGATCTTTCATGTTTTCTGTTGAATATCCTGATTTTTGGAGCAGTTTAAAATGTTGCTTTAACGCTTCAGAAAAATAATTTCTCTACATTTATGGATAATTTTCCATTGTTTTCAAAGTTATAGAAATTACCGATTGGAAATAAAAATATTAAAACATTGAATATCTCCTATATTTTATACCTTGTCGTATTCTCATTTTTTTAAGACGTTTATTTGACCATTATAAAAATTCAAATTGCACAATAGGCTTGGCTTGTTCGTTTGTATAACAAGTTGTCATTTATTCGAGCTTTTTCTCATGAATACATTTTTTTCGACAAAAATTCAGCGTGATTTGCAATCAGCGGTGAATTTCCCATCGAAATAACGTTTGAAGACGATAAAAATAAAATAATTTTTTTTGCTCAATTACCGCCCTCTTTTCAAAAACCTCAAAATAGCGAAAATTCAAGTACTCGTAACTTCATTGTAGTTTGACCAATTCCAACATTTATTTTTTGTATTTAAAGGCTGTCACAAAACTTGGAGAATGGCGTTTGGTTCATTCCGATAACTTAATTTTTGTAGAAATGAGAGCACTTTGAAAATCGCAAAAAAAAATGGAAAAAAATTTGTAAAAATCGATGGTCGAACTTTAAAAATCTGTCAAAACTGAAAAATTATCCGACTTGAATGAACCAAGCGGCATTTTGAAGCTTCAACGAACCCGAAAAGAATGAGTTCAAGTCGAAACCGGAATTCTATCTAGAAAAAAAGCTACAGCCATTTTAGTGAACAGATACAATTTTGGCCAAATGCAAAAAAAAATAATTTCAATTTTTTTATTTTTAAACCTTATATCGATGTATTTTTTCCCCCGAAAACAAATTTACTAATAGTTTTCCCAAAAAATCAAAACTTTTAAGAAATTTCATGAAAAACCTTTTTCATTATTTTTTTTAAACGAAAATTTCAAAATAAAGGTAAAAGTTACAAAGAAATGTATATATGTGGGGTATTCCCGCTCAACGGGACCCCCTTTTAGGCCGACCTCTTTCGATTTTCTTGAAACTCGAGTATATTTTAGTGTTGTCTGAAAGTATATTGTACACCAATTTTCAGATCTCCAACTATAATACTCTTTGGAATATACCAAAAGTTATATTTCAAACTTTTTGCGTATTCAGCGCTTCGGAGCTTTGGTACGGCACGAAATAAAATCGAAAAAATTCTTTTACAATAGCTTTCGATCGGAAATTTCCTGCGCTTTTTGAAAAAAATATCAGCGATTCCGAAAAAAAACGAATTCATTTAAATTTCGGCCAAAAACCGAAAAAATTGATTTACAAAAAAAGAGCATAATTTAATGCGGCGGAAATTTTTTTTTCATGTTTTGTATATATCTGAGAAGTCACGGTATAAATTTCAAGTTGGAACTCACATCCGTTTTCTAATGCCAAGTCTTTTAGTAGGATAAAAATTCTTAAATATCGCGTTTTTCGTATTCAACAGTTCCCTGATGTATTATATAGCGTTTTTTTTTGCGAATTTTGAATTTAGTAGATTTAGTAAATTAATTAAATCAAATTTATTAAATTTTGAATTTCATAAATTTATAAAATTTGAAATTCGTTAAAAAAACTATATAATATATTAGAGAACTGTTGAATACGAAAAACAATATTTAAGAATTTTTATGCTACTAAAAAGCTTGGCATTAGTAAACGGATGCGAGTTCCAACTTGAAATTTATATCATGACTTCTCAGATATATGCAAAATATGAAAAAAATTGTCCCGCTGAATTAAATTATCCTCTTTTTTTGTAAATAAATTTTTTCGGTTTTTGGCCAAAATTCAAATGAATTCGTTTTTTTCGGATTTGCTAATATTTTTTTCGAAAAGCGCAGGAAATTTCCGATCAAAAGCTATTGTTAAAGAATTTTTCCAATTTTATTTCGCGCCGTGCCAAAGCTCCGAAGCGCTGAATACGCAAAAAGTTTGCAATATAACTTTTGGTGTATTCCAAAGAGTATTATAGTTAGAGATCTGAAAATTGGTGCACGATATACTTTCAGGCAACACTAAAACATACTCGAGTTTCAAGAAAATCGAGTGAGGTCGGCCTAAAAGGGGGTCCCGTTGAGCGGGAATACCTCATATAAATTTTTACATTAATTAACTAATTTTTGACTGCGGACAACCCCTTAAAGGTGTTTGACTTTAAATCGGTAGAGATGTAAACGTGCCAAGTTAGTTACTCGGGAAACTCATATGAATACTTCGGGGCAAGGGGGACAAAAAAAAATGGTAAATCCATCGGATAAAATGTGCGTACCTCAAAATATTGATGCCAAAGTACGCAACCGTAAACGCACAGTACCGAGACCAAAGATTGACATAGCAACCAGACGATTATGTTGACAGCTTGAGTACGCTCAAAAAGCTCCGCACCGTGTCTTATGCACAAAAGAGCCTCGGTAACCATAATGGCACCGTAGACCCAGCATTGAGTGCCAACACGACTGCACGTTGGATCCGTGACGTACATGTAATATTGCCTGTTTTTTTGTTGAATAAACAATGACAAAAAATCAAATAAAAACACCCATAAATCGTACAGCGATAGTAGGATTTTGAACTGTGAAAACCATTTTTGTTTTACCGTTCGCAATCGCAATGCATCAAATTAACCAGATTTTTAAAACTGGCGACAAGTGTATCTGTAATTGATTCTTCGCTCCTACATTTTTCGTTTTTTCATTTTTCGTTTTTTTTTCTGGCATTATGATATTTCATGCATATCAACAATATCATTTTTAAAAATTGACACTACGATTCTTTGTGCAAAATTTACTCCAGTTTGGCCATCGTAAACCTCAATGTGAGTGCGACTGCGAAGGATTCGTTGGATCTCGATAATTAAGAGATGCGGCAGCGTTTCATCGCAGAAGAGAACAAAAAATGGTAAAAGAATTTAGTTAGCGCTAATTAGGGAACAATGATTCATGCCAGAATTCAATCCGGGATTAGAATCGAAATTGGATATGCATTTTGATGCAGTTGGAGCGTCGAAACCAGCCAATGAATTATTTGTACATATTTATACTTGGCGGAGACATGTTTGCTGTGCATTGTTCGGTTAAAAATTTGAATGTTGTTGAGCCAATATTAATATGAGGTTTTTTTTACTAGTCGAAACGGTGAAAACCAAACAAGAAAAATATAAATCACAAAAATGTACTAATTCGTTGTTTATATTTTTTTCCAAGACTTAATTCTCTATTCCAGAAGAGCTTTTTCTTTTTTAGAGCTTCGGATGAGATGACATTTTGTACTTCCAAGTTTCTTCACTTGGACGGTGCGCACAACTTTAGAAGATTCAATGCTGTTTTATTTTTGTTTTTTGCTTCCTCATAGTAGAAGCTTTGTTTACGTGAATTTTTTTTTCGAGATTTTCATGTCAATGTGTTTAAAATGTCCCAAAACATCGAGAAATCATATTTTAAAAAAATGTCCCGATGGATGTGTGTGTGTGTGTGTGTGTATCCTGAGTTTCTGATGTAAATAATTAATAACTCAACAACGCTTCGAGATATCGAGCTGAAATTTGGCACACTTGTCCAGCACGTATTGCCCTTTATTATGAAAAATTTTTGTTTTAATTCTAACGGGTGTTCAGATTTTATCGACTTTTTTCGTTTTTGCACCAATGGCGTAAACGCTCTAACTTCTGCAATTTTCAAGATATTGCACTCAAACTTTGTGCAGAATTAGTATAGCTATTAAGGTTGTTTGGTATCGAATTTGGAACAAATCGATCAAAAGATTAAATTTTTATCAAATTTTGAATTTTTCGAAAAATAGCGCAAGCGCTCTAACTTGCACAATTTTCAATATATTGCACTGAAACTTTGTACAGAACTTTTATATCTATCAAGGTTGTTCGTTAGCAAATTTAGCGAAAATCTGTAGAGGGATGAAAATTTTATCAAATTTTTAATTCTTTGAAAAATAGCGTACTCTAGCTGAGGCTATGTGCTATTTGAAATTTTGTACATATTCAAAATAGTGATCAAGGTTGTTTGCAAATGAATTTGGCAAAAATCAAATTTGCCAAGACGTAAGTTTGAAAGAATTTGGCAAATTTGCACATTGATTACTCATGTTTTTCGATAGTTAATAAAGCTTCCTTTATGAGGAAGCCAAATTTTATCGCCTTATTTTATTTACTTTAACGCTCTAACTTCTGCAATTTTCAAGATATTGCACTCAAACTCTGAACAGAATTAATATAGGTATTCAGGTTGTTTGGTATTGAATGTGAAAAAAAATCGATCGAAAGATTAAATTATTATCAAATTTTGAATTTTTCGAAAAATAGCATAAACGCTCTAACTTGCACAATTTCCAAGATATTGCAGTGAAACTTTGTAAGGAACTAGTATAGCTATCAAGGTTGTTCGTTATTAAATTTGGCGAAAATCGATCGAATGATTAAATTTTTATCAAATTTTGTTTTTTTCGAAAAATGGCGTACTCTAACTTCGGCTATTTGCTAGATATTGTACTGAAATTTTGTACACATTCAAAATAATGATCAAGCTTGTTCGCTATTGAATTTGGCAAAAATCAAATTTGGCAAGAAGTAAATTTGAAAGAATTTGGCAAATTTGCACGTTTATTACTCATGTTTTTCGATAGTTAACAAAGCTTCCTTCACGAGGAAGCCAAATTTGATCGCCTTACTTTGTGATAAACGATGCTGTGTGATGAACTATCGATGAAGATGGGGAAGCAATGTGCAAATGTCCAATTTGCAGGGTTTTTTTTTAATTTTTCAAAAAGAAGAACTCGAGCAATTTCAATCATGCAGCATTTCGTTATTGAAAGATCTCAAAATGATACACACCGCGAGAAACGCTGCCGCAAATTATTCCGAACGATGGAAAACAAGTGGAAATTTGAAAAAAAAAGTCACAACGCAGTGCCTTACCTCACAGAGGGCGCTACAATCACGCCAACGAGACCGAGTCGCGCAACAACGAATATATGCGACGGCGGAAACTCGTAAACGTGCTTCAGGAAGAAAGTATTGAGTTCTGATACCTGCCAGAAGATTACCAACTGACAGAGTGCAACGAAACGCATGTGAGTACACGTGGGATCGAGCCATCTGACGGAGGTCCAACTGGCAGGAGTGAACTGCAATACGGCCCTCTTGAGTTTGCCGGTTGTGCTCTCAATGTCGCGAATGCTGACCCACTTGTACTCCCTCATCTCGAGAATCGAGCATATCTTCAAACCGACCCAAATACCAAGAGCGTTGCAGACAAGTACATCCAGTATAATGGCGTCCCACCAGCATTCGACGAAATTCGGCAGTAGATGAGCAAAAGCCATTTCCGTTACTTCCCACATAATGCTCGTGGCCCATAAAAAGCCCAAGTGCCTTACTAAAATGGCCTTGAAGGCCCAGCCCAAAAAGTGTCCCAGTGCAAATACATCGAGGTGATTCCAGATCTTTTCCAGGGTAACATCGGAGCAATTCACCCCGTACTCCTTGTCCATGTCTATGTGAAACGAGGCAAGACCAGGATCCACCCAGACCAGGATCTTTCTCACCGTTTCGTAACTTTGAAAGAGCATGAAGAGCAAAAACATGAGATAGAGTACGCTGCAGCCGAATACTATTCTCCATACGACCGGATGAGGCCTTGTGAACGGACCGTTGGGAAACGTCAGTACGGAAATGATGAGAAAGAAGAATATAACGCAGAGTATTCCGGCCCATAGATTGTCCTCTACGTTGGTGACGTCTCTGTGAGAAGAAAATTTTACCGTGAAGCGGAGATGGCAACAACCGCGTGATTTCGCTGCTGGACATTAATGCCTGCGAATCTTTGAAAGGATCTTGAAAATAATCTAAGATTCTTGAAAAATTTCTTAGATCTCTCAGGCCCGAATTTTAAGTTCCTAAGATCTATCTTAGGATCGATCTCAAGATCAAACTTTCCATTGAACTCCGGTTGGCACTTAAGATCCAACTTAAGCTGAATCTTAAGATGAATCGTAAGTTTGAACTTGAGTTTCATTATAAGTTCATACTTAAGTTCAAACTTTAGTGCGAACATAAGTATAAACTTATAATAAACCTTAAGATTCATCTTAAGATTCAACTTAAGTTTGATCTTAAGTTCCAGCCTGAGTTCAATGAAGTTTGATCTTGAGTTTGATCTTAAGATACATCTTAGGAACTTAAAATTCTGCCTTAGATTCTCAATTTGAAAAATTCTTAGATTCTTTTTAAGATTCTTTCAAAGATTTTTCGAAAATTCTTTCACAGATTCTGAGGCCCGAATTTTCAGTTCCTAAGATCTATCTTAGGATCGATCTTAATATCGAACTTAAGATCAAACTTTCCATTGAATTCAAGTTGGAACTTAAGATCGAACTTAAGTTGAACCTTAAGATGAATCTTAAGTTCAAACTTAACCCAATTTAACACAATTTAATTTAAGTTTGAACTTAAGACGATCTCAAGTTCGCACTAAAGTTTGAACTTAAGTATGAACTTATAATGAAACTAAAGTTCAAACTTAAGATTCATCTTAAGATTCAACTTAAGTTCGATTTTAAGTTCCAACTTGAATTCAATGGAAAGTTTGATCTTGAGTCCGATCTTAAGATCGATCCTAAGATAGATCTTAGGAACTGAAAATCCGGGCCTTAGAATGTTGGGAAGAATCTGTGAAAGAATCTTGTTCCGGATCCTATCCGCGATTCTTTCAAAGATTCTTTCCGAGATTCTAAGATGCTTTTCAAGATTCTTTCCAAGATTCTAAGATTCTTTTCAAGATTCTTTCAAAGATTCCAAGATATTTTTCAACATTCTATCAACGATTCCAAGATTCTTTCAAAGATTCTTCGGAAGAATCTTGAAAACAATCTTAGATTCTAATCTTGGGAAGAATCTTTGAAAGAATCTTGATCCGGATTCTTTGCAAAAATATACTTTCTTATTTCTCCTCTAACATACAAAATAACAAGATTCATCGAGTAACGTTGTCACAAACACAGCGATGATGAAAAAAGGAAATTACATTCATTTTATATTTTAATCAAAGCTGAATTATGTACGAATGATGTAATGAGAGAATTCCTCAAACTCGTGACGAAATCGCCGACAAAATGTTACAGTGCATAATTCAAATTTTCGACTTTGTGATCCATTTTTTGTTTTTTTTTTACCTGACAAAAGCGAAATAAATAACTGCTCCGATCGAGATGAGGAGTAAGGTAATCGTGTGAGGTTTGTAGAAAACCTCGATCGATATATCGTCGACCGGTCTCTCATTTATGTTTGGAAAACTGTCGGTTCCGGCGCGCAAATATTGTCCTTCATTCGTGTCCGAAGACGACGTGCCAAGACTATTTTTCTTTGACGTTTCACCATCTTCGTCCTCTTTACTTCTCACCAATGACAGCCTATTTCGCACCGCTCTCTCGCCCTTCTCGTCAATCGCCATTGCAGCCTATTTTCCGTGACTTTTTTTTTTATATCTCACAATTTTATCACACGACCAAGATTCTTCATTCACGAGTAGAACTTTTTTTTTCTCTGCTGTAACCACAAAACAGACGACGTTTGTTCCTCTCCTTGTAATCCGATTATCGCCGACGACGGGGACGACGACGACACGCACTCCGATGCTCGTATAGAAATGTAGAATTACATATTAAAAAAAAAAAAAATGAGATCCACAACACGAGGCCGCACGCGCCCGCGCGGGACAACGAGCCCCATCTGACGGGCGACTGCAGCGCCGCCCGACGGATCTTCATGCAACTCGACGCACGGATACGAATTTTTTTAAGGTATTCCATCGCGAACCCGAATACTTAAAAATTGGCTGATTTTTTCCTAAAATGAAGTACAGATACATCCCATTATACTGTAAAAATTTCGAGCCAAGTTGTCAAACATCAATTACCAAATTACGACTTTGAAAATTCTTCAATTGATACAACTCTATACGGAGATTATTCATGCTCGCCACATTTGTATCTTATAATTTATATACCGAACATTTCCGGATGTCCGATACAAACTGTGAACTGTCTTACTCGTCTAGAAAACTCTGAAGAATCCGAAATGACGATAAAAACAGGGCATTACCGAATGTTTGAAGAAAATATTAATGATTAAAGTCAGTAAAATGTCACAGGTTGAAGTATTTTCGGAACAGTGTTCTGTCAGGGGTTATGTCTGACAACACCGGAAACTAGCTGCTCTTGATTTGACTCAGCTGATCGCACATATATATGTATGGGGCATTCCATCCCAAATCGGACAGTTTGACAAGCTTTTTTTTTTTAATTCCTCAATTTTCTTATATTTTTGAGTACCCATCAAAAGACCCTTCCTGTTAAATTATGAGATTTTTTTTATTCCCCGTTCAAAAGATATTGAATTAACAAAAAAACCGCTTTTTTTTTGGTATTTTGGTCATAACTTCTTTAATAATGGTCCAAATTAAAAGTTTTTTTTTAAAATTTGTTTTAATGGCCTTTTCAAACAAAAATACAACAAAAATATTCGACGTGTTTTTGAATGAGTTTTTTGAGTTTTAAACTTTAAATCGCGTTTTTAAAAGTGAGTGTCATTTTTTATTTTTTTTTGAATTTTTTGTTTTAAACATCTATCTATTCAACAATTTTTAAGACTTGTCCGATCGTGGAATCTCAATAACTACGATTTTTTTTCAATTTTTCAAAATTAATTTTTTTTTAAATAAATTATTATAAATACCAATTTTTGTTACTGTATAGTATTTTTTTCAATATTTAGTATTTATTTTGACCCAATTTTTGTTTCTGTATATGTAGTAGTTTTTCAATATTTAGAATTTATTTTGACACTTTTTTAGTGTTAACAGGTTCTTAAAATTAATACCTAATCGTTAAGTCTGTTTATGAACAATAATAACAACAGTTTTTATTTATTCACGTATTTTTTTGAAAACTTTACATTATACGATTATTTCCTGAATTAGAATATTCCTTTGCCAATATGTTTCCGTTGCTCATTGGAATAATTGAATGAAATTTTTGTGTCCCCCTGTGATTGACTTCGCAGTATGTTATCGCAAATAAAATCTTTCTTTTGCATCTGAATAATGTTTCTCATGTGAAAATTTGACAGCAATATTCGGTAGACTATTTAGGTTCAATGCCCACTCATACAAATCTTGAACTGTTGTTATTTGCTCATCGATTAATTATTAATTTTAAAAATCTGTTACCAATAAAAAAGTGTCCAAATTAATTCAAAATGATTTTAAAAATACTATACAGTAACAAAAATTGGTATTCATAATAATTTATTTAAAAAAATTTTTTTAGTTAAAAAAATCGAAAAAAAATTGTAGTTATTGAGATCTCACGATCAGATTAGTCTTAAAAATTGTTGAATAGATAGATGTTTGAAACAAAAATTAAAAAAAAAAAAAATGACACTTTTAAAAACGCGATTTAAAGTTTAAAACTCAAAAAACTCATTCAAAAACACGTCAAAGATTTTTGTTGTATTTTTTTCTGAAAAGGCCATAAAAAACAAAAATTAAAAAAAAAACTTTCAATTTGGACCATTATTAAAGAAGCTATGACCAAAATACCAAAAAAAGAGCGGTTTTTTTGTTAATTTAATATCTTTTGAACGGGTAATCAACAAAATCTCAAAATTTAACAGGAAGGGTCTTTCGATGAGTACTCAAAAATATAAAAAAATTGAGAAAATTTTTAAAAAAAGTTTTTCAAACTGTCCGATTTGGGATGGAATGCCCCATATTTATATATACACACATCGAGAAGCACAGCCATGATTGAATAAGGCCCTACTTATGCGCATACAAAATACGGCCCTTCGCAATATGAATACCTTTAAACACCACGTGAAATGGAATAATGGAAAAATTATATCTTTCATTGAGGAACTATTGACGTCTCGAATATTCGTTACACTATAAGTAACATCAAGTTTTTCGAAGAATTGCATCGTTACGTTTTGCTTCCTTATAAATGAAGCTTTGTTTTCGCGAAAAAAAATTCAAAACGTTGAGAAATCACATTTTGAAAAAATGTCCGGACGTATGGGTCATTCCATGTCAAATCGACTAAGAGTTGAAATCGACCCCTTTCAATTTCGATGAAATTTGATCAGAAGTTTTCGTTGTTAATAAAACGAAGTTCTAGCAAAGGAAAAAAATAAAAAAAAATTTTTTCGAAATTTATGCAAGATTCAAGATTTCACAATTTATTTAAATCGTTCAAGTTAATTTTCTTAACATCTCGACAACTATTATAGTAACGAAAACATCGTTTTAGGTTAGTCTTGAAGAGTATACTTGTAGCTACGAAAGAAAAATATTACGAATAATTTTTTTGAAAAATGATGAATTTGGAGAATTTTGAATTTTCTAAGATCGTGCAAATCCACGATCAACATTAAATTTTTGGTTCAATTTTTTGTTTGTAAATACCTTGGACTGATCTTAAAAGATCCTGAAATTTTCAGGATGGTGATTTTTTATTTCAAAAATTAAAAGATCAGTACAAGGTATTATATAAAAAAAATTTAACCAAAAATTTAATGTTGATTATGGATTTCAACGATTTTTAAAAATTCAACAATTCATATTTTTTTTAAAAACAAAAAACACCTTTCTGAAAATTTCAGGATCTTCTAAGATCAGTACAAGGTATTATATTTAAAAAATTGAACAAAAAATTTAATGTTGATCGTGAATTTGCACGATTTTTGATATTCAAAATTCTCCAAATTCGTCATTTTTCAAATTTTTTTTTCAGAATATTTTTTTTTTCGTAGCCACAAGTATACGCTTCAAGACGAACCCAAAACCATTTTTTCATAACTATAATAGTTTTCGAGATATTTAAAAAATAAACTTGAAAGATTTAAAAAATTGTGAAATTTTCAATCTTGCAAAACTTTCGAAAAAAATTTTTTTAATTTTTTTCCTTTGGTAGAACCTCGTTTTATTAAAAATGAAAACTTCTGACCAAATTTCATTGAATCTGAAAGGGGTCGATTCCAACTCTTGGTCGATTTGACATGGAATGACCCGTATGTATGTGTGTGTGCTTTGTGTACGCTTTGTGCTCGCCTCAAAATGGATATATCTGGAGAACGGTTTAACGAGTTGAAATTTGGTATGCAAGTAGATCATCTATGTCCCTTTACTCAGTGCAATTTTTTTTCAAAATTGCAAAACAATCGTCAATTGGGCCGGACTTTGAACTTTTTGAAAAATGTGCCAACTCTAACTTTCGTAATTTTGCAGTTATCACGCTGGAATTTTTTGTGGAGGTACACTTTGTAATAAGGACGGCTGGGATTGAATATAAGAAAAATCACTTAAGGGGTTCGGTTTAAAAAAAAATTCTAATTTTTTGCAAAAAGTTTGTGAATACTCTAACTGTTGTAATTTTGCACCGACCAAGCTGATTTTTTTTGTGACGGTACATTCAATGATAACGAAAAATAATACTGAATTTCAGAAGAATCGCTTGAGAGGTTCGGGTAAAATTTTTTTTGGAAATTTTCAACAAAATTTTGTTAACGCTCCAACATTCGCATTTTTAGAAGTATCGAGCTAGAATTTTGTGTACAAATACACTAGATGATAAGAATGGATAGATGTGAATTTCGTGAAAAACGCTCAAGACGTTCGTTCTCAAATTTTTTTTGATTATTTAATTAATTTATTTGTTAAGTTATTAATAATGTAATTGAACGGAATTTCTAAAAAATCATGCAAATCCCAAATTCGCATGATTTTTGAGATAATAATAATAATAATAATAATAATAATAATAATAATTGAGAGAGAATAACTAAGAGTATAATAATTAACAAAATTGAATACAATAAAGCATCTTTATCAAAAATTACAGTCGAAATTGACTTTAACATTTTTTCGCCCACTTTGTCATTGATAATGCATTTTAACGATTTAGGTGATTTCTAAATTAACTGGTAGCTCAAAAAAGTTTTAAAAAAATGATATTTTACTTGAACAGACAGCTTTTCAAACCTGCAGCTTCATTAAAAAATATTTAAAAACAAACAATAAGGTTAAGCATATTGCCATGTCCTAATTAGGACATGAAGTTTTTGGAAACTAGTTATCAATTATGCAAAAGCATCACAAAATAACTTTTCCATCGATAATTTTTTATTGTTTTCAAGGTCATAGAAATTACAGATTGGAAATAAAATCACAAAAAAATATGAAATCTCTTCGATAACACCTTGTCGTCCTTATCGTCTTCTCATCCGTCTCAGACACTTGTACACTTTTTTTTTACACCGTTTGTTTGACGTTTTAGAAAAATCGAAATTGCACCGTTCGAATTTTTTAAAAATTGATATTTCCAACAAACGAAAATAGGATTGGCATCACATTCTTTCCCACAAACGAGACAAAGTATCGAAACCAGTTACAACCGCGATCCCCATATTTGGAGTAATTCTTATATTCTCTTTTTGTTTGTACCTTTACCGGTCGTTTCGTCCCACGTTCTTTTCAGACAGTTATACACTGTGTATATAGCGTCGTCTCTATAATGTCGAGCATAACATGAATCACCCACGAGGAATCTTTTTGTTTTTTTTATCTCTCTTCCAACGGTCACTGTCGCTAAGACGATTCGAACGAACTTATGCGTCTTTGAATAAATCACACAGGCGTTAATTCGTTTCTCAACGTATCAAATACAATTTGCACCCGAAATTGAACTGATTATTATTAATCTAATTATTATTATTGTTATTATCATTATTATTGTTGTTGTTGTTGTTGTTGTTGTTGTTGTTGTTGTTGTTGTTGTTGTTGACGTTGTTGTTGTTGTTGTCGTTGTTGTTGACGTTGTTGTTGTTGTTGTTGTTGTTGTTAAACTAATTTTTCTATCATTCTTATTGTTGTCTCTCATTGATTTTCATTCTAAAAATCTTGCAAGTTCTTTTCAAGGATTTAGTTGCAGAACGAAAAAACGTACATCGAATTGGAGCTGAAATTTCTTTTCAACTGCAAGTTGACAGGTGCGAGGGTGCATGCAGCGACACACATGTAAAATCATCGAATAGGAAAATCGCAGCTGTCGGTATCGATATTCGATGGACAAAGGCAGCGTGAAAGAAGCAAGAGAGGAAGGGAGAAAAGAGAGAAAATGGTCCAATAGAGGAGGAGGTTTCTTAGTCTGTGATATATATATATGGCAAGTTCCACGATGGATCGACCAACTATTAAGAGCCAAAAAATTTTCTTGTCTGTTTTTCATAAGATATAAAACTTTAGACCCGAAATCTACAAGCTTAACCCTCCGTCTGTACACTGGGTCTTTTAAGGCACAGGCCAAATTTTCAAATCAAATATATCTCTGGAATTATAAAAATTGTTAAAAAATTTGGTTTACTATAAATGGTTAAATAAATGATTGGATCATGGAATGTTATAAAAGTAATTCAGAATTTTTTCAGATTTTTTTGACCTTTTTTTCTTAGAAAAAAACATTCGTAAGACTTTAACGATCCAGAGTACAGACGTTGTTTCAAAATTTAAGTGTACAGGAGGAGGGTTAACGTCAAATGAAATATTTCATATTTTCTTAATCAACAAAAATCTTGTTTACTTTTCAATCTAAATTTTCTAAATGATCTAAATTAACTAAGTTATCTAAATTAACCAATTATTTAAATGAGCTAAATTATCTAAATTATCTGAATGATTTAAATTAACTAAATTATCAAAATTATATAAATTATATAAATTATCTAAATTATATAAATTATCTGAATCATATAGATTATCTAAATTATATCTAAAATGTACTGATGTCACGACGAAAAAAAATTAAAAAATGTTTATCGACGAATGAAGGTCATTTACCGTCACTGTTTTTGCACGGGCGTTGTTTTTACCCCTTGCAGGATTTTTTTCTTAATCCTGCAACATTTTCGGGATAGATCCAAGCAAATTTTCAGTCATAATTCACATTCCTTTTGTTTTAATCCCGCGATCTCAATATAATTTTTTTTTTTTCAGAAAAGCATATAATTTTTTTAATTTAATTATTTTCGTGTAGCGTTAGTTTTTATTCATACACTCTAGTTTGCATCGAAATAATATTATTTTTTCAGTAAAAATGACCGTTGATGCTGTTTTCATAAAAATTGTCGATTTTTCTCTCCTTAACATTTTCAAACAATCCAATGATACTTTATTCGAAAAAAAATGATTGAAGCCAGATTTTTCTTGGACGTTAGGGTGTCCATGATAACGATCCATAGTAATTTGTTTTTTACTTTAGCGCATTTTTAAATTATTGAAATTAAGTGAAAACACTTTTTTATAGCGCTTTCGCTCAGATACGAATTTATAGTATGAAATATAATAACTTTTGTACTTAAATAATCGTGGATTCAGATTCTAGAAACATTCAAGAGTATCCATGAATTTTTTTAGATTTTTAAAAATTGTTCAACACGTTGAAAACAGAAGCTACGTCCAAAAC
Source organism: Alloplasta piceator (assembly GCA_946863875.1). Classification (NCBI taxonomy): domain Eukaryota; kingdom Metazoa; phylum Arthropoda; class Insecta; order Hymenoptera; family Ichneumonidae; genus Alloplasta; species Alloplasta piceator. The sequence continues at coordinate 17,651,605 of OX333080.1, read as the reverse complement.
TCTTCAATTTATAAATTTCAAATATTACATATTTTTTTATAAAGTTAATGTATTAAAATATGAATGAGTCAAAAATAAGATAAAGTACATGTAATTTCTATTAAATTCGATATTTCTATTTTTTGTGAATCACGTGAAAATAAATGAGAAAATATGAAATATTGAGAAATGTGATTCTAAAGGTTTTGTAATTTTCTACTTTCACCTGATATATTTTTTTAATGATTGCTCGATAGTGGAACTCGCCATATATATATATATATATATATATATTGGCAATTTTAGTGTGCAGTCCTCGTCAGTCCTCGTAACAAAAAAAAAGTGAGAAAGGAGGCGCAAAAGTGAGAAAGTGAGAGAGAGAGAGACGAGACACTATTTCACGTTTTTAACGGTTAAGAAATTCAAATTCGGCCAATGGGAGATGGGTCGCGAGGCATGGCCGACCAATGAAACGTCCGGAGCGAACGAAAGAGGGAGAGAGAGAGAGAGAGAGAGAAAGAGCGCAGAAAAGAGTCGCATGTATACTAACGCGTGTGCTATAGTTGGCTTGGGACGCCAGAATAAAAGCGAGCAGCGACGGGAACGGCAGTTCAGATCGGTACAGATCGTAACGCGTCGCACAAATTTTGTTAATTATTTCCCCGATTCTCTTTGTGTTAAGTGCGCGAGGAAGAGTTTTCTTGTGGTCGACGTGTGTGTGTCGTTGGTGCCGTTCTAACGAGGAAAATAATAATAATAATAATCGTAAGTCCATGAAAAAATATTTTCATCCAATGATTTTCCGCTTTCAAACAAAGAAACGAGCCCTGATTCCTGTTTTTATTATCCCTAATTTTTTGTAAATTTTATTTAGACCTAGAGAAGTAAAAAAAAAATATTTTGGAGAAATTGTATTCGCTTTTGCAAAGCTGTGCGAAAAAACATTCTCGAACACGCATACTCGGGCTCGACGCTGCGCTCTTTCAGGCACATGCGTAGAAAACAGCGATTCCTATTGGCTCAGTTTTTTATTTTCCATTGCGTATTAGATCTTGAGAAGTAAAAAAATATATATTTTGGAGAAATTGCTATCGCGTTTGCAAAGCTGTGCGAAAAAACGTGCTCGAACACGCATATTCGGGCTCGACGCTGCGCTCTTAGGGGACGCATGCGTAGAAAACAGCGATTCCTATTGGCCCACGGTTTTTTTATTCCATTTTTCCTTGCGGTATTTCTCGTAGGAAATATTCCCATGAATTTTCAAGTCGATTGAATTACATTGTATCGCAGATACGTCTTGACATTGACGCTTTTATCGTTTCTTCTCCGAGCGTGAATGTAAACAGTAGGATTCGTTTGCCTTTTATTTTTCTCTTTGTTCCTGTGCGCGTCGCGGACAAAAGATCCGTCTGTCCACGAGCGTCCCCTTCCACGACTTTTTTTTCTCTCCATACATAAACGGTGAAGATTTTTTTTTTCACAAACGAATCGCCAATAAGTATCACGAAACTGGCGTTGCCATGGAGAATCGTTTGAAAATCGAGCTATAGTGGGAAATCCTAAATTGCAGCTTTGTGTGAATTTTTTTTTTTTCGGAGCTCCCGTCGTGCAATTATTTCACCGGAAAGGCTTTATTGCAGGGGCTGGGAAAGCGTTTCCGGTTACGACAGAAAATATAATTTTGCCAGCGTGAGGTTGAGGGTAGTTTTTTTTGGAACTGTGATTTTGGATTTATCAGCGGGTATTTTGTAAGAAATTGAGAATGTACTTTTACTCACCCTAAGGAAGATCAGGATTTTTCCTCTCTGCAACAACAAAAAAATTCACATTTATTTTATGATGTACTAAAGAAGTGTTTTTTTTTGTTTTATTGCAGAATTAATCATCAAGATGGCAACCGCAGCTGAGACTCCCGTAATTAATGAGGGTGAGTTATAAATTAATTACGTTAATTGAGAGAAAAGGGACGAAAGATGAAAATAAAATTCTCATATTCATTTCAATTTCAGTACATTATTTGTACTAAAATTAATATTTTCACACCAAATAAAAAAAGTTATATAAAAATTTTGCTCCATTCCACTTTGTATTTTATCTGCTGAAACTGTGGTTATATGAATATTGAGAAAATTCATGATTTTCATGAATTTTTATGAAAATTCTAAAAACATTATTGTAGAGGACTTTTTGAGCAAAATAAAATATAATCGAATGAGTTACAGTAAGAGGATAAAATATAAAAAATAATTGCAGGGATAATTGCAAGAAAAATAAAATGCTCGAATGAATTTTTTACGCCAAACTAAAAATATGGTTTCACCCAATTATCATGAAATTAAAGTAATATAATGAAATCAAAATAATTCCAAGTTGGTCATATTGGGTCAATTTGACCCGAACGACTTTTTGGATGGTTGTCAAAAAAAAGTACCTATCCGATTGAGTTAAAAAAAAAAAATAGGAATTATCTTTGAACATTTTAGTATATAAAACAATTTAGTGTTTTTTAAAAAAATATTTACATGGAAAAAAAATCATGAAAAAAAAGTTTCAAAAATCTGGTTTTTTACTTAAAAAATTGTAACTCTTTCAGTTCTAAAGAGTTTTTGGTAAAATGTCTGCACGATACTCTCAATATATGGTACTTTAAGAAAAAAAAAATACTTCGAATGCAAGCGTTCCAAAAAAGGCATTTATTTCGGTATAAAAGAATATGGAAAATCTATTATGGCTACCTATAATAAATACTTCAAACTTCCACCAAAGGGCCGGGAAAGACCCACGAGGGCACGGATAGTTAGAGATATTTGAGCTCAAAGTGAGAGCTCGGGTCAATTTGACCCGCGGTGACCAGCGAGGGTTAATTATAATGAAATTAAATTGAGTGAGCGGTAAAAAGCCAAACAAAGTTGAAATTAATTGCAATATTTGGAAAATTTAGCAAAAGATCCGATGGTGAAGTATCAAATAAGTTCAGTTTGTATTTTGTGTTTTGATCCTGATCAGGATCATCTTCAGAAGCTTTATTGTCTGAGTAATGATGATGAAAACTTATTGACACTGAATAGTAAATTTTGTATCTCTGAAAACAAACGATGGGAAACTGTTGATGACCTAGGTTTCTATTTTGGTTGTTTTAGATGATGAATTGGTCATTTTTAGTTGACAATCCATAAATAAAAATGGCCAATTCATTGTGCAGAGGCCAAAATGATTTTATTGGTTATTTTTAGGTAACAATGCATAAATAAAAACGACAAATTCATTATGCAGAGGCCAAAATGATTTTATTCGTTATTTTCAGGTGATGATTCATAAATAAAAACGGCCAATTCATTATATAGAGGCCGAAATTATTTTATTGGTTATTTTTAGGTGCCTATCCATAAATAAAAATGGCCAATTGATTATGCAGAGGCCAAAATGATTTTGAAAAATATAAAGACCTCTTCAATATGATGATTATATTGATGAGCCATACAATGAATGAATGAATGAATGAATGAATGGAATAGTTGAGGGACCGACACACCTCGACTTCTCTTCACCGAGAGCAATCAAGCATCTCAATTTGATGAGAGACGACTGGTGTGTATTATAAATATACAACTAGAAGAGTTGACGATAATGCATGAAATCTGATAGCGGAAGTTCGAACGGTTTATTGGCCGCGACAAATTTTAGTGATCGTAAACAGCGAGAGAGAGGAAGGCGATTTTTTATTTCTCTCCCTTGCTCGTTCTCTCTCCCTCTCTCTCTCTCTCTCTCTCTCTCTCTCTCTCTCTCTCTCTCTCTCTCTCTCTCTTTCTCTCCACTCCCTTCGTCCGGCCATCTCTCAGCGACTCAGCAAAAAGGACTTGGCACTAAGAGACGAGGTCAGAGCCCTCTAACCGTGTCCTCGGGGAGATTCAAAGAGAGAGAGAGAGAGAGGAAGGCGTCTCTGTTTTGTGCGGCATAGCCTCTTCTCTGCAAACTTCGACGAGGTGGCAACTGCAACATAGCCTGGATGACTGCAGTGCCCCCGCTAAACCAGTGATTCTCAATTCTCGTTTCTAGATTTTTTGTGTTTTCAATTATACATTTAAAAATTAATAGTTAATCATGACTATTTATTATTATTTATTATGATCAATTGTCAATAATAAATAAGAATAATGAATTAACAACACATGAAATTATGTATGTAAAATTAATAATTAATAATCATTCATTTTGAACCCTTGAAAATTCACTAAAGTCTCAAAGATAGACATTTATCTATTTACGTTTCGTATATTTGCTTTCGCACAGACAAAGCTTTCTTTTCCACGAAGAAATAAATAAATTTTGAATTTGCCGTCTGATACCACTTATACATTGCTAAAAAGTAAAAAAAAAAGTGTGTGTGTTTTGCTGGCCAAAAATCCTCTTGTAACGGGACAACGCTTGTGCTCTTGATGAATGCGAGAATAAAGAAATTAAATATTCGCTTAATTAATTAATCCCGCGATTAATTAGATAAGTAAAAGCCCTTTTAGATATGAGCCTAAGCGGGGACAAATAACGGTTTATCGCAATATAAGTTGGTCCAGTACTGGAATTGGCACCTCTCTCAAGAGAAAAGAGGAATTCGAAACTCCTAAATTCGAAATTCGAATTTATTTAAATATTGAAACGTTTCGCTATATTTTCGAAATTTTTATGGGACTGAAAAAATCAACAAATTAAAAATTAACAAAATTAACAGAGCTGCCAACCCTCTTTGAATAATATAATTTTCGTGAAAATCTAAGCGCTTGTGGAATTTTCATCGAATTTTTGGAATTTGTCTGCTAAAAGTATAATTTGAACACTTTTTGACAAGTGCTCCAGAGAATTTTTAGAGGAAGAAGCACATTTTTCCTGCATTGAGGATTTTATCCTTTTTCTATACTTTTCTTTGCAGAATTCCGCTAAAAATTAAGGATGTTTTGCTCGTACCGTTCCAGCCAAAAATTTTATCTGATTGAAAATTCCGTACTTCGTGATACAATAAAAATCTGAAAAAACTTACAAACATTTGGCATGCCATAAACAAAAATTATCAATAATAATATTACGCAAAAGTTATCAATAAATTGTTTAAACAAATAATTATTCAACCATTTTGCGGTAAGGTCTTTTTTTTCTTAAATCAATCAAATGCGTTAATTTCTCTAAACACATATGAATTTTTTCAGAATTTTCCCTCTATTTTGAAATTCCGGTTTCCAATTTTTTAGAATGGTTGTATTTATGTATTTTTTGGCCCAGTGTCTTTGAAACTTTTCAAAGCTGACGATAAACCTGTGTGCAAAAACATATACAAAATTGGCAATTTTTGTTTGTATTTCCGAATGTTTTTTGTAATATTTCAAAATAGAGAGAAAATTTTGAAAAAATTCGTATGCGTTGAGAAAAATCAACGCATTCGATTTGTTTAAGAAAAGAAAGAACTTACCGAAGAATTGTTGAATAATTATTTGTTTAAACAATTTATTAATAACCTTGGGGCAAAATTATTATTGATAATTGTTGTTTATGGCATGCCTGATGTTGCTGAATTTTTTCAGATTTTTATTGTGTCACGAAGTACGGAAATTTAAATCCGATAAAATTTTTGGCTGGGACTGTTGGGGGCATCCTTACCCATGCAGAAATTTCGATAGGGATCCGGTGGGATTCTGGCGCGCATCCCGGCCTCCCCATCGGGATCTAATGCGACGTCAGATTGGATTCCAATCGTGATTGTAACATCCGCCCATTAGATTCGAATGGGGATACGCAAACGGGATCCTGTAGGGATACCCAACCGGGATCCTGTAGGGATACCAAACGGTATCCTGTAGGGATACCGAACCGAATCAATTTTTATTAGAATTTATATTAATTTTTTTATTTTGTTAAAGTCTGTGAAAGGTTTTACAAAGCTCCCAATCTCAAGTATTTATTTTTAATGAATAATAAATATTTATTAACTATTATAATCGTTATCAAAACGGTGGAAAACTTGTATTGTTCCTAACCTGGAATTGAAGCACGTGCTTCGGCATGGCGTTGCAGTTCGAGATTAATTTCCCGACGTATTTTCCGACATCGTTGTACGCGAATGCGAGTTTTCTCACGCTCATTCATTTCGTTGTTCATCAATAATAGAATCAGATCACCAAATATATTGAAAGCACAAAATAAACACACGACATAACCTCACTGGCATCGCACAGGTAATAATACTAAATCCCGCACGGCTCACGAGTACGCCATCTATATGATCCAGACCTACGACCGTCATACTCGATCCACATAGGAATCTTATGGGGACATGGTAAATGGGAGTGACGCCATATGGCGATGCAACCTGGATTTTAATAGGGAGTCCCGATTTGGGGAATCCACAGCAAATCCCGATAGGAGCGCCCATAGGGACGCCCGTATTCGGGAATCCATAACAAATCCTAATAAGAACGCCCATAGGGACGCCCGTTTTGGGGAATCCATAGTAAATCCTAGATAGAGGCCCCCATAGGGACGCCCGTTTTGGGGAATCTATAGCAAATCCCGATAGGGATCCCCATAGGGACGCCCGTTTTGGGGAGTCCATGCCCAATCCCGACAGGGATTTGATGGGACGTAGGGTGTCCCTATCGAAATTTCTGCATGGGTAACTATTCTTTCTTTTTGAACTTCCAGTCTCCAGCGGTCGTTCCTCTGATCTGCAAACTCTTTGTGCAGATCTTCTGATTAAAAATCAAACCAAAGAACGACGTTGTTATTATTCGAAGAAAAAAAACTATTTCTGTGCCACGGTTTGGATATTTTGAACCAGCATAATGGATTGTAGAAGTACGTAGAACGAGTGGGTTGATTTTGTTCAATCAGCCTTGAGTGCACTCGATCGACGTCGAATCGATGATTTATCCTTCCTCCTATTTTTTTTTATCTCCTCTTTCACAAAGAGTGAACCTCGACGGAGGATACGGAGCGAAACACGAAGGAACATTGGATGCTGCGCATATAGGAAGAAAAGAGTTGGCTTTTTTCCTTTCGAGGTTTGCAACAGGCAAGAAAGGGATTATAAACCTACAAACACACACGCGCAAAAGCAACGTGCAATCTGCGTGGGGTAACTCGATTCTCCGACCATATTTGTTTCCATTCAAGTACAGTAAAACCTCGCTAACTTGATGGCCCCGAAACATTTAACTTAATTCACAATTAATTTCATTTAATCACAAACACATTTACGGAAATCTACTTGAAGCATTTTGGTTTCCTGGGAATTTTTTTTAGCGAATAATCGATGAGAAAAAAAGTTGCGAAATAAAGGTTACTACAGATTGATTGATTGATTGGTTTATTATGCCTTGATTATTACTATGAGACAAATGAAGACACAGATAGAAATAATAATTTTGAACATAAGTAGCCAAAGGGAACCCTTCGTCTGAAAACGTTTTTTTGGCACCCGTCGTCTGTAAACCTGGGTCGTTCGCGTCCGGCAGTTTTTTGTGGGGTTAATGAACTCGGAAAAATTTAATAAAATTTGAGCTGCTGTTCGAAACCTTCAACTTGATGTACCAACCATAAAATTTGTGAAAAGTTTATTTTAACATATATATTTTTTATTTAAAAAATGGAGCAACTCCGTGAAGAATCAGTAGTTTGCTTAAAAAATCATAACTTTTCGAAAAATTAAGATACCTTAATGTACTTGACGGTAAATTGAAGCTAAATCATGCACCTTTGAGGAAAAAAATATTAGATTTTGATGTAATATTAAATGCTTAAATTCGGTGGGTAAAATGGGCAATAAATCATGTGTCGATATGAACGCATTTTATTATCGAAAAACATTTTTTTCTTATAAACTGTATTATTTTCAACTTATAATTGTTAATTCTACTGTTATAAACAAAATTTTACGTTCTTAAATGAAATTATTATTCCCGTACACGTACTACCTGCTCAGCTGACGATGTTCCATTTTGTATTAGAAAAATATACGTAATTTGGAAAAAAAATTCTAATTCTGTAGCTTCATAGCGCAAAAAAAACACATAAAAATAAAAAAACATTTTCACTTACCTGCGATTTTTGACAAACGCCGTCTGTAAACGTGGGTCATTTATGTCCAATCCAAATTTCCACTCTTAGTGACGGTTCAAGGGCAGCTGAAGCCTTTCATTTTGGGGGTCAAATTCCTCTCTTATGTGAGTTTTTTTAGGTGGGTGTAGTGGTCCCCACCAAAATAGGTAGGACAAAAATGGCCCAGGTTTACAGACGAAGGATTGTAATAGGGACAATTTAGATGGAATCACAATAGAAACAATTATAGCGAGTTGAGTTACGGGATTTTTCACTGTATCCCGATGCTCGATTCCTCACTGAGGGTTTCATACCAGAGCCTCGACTCTTGTTGTACGAGACTTTAGAAGAGTCTCTGGGGTTTCGAGTTTGGCCACATGGCCTTTGCTGCAAAAACAGCGGAATAGCGAGAGAGAACTGCAGGAATCACGTTTCTTTCCTTCCTTCTTCGGCAGGGAACGATCAAACTGAACCACGATGTGCCGGTTAATTTAATTGAAAATAGTTGAACCAGATTTCCTGGTACAAGAGCCATAATATTAATAGCCACGATACCTTTTTTGATATCCCCATTTACGTTTCAAGGTCCTTTATAGCGTATAAAAGTACATGTGCGTGAAATACGTTTATGTATTTATTTTGTCGGGTACGTGTCCGGAACGATAGTGCATTTTAACTGGATGTTTTTTATTTGGCGATGCGAACAATAAACAAATTGTGCAAATTAGAAATTTTCTCATAATAGTTTTCTCATTTTTTTCTACCGATCGCCAAGCTTTTTTTATTAGCAAGTCCCCGGGCTCATCTATGATGCTCGCTATCATGGATAATTCAATTATCAATTATGACTTCCCTCAAAAAGGAACGTCAATGAACAATGGAAGTGAATCATGCGAATTTCTAGTTTGCACGATTTTTTCATCATTAGGGGGAAGTCCCCTAACACCGGAGACACCTAGTACCGGACACTGTTGACATAAGCCAAACTAGAGAGCAACGACAATAGTTCTCGTGCGTAGTTCGAACAGTGGCCACAGTGGTAACAGTGGCGCTAAAGAGCTAGCCGCAGTGCGCATGCGCGCGTTGTCGAGAGTTCATTTTCGTTGGAGCCGATAAATATTTCGCGTCAGCCGTAATTTTCACACATTCATTGTTTAAAAAATAGGGGTTTTGCGGCTCTGTTTTTTAGCTTGGGATGCTTTTTGGTAAGTATTCTTTCAAATAATGAAGGTTAAATTTCAAAATGTTTGTGAAATGGCAACGCATTTTGTTATTTAATCTTGCATGTCGAGTCCCTAGTACCGGACACTCGATTTTTCTTCAATACCGGATGCCATTTTTTTTTTCGTTATTGGAATATTTATGTAAAACATGTTGTTTTTGTTGTGGTGGTATTTCACTATGACACATCAGTTAAAAATAATGACGAAAGGAAAATGGCCCGAGGAAAATATGAAAAAGCCTCGATGACAATAATGACTGGATCCAATGCGGCAATTGTAAGCAATGGGCTCATAAGGCGTGCGCAGATATTCCGGAGTGTTCCGATGAATATATTTGCGATCATTGCAAAATTTAACCATTTTTAATCCATTTTTTGAAATAATATTCATAGTGTCCGGTACTAGGTGCCACTTTTCGGACTCGACCATTTTAACTATTAAATTCAAGAATATTTTTTTCTTAGTTTTACGTTTTTTAAAAATTTGAACTATCATTAATACACCAAAGAATACTCCAAAGCTTGTGAAAAAAATATAAGAAATCGAAGTTCTTATACATATAATAGTTTGATTAATGAATAACCTTAAGTGTCCGGTACTGGGGGACTTCCCCCTATTTCAAAATTTAAAATCAATGGTTTAGGGTACATAGTGTATTTTTTAAGAAAAAATGTGCACAATAGCTATAATTGAAGCTTATTCTCCCCACTCACTAGTTTGTCGTGCGAAAAAAAGTAAAAAAAAAAAAATTTTACGCCAAAAAATGGCCAAAAAATGACCATGTTCCAAAGGACGTACCGGTTTAAAAAAAAATAGAAAAAAATTGTTGAAAAAAGCGAAATGAAGCTGGATATGTCCACTTTGAAACGCCTCTTGTTGAATTGAAATATCTTCATTTTTGAAAGAGCAGTGAAACTTTTTGTGCGGCGCGGAATCGGGGCGAGGATTTCCAAACTTTTGGCCGGGAGTGTATACCTTCAAAAATCAAACACCCTGTCATTCGACCGTTCAGTTCCGAATCGTGTTCCAAACTGCCTCTACCCGCCCCCTTAAGGAAAGCGTTGGTCGCGGGGTAAATTGTCATTTAGGATTGCCCTACTTCGTAAATGGGGAAACTATCTTTAATTATGTTGCAGCTATTGTCTTCTGGCAGAGTGAGAAAAACCGATATTCTGTTCACAAAGCTCTCGTTCTCGTTTCACTATCCCCAGGAGTTTCGTTTTACACTTTATCCATATATTATATTCATGCGCCTTACGTATAAATTCAACTTCTGGCAGGTGGAAAAGCTTAACCAACCTAATTTAGCCCTTAGTATCAAATATACGCCCTTTTCATTGTCAGGATGAGATATCAATACTTGCAAACTTTCCTGCACAATTGGGACACAGTCGAGGGGAATACGGCCGAGCATTTTCTCTCATTTTCCATCTCTTCGGCTCAAAATTATAAAATTGTACCGATTTAAACTACTTCCAAATTGATGGTTACACGGAAAAAACGACTTAGCTGCGGTAACAAAAAAATTAGTTGACTGAACCAACTATCTCAGTGCTTTGAGCGCCAGACGAGAAATTAGTTGGATCAACGATTTTATATTGTTGGTTTATAAAATGGCAGACCAACTAATTTCTTAGTTCGGCCAACCACGAGTGAAATGGTTGTATCAATTATATTGCTCGTGGTTTATTATACATTTTTTTTTATATCTACACAATATTTTTAAACATTTCAATCTTTGAATGTCGCTATACACTGTTGAAAAAATTTATTTGATCCACATAAACGTAATTACTTGAGTGGCATTTGAAACCGATTTTTCTTTGCATTTAATAAAAACAGAAATTGCGCTCAGTAAGTCATTTTTTTGGTAGCAGTTGTTTGGTCAAAATAATCTAATTCATTGATACTGGTTACAGTTATTTCATTCGAATACAGGATTTCTACGAACAGCAAGGCACAAATATTAATTGGAAATAATTAATATTTTTTAACGTAATACTTTATTTGGTCAACATCAACCGAAGTTATCAGTTGCGAATATGTAATATTTTTGATTGGATAAACCAAAAATACTGCAAGCAAGTAATTTACATTTTTTGGATCAATTGTGTTTTTTTTGGTACACGAAAATATACCCTGATGCAAAGACTTGGTATCCTGGGATAACAAAAAAAAATTACCTGATTGAACTACTTCAGATGATCCATCGGAACATTCTGTTTTATCAAGTCAAATAAAAATTATTGAATATTAAAATTGGATTTTTTTCATTTTAAAAATCAGTATTATTTATCTGAATTGATTATTGTATGTGAGCGCAATATTTAATTCATTTAACACAAATTCGAATTATTAGCTGTGTATATGGAAAATTTGTGATTGAATTAACCAACATTTTTTGACGCAAGTAATTCAAGTTTTTCACCTTACCGTGTATTTTTCTGGTACAAGAAACAGTTACGTATTGTTATGACACGGTATTCTTATTTTGGTATTATCATTATTATTGATATTATTATTCATCTGATTCAATATTTGATTTTTGTAAATTATGTTAAAAGACAAGTTGAACCAAAAAATGGCCTTCGGGAAATAAAAATAAATTCTTAATACTATTTTGGTTCATATTTATTTCTCGGCCTGTGTTCTATAAATATGATATTTACATTAGTATATTAAAAGTAGTCGGTGGTGTAGTGGTTAGCGTCCCAGTCTTACGTCGTTAGGTAGGCTAGATAGGTAGGAAGGTTTCAGATGCCAGTCTGGTCTCGTACATATTCTAAGGTCTGCGAATATGCAAGAAAACGAAATCATCCGGGAAAATCCATGAACTTTCAAATTATCTATTTTTTAAAATTTTATTCATGTTGAGTTTGAGGATATGCGCAAAAACGAGGGTCGCGGGTTCAAACCCCACTGGGGGCGAATTTTTTTTTTCGTTACTTGACCCGTAGAAACTATTAATTGTGAATATGGAACTGATTTTCATGGTAACAACTGATAAATATATGGAAAAAATAAACAATTCTGCACGGGCGGTCTAAAACAATATTTAATTGGACCAATAGATTTGGGTTTGGAAGAAACTGATGGCATGTTCCATTCAAATTAGCATTTTCTAGATCCAGAGAAAGCATTTTCTAACTTCTATGGAACCATACACAGCACCAAATATTAGTAATCATTTCAAGAAAAGTATTTAAACAATCGAACGTCTGACCTGTATGAGTACAAGCAATCATTGAGTTTGACGAAACAGTTCAATTTTCGGAACCACGTAGTCGGAAGCTTGATGCAAATTTTAATTTTCTTGACTGAAGTAAATGGGTTTGATATTTTAGTAGCCTGTACATTCCCGTATAGTAACTGTGCATTGTTTTAAATTATTTCATATTTGCTCTCATTGAAGAATTATATTTCTATCAAAAATATATTTACTTCATCCCAATAACGAATTACGGGGTAATATACAAACAATTAAATTACTTGCATCAAATAAATTTTGTTTGTTTCAAATTTTTTTTTTAACGGTGCACATATGAAGTTTACAAATTCGTAAAGCCTCGTCTTTTCTTCAATAGAAGGTAAAAGAAAAAAGACCCTTTTTTATGGGAATCTATTTCGAATTCGACCATCTTGCGTTTTGCCGCAAAGTATTAATTATCAATACTAAAAAATAAGTATATCAAACACAGCCGAACTTGGAAAGGTTGTAAGCGTCGAGGGGAAAGTTCGTTTGTGCGGGAGGAAGCCACCTGGCGGGTTTTTGGGGTACTGACAAATCTTCAGATATGATCATATAGTTGGCTACAGTGCCTATAAAATTCGTGTTCCATCCTTTGCCCTCCTGAATACTATTTTATTATTTAGACTGACTAATCAAGTCAGTTGAGTTGACTAGTCGCGTCAACTAACTATAAATAGTAGATGTAACTAATACTAGGTGGTGATTGTAACGAAGCAGATGGTTACGGTAACCGAAATATACCCAGTTAATAATCAATTGGTTGTCCCAACCAACCAGTTTCTTCCGTGTAGTCGAAGGGAGAAGGGATAATTGGGTGGAGGGATGTAAAAAGTATTTTCTTTCCTTGCCGGTTCAAGAAAGATCGATAGGAGCCAGTGAAATGTGTCTTAGTTTCTTGGTCGATGGGGGATTCGCGAGGTGGATTTACGAGAATTGCGTAACCACCAATGGCCTGGAAGAATTGTAGCTGCTGTGCGGCTTGACCGGCGCCCAAGGCTGCCTTTGAATCCTTGGGCAGCAAGGTACTAGTCCCTCGAGTGGAAAAATGCTTGTGTTTAATGGAGCAGAAGAAAAATTGAAATGCTGAAGAAAAAAATAAATGCGGTGAGACTCCTTTCCCCTCCTTTATTTCAGGATTATCAGCACCTTCGATGGATTTTGCATTTTTTTTTCTCACCCTCGCACTCGTGGGAAACCGAGGATCGTATTCCGGTGTCCTGGTCACAACGATGGAAGACCCTCCGGGGCTCCCATTACAACGTATCTGTAACGCTGTTGCCACGGGGTTAATCCCTACACGCCTCTCCTTATTCTCGCCCTTGTCCGCTAACGCAGCCCCTTCGTCTGTAAAACAACCCCATGTCTGGTAACAAAGCCCCAAAGTGTTATCTACGCATAGGTGAAATGATATTTTAGCCAATAGTTAATTAGTCAGTCACCGGGAAGTGTGCTTTTCATGATCAATCAGCTTCTGCTCTTTTCTAGGGTTAAGGAAGAGATAACAAATTATTATCACTAACAGACGAGCTACTGCAATTTTTAAATTAGTATTAAAGTGTTACTACTTTTTTATTTTTAAAGTATCAGTATTAAGGGGTTAGGCCACTATGGGATTTTCAAAAAATCGTTTTTTTTTTCAAAAAGATAGCTCAGTATGTATAGAATTATATTCCAAAAGGTTATGTGCGTGAGAAATGCCTAAGTACTCCATTTTCACATTCTAGTGCAATCCCTCTTCATCCGCAACACCGCGACGAGCTTTCTACAAACTTTAAGCGCGTTTATCTCAGAACTACATTTTTCAAGTCGGCCGAACTTATAACCCAAACAAATTTCAACCGATTCATTTGAAATTGCAATTTTACATTTAAAAAAACGTTCTCCGAAGCACTGCGTAGGATTTTTTCAGAATATTGCATAGTTCCTTTTTTTATAAACAATTCCCTGACGATTTTCTCATTGCATTTTATACTTTTTGAATTAGAATTGCGCCCCTTTTACAAAAAACAACTTATCAAAAAAATCCTACGTACTTCTATAGCTATTCTTACATATAATCGAACAAACTTTGGTGTCTCATCGAGACTCAAAAATTATAGGAGCTGTTGGTTCGGCCGTTGCCTTCCAGAAATAAAGGTGTCATCGGAAAAACGCTGCATAGTCGCCATTATGACATACTGCCATGAAAAAATAATTTTGTATTGCCAATTAGATGTATAATAAATAGTTCATTATATCACGAGGCCGTAAAAACATTTTCTGACGAATGATGTACGATATTTTATATCACGAGGTGCAATATGGACGTTTTCACGTTCGCTTGCGGACGTAAAAGCGTCCTTTATTGTACTGAGTGATATAAACACTTTTTTTTGTACATCCGATTTATTTTATGGTTTCGCGGGAAAAAAATAACGAAATATGCTCTTTTTGGTCCTCTAGAGTAAAAGCCTTAAAGTAAAGTATTAGTATTTTTAATATCGATTGAAAAAATATAAAAATTAAAGTAAGGTCTTGGTATTCAAAGTATTAGCACTGGAAGTATTAAATGAGAAAACCGTTTGAAATTTTGATTCGATGCCATTTTTTCTTTGTTTCAACTTTCTTTGTTCCTCGTCAGTAAACATTTTTAAAAACACTGACCAAATGTGACGCGATTCTAAAATTAGAGTTTCGATTAGTATCGATTAGTGTGCTTTTGCGAAAAGTTTTAATTCCATAGTCGCAGGTCTACGAAAAGTCTTCTCAAAAACTTTTTGGAAATTTTAATGTTCCATAAATCTCAATTTCTTAATTTCATCGTTTTCAAATTTGAAACGCATAATTCTCGTTGCCTAGTCTTTGTGTGAAAAAAGTTTTTACTCGATAGTCACAAAATTACGTAGGTGTAAGGAATGTTTTTTGGAAAAAAACAACATATTTTGTAAAATTTCTATATTGGTATAGAAATTTTACAAAATATTAAACCCTCTGGTCTTAGCCAAATTCAATTGTAATTGCTTTAATGATTTTTTTTTATTGAACAAAATGCCATGAAAATCTCATAATTTATTTTTGATGATAAATAGCTTCCCTCTAAAGGAAGTAAATAGAAGTCTGGCAGAAACAAGATTAATCAATGGAATCGAAAACCAGTGTGAGAAAGCTATTAGCGTTATCGGAGAAATAATTTCCCGTTGAATTCGTGATTGATTCGGGCTTTTTTTCGCAGACCCGCGTTTTGCCCCTTTTCCCAAATATCCCTCGGGTTATATACACAGTGGGCGAGGAGTCGATCGGTCAAACTTTTCCCTTCCACATAATCTAATTATCCGCATTGTGAGGAAAAAAAGCTTCCCCGATTTTTCAACTCGCAAATGGCGCGACGAGTTATACGGCGCCCCCGTTGGGTAAAATAGAGAGGGAATGGCGTCGAATTTGCACCAGTTTCGTACACGGGGGTCACTGCGCAAAATTTTGCGAATATATTTTTGGCTATAGAAATGAAAAATATAAATATCGACTTCTAATTTAAGTGACTCGGGTATTTCCCAACTATCGAATCGAGATGACAACAATCAGCTTCTGCGCGTCGCGTGTTTCAAAACCACTCTGTTATTCTATGTAACTTTGAACGAGTATAACTCAAGAGTGTGAAGTGATTATAAAATAATAAAAAATGGATACTCTTCCTGAAGGTATGTAGAAAATTTAGCCTATGTTACAATTGAAAAAAAATGTTATCCCTGTTTATTTAATGTAACGATAGTCCGAAAAAGTGCCTTCGTTCGGAAATAAATTTTGAGTTTGCGTATGCTTTTAGTACAGAGTGCCACGGGATACGACGTTCGTTTTTTTTTTAATTGTAGCTTTGTAGAATATTAGCTTTCGAATGATGTTTTACATAAATTGCGCAACAGTGCGACGGGTGCTCCAGAGCATTTTTTGTGAGCGTATGCGTGTTCCGGAAATACCCCACGCGCGCGCTCGCGGGTGGCTTGTTTACCCGCAGTAGCCTTACAATATGCGGACTCGATTGCTTTGTTACTTTAACAATAGATTCGAAACATAAATATATATTTCATGAAAATCCTGGTAACCTGGTTTAGCGTGCGTACCAGTGATCAGCAGTATCGATTATTTCGTCAACGTTATTGATAATGTTAATTTTTTTTTTCGAAAATTGATCACTAGTCAAAAAAACAGATCTGATTTGTTATGAAAATTCGTAATTGACGGAAAAATATTAGTAATTTTTTCAAAAAATAATAATAATTAGCGACAAAATGTTTCTAATTTTTCCAAAAAAATTTGTAATTAGCGCGAAAATATTACTACGTTTTTTTTTCTAAATGCAGTAATTGGTGAGGAAAATATTACTAACTAATAAAAAAAAAACAGTAATTTGTAGAAAATTATAACCGAATGCCCAAGAGTCGCGTATGTCTTAGCATAATTCAGATCACAATGCCATTTAATTTACGAAATTCTATTCTTGCTTTACAGATTCTGGAGCTCCCCCCATCAAATTTACGCGGAGGGAGATCTTTTTGATTATGAAGAAGTACTTGACCGCGACTTTCGAGAAGCAGTTAGACCATCTGGTAGAAGAGTTGTCGAAGAGAAGTAATTGCGCCATTGAAATTCACCAGCATACCAAGCGAAATTTGTCATGGTTATTTTCCAAAATGCGCACAAGATGGCTACAGTCAGGAAGAAAAATGACAAATTTTCTTACCAAGTATCAGGAGTGGCTACAGACGGATGTAGTCTTTTCTGCTGATTCAAAACTGGATGAAGCCAGCACACGTGGTCGTCCTTCTCTTGACTTTGCTGCCTCAAGTGAGCGATCAAACCGACGAAAAACAAAAGAACTTTGTGACAGTCATAGCTCAGAGGAGTTGTGCTATGCGGCGCAAATGAGTCTACGCGCTTCCGGAGACTTAGATTTGTCGAAAGTGATCAGAGACGCTATAACACCCACACCTGCACCTACATCATCAAAGACAGAACATACTCCGTTATCAATAGATGAAGCTCTTTCGGTTATCGTCGAAGCCAAACTCAGCAGACATCAGTATAATGTTATAAGAAACTCGATGAAAGATCATAACTGTCATTTATATCCAAGTTACGAAGCAATCAGAGAGGCCAAAGCATTGTTACCCACCACGATCCCATTATTAGCGAGCCCCAGTATTGCGGACGCAAATGATTAAGCGGATTCCGATTCACGTAGTTGATGTAATTTGCGGTAATAAAGACTTTGTTTACTACATTATGGGAGAATAATAATTTTCCCCGAAATTTCCTAACCTATTTTCCATATTTTCAGTCTTGCAACTTGTTGATATAAATATTGATATCAGAACCGTAATCGGCGACCTCAAAACCATGAGAAAAGTGAATTTTGAATCGATTTTTTTACGAATTTTATGTTTTCATCGGCCATATTGAAGCCACCATTTTGTTTTTATAAATTTCGATATCAGATTCGTAATCAGCAACCCCGAGAACATTGGAAAAGTACATTTTCAATCGAATTTTTGACGAATTTCGTGTTTCGATCGGCCATATTGAAGCCGCCGTTTTGTTTTGATAAATTTTGATATCGGAATCGTAATCAGCGACCCCGAAAACATTGGAAAAGTACATTTTCAATCAAATTTTTGACGAATTTCGTGTTTCGATCGGCCATATTGAAGCCGCCATTTTGTTTTTATAAATTTCGATATCAGATTCGTAATCAGCGGCCCCAAGAACGTGAGTATACCATATTTCACAAAACTCCGGTAAAACCCGGATTTATGGCCACGTTTTCGTGAAAATTCCCCACTGTGCAGCGGCGCAGAGACGGTTCTGTGCAATGTGCGCAACTCCACTTCTTGCAAGAGCTGGTCCCGACGAATTCCGATTATCGAGGTCGCAGTGTAGTTGCCCCGGGGGGAATATTGGTGACTAATTTTTATTGAACAAATAATCTTATGGTTGAGGATTCAGTCAACTATGTGTTTCCTCGCATGCATTTAGATTTTCAACTACACGGTCTGATACAGTATATTGTTAAACAGCTTTTATTTATTTTTTTAATAAAAAGAGCAAGTAGTATCGAAAAGGATAGTCGCCCCAAATTCTTTTCCGGTTAGTTGCCCTAACGGCATTATGACAAAAACCCAGGCGTAGTCCTTGCTAGACCGAAGTTAATTTAGCACTAGCGTTTAAAGAACTAGATGGGAAAGAAAAACTGTTAATTAAAGGTATTAAAAAAAATAATGAAATTATTAATCATAAAATAACAAAATTGATAATAAAATATCGAAATAAAAACATAAAATTAAAAAATATAATAAAATACAATAATCTGTAACTTAATATTAATTATAAACTCCTTCGAAGTATTTTCGACGTGAGGCGACTATATCCACCACGTTCGGCAACTATCCCTCTTTGGAGAGGTCAAATGAAACGGGATTTACTCAAAAACAATATTACTCAATGATGGAATATTCTTATGATTCTCACTGGCCCCATTTCTGTCTCGAAAGACGAATTATGGTTTAAATTACTACAATTAATTAATTATTAATTATAGTAAATTACTGTAATTAATTAATTATGAATTATTATTAATTGGATTTACAAAAATAGTGCACAATGAAAGAATAAAGACCAATGTTTAAATATACACGAAGCATATTCAGTAGATACTTAATTTTTAAGTAACAGAGCTTTTTCCTTAAGTGTGGCAACTATCCGGCTTTTACCCTACTCGCTAACTTTCGAGTAATATTATAATCCCAAAAATTAAAATTAAAAATTCCAAAAACTTCAATTCAAATATTAAATTCCAAAAATCTATTTGTCGCTATTATCTATTATATAAATCACGTTTAGTTCCTATTTAATATTTAAAAAATGTATCACAATGACTTAACAGCAAATTTACTCATTTTACGCCGATAAATAAAAAACAAAATTTTTATGCAATTTGTCTGAAGTCGTATTTGCAATTTCAGTTGAATCTTGATGATCGAGGGCTCATTTTGTTTGTTGAAATGTTTTATAAATTCACAACAGTTATTTTATTTGCATAAATTCCAAATCGAATGAAAAGCGGAGTTTAATGAAGTGCATTGTAGCTCTATTTTTTTATTCACAAACAAATAAATCTAATTTGCAAGTGTTGAGAATTATGAAGAATACTTTCCGGTGAATCGATAGTCTATCAATCAAAGAGCAAACAAATTATTTTGGTTGCCTTGCAACGATACAAACTTTAACGTCATTAATCTGCAAGAACTAAATTAATCCTCCGCGTTCACACTGGGTCGCTGATGACCAGAACTAAATTTCACTTGGGTTTTCCCGAGAACGGAAAAAGGACAGGACCTCCCCCCTCCCTAAAAAAACTTCGTATAGGTAAGGCGAGTAAGTTTTGAGAGCGGACACAATAGACCCAGTGTGACCGGCGAGGTAGAGAAAACTGCTTTTAAGAAAATCGTTTTTTTCGATTTAGAACACTTCAAATAGTGTGCGGACGTATGTAAAAAAATATTTTAATTTACTGTTTTTTTTTTACTCCAAAAAAGCAATTTAAAAGTTTTTTTTTCATTAATCCAATGTTTTCCAAGATTTTTTTTCATTTTTTCCATGTTACGATGCAGTAACACTTTTTCAAATAAAAAGAATTTTTTTTTGTACAAAACACGATAATTGATTTGCTTTTAATAGAAATTTTCGATTTTCCTCTCCTTGAAATCGTTCATTTTCAGGTGACTGAATAATTATACTTTTTTCGGCACAAATGATCGTAACCCGGTTTTCCTCAAACATTAGGATGTCGATGACGATGATCCATGGTAATTTTTTTTTCTATTGCAAATTTTTTTTTTAATTGACATTTAAGCCAAAACACTTTCTTCGGGCGTTTTTGCTCATATAACTATCTACAGCGTAAAAAAAAATAACTTTTGGGATATAGTAAACATTGATTTACATTCTATAAACGCATTGAGGAGTAGTCAGGAATTTTTATAGATTTTTTCAAGCATTTTAACCCGTTGAAAATTGTACGCGGACACAGACGACCCAGTGTGACCTTTTATGCGGTTAAAAATGGTAAATTAGTAAATTATTTCTGCAACATATATGGTGATCTTGCCAGTTATATTTTGCGACACGTACACCGAGGTTCAAAAGAGCAAGGTAAAAAAAAGATGAGAAAACAAAGTGGCCAACGAGTCAATGTGCAAGAGGCCGACTCGACGACGTCGACGACGACGACGACGACGCCGTCGGTGGGGTAGGCGCCACGCCGGTTTCTCGCCACGAGGAGGAAGAGGAAGAAGCGAATGAGGAGTACCACACGCAGACACATAGAAAAAACATTACACCGACGAGGGAGGAAAGAGAGAAAAAGAGGGGTTGGTAAAAGCGAAGGAGGGTTGATATTGAGCGACGCCGGGCGTCGTGGCGCACAACCCCGTGTTCGAATCAGTCGGCCTCCAGCCACCGCCCCAGATACTAGTTAGACCATTAACATTGTCTCTCTCAAAACCAAACGCAACTCTCCTCTGCCGATAGAAATAGAAAATTTAAAAAAAAAACACATGTAAAAAAATCCCCCTTTCTCAAGTAGTTCGATCCCAGAGAATATTCCGCAACTCGGCAAAATCGAGTTTTTTTTTGGGTGCGAATTTTATCAATCAGGCTCGACGCAAGGACAATTTTTTGTTTCCTTTTAATACCGTCAGTTCGGTAATTTTTGGAAAAAAATATTGAAATAGCTCGATAAAATAGAGCATAGACGAGAAAGAAGTGCGCCGTATAGAGGAATAATCGTCTGGGTGTATAAAATTTGAAAAAATCTAATATTCGCGAGAATTTCTATTTCCTCAATCATGTTGATCGATCTCGTACGCGATTCCGTGCTGCAGTGCTTTTGTCACAGCTGCAAAGCTCCCTACGGACTCGTGGGTAAGTTCGAGAATGTGGTTGAAAAAAAAATAAAGGCAAGCGAAAGAGAGGAAGAACGTTGAAAAATCGTCGGGCCCTTTGTCGCGCGACCTTCCGGCTAGCGCGAGCTTTTCTTTGCGCGTTCTCCCGGCTGATACGCGCGAGGCGCTACGGGGTCCACACGCCGGTCCGCAGGGATTTCTCTAGTAATCGGCGTCTACACGGCGAACGAGCAAAGATCGGGAATTTTTTTCTTCGGGAATCGGATTTGTACCTTCGAGGGTATAAGATCGTAAAGTAAAAAATTTTTTTTTTTTTTTTTTTTCGATAAAGTTTCAAATTTACGTAATTCCGATTAATTTGCGTATAACGCTCGTTTACACGCGATCCAAGCTCGATTTCGATGGTATAGCGAATATAGTATTTTTACCTGCAGTAACCGTAGTTGCTCGTCGTGCCTGGTCGATACACAACCCGTACGTACATATAAAAAGCACTCCCTCTCGCGAGAACCGGCATCGTATTATCCCGACTACCGGCGGGGAGGGGGCCACCTGCATTTCGATCAATTTCTCGTAGCATCGTCGTCCTGGAGTTTCGTAAGAATTCTCCAAGACTCGGAATCGTTGGTTTCTCGGGAAATCCTATGAAAACTAATTTCAACCAAATGCATCGAAGACATAAAATTTTGTAATGCTCGTCCTTACATTGTCAACCCTTTGAACATTTGGCCGGAAGTTCAAGTGACTTTGTGAAATTGTTCGCTCATACGGAGAAATTATGCATTTCATTGGAATTAATTAATTTTTATAATTAATGAATTCGTTATATTAATTAATTGATCATAAATGGAATTAATTGATCATAAATGAATGTTGGTGTGAGTTAACTCAATTTACTGTCGCGAATCTCTTGGTTATTGATTTTTACTGGATTTTGAAAAATGGGGTGGAAAATATTGGCTGCGAAAAAAATGTCACTAAAGATACTCTGATGATAAAAAAAAAACTTAATTGCATTTCTGATCGTTTTAAAAAATAGTTTGATCAACGACCTTGCAATTTCTCGGACGCAAATATTTTTCCCACGGACGAGGCACGATCGATTTCACTCGGGCATCGCGTGCCCGGCGGACCTTTTACATGCTTCCAGCAATAGCGATTTTTTTAAATTAAAAATTAATTGACCGCAATGTGCAAATTTAGAAAAAATCGATTAATCATTTTCGCGACCGGAAGAGACGATCGGTCCTCCTCTTTTGATCTTATTTCCCTAGCCTAGATATAAATATGTAAATATATTTCTGGGGGATTAAAGGAAGTCAGAAATGGAGACGTGTTGCCATCCACGTGTTCACGAAAAAAAAAACCTGACACCGAGTTTTCCGAGGGGTGCGGCCCAAGATGGCCACTCACATACGCACAAACCGGTTCCCTTAACGTCTCGTTTCGTTGACGATCTTTTGCATCGATTTTTCGATAATGGAATCCAATCTACGCGAACCCATTTCCCTTTTTCTTCCTATTTTTAAAAATACACTCGTGACTCATTGTTTCGATTAAAAAAAAAAAGCTGCCGGACAAAGGAGAGGCCCCGCACCCATGAAGAAACCAAGCGGCAAGGGAAAGCCACGAACTAAACAGCCAAAGAAAGTGAAATTTATCAGTGAGTATTTTCCAGCTGATTTGAAAATAAAAACTGATTCGTCGGGTCAGAGACGGAAAAAAGAAACTGCGACTCGTTTCGTTTGTGAATTTTCAATGAGGATCAATGATTGACTTGATGAATTTGATATTCTTTTCCATAGAAATAAGAATTTTCAGTTTTTAATAACTTTCCATTTTTCCGATTATTTTTTTTTTTTCGAATGTTTGACGAATATTCGAATAATTTTTTTTGATAAATCTTTTACAAGGATTTTCTTTTTCGAATGTTCGACGATTATTCGAATATTTTTTTCAGAAATATTTGCAATTCGTTTCGTTTATCAATTTTTAATGAGGATCCATGATTGACTTAATAAATTTTATATTCTTTTCCATATAAATAAGAATTTTCAGTTTTAAATAACTTTCCATTTTTCCGATTATTTTTTTTTCGAATGTTTGACGAATATTCGAATGTTTTTTTGAGAAATATTTCACAAGGATTTTAATTTTCAGCCTTAAAACCATTTCGACATTTCCAACAATTTTTTTTTCGAATGTTTGACGAATATTCGAATATTTTTTGCGAAATATTTTAGAGGAAAAACTTGAGAATTTTAAGTTTTTATTCTTATCGATTAAAAATGGTAATTTTTATTCCATGAAAATAAAAAGGCTGAAATTCTGGATCATCTTTTCAGCCTTTTGAGATTCATATTCTCATTAAAACGACTCGATATGACTTGAATTTGACAATATCTCACCGTTAATGAAACTGTTTTCTAAAACTTTAATTATTTAAAAAAATATATGAATGATCAAAAAGAAATTATAGATACTAATCATAAATTTTGATAGGAATTGAATAAAATCCGCAAAATCTTTTATATTGACATTATCCTTGGAACGAATTAAAAAAATATATAGATTTTCAGCTGAACGTTTAAAAAATCGCGGTTTAATTTTGAAAACCATTGACTATTATTTGTTATGAAATTCTAACAGTCCAATTTGTATAAGCAATCGACAAAACTTCCTCGAATGTTTTTCTCTAGAAACCTTTATCCAATGTGAAAGAAGAAATTCTTCATAAAAAGAAAATGATAAAAAAATAAATTATAAAAAAAAAAAAATTATTCATAAGATAAAATAGAAATTAAAAAAAGAAATAAAAAGAAGCCATTAAAAAAAAAATTCTTCATAAAATTAAAGATTTCAATCTTAAACTACAATGCGATTTAAATAAAGTGATTCCTTTTATATTTACATCGTTGTTGAAGCTAATTTTAAAAGAATTACATTTGCAGCTTAACAATTGGAAAAAAAACTAGGGCTTAGCCTTATTTCCATGACCATGGAGGATAATTTATTATCGAATTTTATTCATCCAACTTGCATCAAGAATCGACTAAATTTGTCCTTGTGACATCATCAACGACCATGCAGGGTGCATTACCCTCAACGGAATCCGCAATATGTTCGACCAGGGTGAATTATACATCGGCAGATATGAGAGGAGAGGGGAGGGGGTACAATACCGGAAAATAGCGGGTGGTTGCACATGAGGGAGTACGAAAGAGAGAGAGCGAGAGAGAGAGAGAGAGAGAGAGAGAGAGAGAGAGAGGGGAGGGAGGGAGAGAGAGAGCGAGAGAGAGGGGGGGAGGGAGGGAGGGAGGGAGAGAGAGAGAGAGAGAGAGAGAGAGAGAGAGAGAGAGAGAGAGAGAGAGAGAGAGAGAGAGAGAGAGAGAGAGAGAGAGAGAGAGAGAGAGAGACGTGGAATCGAGGGTGGGAGTAGGTGGGAGTAGGTGGCACCACGATGCCGCTCTGAGGGTGGCGTGTGTTGCCGGCTGCAGACGTCTCGGCGCCTAGAGACAATCGTTCCGTCGCCAGATCGATCTTTCCCTTTCGCGACTGATTCATATTCCCACCCCTCCCTGGTTTCTCCATAGACACATTTTTGGGTTCGCCACCCTCCGGGCACTCTCCTCTCATTAGCTCTTCCCGGAGATGAGAAAAAAAAACGAAACTATAAAAGTTGCAGAAACTTCGGGAAAATAAGACTCGATTAGATCCCGAGCTCGAGATACGAGAAATCTCCCGTTAGAGCAAATATCATTCCTTGGCTCCATTAAGGGGCTACGCCATCGTGAGATTTAAAAAAAATGAGTTTTTTTATCCGTTGCCTAGAGTCATTATTATTTTAAGGATTATTTAAGCATTATTTTAAGGATTATTTAAGCAAGGATTATTCAGGATTACTTAAACAAGTCTCTTAAAGTTCATTTTTAGAGACACCCCTCTTTACTCGTGCATTTAGCATTCCAATTTAAAGTCTGGCCCAAACTTAAAAAAAAATCTAATATTAAAAATAGCAAGCCGGCGAAAACAGGACTTATACTGTCATCTAGATGTGCAGTGAAATATCTAGTTTCGGTGGATGGGCAGCCATATTTTTTTTATAAGCTTTTTTTTTACGAAAGTACTGTATGAACTATTTTTTTCATAAAAGTACTATAACTCAAGAGTATCGTGCTAATTTTTTACGAAAAAATATTGATAATTGAAAAAGTTACGAATTTTTAAACAGAAAACCCTATTTTTTTAGACACTTTTTTAAGGAATTTTTTTCAGTACTTGAAAATAAAAGATTTACAGTTTCATCGACGAGAGCATATTTTTCAATGTTCAAATTATGTCTCTGAGTTTTTATACGGAAGTATAACGCGTCGTGTTGTCTCAGTAGGGAAAACCGGGGACAGTTGTAACAATCTGTATTTTGGCTTTTCCTGGGCCCGGAGTATAATGCTTACGTAAATGACACGTATACCCTTTCATAGAGCATTTAATGGTCAAAAAAAATGGTTCTATGTTGAAGTCTGTAACTAGAATTGAAAAAAAGTGTAGGCCTTTATAAAAAAGTGTAAGAAATTGTTACAACCGTCCCCTACCCCGGGGCAATTGTAGTAACCGATGGGGACAGTTGTAACAGTCGATAGGGATGGTTGTAACATAAGATCTTAACACAAAATTATATCTTTTATTGTGACCAATATTATATATTATTACAATATCAAACATTATCACAGGGATATATATTACGGTCTCAGACACACCAAACCTGTCAAAAAAACATGACATAACCCAAAGTTACGTGCCGTGGTTGCCTTTATAGATTTTCCATTTTTGATCTCTTCATACGCTTCTTCGTACGTTGACAGGTCGGTAAAGGCTCGTTGTGTGATTCTTACGCGTTGCGGAGGAATTTTCGCACACAGAAACTTTTTAAAAAAAGTCTGTATGAGGTTAGATTCAATGTTTAGATGTGAAATTCTCACGACAACTGACAGCCGACAAACTGTTACAACCGTCCCCGGCAAAATTGTTACAATTGTCCCCAGATGGTTTTTTCTACTCCAAAGTTAGAATTTGATTAATTTTCTCAAACTGGAGGCTTTAAAAACCACGAAGGTTGACACAAAAATGTCCAAGGAAGCTTATGAAAGAAAAATAATGACCATATGTAGCGCAGTAATCGAGATATTCATGTTTATCGAAAGCCGCAAAAGTTCACTTTGGGCCTGAGAATACCAATACACCTCTCTGGTCAAATCTGCTTAGTGCGGATGTCTCCTAGCCTAGTAACCAAATGTGAGGAACTGCAAGATGCATTATGTGCCTGCAGGACACGGTGGTACCTACTATTCGTTCCGTGCACACCTACACACACTCCCAAAGTGAGAATGTGTAGTCGTGTACATACATACATTTTTGCCTGCATAAAGTGCCTTTCCCCACTATTGGCGTCGCCATCAGTATGCATATACACTAGACCGTGTGGAAAAAAATCGATATTTTTTTTTCGGTTGCATCCACCGAAAAAAGGTGAATTAAGGTAAAAAATGAAGAACCCCCGAAGGAAAGCTAAAAAAAAAATTATTTCGAACGGCGCATTGCATTTGAATATTTTCCATAAGAATAACACAGGAAAATATTGGCACTTCTGAACGTCGTAGTAGAATTCTTCAGAAAAAAATCTCACAAAAATGTCATTATGATATTCTGATAGAGAATTGAATTCCCTACAAAAAAAAAGTCCTTACGAACAATTAGCTTGGAACAACCGTTCAAGTGGTATCGTCGTTTATTGGGCATAGTGCAAAATCATCGACAGAAATACCCCAATTGCAAAAAACAGACTCTTAAAAAAAGGAACGATGATTATTAAGCATTATTAATGTAAATACAAATTGTTTTATCTCATTAAACCAAATTCATTCAATAACACTTTTCGAAATACGATCAATGATGGACGTCGTTTCTTTTATGTCTTGCTGTACTTGATTCTTTTTTGTATTAGAGAAATATTTTGAGAACGATTCCATGCAAATTGTATGTTAGAGCGGAACATTCTCTACCAAAAAAAACCCACAAAGTTTTTTCGTAAAGCGAAAAATTCGAAAAATTCGATTTTTCAGCCTTTTGAATTTTTTTTTCTATCAATTCAATTTCAGACAGCGATACCACTTGAACGGTTGTTCCAAGCTAATTGTTCGTAAGGACTTTTTTTTGTAGGGAACTCAATTCTCTATCAGAATATCATAATGACTTTTTTGTGAGATTTTTTTCTAAAGAGTTCTATTACGACGTTCAGAAGTGCCAATATTTTCCTGTGTTATTCTTATGGAAAATATTCAAATGCAATGCGCCGTTCGAAATAATTTGTTTTTGAGCTCTCCTTCGGAGAATCTTCATTTTTCACCTTAATTCACCTTTTTTGGTGGATGCAACCGAAAAAAAAATATCGATTTTTTTCCGCACAGTCTAATATAGTGTGTGTTATTCGCTATGTTACAACTGTACCCTGTTACTTTTGTCCCCGGTCTCCCCAAATTGCTCAAAGTTGGCTCGGGTCACATTGACCCGACTATTATGATATTCTTTTTACTTTGAAAACTTCTCAGCAAGAATGAATTTTATTCGAAGATGAACTATTTCCGTTGCAAGTGGACAATGCAAACGTCAATATCGTTAGACCAACGCATTACGTGAATCGATTTTGCGTTTTGCTCGAAACTACTTTTTTCCAACTGGTAGAGAAGCTACCTTGAGATATACCGAATCGATTTCGATGAACTTCATAATGTAAATTCTTTATAATATTAGCTTCGGTATAGGATTTTTTGAATTGGATATTTTTTATCGGTTTTTCAAATTTCGATTAAAATTGGTTCGATTTAAAATCAGAACTTTTATTGAACAGCGGTTATTTCTATAAAAAGTTTTTTAAATTGTTATCCTATATCGCATCTTAGTTATGGTCTTTATTAAGAAGAACAAAAAAAATTTTAACCAACGATACCTGGCAGAAAAAAATTCCAACACTGGCGAAGAGTTTTACAAAAGGGTCCTATTGAACAGGACATATTTTCACCATTTAACAAATATTTGAATTTGTTTTTTTTTATAACAAAAAAAAATAGTAAAACTATTTTATTTTTGTGAAAAATAAAAATAATTTTATGTTTGTCATAGTCACATTAAAAAAATGATTTTTATACCTATTTTAAGGAGGTTCATCTGGTACCGAGTGAGTCAAAAGAAAAATGGCAATGCTTAACCTCACAATAAGCGGTGACTAGCATAGTCATTGACAATGGTTAACTTCAAAATAATCAGCATTTTCGAGACTAATTAATTTATTATTAATCTCACAAGTACCTAATCGATTTTATGAAGCTCTAAAAATACTCCTTAAATACTTTTTCATAATTTCTTAAATTTCCGTCAAAATCTGTATTGTAATGATTGTGAATTTAATATTTATAGACGGAATCCCATAAGAGCCCATGTTATTTAGGAATTACATTTCTATTTATTTCTCACGAACAACGTATCCTCGGGTCTTGAAATTTTAACAGATGACTTTTTAGATTCTAATAACTATATTCTGATTTTTTTTTATCAACATCTGTATTGAAAATCGTGTACCAGATGAACCTCCTTAAACACCAATGAGGTCGTTGGTAAGATTAAAAAAAAAAAATTTCTACTCTTTGAAGGAGAAACGAGTGTGGACTAAAATTGTTCTGGATTTCACGGTTTCTAGTTGAGATAGAAAAAATATGTAACAATGAATATACCAAATAAATATACCAATAAATATACCAATAATACCAAATAAATATACCAAATAAATAAATACACATCAATAAATGAATACATTTTTATATCGACGTAAGCTGAGTTTTTCGTTTATTTAGTCATTATTATAATTTTTTATTATTAAATAGAAACAGTCAAGCTAGTTTCTCCTTCAAAACGTGTACAAACAATTTTTGAAATCGAGAACAGTTGGTCCTCAAATTTAAAAGTATCGCTCAAGTCACATTTGACTATTTTTTGTTAATTAAAAAAAATATATATTTTTTTTTATATTCACAAAGCGCAGTTCCAAATGAAAATACAAAATTTATAAAAAAACCACTCGTTTGTGAATGCAAATTGCGATGAGCTTGATAATGATGAAAAGCATTGGACAGATTTTAATTTATATAATTTATACGAATTGTTTAATTATTTATTTACATCGTCGATTTTTTTTTCAAATTCGCAGCCACGGAAATTCGATGCCAGGAGAAATCGAAGGGTGGTTTGTGTTACGAGGTGATATTGGCTGAGCCAACGGTGCCTAAACGCGCCCCATCGCCGCCACAGCCGAGTCCCTCTCAGGAGACTGCTATCGAGGATAAGCTCAAAGCCGCTGAGGAGAGAAGACTCTCGTTGGAGGCTCACAAGCTCGCATCACTTGCCGCTAAGCTCAGCAAGATCGAGGAGGTCTCGCGCAAGAAGGACGAGCTTAGTTCGGCTTTCATAACGGCAACTCGCGAATCATTGGACGCGAAGATGAATAACACCGAGGAAAAGCGCGAGGCTCACATTGCCGAACTCAAGAGCAAGCTCAAAGATCATGTGAGAATCGAAAAAAAATCTCTATATTTTATAACTTTCAAAAAATAGCTACTTCGGTTGAAATTTCAATTTTTTATATGAGGCATTCCACGTCAAGTTGGCCACCCCATTTTTTGGAATCGCCAAAAATCGCATACAAATTTTTAGAAAGTAGTTCTAACTGTCAAGAAAATTCGTGATTTTTTTCAGATTTTAAAATTACATATTTTAGCCGGAAAAACATCCAAACTTTTGTTTGTACCATTTTGTAACTCGAAAATTATTCATCGTACGAAAAAAAAAGTAGGATATGAAATTTAGGATTTTCAACGTGCTTTTCACTGACATTTTTTACAAACTCCTCCGAAAGCTCTATATGCCATTTTCGGAGCAAATAATATTTTGATATTTTTTTTCTCAGAATTAGAATTTTTGATTCGTCTGTAGTTTTAACAGTTTTTTGCTTGATATATTTACAGACTACGGAAAAATTGGCTTAGTGGACAACCCATTCCTTCGCTTGCGTTTTTTTTCATCCCAAACGAATACACAAATTTCTCTTGAACATTAACAGGGTTGAGACTATTTATAGATATTTTCTACAGCCCGCATTTTTATTTATTTTTTGTACTTTTTAAATTTTTTAAACTTTTTCCATTTTTATTTGTTTAAATATCTTTTTGTACATTTTAATAAACTTATTTATCAATGGACCCCTGTACACCGATAAAGTTTATTCAAATTAAAGTCAAAGGCCAGTCACATCTCTCGATTGCAAATGAGAATCCTCTTTGGATACACCGACGTTTCTATGGCCAATGAATACTTTTTTAGTTCAATTTGGCCATGATTTTTGGGAATGAAGCAATGATACTGCTTTGTTCCTGGAATCGCCTTAGCAGTATCAAAACGAAATTATTTTATTATTTTTCCCTGTCTACGACTAATAATGATAAGATATCAAAATCTACAATATTTCATTAAATCACTCTATAATGATACATTGTATCAATAAAAATGCATGCGAATGGAAAGGTTGTCCACTAAGCCAATTTTTTTATAGTCTGTAAATATATCAAGCAAAAAACTGTTAAAACTACAGACGAACCAAGAATGCCAATTCTGAGAAAAAAAATATCAAAATATTATTTGCTCCGAAAATGGCATATAGAGCTTTCGGAAGAGTTTATAAAAAATGTCAGTGAAAAGCATGTTGAAAATCCTAAATTTTTCGTACGATGAATAATTTTTGAGTTACAAAATGGGACAAACAAAATTTTTGTATTTTTTTCCGGCTAAAATATGTAATTTTAAAATCTGAAAAAAATCACGAATTTTCTTGATAGTTAGAACTACTTTCTACAAATTTGTATGCGATTTTTGGCGATTTCTAAAAATGGGGTGGCCGACTTGTGACATGGAATGCCTCATATCTATAAATCAGAGATCTACGCGGCTCAATATTTGGCGAAAACTAATTCAATTTCCAAAAATAGCTGAAGATGGAAAAACGGCATTATTTTTTTTCTGACGTCGATATTGATCTACCGAAGCATACAATAATTTACAATGATTGAGAATAACATATTTAGAGGCCTAGTAATTATTTTTTATGATCTAACTCCGAATCGTTTCTATCGCAGCGAAACTTTGCTTATTTCTTGCGATAAGTCAGAAAACTATCTCTATTTTGCCAGACTTTCGATACCCTGTTTCAAAAACTTTTACCTCGCGGGATTTCGATATTTAAAATTTTACTCCGTTGAATTGGAAATATTTCTGTATTATTTCTGTGTATTTCAGAGTGCAGCAAAATTTTAAACATCGAAAGCTTGCAGGGTAAAATTTTTTACCAGGATTGTAATTTTTGTGAAAACAACCTCTGAACCTTTTCTATCGCAGCGAAACTTTGCTCATTTCCTTCGATAAGTCAGAAAACAATCTCGATTTTTTCAGACTTTCGATACCCCATTTAAACATTATTTACCCTGTAAGGTTTCAATGTTTAAAATTTTACTGCGTTCGATTAGAATTATTTCTGTAAAGAACAGTTTTGTAATTTTTGAGTTACCTTTGATCATATAAATTCTGCCTTTATGGAAAACGAAATTGTTCACAATTTTTACAATAAATCCAAACTGCCGAAAGAATTTTCGAAAATTAAAATCAAGATCCCCCAAGTTTTAGGGGTAAAACCTTTTCAACTTTAAAAAAATCATGAATACCTTAGAATTAAATACAAACATTAAAAGAATAGGATGCCTGTCACAACTTCATTCTTTTTCATGATCTAACTCTGAACCTCTTCTATCGCAGTGAAACTTTGCTCATTTCCTTCGATAAGTCAGAAAACAATCTCGATTTTTTCAGACTTTCGATACCCCATTTAAACATTATTTACCCTGTAAGGTTTCAATGTTTAAAATTTTGGTACGTCAAATTAGAAATATTTCTGTAATGGTTAACAGTATTGTACTTTTTGTGATGTCTTTTATCATATCAATTCTTCCTTTACGGAAAACGAAATTGTTCATAGTTTTTACAATAAATCCAAACTATCGAAAGAATTTTTGAAAATTGAAATGAAGATCCTCGGGAGCCTTTTCGAACGAAAAAATTCACTAATACTTTAGAACTAAATACAAACATTAAAAATATACAATTTCTATCTCAACGGTTAGATATTAATTTTTAAAGTATTTTCTGACAAAATAAAAAAAATTCTGCCATTACTAAACATTGATCTCTGGAGCTTCGCTTCAACGACGCTTTGTTTCACATCCAAAACTAAAATTCCATCCGCCATGCGTTTACTTTTTCGTTTTTTTTTTCACTCCAATTGACAATTGTTCATCTTTATAGTTGGAGAGCGTCGAGAAGACTCGTCAGAATTTAGAACAGCAGACCATAGAGGTTCGCACTGCCGTTGAGGAGAAACTGAAGACTGCCGCTGCTCAACGTGACGAGAACATCAAAAAGATGCTGGATCGTCTCAAGGAGCACGTGAGTCCTTTCTCAGTGATATATTTATGGCAATAAAACAATAAAAAAATGAAATCTAGAAACTAGAGTACGAACTAGAGTTTCTCGTTCAGAAATTTCTCTTTCTGACTATTGATCTCGTTTGGCAGGAAGATCAAGTGACCCGAGTACGTCAAGGTATGACGGAACGAGTCCAGCAGCTCGAGTCCCAGATTCAGGGTAAACTCGATCAGGCACGCGAGCGACGAGAAATCAAAGAACGCGAACAAAAGGAGAAGCTTCGTAATCACGTGAGTCATCAAAATCTATTTTTCCGATTAAATAAAATTAATAAACAAAAAAATAGCCTGGAAGATATTGGAAATAAAAATGCCCAATCCTATGATATGTTTACTTAGAATCAGAGTTGTGAAAATAGTAATGTCAAAGTAATGCATTACCCATTACTTTAAACAATGTTTATTGGACAAGTTTTCCATTACAAATCACAAAAGTAATGTGTAATGGATGGGTGTTCCGTTACAAATAAAAAAAAGAAATATGTAATGTATGCATGTTCCATTACAAATGAAAATAGTAATGTGTAATGGATGCGTGTTCCATTACAATTAAACAAAGTAATGTGTAATGGATGCATGTGCCATTACAAATAAAAAAGTAATGTGTAATGTATGCATATTCCATTACAAATGAAAATAGTAGTGTGTAATGGATGCGTGTTCCATTACAAATAAAAAAAAGTAATGTGTAATGTATGCACGTTCCATTACAAATTACAATTTAAAAAAAAAAGTAATTTGCAGCGAAGAATATTCCATTACAAATAGAAAAATTGCCGTGTTCGTATTAGAAACTTGCACATTGCTGTCTCATTATTTTATTTCGCTCACTAAAAGTTCATCGACAACTATCACGAATGATCCATAAAGTTAAAAAAAAAAGAACATGCACATTATTTAGGGATTCCATAAAGCGACAAATTCTGTATCAGTAACTTGTAATTTTTATTATGGGTAACAGCGTGTAAAAGCAAGTTCAATATAAAGTTGGATAATTTTTGGGGTTGAGGACATTTTCTTACTTCATATTTAACGATGAACTTTCTGTTTTTTTGTTTCTATTTTTTAACATTATGGATCATTTGTGATAATTGTGGATGAACTTTTAGTGAGCGAAATAAAATAATGAGACAGCAATGTGCAAGTTTCTAATACGAGCACGGCAATTTTTCTATTTCTAATGGAATATTCTCCACTGCAAATTACTTTTTTTAAAAATTGTAATTTGTAATGAAACCTGCATACATTACATATTACTGTTTGATTTGTAATGGAACACACATCCATTCCCTAGCGGATTCGACGACCGTAAATGGTCGTCTTGTCGACCGTAATTTTGTGGTCATGAGAAAAAGCATCGCATTTTGCTTGTGGGTCGTTACGACCAAAAATTATTAGTCGTAACAACCCGTTCCTGGATCCGTTTGCTGGACGTTACGACCCGACATTTTGAGTATAATTTTTTGCCAGCTCCGCGGGTGCTGGTCGTTACGACCAAAAATCTTGAGTCGAAGTTTTTTCCCCCCAGCTCGGCACCCGTGGGAAAAAAATCGACCCTGAATTTCTCGTCGTTACGACCACGGGCGCGGTCCTAGCGGATTTGACGACCGGAATTTCGGTCGTAAGTGGATTGTTTCAACCGATTTTTCTCGGTCGTAAGCAGTGGGTCGTTACGACTGAGAATTATTAGTCGTAACGACCCATTCCGGGGGCCAGTCGGCTGGCCGTTACGACTGAGAATTATTAGTCGTAACGACCCATTCCGGGGGCCAGTTGGCTGGTCGTTACGACATTAGTCGTAACGACCCATTTCGGGGGTCAGTTGGCTGGTCGTTATGACTAAGAATTATTAGTCGTAACGACCTATTCCGGGGCCACGTGGCTGGTCGTTACGACTGAGAATTATTAGTCGTAACGACCCATTCCGGGGGCCAGTTGGCTGGTCGTTACGACTGAGAATTATTAGTCGTAACGACCCACTCCGGGGGCCAGTTGGCTGGTCGTTACGACTAAGAATTATTAGTCGTAACGACCTATTCCGGGGTTCGTTTGCTGGTCGTTACGACCCGAAATCCTTAGTCGAATATTTTTTTCCCAGCGCAAATTAATACAAAAATTTGTATAGTTTATTCCGAAATAGCGCCCATGCAATCGGAACTAATAAAATTGTACGCCCGAGATATCCACATTAGGGATATTCGCAAGAGTCATCTCGACCGAAAGTGCCATGGAAGAGCTTCGCCCTGGAGGAACTGCCTTAATCATCACGGTAACCTGTGCGCTAGGTAAGTACTTGACTTGGCACGCAGGTTGTCCGGTATATAACACCGTCATATGCCTATTTCGTTTGGGCACAGAGTTTTGAGCACATGCGACGCGTAGTGGTGGACGCGTCAACTAGCGCTACCTAGCAGATATGTTGACCAGAATTTTTCGGTCGTAGTCAATGTGGTGGACGCGTTAACTATAGTCCACCACTATGCGTCGCATGCGTTCGAAACTCTGGGCCCAAACGAAATAGGCATATGACGGTGTTATATACCGGACAGCCAGCGTGCCAAGTCAAGTACTTACGTAGCGCACAGGTTACCGTGATGACTAAGGTGGTTCCTCCAGGGCGAAGCTCTTCCATGGCACTTTCGGTCGAGCTGACCCGTGCGAATATCCCTAATGTGGATATCTCGGGCGTACAATTTTATTAGTTCCGATTGCATCGGCGCTATTTTGGAATAAACTATACAAATTTTTGTATTAATCTGCGCTGCGAAAAAAATATTCGACTAAGGATTTCGGGTCGTAACGACCAGCAAAGGGCCCCGGAATCAGCGTTGCCAGAAGTCGGTTATTTCGTACTAGATTATTCAAACAATGAAAAGAATCTATTGTCCGATTCCGGGAATTTAGTACGAAATAACGGCTTTCTGGTAACGCTGCCCGGAATGGGTCGTTACAACTAATAATTCTCAGTCGTAACGACCAGCCAACTGGCCCCCGGAAT
Organism: Alloplasta piceator; assembly: GCA_946863875.1. Taxonomy (NCBI): domain Eukaryota; kingdom Metazoa; phylum Arthropoda; class Insecta; order Hymenoptera; family Ichneumonidae; genus Alloplasta; species Alloplasta piceator. The sequence goes on along the minus strand of OX333080.1, from coordinate 17,615,504 downwards.
GGGTCGTTACGACTAATAATTCTCAGTCGTAATGAGCAGCCAACTGGCCCTCGGAATGGGTCGTTACGACTAATAATTCTCAGTCGTAACGACCAGCTAACTGGCCCCCGGAATGGGTCGTTACGACTAATAATTCTCAGTCGTAACGACCAGCTAACTGGCCCCCGGAATGGGTCGTTACGACTAATAATTCTCAGTCGTAACGACCAGCTAACTGGCCCCCGGAATGGGTCGTTACGCCTAATAATCCTCAGTCGTAACGACCCACTTCTTACGACCGAAAAAAATCGGTTGAAAAAAATCCACTTACGACTACGACCGAAAAATTCAGGTCAACAAATCTGCTAGGGGGAGCTGGGGATAACAAAATCGACTCCAAATCTCGGGTCGTAACGACCAGGGGCGCCGAGATGAGGGGAAAAAAATTCGACTCTACATATCTGGTCGTGACGACCACGGCAGGGAGCTCGGAAAAAAATATGCGACTACACATTTCTGGTCGTAACGACCAGCGAACGGACCCCGGATCGGTCGATACGACTAATAATTTTTAGTCGTAACGACCCACGAGCGGACTGCGATGATTGTTCATACGACCAAAAAATTATGGTCGACAAGACAACCATTTACGACCGAAACTGTTTACGACCCTAAATTTAGGGTCGACGAATCTGCTAGGGTTACACATTACTTTTTTTATTTGTAATGGAAGACGCATCCATTACACATTACTTTTTTATTTGTAATGGCACATGCATTCATTACACATTCTTTTTTTTATTTGTAATGGGACATGCATCCATTACACATTACTTTTTTCAGTTGTAATGGTACACTTATCCATTTCACATTATGCAGTGTAATGGGTAATAAATACAGTAATGCATTATCGAAGTAATGCATTATTTACAACTCTGCTTAGAATACGGTGAAGATAGCGAAAGTGCGCGAGACACGAGCGATGAGGGAACTCGAGACGAAAAAATTTGAGATCGACATGAAGGCTTCGCTCGCTGAGGTGAATCGAGAAAAGGAAATTCAGCGTCGTATCCAAGCTATTCGCCAACAAGTAATTTCATTCGAGTTCACCCCTGGATGGTTCTAATTTGCATTGCACAAATTATTATTTTTTCCCCTCGTTTGTTTTCCGTTGAAAAAAAAAATCTACACCATCCCACCGTAAAAGTAATCTCCGCGAATTCCGCTAAATATTTTTCCTGGCGTAAAAATGGAATTTTCATCAGTTTAAAAACAAATATCGAAGGGATTGGTCGCCCTCTAAAAATGGATGGACCTCCCTTTCAAAGTCGGAAGAGAGGCATCAATTTTTTCTCAAAAGTTCGATTTGAGTCTGACTAAGGCCCGAATTTTAATTTCTTAAGATCAAACTTTCCATTGAACTCAAGTTGGAACTTGAGATCGAACTTAAGTTCCAATGTAAGATGTATCTTAAGTTTGAACTTAAGTGTCATTATAAGTTCATACTCAACTTCAAACTTTAGTGCGAACTTCAGATCGATCTTGGGTACAAACTTAAACTTGATTTGAAGTTTTATCTCAAGATCCATCTTGAGCTTGAACTCAAAGTTCGATCAAACTTCTTTCATCGCCTCCCTCGACAGTGTTTTTTGACATTAGTTGTCAAAATAATTAAATTCGGTCGGACTTAAGTTTAAGCTCAATCTGGATCTTAAGTTCAAACTTCGAACCAAATTTAAGTTTAAACTTAAGATCGATCTGAAGTTCGCACTAAAGTTTGAACTTAATTATGAACTTATAATGATACTTAAGTTCAAACTTCCGATTCATCTTAAATTGGAACTTAATTTGGAGCTCAAGTTCCAACTTGAGTTCAGTGGAAAGTTTGATCTTAAGTTTGATCTTGAAATAGATCTTAAGGACTTAAAATTCCGGCCTAAGAGAAGTTTTCTTTTCAGCATTCTCCTTTTGTCACATCATCCGAAGAAAAATTATCAGGAACCTTACAAAAATTTGGTTTCGATTTGCTACTTTAGAAAGCCAAACAAACCAACTTTTTAAGATGCTTTCTCTCAGCTCCTTCATCAGATATGGCTATAAAACTGTTTTTACAACATTGTTTTATCCTTCGAAAAGACAAAAAAAAAATTATCTTTTATTTCGATTCTTTGAATAATTTATAAAAGGCGCCCAAGCCGAGTCTTCGAAAATGTCTTGTAAGTCCGAAACAAAAAAATAAAAAAGAATTTTAAAGAGGAAGGAATTTCCTACACAACAACTTACCACCGTTAATGAAAAATCGGTTTTTACAAAATGGCGGATGTGTGAAATAAATTGTGAAAAATTCAATTTTTCATTTTCGTTTCAAACATCAGCAATTTTTTTCCGATTATTCATCAACGGTCGTAAATTGTTGGGTGGGAAACCTTCCTCGTTGAAATGCTTTTTTATTTTTTTGTTTCAGACTAGCCAATCCTGAGATTAATTGCCGGCTATGGGACAAGACATTTTCGACTTTCGGTGCCTTCTATTGGCTCCGTGCAAGAGTCTGCGGTGGCGACATCTAGTAGTTGAAAGGCGCGAAAAAACCGGAAAATTTAGCCGCGATTGCATTGGGAATTTGATAAAAAGTTCAATTTAATAAAATGAAAGCATTTGTTTCGAGATTTGCTTTATGTCGTTATATAAAGAATTTTTCCTACAATTTAACGCAAAAAACAGCAAGAAAAAAACTATAATGAATACGTATATTTTCATGATTCTACGATGCATTTTGAGGTTATTCGTAAGTATCACGAGAGTCGTGCTTGCTTTCCTGCGTCAGCCGTCAGGCGATAGGTTATGGGACTTACTTTTTCCTCTTCACAGCTGCAATCCATTTGTTTCTCTGCTTCACTTTATGTTTCCATGTTGGAAAGCGGTAAAATTTGCACATTGCGTACACAATTATTTTCGCAATTTATTACACAACAAATAGAAAAGCCCATTTTATTGAATAACACAATGCTAATCATACGGAAAACTTCCGGAATTATTGCACCTTTTCGCCAGCCCGGGCACTGACTGCTGACGTAGATTCGCTTATCCCCACCATAGGGCTTGCACGGAGCGAATAAATTATTCAAAGAATGAAAATAAAGAACGAATTCTTGTTTTATACTTTCGAAGAATTTAAACACTGTTGTAATAACAGTTTTATAACCTGATACAAGAATTGAGAAAAAAAATCTTAAAGATTTGCTGATTTGTCCTTCTGAACTAAACCGGTATTTCAAATTTTGGACTAGGTTTATTTTATATTGTTTTCAGCTCACATTTTTATTTAGCCATTTTATTTATCATTGCATTGGCTTGTTCGATCGATATTTATATTTTTATTTCTCCCTAGTCGTTGTCGCGAGATCATGAAGGAAATGCGATCGTCGAATTCGGTGTATAATCTTTATTTTTCTCATTTCTTTTTCCAAGGAGAGGCGCGCCGAGCTCGTGAGGCAGAACAGAGCTCTTTTGGCTGGCCAGGAAAACAACAAAGTCGACGATCAGAAGAGTGCCTTACCGATCGACAAGGAAACTTCGAGCTCCGGTTAAGTACGATGTTCCAAGAAAAATCGAAAAAAAAAATCGTACAATTTTGGATATCCTTCTGTCCGCTGGACCAGCGCCCCCTCGAGAACTTCCAGCTTCGCTCGTTCACGGATAAGAGATCGTTCAACCAAAATTACGAACCGCGATGAGAAGAAAAAATTCATATTTAAGTCGTCGATGACAAAAAAAAATCAATGGAAAACAAAAATCGGGTGCTTGAGTGCGAAAAAAAATCCTGGGCACGATTTTTCGTGCAATTTTCTTTTGTCCGTTATTCCCGGGAAAACCGAGGGGTTAAAATTCGATCGCTGCATCAGCGAATCAGTGCACAAACGAGGCCTGGCATTGATCACGTGAATTCGCTGAGAATTCTCGCCGATCTCGATTTAAATATTACTTAACAAAAAAATAATACTAACGATAATTGCCTAATTTTTCGTGGTCTAAATGCAGTGGCTTTGTCATTTTTTCTTTTTTTCGTGCACGAGAATTATCGATCTCCAATATTCGCTTTGTAAGCGTTAATTTTATACGACCTTTAATTGTCTTTATTATTATTATTATTATTATTATTATTATTATTTAGTTTATTTACGTGTTGACCATTAAGTTCCCATATTTTCTTTCGATCAAATCTCGCGTGATAAGTGTGCACCTATATTATTTGTTTTGCTGGAATACGGTCTAAGAGTGAAAATATTCTCACACGTAACCGATCACGATTTTTCGTATTGCGATAAGGTGTGAGAATCGAGAAAGGAAAATTCTATTTTACGCTTCTGACCGCAATTGGTTGAAAAAAAAATTTCGTTTATATATATGAAAAAATAAAAAATAATACGATGTCATAATCAGATGTTGATACATTGGCTTCGGTGGCGAAGGTTTTACGCGAAAATGAGAAAGATTAAAAAAAAAAAATGCCCCCTGACGAGAAGAGTGCCGCGGAGGATCGCGATGACGGAAGGAAAAAAAAATTATACGATAATCGATCGCTGATAACGGTAAACAATAAAAATTAGTTATTACACTGCTGAGTCCTTCGCGTCACGCTTCTTCGCTGTCGTTCACTTAGAGGGAAAATAATGAATTGATTGCATAATCGATTGCCGTCGCCACGGCTAAATAATAAAAAAAAAAGTAAAAGAAAATGAAGAAAATGAGTATGCGGTTTTTTTTTGCGCGTTCACGAATATCGTGATTATTGATAATCACAATATTCGCGATCGTGCGAGCGATATATATATTTATATATATACACATATATATACATATGGGGCATTCCACGTCAAATCACACGGGCTTCGGCCTGACCTCATCGGATTTGGATGTCCAATGAATTGTGGGTTTCGTTTGGTCCAAAATGTGACCTCAAATTTTGAGAAATTTTTATTCAATTTTTTAGGGGTCGCCTGATCTAAAAAATCATGAAATTGAGGGAAAACATAAAGAAGGGCCTTTTCAAATTGATGAAAATTTTTTCACAGAAACTAGGGCCCAAAACAGATTTTTTCGTCATGGTTCGATAATGGGCCAAAAATAATTACTATTTCTTTTTTGTATTTTAATTTTATTTTTTTATTTAGGTTTATTTTGATCGTTTTTTGTAGTGAGAATAATAACAAAAATATTTGTCTAGTGAAGCTTGATTTTTTTTCTTGTTCTAAAAGTGAAGCGTTAACATTTTTCGAAAATTTATTAACCTCGAAGACCTGAAATAAAACTGTTGATTGAAGTACAATTAAATTTTTTTTTTAAATAGTAATTATTTTTGGCCAATTATCGAACTATATCAAAAATATCTGTTTTGGGTCCTAGTTTCTGTAAAAAAAATTACGGTAATTTAAAAAAGGCCCTTCTATTTCTTTCCTCGATTTAATGATTTTTTAGCTCGGACAGACCCTAAAAAATAAAATAAAAATTTCGAAAAATTTGAGGGTCATATTTTGGGCCAATCGGAACCCACAATTCATTGGACATCAAAATCCGAGTGGGTCCGGCCAGTGATCACGTGATTCGACGTGAAATGCCCCATATATATGTGTTCATGTAATAGTGCTTTATACAGTTTATACTAAGCTTCGAAAAAAGTTTTAAATCATTTTGTACTCGAGCATTGCAATATTAACTGCATTAATCGAAGGGAAAATAATGAAAAACGAAAAAAAAACATCAACAATACTTTAATGAATATGTAGTCTAAATGATTATAATGATAATATTGATGCTTCTGTGATGACTTCACTATTTGTCGAAATGTCTAATAAAAAAGAAACAAAAATCGAAAAAAAAAAATTATAAAAATGAAAAAATTCTAGAAAATATTAAAATGAGAATTGGCGCGATCGCGTAGATTTGCCGTGGCTGGAGACCCACTACGATATATATATAGAGAAAAAAACACGTTTGATTTTTCTTTTCTTACAATAATAAACGTATTATCGATAATTGTCTATTAACCAGAAAAAAAATGCAAATTCTTTTTAACCGCGCACAATTAAATGTGTTCTTCTCGCTCTCTTGTTTCTCCGGAAGAAATTATTTAAGAGTCTCGCTGCATCGGATGAATAATTACGGTCTGGGACGATGTAAAATTTTTGGAATACAATCATGAACTGATATCAGAAAAATTGAAAAAAAATTCGAATAAAACCAACAAAGTGAAATTACAAATTTTTATGAAAAGAGCTGAAATCGCACGAGCGCTGCTATATTTTAAACGGTAAGGATAATACGAAAGAAATTAGTTGAATATGATGGAAGAAAATTAAAGGAAAGTATAAAAGCTGCTGGAGAGAAATTTGAAAATCTTCGATGGATCAAATGAGAATTTCTATTGGATGGAAAAATGGAAGGCACCAAAATGTTGATATTTTTTTTTATTGGGTTTTTTTTTAATCGAAAGAAATAAAATCGACGGTAATATGGATAATCTCTATTTTTGCAAAATTGTAGTGATCTTTTTGGCTCTCTCTCTCTGCTCTCCCATTATATCGTACAGAGATTTGTAACTTTATGGGGCCCGGCGTATGTTTGCTGTAACTGTTCTTGACGCCTTACGTTAAATATATATTATATATACCTATATAACTAACAGTTATAGTGGAGAAGATATATATATATATATATATATATATATGGAGAAAGAGATTTTCACGCGATGATATATACGATATGATTGCATTGTATGTATGGTTTATTTGTGAGCTTTTGCAAAGTATATATATGAAAAAGAAAAAATGAAAAAAAAATGTCTGGAACGAACAAGTGGAGCGACAGGAACCGTTCTCAAAGCGGGAAAATATATACAAATAAATATTAAACACACGTTCATACAAAATGATTTATCGTAGTTTAGTGCCCGATTATATGATCACAACCTTTTTTTATGAGGAGGCCTGGCTTTCTAGGTTTGGGTTTGGGTTCGGAAATTGAAATTTCCGTACTTCGTGATGCAATACGCATCTGAGAAAATTCAGCAACATTTGGCATGTCGTAAACAACAATTCTCAATAATAATATTGCCCAAAAGTTATTAATAAATTGTTTAAACAAATAATTATTCAACAATTTTGCGCTAAGTTTTTTTCTTAAACAAATCGAATGCCTTAATTTTTCTGAACGCATATGAATTTTTTCAGAACTTTCTCTCTATCTTGAAATTCTCGTTTTGAAATTTTTAGAATGGCTGTATTTTTTTTGGCCTAGTGTCTTTAGAACTTTTTAAAGCTGACGATAATCCTGTGTGCAAAAACATACACAAAATTGGCAATTTTTTGTTTGTATTTCGGAATGTTTCTTATAATATTTCAAAATCGAGAAAAAAATTTGAAAAAATTCATATGCGTTCAGAAAAATAAATGCATTTGATTTGTTTGAGAAAAAAGAACTTACCGAAAAATTGTTGAATAATTATTTGTTTAAACAATTTATTAATAACTTTTGGGCAATATTATTATTGATAATTGTTGTTTATGACATGCCAAATGTTGCTTAATTTTTTCAGATTTTTATTGCATCACGAAGTACGGAAATTTCAATCGGATACAATTCTTGGCTCGGACTGTACAGGCGATACATCCTTAAGAGGAGGCTAAATACCATTTTTATTCAATCCCTACATTATCGACGTATCATCGTCGTCCGGTCTTTCTCCGATAACCGTGGATGAAAATTAATTACATTTTGACAATTAAGAGGGGGATAAATTAATTAACAATTAATTGTCAGTTGAGAGGCTAAAATGTGTTACAGCTAATGCCAACGAACTCATTCGAGCCCCCTAAATATTATAGGTTACTCGTCAGAATCCATAGAGCTGCCCTCACTCGCACGTCTGTGAACTACATTTCGCCATTTCGTTTTTCAATAAAACTACAATTTATCGATATTTATCTCTTGATGCGCCATCCAAACTTACGGCGTGTCATTTTGATAAAATAATGTCGAAAACGTCTCGATATTTGTATCGTGGCGTTCTTCACGGAGCCTCACTCTTGGTTTTACCCGAAATGCAGTAAAAGTTTAATAATTTACGTTTTTCAATTACAGTTTCTTGGTGGTAAATGAATCTGTAAATTTTTTTTTGTTTTTCAAAAAAATTTTAGTGAGGCCATTGTTCTGATGATGTTAAAATTTTAGTCAATTCCATCCATTTGTATAAGAGCAAGTTTGGATGGCAATTTCGAGGTGTTAGTGTCGGTATTTAGCCTCCTCTTAAGGATTTACACCATCTTCATGCGCGGAAAAGTATGTCTACAATTTTTTTTATGTGACCATTAAATAAATAAAAAATAAACGCAGCATCCAACTCAAAATATCCTATGCTGCACCGGAAATAACATTATAAGGAATCTACAGTATAAGAGAGAGTGGGGTACAATGAGCCACTTTTTTGTAAAGAATTTTTACTCTCTCTATGGTAGTCTGATTAGAAAAAAAACTAATTTGTTTGTTACCAGCGTACAGCTTTGCTTGATACTGACCCCCCTCCTTTCTTGATAAGGCCGGGGCTGCAGCCCGCACCCTACACCTTTTTCCATTCTGTATCGCAATTCTGCCGAGAGTGGAGGGGAAACTGCAGAAAAACCTTCACTGATACAGACGGTAAACTACCTAAGAGACCGTCGGTAGCAATGCGAGCACGCTCTAGCACGACTATCGTTGGTCGGTTAGGTAGTTACCTCCTCCATTGTGATCCAGTGAGCCAGTCGCTTGCACAGTTAGGTGAGCCACCATCCGAGCGATAAGAACCGCGTCGGCAGGCCTCACCGAAACCGTACAATTAAGCGCCCACTCATCGCAATGAGGTCTTGGGATCCCATTATTTAATGGTGGGGTCCCAACCCACCGGGATTGCAGCTGATAAACAACACTTGCAAAATTTGAATATTTTTCAGCGGTGTCGCCGGGGTTCGAACCCGGGTCCCGCGCTTTACGCAAACCGCGCTCTAGCCACTTGGCCACTGCTCTCCCTTTTAGAAAAAAAACTATTATCATCGGTTTTTCTAGACGTTTAAGCGTATGATAAAAATATCATCTTTAAAAAAAAAGGTTGAAAATACCAGAATAATTGGATTCAAAAAGATTTGCAGAATGGCACATTGTACCCCACTGGTGGGGTACAATGAGCCACTCGGTGAGGTACAATGAGCCATTCATGTTCTATGTGTTTAACCTCAAAAAGATTTGACAAAACATCGACGTCTTATATAATTTGCGCCAACTTCGTGGTATTCGTGGTCAATGGAAAATATCGGCTCATTGTACCCCACAACTCGTTGGCTCATTGTATGAAAAAATTTGATTATTGATAAAGATCATTATTAATTAAGAGATGAACAGAAAAATACAAGTGACTAAGTGAATCATGAATAATAACACTACCGATTAAAACTTGAAACACGAGCTGTCACGGAGAGTGAAATTATATTTTACGTTTTTCCGGCAAGCGAAAAATTTTTTTTTCCAGGGCACAAATCAATTTTTTAAAATAATTTTTAATAAGCTGCTGTTGACGTTTTTTTAGGTTTGATGAAATTCAATATAAATTGTAGTCCTACACAAAAAATTTCAATTTTTACAAGCTACAAACCTCCGAGAAATCGCATGTGGCTCACAGTGCCCCGTGGCTCATTGTACCCCACTCTCCCCTACATTTTATCGAAATCGGTTCGGCAGGTCTCGAAATAGCTTTTTCACTAGATTAAAAAAAGTAGTTTCGAAAAAAATGCAATAGCGATTCGTGTCATGCGTTGTTTAATTGGCTGCTGTCCTTTCTCCAAATTGCTATAATTTTGGGGATAATAAGATCGTGACATGGAGAAATGTTTAAATAGTTCTGGAAAGTATTAATAATATATCTAAGAAACAAAAAAATTTCGGTTTTCTGAAAATCGTATCGTAATGGAACCCCTTAACGTTTTGGAGATCTTCACGGTGCTAAATGTTGGAATTCGCTTCTACCAATATTTCTGGCTTAATCGACAATATCATGACAATTTGCTATGAAGATTGAAATAAAAAATGAAATGAAAAATATTAATAACATTAGATTTTTTTATTTCGAAAATTTTACAAGTTCCAAAAAACTGGATTTTCGTTCAACTTCTTTCCAAGAATAATCCGCAATTTTTATTTCATTTCGATTTTGTTTATCCTGTATTAAAAACCACCTTTTTTCTTAAGGATACAAACAAAATATCAATTTAAGCATAAAAAAAAATTACTTCAATCGAAGCATCCATAATTTCAAGATCAAACGTATTGAAGTTTTCAATTATTCGTCATCGAAGTGACGCGCGAATTTAATGAGAAAAACAAAAGGAAGAACAATGAGAAAAAATAAATACAAGATCATCCCGGTTAAACGCTGTTTCAAATCGTCCAAGTGTGGAATTTTCTACAGCTCGGAACGTCTAATTGCAAGGTAATGTGTATCTTGGAATTTCCCCCAGCAAATTTGTGTTTTTATAACGATTTTACTCGTGAATCATCGTGAATGCTCTCGCTGTGGCGCGAGAAGATTTTTCTCTTTCCGCGCGATCGATTTCCTCTCAAACTTCATGTTTTTAAGGATGTTTTGTTTTTTCAGATGTTTTTAAGGGTGTTTGCTTACACAGTCCCAGCCAAAAATTGTATCGAATTGAAATTTCCGTACTTCGTGTTACAACAAAAATCTGAAAAAATTCAGCAACATTTGGCTCGCCATATGCAACTAGTATTAATAATTATGCCCAAAAGTTATTAATAAATTGTTTAAATAAATAATTATTCTAAAAAAAATCATGTGCTTTCAGAAAAATTTACGCATTCGATTTGTTTAAGTAATAAAAGAATGTATGGAAAAATCGTTGAATGATTATTTCTTTATTCAATTTATTAATAACTTTTGGACAATATTATTATTGATAATTGTTGTTTATCGCATGATAAATGTTGCTGAATTTTTTCAGATTTTTATTGTATCACGAAGTACGCAAATTTCAATCAGATAGAATTTTTGGCTGGGACTGTATAAGCAGAACATTCTCAACTCTCGCGGTCGGTAAGGAAGTTCCCGAGATATTTTTAAACTACAAGATCTTTGGTCGTAGAGATCTCTTCTTGCAAGCCGCCAGAATTAATTCTGTAGAGAAAAACGCGATCACAGCGCTCCATTCTCTGCATGGAGATCATTTGACGACATAAAACCATTAGAATAAATATATATGGGGCGTTCCATTCCAAATCAGACAGTTTGAAAAACTTTTTTTTATATTTCCTCAATTTTTTTATATTTTTTAGTACCCATCAAAAGACCCTTCTTGTTAAATTTTGAGAATTTTTTGATTACCCGTTCAAAAGATATTAAATTAACAAAAAAACCGCTCGTTTTTGGTATTTTGGTCATAACTTCTTTGATAATGATCCAAATTGAAAGTTTTGTTTTTTGATGGCCTTTTTAGAAAACAATACAACAAAAATATTCGACGAGTTTTTGAATGAGTTTTTTGAGTTTTAAACTTTAAATCGCGTTTTTAAAAGTGAGTGTCATTTATTATTTTTTTTTTTAATTTTTGCTTTAAACATCTATCTATTTAACCATTTTTAAGACTAGTCCGATTGTAGGATTTCCATAACTACTATTTTTTTTCGGTTTTGAAAATAAAAATTTTTTTTTTAAATAAATTATTATGAATACTAATTTTTGTTACTGTATAGTATTTTTTTCAGTATTAAGAATTTATTTTGACACTTTTTTATTGTTAACAGGTTCTTAAAATTAATAATTAATCGTTATGTCTGTTTATGAACAATAATAACAACAGTTTTTATTTATTCACGTATTTTTTTGAAAACCTTACATATACGATTATTTCCTAGATTAGAATATTCCTTTGCCAATACGTTTCCATTGCTCATTGGAATAATTGAATGATATTTTTGTGTCCCCCTGTGATTGACTTCACAGTATTGTATTGCAAATAAAATCTTTCACTTGCATCTAAATAATGTTTCTCAGGTGAAAATTTGACAATTTCAATATTCGGTAGACTATTTAGGTTCAATGCCCACTCATACAATTTTTGAACTGTTGTTATTAGCTGATCGATTAATTATTAATTTTTTAAATCTGTTAACAATGAAAGTGTCAAAATTAATTCAAAATGATTTAAAAAAATACTACACAGCAACAAAAATTGGCATTCATAATAATTTATGAAAAAAAAAATTTAATTTTCAAAAATCAAAAAAAAATAGTAGTTATTGAAATCCCACGATCGGACTAGTCTTGAAAATTATTGAATAGATAGATGTTTGAAAAAAAAAAATAAATAAATGACACTCACTTTTAACCCTAGAATGGTAACCTTATTTTTTTTTTACCCATTATGGTAACCTGGGGTAAAAACGACCCCAATTTTGAAAAATGCATATCTCCAGTAAAATTTGATGAAAAGGGTTCAACTTGGGCTCATTCTTTTCGTTTTTTAATGCAGAATCACGTAGGCCTACGGCGATTCCGCTTGAAGTACGAAAAGTTAGTAAAAAATGAGGTAAAAGGGCGAAAACTTGAAAAATTTGTAAAAATTCGCGAGATTCAAACTTGCCTGGGGTCGTTTTTCACCCCAGGTTACCGTTCTAGGGTTAAAAACGCGTTTTAAAGTTTAAAATTCAAAAAACTCGTTCAAAAACGCGTCGAATGTTTTTGTTGTATTTTATTCTGAAAAGGCCATAAAAGAACAGAAATTTTGAAAAAAAAACTTTCAATTTGGACCATTATTAAAGAAGTTATGACCAAAATACCAAAAAAGAGCGGTTTCTTTGTTAATTTAATTTCTTTTGAACGAGTAATCTAAAAAATCTCAAAATTTAACAGTAAGGGTCTTTTGATGGGTACTCAAAAATATAAAATTGAGGAAATTAAAAAAAAAAGTTTTTCAAACTGTCCGATTTGAGATGGAACGCCCCATATATATATATATATACACTAGGGGTTCTTGTAGCTCGGGCGCTACGCGCCCTCGCGTCGCCCCAGACCCAAACCCCAAACCCAAACCCGACCCCTCGATTCTTGTACACGGCGGCGGCGACAGCGGCGAATTTTTTTATGTAATATAGAAAGATAACTAATTTTGAAAGAAACTACGGAGGTCTCCTGTTTATACGACTATGTACGTCCCTGCTGCTGTATGACGTCAGAGCTCGTAGAATGGCTTCGAGCCAAAGGCTAAATGAAATGAGGAGAGAGAGAGAGAGAGAGAGAGAGAGAGAGAGAGAGAGAGAGAGAAGAAGAGAGAGAGAGGAATATATAGCAACACGACAGAGATCTCGATGTGTACGAGTCTTCTGGTGCGCCCGTAGTAAGGTAGAGGGCAAATGGCTGCCGTACGGTTCGCAATAAATATAATGAGCGTAAAAAAATACACCGTGTCAATCGCGACGACAAACGTGTCGATATAGATAAATGCACACACACATATATGTATACAAACATAAATCGTAATTACGTCTTAACGCGTTATGTTGCTGAAGAACCGGCTTTTGATGAAAAAGCGCAGAAGGCATCATGGGAAAAATGGAAAAAATTCTAAGGCCACGGCCGGTAAGTGAAGTGAGCTGTTTTCCTATATATCGTTCGTGTGATTGTTGAGTATGTGCGAAGCGAGAGAAAAATTGGATGACACGAGACGAGCAAGAGAGGTCGGAGATGAGTGAGAGAGAGAGAGAGAGGAAGAGATAATTCGTGATATGACACCGATCTTATTTCTGCGTGAAGAGATACATATCTCACACTTATCTCCTCGAGATCGTTCAACGACTGTTCTTATGAGTCTGATCGCTTCCCACAATATAAACACGCAATATGGCCGACACTCCCAACATACCGAAACAGTTTCCAACCTCAAAAAATGCGCACACACAAAAAAAAAGCAAAACAAAACGGACAACGATAAAAAAAACGACGATGCGACGATTAATAAAAGGATTAATGAATCTCAATGAAGATACGAGAGATTTGACGAGTTTTGCGAATAAGTCGAGAAGAGATGCGCGATGGATAAAAAAAAATAAAACCGACGCGAACTTCGCGCGTTCGACGAGAGAGGGCGAAAGCTGCGCGCGCATCATTGTGCAGCTGGAAAATCGATAATCCTATCTCCCTCGTATTGTATATGGGTCATTCCATGTCAAATCGACCAATAGTTGGAATTGACCCCTTTCAGTTTCGATGAAATTTGGTCAGAAATTTTCTTTTATCATAGAACGAAGTTCTAACAAAGGAACAAAATTTTGAATTTTTTTTTTCGAAAGTCATGTAAAATTCAGAATTTCATCATTTTTTCAATTTTTTAAGTTTATTTTTTAAATACCTTGAAAACTTCTGGGTTCGTTTTAAACAGCATACTTGGGGCTACGAAAAAAAAATATTTCGAAATTTTTTTTTGAAAAGCAATGAATTATGAGAATTTTGAATTTTCAAAAATCGTGAAAATCCACGTTCGACATTAAATTTTTTGTTCGATTTTAAAAAAATATTATACCTTGTACTGATCTTAAAAGATCCTGAAATTTTCAGAATTGTTTTTTTTTGTGTTCTTACAAGTATATGTTTTTGAATCTTTGTAAACGAATTTTTTTTTTTACCCATAAGTTAAGCAAAGTTGAGCAATCATGTAATTTATACTGCTTAAAATTACAAAATTACATGACTGCTCAACTTTACTCAACTTACAATTAGAGGTAAACAAAACATTTTTTTCACGAAAATTCAAAAATTCATAAAAAAAAAAACGCAAATCTGAACATTTGAGGATCTATTAATATCAGTACAAGGTATTATATTTAAAAAATAGAATCGAAAATTTAATGTCAATGGCGGATTTTCACGATTTTTGAAAATTCACCATTCTGCAAATTCGTCATTTTTCGAAAAAAAAAATTCGGAATATTTTTTTTTTCGTAGTCCCAAGTATTTAAGACGAATCCAGAACGATTTTTTCGTAAATGTAATAGTTTTCGAGATATTTAAAAAAAAAACTTGAAAAAATGGTAAAGTTTTGAATTTTCGAAAAAAAAATTTAATTTTTTTCCTTTGGTAGAATTTCGTTTTATGATCAAAGAAAACTTATGACAAAATTTCATCGAAATTGAAAAGGGTCGATTCCAACTATTGGTCAATTTGTCATGGAATGACCCATATGTATTTGTAAACCTAAGTGTTCGACAAAATAAAAATGAACGGAAGTAACAGGTAGTGAGATTGAGAATAGGGACTAATAATCGTATGGTATAAAAATTTGGGATTTTTTTGGTTTTTGTTTCACATCCTAAATTTCACGAGAAATTTCTTCGCTGCCTGGGGGGTCTTTTTTTAATGATTCCAAAAATTACCTCCCTCGTCGCCATTTTGTACGAAAATAATAGTTCTAATTTTTTTTCAATACTCAAATAGATGATGAATATTCTCGCTAAAAAGAATTTTCATTTTTTTCATCATACGGCGTTTTAGTGGTAAAACAATTTTCAAAAAACCCCTAAAAATTATGCACTTGAAGTGAGAAGAGAAGAGTTGAAGAGAAGAGTTATTTCCAAAGTGTTGACAAAGGCTCGAATTTCTTTTGTAAAAGGATACATTTTTCGTTGTTTTAAACGTTCAAATGAACAGAAAGTCGAATGACTCATTCTTTTGAGGGTTAGTTTTAAGGCCCTTTAAAATTTTGGAAATAATTTTTCAAAAATCTTTCGATTTAAAAAATCATTATTTACCAAGTATTTGCCCGGCTCTTCTAATTTTTTGTCGAACAAATAAATTTGTCGATTTTTCGTTCAACTGAACGTTCGAAACTTCAAGTACATGAAATTTCGTATTCATCGGATCGAGTTTCGAATTTTGCGAACGTGAATATGAGAGATGCATTTTAATTATGCTCCGGACTTTCACGAATCGCGAGATACTCATTTAATTCGAAATAGGGGGTCAAAGAGGTTGTGGTCAACGTCTCGAAAGTTAAAAAAAAAAGGCTGTCGTGGATAATTATAAATCGAATGAAATTTCTTCTGCTCAGGCAATTTAAAACGTGAAAACTTTTTTATAAATTTAATTAATTATTTCAATTATTCATTATTATTCACAAACTTATAAATTCATTATTTATAAATTTAATTAATTATTTCAATTATTCAATTATCATTCAATTGCATGTAATTCAATTCTCTTGAATTTACATGCAACAGCATCAACGAATATTTCGGTCAGTCAGCAAATTTTGTTTTCAACGCCCGATTATCCGTCTCGTTTATCGTTGAGATTATTGAAAGATAGCGATCAACGTTTGGCATTCTTTTGGTACGGATAGTTCATGAAGAGGCTTCAACGAGTATTACCAGATCCGGACAATACCAGTAAATTCACGTTAAGCGCAATCGGTATATCCATAACGTATATTTGTTTCTCCGGCGTCTTTTTATTTATATTTGTACATGCGAGACTTTGATATACGCCTGATAATATAATCGCATAGGTTCAATTGTCTTCACGATGATAATGTTAAGATTCGAAAAAAAAGTCCAGCCTTTATGGCTGAACTGAATTTTCGCTATAAAAAAAAATAATGCAATAAGGAGGACCGAGTCCTCTGTTTATCATGAAAAATAGGGACGATTCCCTTTGCTGAAAAAAAATAGTGGATACTAATTTTTGAAACTGGAGACATGGACCCAAAAATACAAATTTCCCTCTGGAGTGATATGAAAAAAAAATGATAAAATTTATAAATATGGAAGATAAATATAAAAAATCCTGCAAATTAAAATTTGCACATTGCTTCCTCATCTTTATCCATATAGTTCACTTAGCTTCCTTTAACACACAGTATGGCGATCAAATTTGGCTTCCTCATAAAGGAAGCTTTGTTAACTATTGAAAAATATTAGTAATCAATGTGCAAATTCGATCGATTTTCGCGAAATTTGATAGCGAATAACATTGATAGCTCTAATGGCTCTTCACAAAATTTTATTGCAATATCTATCTTTTATAAAAATTGAAAATTTGATCATTCGATCGATTTTCGCCAAATTTAATAACGAACATCCTCGATAGCTATATTAGCTATGTGTAAAGTTTCAGTGCAATATCTTAAAAATTGCACAAGTCAGAGCGTTAAAGCTATTTTTCAAAAAATTAAAAATTTCATAAAATTTCAATCCCCCGATGGATTTTTGCCAAATTTAAAAGCGAACAACCTCGATAGCTATATTAGCTCTGTGCAAAATTTCAGTACAATATCTTAAAAATTTCACAAGTTAGAGCGTTTAGGCTATTTTTCAAAAAATTCAAAATTTCATAAAATGTTAACCCCTCGATGGATTTCCGCCAAATTCAATACCAAACAACCTTAACAGCTATATTACTTCTGTCCAAAGTTTCAGTGCAATATCTTAAAAATTGCACAAGTTAGAGCGTTTAGGCTATTTTTCAAAAAATTCAAAATTTCATACAATTTTAATCCCTCGATGGATTTTCGCCAAATTCAATACCAAACAACCTTAATAGCTATACTAATTTTGTACAAAGTTTGAGTGCAATATCTTGAAAATTGCAGAGGCTAGAGCGTTTACGCCATTCTTGCAAACACGAAAAAAGTCGATAAAATCTGAACACCCGTTATAATTAAAATAATTTTTTTTTCATAATGAAGAGCAATTCGTGCTCGACAAGTGTGCCAAATTTTAGCTTGATATCTCGAAGCGTTTTCGAGTTATTAATCATTTACATCTGAAACTCAGGACACACACACACACACATCCGGACATTTTTTCTAAATATGATTTCTCGATGTTTTACGACATTGTGAACATATTGGCATAAAAATCGCGAAAAAAGATTTTTTCACGAAAACAAAGCTTCTTTTATGAGGAAGCAAAATCAATAGATAAATAAATAAATAAATAAATAAATACATCCAGCCTTTTGTTTTCGCTATTCCTTAACCTGAATTTTTCCTAAAAAAAAAAAATAATGCAATAAGGTGGCCTGCGTCCTCTATTTATCATGCAAAATAGGAACAATTCCCTTTGCCGAGAAAACGAGTGGACACTAATTTTTGAAACCGGAGACATGGACACAGAAATACAAATTTCCCTCTGTAGTGAGTTTGAAAAAAATGGAATGAGATCGAATCCATAACTATGGAAAATAAATATAAGAATATAAGATATAAGATAAACATAAAAATAAATAAATATGATAAATATAGGAATAAATAAATATGTCCGGCCTTTCATTCGAGCCATTCCTTAAACTGATTTTTTTCTACAAAAAAAATAATTCAATAATGAGGCCTGAGTCCTCTGTTTATCATGCGAAATAGGGACAATTCCCTTTGCTGAGAAAAACAATGGACACTAATTTTTGAAACCGGAGACATGGACACACAAATACAAATTTTTCTCTGGAGTCAGTTTGAAAAAAAATGGAATGAGATGAAATTCATAAATATGGAAGATCTAAATATCAGAACATAAGATATAAGATAAATATAAAAATAAATAAATAAGTCCAGCCTTTCTTTTCAGCTATTCCTTAAACTGAATTTGTTCTACAAAAAAAAATAATGTAATAAGGATGCCCGAGTCCTCTTATCATACAAAATCGGGACAATTTCCTTTGCTGAAAAAAATTGTGGATACTAAATTTTGAAACTGGAGACATGGACACGAAAATACAAATTTCCCTCTGCAGTCAGTTAAAAAAAAATGAAATAAGATAAAATTCATAGATATGGAAGATAAATATAAAAATAAATAAATAGGTCCAGCCTTTTGTTATAGCTATTCCTTAAACTGAATTTTTCTGCCAAAAAAATAATGCAATAAGGAGGCCCGAGTCCTCTTATCATACAAAAGGACAATTCTCTATGCTGAGAAAAACAGTGGACACTAATTTTTAAAAACCGCAGACATGGACACAAAAATACTAATATCTCTCTGTAGTGAGTTTATAAAAAATTAAATAAGATAAAATTCATAAATATGGAAAATGAATATAAGAATATAAGATATAAGAGATTAATAAAAAAAAAAAACGCGCAATCCCGTTATACGATGGTCAACGGGTGACCATCGTATAACTTTTTTAAATGCCATTTCTCAATTTGCTTGGACCGCAAAATACTTGGAACCACAACAAGAGAGAGAGAGAGAGAGAGAGGCGAAATATATTCGCTCGAAAATTGGAAAACGGAACGCAGACTGGATCTGCCCCCGATGCTCCCGTCTCTGCGTTGCTCGAGTGTGTGCCACGACGTTAAAAAGCGTCTCAAGGACTTTGCAATGTAGAACCAATCATAGTCAATCTACGAAGATATATCTCTCACAGAGAGCGACAAAGAGAGGGATTCTTTTTTGTCGAATCGACATCAGACGCGACTCTGATCTCTCTCCACCTCTTTGAATCCCTTCTCGAATCCAATCGCAAACTTTTTCAAAATAACAGCGCAAGAGAAAACCCTCCTAATGCAATTGTTATCACATAATAATGAAAAATTCGTGGAAACATCAAATTAATGGTCCGTGAACAAATTGCAGAGATTGTTTTCCAAGTTGCTCTTTGAAAATTATTTTCTATATTATTTTATTATTATATTATTATTATTATTATTATTATTTATAATTAATTATTTTCTTATTAAAATTTCCATTGTGATTTTTTGCCCAATTAATTTTGATCAATGAAAAACTAATTGAAGAATGATAATAATAATAACTTCCGTCCAACAATATAATAATAATAATAATAATAATAATAATAATAATAATGCCCATATTTGCGCTATCAGGGTTGATAGTGATGAATATATATTTTTTTAATCCCAGCCTTTGTAATTATTAATACACTCGATCGCACACTGCATATTAATTATCGCGTTATGAAGTGATCACAATTACGATGCATTGATATTACGATGAGAAAATAGTTCGGCACGCTCGGAGGGAAGGAGGGTTGCATAGACTCACGGCGCCTCGTCATTCAACCCTCGCTCTACGTTAATAGTTTCACCCCTCGGCCTCTCGATTTTCATCTCTCTTTCTCGCACTCGTGAAATTTTCTCTTGAAAGTGCAGACAAATTCAGAGTGCGAAGCTATTGTAAATAGAAGTAAAACAACAACAACAAAGAATTGAAAAAAATGATAGTTGCGATACTTTTGGATTTTTTTCCATGTGAATGCAATTTTAAATAGATGTAAACAACAACAACAACAACAACAAAGAATTTTAAAAAATGATAACTGCGATACTTTTGGGTTTTTTTTGGGAATTTAAAAAAATGATAATTGCGATAATTTTGGATTTTTTTCCATGGGAATTCGATTGTAATTAGACGTAAAACAACAACAACAACAATAACAACAAAGAATTTTAAAAAATTATAACTGCGATATTTTTGGGGGTTTTTTTTGGGAATTTAAAAAAATTATAATTGCGATACTTTTGGATTTTTTTTTCATGGCAATGCGATTGTAAATAGACGTAAAACAAGACCAACGACAAAGAATTTAAAAAAATTATAACTGCGATACTTTTGGATTTTTTCCATGGGAAATGCGATTGTGAATAGACATCAAACAACAACAGGAACAAAAAAAATTGTTAAATGATAATTGCGATACTTTTAGATTTTTATTCATGGGATGTCATCCGAACGAGAAATTCCAATTTGGATGTTATTAATCAAAAAGTAAAAAAAAAAAAATCAAAAATTCGACTCATAATTTGCCTGGGTTTTCAGTTATTGCCGCATCGGCGATGAAATTTAGCATAAACAAGGCTTTTGGGCATTTTAAAATTTAGACATTACAAAATATTTTGGTGTGTAAAATGTTTGTGTAGAAAAAAACGTTTGTTTCAAACTTGTACCTCAAATCTTTGCTAACGATTTATCGGTGTCGGATTTATTTCAATCTCAATTTGTTTATCTTCGATGATAGATGATTTTTCGTTGATTTTTCTTCTATTTTCTCGTTTCTCTCTATTAAAGGAAAACGCATGTGAAAATTATGAAAAATGTGTGAAATTAATTTTAAATTTTCAGTATAAGTTTTTTAAAACAAAATTGTGCGCTTCGACTTTAAGGTTGTTTAGAAGCAAATCACGCTTAATGAGAAAATTCTGAAAATTTGGTATGTTTTTCAATGAAGTATTTAAGAGGTCGTGTAAAAATTTCACGACGATTTGGAAGCTCGTTATCGAATAATTAAGTTTAACAAATTAAATAAAATTAAATGTAGTCTTATGGAAACTGATATAACTTTGCGATAAGTTTTTTTTTTTTGACCTCTCAATTTTTTCATATCCACAATATACTGGAAGCAACGGAAAGAAAACGAAGTTTATTGATAAATATTTTTTTTATTTGTTTAAAAAATTGTATTTCACAAAACGTTAATTTCTCAATAACGAGCTTCCTAATCGTGAAATTTTTACACGACCTCTTAAATACCTCATACAAAAACATACCAAATTTTCAGAATTTTCTCATTATTTTTTATTCTAACCCTTAAGAAGGTTGAAGTAATGATGATAGAATTCTGAAAATTTGGTATTTTCTTACATGAAGTATTCAGGAGGTCGTGTAAAAATTTCACTACGATTAAGAAGCTATTTATTGAACAATTAACATTCAAAGTTTTCTTAGCTTCTAAACAACCTTAAGGGCGGGGTAAAGTTAATTCGGCGAAAAAAGGCATGTTTTTAAGATTTTTTTTGGCGTAACGGATAGTGTTCGTTTATTGAAAAATTTACATATAATAAAGTAACATTTGAACAACATTCTCCTAAATTTGCATTGCAAAATATTCAAAATTGAGCGAGTGAAAATTAAACCCCGGAGGCGCCTCGAAAAAAAGTTGGTTTGCGGTGTACACCATAACTCGCAACAGAATCATCTGAAACAAAAAAATCAAAATGCATTTGTTAAAGGAGATGTTTCTCGAGGTAATGACGGAAGGATTTTTTTTTTCGATTTTTCGATTTTTCGTAGCACTTGGGAGCCAAAAACCCGATTTTCACTAAAAAAAAATCGGCTAATTTGTTGTTGAAAAATTAGTAATTATTTAAAAAAAACAAAAAAGCTCTCGACAATACCTGGTGAATTGTGTGAAGAAGTACCGTGCAAAATTTCAAAGCGATTGGTCCAGTAGATTTTGAGTTATCGTGTACACGGACTTCAAATATGACAAGTCTCAGAAAAACGGTTTGAAAAACGCAGAAGAGTTTGGTCGCTTAGCGCTCATTGCACATAAGTTTGAGAACACTTCTCGATTGCATAAAAATCTGAGAAAATTCATGCATATTAAAGGTACTCGAAAGATTAATTTTGCATAATAATAATTCCAAAATGTTATTAACAAAATGATGAAAAAACAATAGCGCGCCGCGCAGCTGCCGCCCAGGTATAAAACCCGGCATGGAGCAATAGACGCTCAAATACTCGTAACTTCGTCAATTTTACTCCGATCGACTTGAAATTTTAATACAATATTCTTGAGATATTATGCATTCATTTAAAAAATTTAAAAAAAATGAAAAAAAAAATTTAAATACTTTACCCCGCCCTTAAATGCGATATACACCTAGGAGGCCGAAAAAAGGTCATTTTTTCGAATTTTTTGTAGGAAAACTATTTAAAATTTCGGATTGGGGTTTGAGCCAAATAAAAGTTTACACATTCCAGAATATGTTTAATTTTTTTTATTAAAAAATATCAAAAATATATCAAGATATCGCATGTTTCATGGAGCGCCTTAAAAAAATTTTCTTACACGGTACCCACTGCCGTTTGTTCAAAAATCATCTGAAAAAAAAAACCAAAAAGATTATTAAACTAGATACTATAATCTAGCAGATGTCATAGCCGATTTTGAAAATATCGATTTATGACAAAATGGCGAACGTTTGAACATAAGTAACGATTATTGGGCCAAAAATTAGTTATTATTTTGTTTATAAAAAAAAAACTAAGTAACGAAAAAAAAATCCTATGACATCTACTAAATAATGGTATACGGAATAGGCCCACCAAATTTCAAGGCAATCGGTTCATTGGTTTTCGAGAAATTTTAGGTACCGATTTTAAAAACCTGATTTCGAGAAAAACGCGTTTGAAAATTCAGGAATGGCTGTAACTCGCTTATTTATCGAGATATTGCCTTGCCGTTTTCAGGAGATATTCTTGAGACTTCAAACTTGAAGGAAGTGCAAAAAAAATCGAATTTTTTCGACCCTCTAGGTGTATATCTCCCCTTAAACTCTCAAAACATTACAGCTCATTCCTTAGTTTCCATGTGACTTATCGGTTACTAAATAGGAACAAAATTGTAGAATAATTTTTTTTAAAAGTTATTGGAAATTGAAAAATCAAGTCTGCGTTAACGTTGGCATCTATAACTCACTCCAAAAACACGGTTATAGAGTTTGTAATTCACAAAGAGTTTGATTTCATACAAACAATGTGCAAACAGAAAGATTTCATCTGCATTTTTAAATTCCCAAATTTTTCCTTTTTGCCAAATTTTAACTTTAATACGATAGTAATAAAAAAATTGGATCATCCTCCACTTGGAAGAGATTCATTTTTTATTGAATAAATTCAAGAAACTCGGAGAGATTCACGTGATTATTATTTTCTTTCACTTATTTTCACGTGATTGATCACGTGGAAGTACTAGATTCACGTGGCGCGCATTGAAAACTGTTCATACATTTTTTTTTCCTGGACCAAATTTTATTGTATATTCGTAACAGAGTTGTAAATAATGCATTACTTTGATAATGCATTAGTGTATTTATTACCCATTACACTGCATAATGTGAAGTGGATAAGTGTATCATTACAAAATACAAAAGTAATGTGTAATGCATGCGTGTTCCATTATAATTTAAAAAAGTAATGTGTAATGGATGCGTGTTCCATTACAATTAAAAAAAAGTACTGTGTAATGTATGCATGTTCCATTACAAATAAAAAAAGTAATGTGTAATGGATGCATGTCCCATTACAAATTACAATTAAAAAAAAGTAATTTGCAATGGAGAATATTCCATTGGAAAAAGAAAAATTGCCGTGTTCGTATTAGAAACTTGCACATTGCTGTCTCATTATTTTATTTCGCTCACTAAAAGTTCATCCACAATTATCACGAATGATCCAAAAAGTTAAAAAATAGAAACAAAAAAAACAGAAAGTTAATCGTTAAATATGAAGTACGAAAATGTACTCAGCCCCAAAAATTATGCAACTTTATATTGAACTTGTTTTACACGCTGTAACCCATAATTTTTTTATTTGTAATGGAACGCGCATCCATTACACATTACTTTTTTTATTTGTACTGGAACACGCATCCATTACTCATTACTGTTTTTATTTGTAATGGCACATGCATCCATTACACATTACTTTTTTTAATTGTAATGGAACACGCATCCATTACACATTACTATTTTCATTTGTAATGGAACATGCATACATTAGACATTACTTTTTTATTTATAATGTAAAACTTGTCCAATACACATTGTTTAAAGTAATAGGTAATGCATTACTTTAACATTACTATTTTCGCAACTCTGATTTGTAATCGGCGAACGATTTTGAATAGATATAGTACTGGATATTTCAAAAAAATTGAGAAAAAAAATCGTTGTTGCCCTTCTAGATAGACAAATGTAGCTCATATTGGCATCATATTGCATACATCTATGACGCATAGGAACACTCACAGCTGTGTGTCGCTTATGAGTGCTCACCTGGAAGTAATATTTGCATCATATGATGATTGACAATGACACATCATATGGGGCTCATATGGCAGTCACGGCGTGACGAAATTGTGGTGCTCATATGAAGATCATATTGACGTCATACCGTGGTGAAATTGGTTGCGCTCATACACCTAGAAAAAAGTCTAGTTGGTTCAAATAAATCCTATTATTAAATTATTTGACTCGAACAAAAATTTATTTAACTCGACTACGATTTATTTGAACGAACTACATTTTCTAGTTCGTTTATTTGTATTCAAATAAATCCTAGTCGAGTTGAATAATTTTTTTTTCGAGTCAAATAAATTTTTTTAGTTGTAGGCCGGCCTAATAGGATTTATTTGAACCAACTAGACTTTTTTCTGGGTGCATGAAGCTCATATGACCGTCGGGATGTGAAGTATTATTGTAATTATTGTAATTTTCATACGGTTTTTTTTAAATTTCTTTTGCTTGCAAAATTTTTTATTATGTATATTTTTTCATTTACATAGCTTCTGAACCGATTACATTAAAAAAAAAATTTAAAAACACCCAATTTCATTATACTTCAATTTCTTCTGCCTCCAGTGGGATTCGAACCTGCGACCTGCCTCTCTATCCTACCTAACAACCTAACACGCTACCTATTACGCTACCGAGTACTTATGAATTTTCTTCACTTATATGATATATCAGTGGTGACATGCCAGGAAAAACGAGTCACATTTGAATATTATATATATACAGTTATAAATGAAAGTAATTAATAAATTAAGAATTAAAAAAATAGACGATTCAATATGGTATCCAAAATTTCAAAAAAATGGGATATTCGTGAAAGTCAATTTCTTAGTTTTTTTTACAGTTTCGCGAATTCGATTATCTCAATCGAATCTATAGGGAAATTTGTAGAATTCAAAATGGGGCTTCTATTTGATTAAAAAAATGATGAAAAATAGTGCAACTTTTGTAAAAGTTTGTTTGCTTATATGAAACTGAAATATAAAACAAAAAAATTAAAACATAAAAAAAAATTAGTTAAAATATTTATCAGCGTACAGTACGATCTCGATTTAAGAGGAGGCTAAATACCATTTTTATTCAATCCCTACATTATCGACGTATCATCGTCGTCCAGTCTTTCTCCGACAACCGTGGATGAAAATTAAATACATTTTGACAATTAAGAGGGGGATAAATTAATTAACAATTAATTGTCAATTGACAGGCTGAAATGCGTTACAGCTAATGCCAACGAACTCATTCGAGCCCCCTAAATATTATAGGTTACTCGTCAGAATCCATGGTGCTGCCCTCACTCGCACGTCTGTGAACTACATTTCGCCATTTCGTTTTTCAATGAAACTACAATTTATCGATATTTATCTCTTGATGCGCCATCCAAACTTACGGCGTGTCACTTTGATAAAATAATGTCGAAAACGTCTCGATATCTGTACCGTGGCGTTCTTCATGGAGCCTCACTCTTGGTTTTACCCGGAATGCAGTAAAAGTTTAATAATTTAAGTTTTTCAATTACAGTTTCTTGGTGGTAAATGAATCTGTAAATTTTTTTTTGTTTTTCGAAAAAATTTTAGTGAGGCTCCATTCCTGCCATTGTTGTGATGATGTTCTGTGTCATATCAAATTGTGTGAATATAAGTAAACCCACGCGAATAAACAATATCAAATTTCACTTTAATTATAATTATCTTAAATTTATGAATTGTAAATATTTGAATATTTAAAAAAAATTAAGTTAATTCAGCCATTAATCTTCAAAGCTAAAATTAAATTCCTAACTCAAATTTTAATTATAATATACATTCACAAACGATTGCATTTACTTCATTTTTAATTATATTTTTTTAAATGCTCATTTAGGCAGTACCATAACTGGATTCTTTATATCTCTATTCTTAAAGAACTCTATGTGTAATTTCTCTACTCCGACAGAACTTTATTCTTAAATATCTCTAATCTTTAGTCGTGCCTCAAATCTATTCTTCATTTCGCTATTCTTAAATAAGTCTATGTGAAAAAATTTGTAGTCGGACATATCTCTAATCGTAAATATGTCTATTCTCAAATAACTCGGCGGTTAATTAATTAACTGTGCTCTCATAAAACTGTATTCTTAAATATTTATTCTCGAAAATAAGTCTACTTATAAATATCTCAATTCGGAAATAACTCTACTCCAAAATATGTCGTATCGTAAAATTTGTATTCCAATAAATCTCTATTCTTAATAAATTCGAAAAATTCTCTATGGCTAAATATCTCTATTCTTACAGATCTCTATTCCGACAGATCTCTATTCTGACAGATCACTATTCTAACATATCTCTACTCCTAAATATCTCTCTTCCGTCACTGCTTTGTTCCGGAATATGTCTCTATTATTCGTACCAAAACAATTGAAAATCAAATAATAGCTGAGGATAAGTTATCATCTTACCGTAGCAATTCGATTTTCAATTGTTTTGGTACGAATAATAGAGACATATTCCGGAACGGACAAATGACTGAAGAGAGGTATTTCGGAGTAGAGATATCGAGTTACAGCTGCCATAAGGGCGTATCACCTCTTTTACGCCCTTATGGCATCCGGGAGCCATAAAAGCGTATCGAAAAAAAAATTTCAGGCATCGACTTAATTATGACTAAAAAGTATGGAACCGATGAAAAAAAAAAATTCCGAATTTTTTTTTATACGCCCTTTTGGCTTTCGACACACTCAGCGAAAGCCATAAGGGCGCATTAAAAAAAAAAAATTCGGAATTTTTTTTTTCATCGGTTCTATACTTTTCGGTCATAATTACGTCGATTCCTGAAAAAAAAATCGATACGCCCTTATGGCTTTCGAGACTCATTCGGAAAGTCATAAGGGCGTATACAAAAAAATAAATAAGTGGGAAAATTTATTTTTCATCGGTTCTATACTTTTCGGTCATAATTACGTCGATTCCTGAAAAAAAAAATCGATACGCCCTT
Source organism: Alloplasta piceator (assembly GCA_946863875.1). Lineage (NCBI taxonomy): Eukaryota > Metazoa > Arthropoda > Insecta > Hymenoptera > Ichneumonidae > Alloplasta > Alloplasta piceator. The sequence continues at coordinate 17,587,650 of OX333080.1, read as the reverse complement.
ATGGCTTTCGAGACTCACTCGGAAAGTCATAAGGGGGTATACAAAAAAATAAATAAGTGGGAAAATTTTTTTTTCATCGGTTCTATACTTTTCGGTCATAATTACGTCGATTCCTGAAAAAAAAAATTCGATATGCCCTTATGGCTTTCCAGCCCCACCTTTTGCTGGCATACGCTCTTATGGCAGCTGTAATGCGATATGTTGGAATAGAGATCTGTCAGAATAGAGATCTGTGAGAATAGAGATATTTCGCCGTAGAAAAATTTTCGAATTTATTAAGAATAGAGATTTATTGGAATAAAAATTTTACGATACGACATATTTTGGAGTAGAGTTATTTCCGGATTGAGATATTTAGGAGTAGACTTATTTACGAAAATAAATATTTAAGAATACAGTTTGATGAGAGCACAGTTAATTAACCGCCGAGTTATTTGAGAATAGACATATTTACTATTAGAGATATGTCAGACTACAGATTTTTTCACATAGACTTATTTAAGAATAGAGAAATGAAGAATGAAGAACCCTTCGCGGACCATATGAATTTCTCCGACACCCTGGATCATATGGGTCATATCTGTCCTGCAGCTTATATCTCACGTATTTCGAGAGAAAAAAATCTGAAAAAATTCAAGAATACTCTTTACTCATTCTACTTTAAGGTCTAATAGTTTTTATAGCCGTTGCATTTTTCCATTTTTAAATAAATTGCTTGAAAAAAGCTTATTTTCGAAAAAAAGTTTCTTTACGGAAAAAAATCACATTTTTTTTCTATTTAACAAAAAGCAAAAAATCTTACGCGAATTTGTAGCTTACCCTATACTCATTCGGATAAAAAATGTCCAAGTCTGCCTATTTGAAAAAGTATGTATTTTGGCATCCGAAAGAAGGGTGTTTTTCGAGTATCAGAACTACTATTAAATAACGTATTTTCCATCATGAAATGTTTTATAAATTTTTTTTTTATTACAGAATTATACAAAATGGATGAAAAACTAAATGACATTATATTTTTAAAGAAAAGTTACAAATATGACAACTGATAGCAAAGTGGTGCATGAGACGGTCATAACTTAAAAACAGCTGTTTTTAGATTTATTAATTACAATAACGAAAACCCCCGAAGATTATCAACAAACATCAAAAGGAAACGCTAAAAACACGAAAAACACAAATTCACCTCCGTTGACAAAATACCGGCACCCCGGATCATATGGGTCAAATCTGACCCACGCGAGATTTCACCTGGCTGTTGTCCGGACAGGAATTTCTAGATCAAGGCGCGGCTTGGACACCGAGTACCCCTCACTACTAATTTTTTTTAGGGTGGGGAGGGAAGCCCTACCCTTAAAGGATCCGGGAGATATTTAAGGTTGTTTAGAAGCTAAGAAACTTTTGAATGTTAATTGTTCAATAAATAGCTTCTTAATCGTAGTCAAATTTTTACACGACCTCCTGAATACTTCATGTAAGAACATACCAAATTTTCAGAATTCTATTATCATTACTTCAACCTCCTTAAGGGTTAAAATAAAAAATAATGAGAACATTCTGAAAATTTGGTATATTTTTGTATGAGGTATTTAAGAGGTCGTGTAAAAATTTCACGACCATTAGGAAGCTCGTTATTAAGAAATTAACGTTTTGTTAAAAACAATTTTTTAAACAAATAAAAAAAATATTTATCAATAAACTTCGTTTTCTTTCCATCGCTTATAGTATATTGTGTATATTAAAAAATTAAGATGTCAAAAAAAAAAACTTATCGCAAAGTTATATCAGTTTCCATAAGACTACATTTAATTTTATTTAATTTGTTAATCTTAATTATTCGATAATGAGCTTCCAAATCGTCGTGAAATTTTTACACAACCTCTTAAACACTTCATTGAAAAACATACCAAATTTTCAGAATTTTCTCATCATTTGCGATTTTGGTCTCAACAACCTTAAGGGGGAAATTTCTCTTGTGACAGATATGACCCGTATGATCCGCGGAGGGTTAAATTAACATTCGGATCTTTGCTACTATTTTTTTCCCTCATTACTCGATTCTCGAGCGACAGAGATAAGTCGATCTTTCGAGATTAAGCAAGAGTCCTAATAACAGAGTCAATAAAAATCGCGTGAAAATTATAAAACGTGATAATATAATAGCACTGTCGAAATTATATCGCACGTCACACAAAACAATTTCCCTGTTTGTACAGCTGAGACTTGTCAAGAAGCGCACGAGTGTCTTATCGAAATTGACTCATCAGCATGAAAAAGACAATAAATAGCACGTGATAGACGTCGAATAATGTTTTTTTTCTCTTAGCGAGAAAAGATAAATTTCGCTCAGATACGAAAAAAAGCAAAATTATTTCGCCCACCGATCTCATGTTCGATGAGAATTGAAATTTTGTACAAAATTTCAATTGAAATTGAACAAAAGTAATAATTTATATGCGAATATTTTTTCCTTATTATAATATATCATTGTTAATGCAAACGATGCAATGAGAGCAATGAGGGTTCGATTGGGAAAGTGAAACCTCGATAAAACGACGACGGATGTAAAGTTCATAATATCCCGTGAAGATTCAGAGTCGATATACAATAATATGTGGTCCAAAGTCCGTCCAACTTGTATACGCCTTAATCTCGGTATTCTCTCTCTCTCTCTCTCTCTCTCTCTCTCTCTCTCTCTCTCTCTCCCTCCCTCCCTCCCTCCCTCTCTCTCTCTCTCTCTCCCTCTCTCTCTCTCTCTCTCTCTCTCTCTCTCTCTCTCTCTCTCTCTCTCTCTCTCTCTCTCTCCCTCTCTTGGTCTTTGCATATAGTCGGTTTGATCGATCGAGAAACTATCGCGTCAATTAGCGATGCAATGCCCCCCGAGGGAACTTTCCACTTTACTTGTACATCCGACAAACGAATCGTGAGAGTGAACGAAAGAGAGAGAGAAAGCTCAAAGCACTTTTTCCCTTGTTCATTTCTTATTTCGATTCGCGAACAAAGGGATGAAAACGAAACTAACGATTCATCAATGGAAAAACGTATTTTTAGTTTGGTATCATTCTTTCTTAAAGAAGTTTATGATGTGTGAAGTTGTATAAGATGTATATGGTAATTGTATGATGAGGAAAACTTCATTTTTAATTACATGATAGAAGCTTGCATCGTTAAAATGCAATTAAGGATGTATCGCCTATACAGTCCCAGCCAAAAATTGTATTTGATTGAAATTTCCGTAGGGGGAAGTCCCCCAGTACCGGCCACTTAAGGTTATACATTAATAAAATTATTATATATATAAGAACTTCGATTTTTTATATTTTTTTTTTCACAAACTTTGGAGTATTCTTTGGTGTGTGAATGATAGTACAGATTTTAAATGTATAACAAAAATTTTTATTGAAAAGTACATAACAAAGAGAGCTTTCATAATTTTTTTCAAATTTTTATACGGTAGATCGAAAATTGCAAGATTTGCAATTATTGATCTTAGTTAGATATTAAAAATATCAATCCTCTGTAAAATTTCTGAAAATATATTAAATAATGGTTATTGTGTAAAAAAATCTCAGCTTTCTGAAAAAAATATTTTCAATTTCCTCCAGTGTCGGAAAAACCCCGAAAAATGAGGTCAAAAAGTAAAATACGCTTTTTCTACCAATGTATCATTTTTGATATTTTTTTAAATATTTTTTTCGAAAAGTTCAGACTTTTTTATACGGAAAATGTATTTTTTGATTTTGGGGATATTTCAAAATAAACCAGAGTAAAATAAAGTTGAAAGTTTTGTGATGAATTGTCGATCTGTATTGTGCTGCCGTCACGGTCGTTGTACGAACTATCGAATCAAATTTGAAAATTTCTGTACAAAGCATTATATTCAGCGATTATGTAGTGAATATATATGTTCAAAGTGTCCCATGGAAAAGGACCATGTGATGGGTTAGCAGGCACGATCAAACGTCTCGCTGCAAGGGCATCTCTTCAAACGGGCACGAGAAACGAAATTTTATCATCCTTGGCACTGTATGACTGGGCACGTGAGTCATTTAAAAACATTGATTTCACTTTCATTTCAAATGAGAAATACGAAGTACGCGCAGCACAGCTAAAGTCAAGATTTGTTAATGCCGTGGCTGTAAAAAAGACGCAATCCATGCATTGTATTGTCCCTGATGCCGAGAATCATGGTTCTGCTACTGTAAGAAATGTTTCTCTGTCAACAGTGACAAGAAGAGTTCAAATAATAAAGATTTGATCCTTGTGATAACTTTTGTATAATAATTTTAATTTCTTACCCACTTCACACTTTGAACATATATATTCACTACATAATCGCTGAATATAATGCTTTGTACAGAAATTTTCAAACTTGATTCGATAGTTCGTGCGACAACCGTGACGGCAGCACAATACAGATCGGCGATTCATCACGAAACATTCAACTTTATTTTACTATGGTTTATTTTTAAATATTCCCAAAATCAAAAAATACATTTACCGTGTAAAAAAGTCTGAGCTTTTCGAAAAAAATATTTTAAAAAATATAAAAAATGATACATTGATAGAAAAAGCGTATTTTACTTTTTGACCTCATTTTTCGGGGTTTTCCCGACGCTGGAGTTAATTGAAAATATTTTTTACAGAAAGCTGAGATTTTTTTACACAAAAACCATTGTTTAATATATTTTTAGAAATCTTACAAGGGATTGATATTTTTAATATCTAAAGTCAATAATTGCAAATCTTGCAATTTTCGATCTACCGTACCTTCGAAAAGGTTCGACGGAAAAATTTGAAAAAAATCATGAAAGCTCTCTTTGTTATGTACTTTTCAATAAAAAATTTTGTTATGCAGAGTTCAGAACCCCCGGCACAACTTTAGTCAATATTTGGTGGAATGATCCATATACAAAATTGGCAATTTTTTGTTTGTATTTCCGAATGTTTTTTATACTATTTCAAAATGGGGAGAAAATTTTGAAAAAAATCATATGCGTTCAGAAAAATTAACGCATTCGATTTGTTAAAGAAAAAAATGAACTTACCGAATTGTTGAATAATTATTTGTTTAAACAATTTATTAATGACTTTTGGGCAATATTATTATAGATAATTGTTGTTTATGGCATGCGAAATGTTGCTGAATTTTTTCGGATTTTTATTGTATCACGATATACGGACATTTCAATCAGATAAAATTTTTGGCATCCTTAAGGCGGTATTCTGGTCGAGTATTTTGAAAAAAACATTTTTTCTGCGTATTCTTAGAGTTTAGATCTTTAAGAATATATCCTCGAAAGGAAATTTTTTAATTCCAATAATTTACGGAGTTATAAATATTTTAGTGACGCAGCAACTATGCCCAACACGGCTGTCATGAAATTTCAAGTTCTACTCAACCGATTTACTTGAAATTTTTAACCAGTTGTCAATGTATAACTCACTATCGCCTCTACTACTTTTGTATCAGAATAATTTTTTTTACTATTGCGAAAAAATTAAATTTTGAGTTCTCAAATACCGTTGAAAAGAAATTCGTAGATCTTTTTGTTTCGAAGAAAATCGAATTTTTAATGTGGTTTTACTAGCATAAAGTTAACCAAAATTAGCTCTCCTTTTTTGTTTCCATAGTTAGACGCATCGTTTGGGTCCCCGAATGTAAGGCTATTTTTGAGTTCTCAAATACCGTTGAAAAAAATTAGCTCTTTTTGTTTCGAAGAAAATCGAATTTTTAATGTAGCGTTGATAACTCAAAGTTAACAAAAATTAGTGCTACTTTTTTATTTCATAGTTAGACGCATCGTTTGGGTCCCCGAATTTAAGGCTATTTTTGAGTTCCCAAATACCGTTGAATAAAAATTCTTAGCTCTTTTTGTTTCGAAGGAATTCGAATTTTTTATGCGGTGTTGCTAGCTTAAAGTTAACGAAAATTAGCGCTCCTTTTTTGTTTCCATAGTTAGACGCATCGTTTGGGTCCCCGAATTTAAGGCTATTTTCGAGTTCCCAAATACCGTTGAATAAAAATTCTTAGCTCTTTTTGTTTCGAAGGAATTCGAATTTTTAATGCGGTGTTGCTAGCTTAAAGTTAACGAAAATTAGCGCTCCTTTTTTGTTTCCATAGTTAGACGCATCGTTCGGGTCCCCGAATTTAAGGCTATTTTTGAGTTCCCAAATACCGTTGAATAAAAATTCTTAGCTCTTTTTGTTTCGAAGGAATTCGAATTTTTAATGCGGTGTTGCTAGCTTAAAGTTAACAAAAATTAGCGCTCCTTTTTTGTTTCCATAGTTAGAAGCATCATTTGGGTCCCCGAATTTAAGGCTATTTTTGAGTTCCCAAATACCGTTGAATAAAAATTCTTAGCTCTTTTTGTTTCGAAGAAATTCGAATTTTTAATGTGGTATTGCTAGCCTAAAGTTAACGAAAATTAGCGCTCCTTTTTTGTTTCCATATAGTTAGACGCATCGGTGCGCAAATTGACGAGAAAGTCAATATTGAGACTGGAAGAATCGCAAAGGCTTGTCGGGCATGTTTCTATCACCCGCATAATCGAGGGGCCCTTGAGTTCGTGATCATAGAGAAATTCCATGGGCACACCCAGAAAAAAGATCTAGTCGTAGGTACTATAATCGTTTATTTCATTATTTTTTAGTTACTTTAAAGAAAAATTTATTTCCATCCAATTTTGGGCGATATTTTACTTCCAATATATTTATTTATTTGAATTCTCGGTCATCGAGAAACAGGCGTTGAAGAAAAATTCTATTCGTTGTTACTAAATACCTATTCACCCGTAATCGTTGTCAGTACCCCAAAAATCCGCCAGGTGGCTACCTCTCGCACAAGCGAACCTGCCTCTCGACGCCTATGTCCTTTCCAAGCTCGTCTTTGTTTGATATCCTTATTTTTCATTATGGATATTTAATACATTGAACATTGCGGCAAAACGCAAGATGGTCGAATCTCCGAAAAGTATTCCCATGAAAAAGGGTCTTATTTCTTTTCCCTTTTGTTAAAGAAAAGACGAAGCTTTACGAAATTGTAGACTGCATATGTGTAGCTATATATTCAAAGATTGAAATGTTTAAAAATATATATTGTGTAAACATTAAATAAAAAATTATTTCATTTAAATACCTGGCATTCCACTGTATTTCGATCAAAATCTTACCCTGATGATTTCGATTTTCCTCTAAATTTTTTATATCAATAAGGACATCGAAAAAAAAATTCCCAAATTTTTTTAGAATTTTTCGGTCACGCGTTTTTTGGATTTTTTTTTTGAACAACAACGGGACAACACATTTTTTGGGCTTTGTTCCATAACGGAGATTTCAATACTCTACGAGTCAAATTCCAAAAATTAAAAAAAAATTAACTCATAGAGTATTAAAATCTCCATTTTGGAAAAAGCTCAGAAATTTTGTTATATTTTATTAGATTATTCTAATTTTTTTTCAGATTGTACAAAGAGGTCCCTTTAAAAAAAAAAAATCCAAAGAACGCGTGGCCAAATAATTCTGAAATAATTTAAAAAAATGTATTTCAATGTGTTTTTTTATATACAAAATTTAGAGAAAAATTGAAATCATCAAGGCAAGATTTTGATCGGAATGTCGTGGAATGACACGACAAAATGTTGTTTTCATGATTTCGATATTTCTCTTCATTTTTTATATAAAAGAACACATTAAAAATGAAATTCCTAAATTTTTTGAGAATTTTTTGGGCACGCGTTTTTTTTTTTTTTTTTTTTTCAAGTGACCCTTTGTAAAATCTGAAGAAATGCAGAATAATGTAATAAAATATAACAACATTTTTGGGCTTGGTTCCAAAATGGAGATTTTAATACTCTATGAGTACATTTTTTTTCTTTGAATTTTTTGAATTTTACTCATAGAGTATTAAAATCTCGATTTTGGAACGAAGCCCAAAAAATTTGTTATATTTTATTAAGATTTTTCTGAATTTTCTCAGATTTTATAAACATGTCCCGTTTTTTTAAAAAAATAAAATAAATCTCAAAAACGCGTGACCGAAAAATTCGGAAAAAATTTGGGAATTATTTTTTTCAATGTCCTTATTCATAAAAAAAAATTTAGAGGAACATCGAAATCATCAAGGTAAGATTTTGATCGCAATACCGTGGAATGCCACATACATATTCGTTCCGTTTAAAATAATATTTATTGATATTAAATAAAAATGTATTAGATCGCAATATATTTTCCTAGTCGGTCATTAAAAAAAAAAGAATTTCGTTGACATGAATAAAGTTGTATTAGGCCGGCCTACAACTAAAAAAATTTATTTGGCTTGACTAGGATTTAGTTAGATGTACTAGATCTTTTTTCTGGGTGCAATCTCGTATGCCTTTTTTTCTAAATCGTTTCGCCACTTCCCCGTTGATTGAGATTGCACTTGATCGAAAGCGTATGAGCGAAAAAAAAGCGATCGGGTGAGTATCGAGAGTATTTTTTTTTTTTTAACACTGGAATGTAGTTTCTAATTTAGCCTGTTATTAATTAAAATAAGTTGAATAAAAAATGAATAATTTTGAAAATCAAGTTATCGAAAAAATTCGAAATTTGTCACATTGTTTTTTTGTTCAGTCGCTTTATAACGTGCTAGGTCGAGCGGAAATTGTAATTGTCAGAAATTCGGGGCGGGGTCGAAGAGTCGACTAACCAATATTTCGAACGGCCGAAATCCCGAATTTCACGATTACGAGCGTTCGAATAACGAAGCGCCGAAATCCCGAACGCCAGAAAAGCGACAGCGGAGAGAGCCGCCCCATGCGTAAGAGAGAGAGAGATGCGCCTCCTCTCTCTCTTACGCATGGGGCGGCTCTGGGTGGGGGTCGAAGAGTCGACTAACCAATATTTCGAACGGCCGAAATCCCGAATTTCACGATTACGAGCGTTCGAATAACGAAGCGCCGAAATCCCGAATTTCACGATTACGAGCGTTCGAATAACGAAGCGCTGAAATCCCGAACGCCAGAAAAGCGAAAGCGGAGAGAGCCACCCCATGCGTAAGAGAGAGAGAGATGCGCCTCCTCTCTCTCTTACGCATGGGGCGGCTCTCTCGACTTTCTCTTTTCTGGCGGTCGGGATTTCGGCGCTTCGTTATTCTAACGCTCGTAATCGTAAAATTCGGGATTTCGGCCATTCGAAATATTGGTAAGTCGACTCTTCGACCCCCACCCGGCGGCTCTCTCGACTTTCTCTTTTCTGGCGATCGGGATTTCGGCGCTTCGTTATTCTAACGCTCGTAATCGTAAAATTCGGGACTTCGGCCGTTCGAAATATTGGTTAGTCGACTCTTCGACCCCGCCCCAGAAATTCGTCGATTTCCTTGGAAACGTCGCTCATATATACGCATAATGTAACCTTGCATAAATTATGCGCACAGACGACAAATCGACGCGTTTAAACAGAGTTGAAAATTCGTTGTTTTTAAATTAAAACAAAATTTACATTTTTATAGTATTTATCAGTGAACGAAGAAAAAGTTGAGAACATTTTGCAAGAATAAAAGCAAAAAAATCATAAATGAGGTTTCAGAAATTTTTTGATGAAAAAAATTGATAGATAAGTCTACATGTTATCGCAGAATTTTACCAGACAAAATTTTGGCAGAACGAAAGCAAAAAATCATAAATGAGGTTTCAGAAACTTTTTGATGATAAAAATTGAAAGATAAGATTCTTTTACATGTTATCACAGAATTTCACCAGACAAAATTTGAGCAGAATGAAAGCAAAAAATCATAAATGACGTTTCAGAAACTTTTTAATGAAAAAATTAAAAGATGCGAGTCTTTTACATGTTATCACAGAATTTTATTATACTAAATTTCACCAGAATGAAAGCAAAAAATAATAAATGAGATTTCAGAAATTTTATGATGAAAAAAATTAAAAGATAAGAGTCTTTTACACGTTATCACAGAATTTTACCAGACTAAATTTCACCAGAATGAAAGCAAAAAATAATAAATGAAGTTTCAGAAATTTTTTGATGATAAAAATTGGAAGATATGAATCTTTTACATACTTATCACACGAATAAGGCTCTCATTTGATTATCGATCGAAATTCGATGAATTTCGTTATCTCTTTATCATTGGCAAATTATGGATCCGATAAATTCTATATCACAGATGAAATCAGTAGATAGTAGAGGCAGAGTAGATTGACCTTGTTTTTTGTAAATTCAATCAAAATCCTGGCAACTATTACTTTTAAATCATTGATAGAAATTAATTTATTTTTATTATGATCGTGAAATATTCGATGGTGTTTTCGTCAAAAAAATCTCACATTTTTCACCTTTCGCAATCGTTCGTAATTGAAAATCGTTACGAAAGGTGTGAATTTTTTCATCCCAAATTTATGATCAATGCTACATAATTCATGTAAACATCAAACGAATACAATATTTCTATACATAAAAAGCTCCTGTCGTTGCCATACGGCAATCGCTGATGGAAATGTCGGACGTTGACACTAATATTGCGTTCAAATTGAAAGCCGCCAGGGATAATATTGCAAACTTTAACAAAGATGGAAAAAAATATTAAAAAATAACTATTCGTTTCACCATCACTTTCCGACTATATACCGATTGCAAACAAGATAAGAGAAGAATTAATTTAGAACTTTGAGGCAGAACGAGCCAAAATTCATTGTGGAACTTTCTCAAGTTTATAAAAGCTTCATACAAAGCAAATCTTAAGTTTGGACTCAAGTGTCATTATAAGTTCATACTTAAGTTCAAACTTGAGTGTCATTATAAGTTCATACTTAAGTTCAATCTTAAGTGTCATTATAAGTTCATACTTAAGTTCAAACTTAAGTGTCATTATAAGTTCATACTTAAGTTCAAACTTAAGTGTCATTATAAGATCATACTTAAGTTTAAAGTGTAGTGCGAACTTCAGATCGATCTTAAGTTCAAACTCAAACTTGGTTTGAAGTTTGATCTTAAGATTTATCTTGCGCTTGAACTTAAGTTCGATCAAACTTCTTTCCTCGCCTCCCTCGATCGTGTTTTTTAACATTAGTTGTCAACAAAATTAAGTTCTATCGAATTTAAGTTTAAGCTCAGGATGGATGTTGAAAATAACTTCAAACCAAACTTAAGTTTGAACTTATGATCGATCCAAAGTTCGCACTAAAGTTTGAACTTAAGTATGAACTTATAATGATACTTAAGTTCAAACTTAAGATTCATCTTAAATTGGAACTTAAGTTCAAACTTAAGATTCATCTTAAATTGGAACTTAAGTTCGATCTTGAGATAGATCGGAAGATCTTAAAATTCGGGCCTTAGAATTGCGGATTTTAAAGGTTCAACAATTTTTCACAAAATTGTTTTAGTTAATAAAAATATAGGTCATCTAAATATTTTATGTACTCGGGAATGTACCTTTGGAAAATTTAATAAATATAATGCTATACAAAACTGGCTTTTTTTTGCTCTAAAAAAATTGAATTTTCATCGAAAACGAGCATTATGCCCCACTTACTCCCGAGAAAGATAAAGGGACGTGTATCTATCATTGAGGAAATTGTGGATACGCTATATACAGTGTCGAGCGACACTGCTGGGACCAACCTTATATTAGTTAGCAAGTGTCGAGCCTCCGTCGAAGAAAAGGCGCGCCTACATTCATAGAAACATAGATGCGTATATACATAGTCTGTACCGAGACCTCAATTAATTTGCTGAGTCTTCGATGCCTCTTATCAGCCCTCCCCTAGCCTCTTCTCTTCCGATGTCCCTACAAATTTCAAGTTTCCCCACAAGTTTCAATCTCAAGTTCAAACTTGAAATTCATCTTAAGATTCAACTTAAGTTCGATCTTAAGTTCCAACTTGAGTTCAATGGAAAGTTTGATTATTGCGAACTTGAGATCGATCTTAAGTTTAAACTTTAATTTGGTTTGAAGTTCGATCTCAAGATCCATCTTGAGGTTGAATTTGAGTTCGATCAAACTTTTTTCATCGCTGCCCTCGATCGTGTTTTGTTTCTGCGCTCATACACTGTTAAAAAAACTATTTGAAACAAATAAAATTTATTTGATGCAAGTAAATTAATTATTTGCATATTATCCCGTAATTCCTTATTGGGATGAAGGAAATATATTTTTGATAGAAATATCATTCTTCAATGAGAGCAAATATGAAATCGTTTAAAACAATGCACAGTTACTATACGGGAATGTACGGGCTACTAAAATATCAAACCCATTTACTTCAGTCAAGTAAATTAAAATTTGAATCAAGCTTCCGACTACGTGGTTCCGAAAATTGAACTGTTTCATCCAACTCAATGATTGTTTGTACTCATACAGGTCATACTTTGGATTAATTAAATACTTTTCTTGAAATGATTACGAATTTTTGGTGCCGAGTATGTTTCCATAGAAGTTAGAAAATGCTTTCTCTGGATTTAAAAAATGTTCATTGAAATGGAACATCCCATCAGTTTCTTCCAAACCCAAATCTATTGGTCCAATTAAATATTGTTTTAGACCACCCGTGCAGAATTATTTATTTTTTCCATATATTTATCAGTTTTTATGATGAAAATCAGTTCCGTATTCACAATTGATAGTTTCTAAGGGTCAAGTAACGAAAAAAAAATGTTAAGAAAAAAAAAAATTTCCCCCAGTGGGGTTTGAACCCGCGACCCTCGTTTTTACGCATATCCTCAAATTCAACATGAATTAAATTTTTTTAAAATAGCTAATTTAAAAGTTCATCGACTTTTCCGACTGATTTAGTTTTCTCGCATATTCGTGGACCCTACACTGTAAACAAAAACTTATTGAAATTTAATGTAATGTACATGAAGTTTTTATTCATGTACCGTTCATAAAATTTCCAGCACTACAATGCTGTAATTTTCAAGCAGTGTTACATTAAAAATAATGCTGGGCTTATTAATTTTGCAGTGACCCTTCTTCGGAAATTTCGCCGATAGTTTCTTTATTTTTACAAATGCCGTACTTGAAATCTAATGAATACGTGTACATGAAATTTACGTAACGTATGCCGTATTTTTACGAAAGTCTGTATCTGAAAATTAATGAAGAAGTAAACTGGAAGTTTTTATGCATGTACCGTTCATTAAATTTCAAACATCATAGTGCTGTAGTTTTCAAGTAACGTTACATTAAAAATAATGCTGGGTTCATTAGTTTTACAGAAATTGGGTTCATGAAATTTACTGAACTGTGCTGGAATATATTATTGTTAAACATGTTATAAAAAATATATAGCCTTTAGAAAATAATTCAATATGCCTAGTTCACCAGCCCCTAAAAAAGATACAGAGAAAAAAATCAAATCTGCGCGAATTATCCGATCTAATTTCTCTCTCTTCGACGGGGACTCGAACCTGCGACCCTACCTATCACCCTACCTATCGTACCTAACTTCCTAACACGCTACCTATTACGCTACCGACTACTTATGAACTTTCTTTACTTATGTGACATATGAATACTGGAGTGCCAAAAAAATAATGATATACTTTTGAATGTGCGTGATAGTCCGTGAAAATTGATTTTCGGATTCGCCAATTCGAATTTCAATTGAAAATAGCGAACTTTCATACCATTCAAAATGGCGGATCCCATATGACATATCAAAATTGAAAAACGTTCTGATTTCAATGGAAGTCGGTCATTGGGAGTTTTGTGGATTAATGATCATGAATCTGAACAATTCTGAATCTCAAAATGGCGGATCAAAATGCTGCAGTGATTTCATTTCGATGAAACTTGGCGATCGAGAGTTTTTGGGATCATTGATCACCAATCTAAATTGAAAATTCTTAAATTCAAAATGGCGCCTGCAATATGGCGGACGAGAATGTAAAAATTATTTAATCCAGATGAGACTTAGTACTCGGGGGGGGGGGGCTTGGCGACGCTGTTTATAAGTGTAAACTGGAATTTCTGAAATTCACAATGGCGCATCCAATATGGCGGCCGAACATCCAAAAATGACTTGATGCGGATGAAACTTAGCACTCGGAAGTTGTAGCAGCTCCTGATTGCAAATCTGAAGTTAAAATCCTTAACATTCTTTTTTAACAGTAATATGTCAAAATCTATATGCTTGAAAATTATATACAACACCCATCATTTGAATTCAATGAACTTCTGCATTAAATTTCATGTCACATCTAGAATTTTCAATAAAAGTTTATTAAATTTAATGTACTTGTTCATCAAAAGGTCCATTGAGAAACATGTGCTGTAATTTTACAGCAAAATTCAGTAATTTTAATGTCTGGTACATGAATTTTCAGTGCAAAGTACATTAATTCTCATTCAATGTACGCTTTCTGTAAATTTCAGGTACTTTAGAGCATTAAATTTACTTTCCTTTTTAACAGTAATATCTTAAAATCTGTGTTTGAAAATTATACAACACTCATCATGTAAATTCAATGAATTTCTGCATTAAATTTCATGACACATTTGCAATTTTCAATAAAGTTCATTAAATTGAATGTACTTGTTCATGAAAAGGTCCATTAAGGAACAAGTGATGTAATTTTACAGCAAAATTCAATAATTTTAATGTCTGGTACATGAATTTTCAGTGCAGGGTACATTAATTCTCATTTAATGTACGCTTTCTGTAAATTTCATGTTCGTCGGTACATTAAATTTACTGTTTTTTTTACAGTGTAGAATATGTACGAGACCAGACTGGGATTTGAAACCTTCCTACCTATCAAGCCTAACTAACGACCTAAGACTGGGACGCTAACCACTACACCACCGACTACTTTTGATATACTGATGTAAATATCATATTTATAGAACACAGGCCGAGAAATAAATACGTGCCAAAATAGTATTAAGAATTTATTTTCATTACCCGAAGGCCACTTTTTGGTTTAACTTGAGCTTTTAACTTAATTAAAAAAAATCAAATATTGAATCAGATCAATAATAATAACAATAATAATAATACCGAAATAAGAATACCGGGTCATAATATTACATAATTTTTTCTTGTACCAGAAAAATACACGGTAAGGTGAAAAACTTAAATTACTTGCGTCAAAATTTTTTGGTTAATTCAATCACAAATTTTCCATATACACAGCTAATAACTCGAATTTGTGTTAAGTGAATTAAATATTGCGCTCACATAAAATAATCAATTCAGATAAATAATATTGATTTTTAAAATGAAAAAAATCCTATTTTAATATTAAATAATTTTTATTTAGCTTGATAAAACAGAATGTTCCGATGGATCATTTGAAGTAGTTGAATCAAGTAATTTTTTTTTTGTTATCCCAGGATATCAAATCTTTGCATCTGGATATATTTTCTTGTACCAAATAAAAACACAATTGGTGTAAAAAAATGTAAATTACTTGGTTACAGTATTTTTGGTTTATCCAATCAAAAATATTACATATTCGCAACTAATAACTCCGGTTGGTGTTGACCAAATAAAGTATTACGATAAAAAATATTAATTATTTCCAATTAATATTTGTGCCTTGCTGTTCGTAGAAATCCTGTATTCGAATGAAATAACTGTAACTAGTACCAATGAATTAGATTATTTTGACTAAACAACTGCTACCAAGAAAATGACTTACTGAGCGCAATTTCTGTTTTTATTCAATGCAAAGAAAAATCGATTTGTCTCAAATAAATGCCACTCAAGTAATTTAGATTATTAGGTCCAAATAAATTTTTTTAACAGTGTATATTGATATAAATTTTTGACATTAGTTGTAAAATAATTAAGTCCGATCGAACTTAAGTTCAAGCTGAAGATGGTTCTCATTTCTACAAAGATTAAGTTATCGGAATGAACCAAACGCCATTCTCTAAGTTCAGGAACAGCCTTTGGTAACGAAAAATAAATTTTGCAATCGGTAAATCCGAAGTCAAAACAGAGCGTTTGAAATTTCGCTATTTTGAGGTTTATGAAAATGGGGCCAAAGTTGACCAAAGGGTTTTTAATGAAAATTTATGAAAATTTTGATTTTTTGGGAAAACTATTGGTAGATTCGTGTTCGGGAGGGGATTCCTCGACATAAGGCCCGAAAAAAAAAAGATTTCTTCCTCTGAATTTATTTGAGATCTATATATTTGTGTTATAATTATAATTTAGTTACTTTTATTTTGGGTTATGTTAAGTGTCAAGGACTAATCTGATTTGTTTTTAATCTCGGTATTTTGATTTATAATTTATTGGAGTATCTTGGAGAATTGAAACTGATTTTTTTTTTATTAATAATAAATGAGATTATTAATTAACACGGCCGTATACTCAATCAATAATTTCAGGATCTGCTCAAACTTAAACCCTAATTCAGACCCCTCTATTCTTTTGAAGATTGCGACACCGCCGGCGCCGGTGGCAATATATTTATATAATGTAGAGAGATATTTGCTGATACGAAAGGCTCGCGATTACGAAAGAGAGCAGATCACGAAAAAATCGGCGCATGCGTGTATTTTGTCTCGACTCTCACCCGATGATGTAAAACGGTAATTCCTTTTCTCCGACGATACACGGAAGTGCGATTTAAAAAATATGAAAGATTGCCAAAAGCGACTTCTCGAGAAAGAAGAAAGTAGGCTGATCAGATATTGAGAGAACGAATACCAATATTAAAAAAAAATAATTAAGATAATACCAATATTTAAAAAAAGTTTCAAGATAATGCTTACAAAAAATAAATACTGCAAAATTTGTAAATTGCTGCCTTATCTTTTGTATTATGCCAAAATTTTCTTTCATGAGCAAGTAGCTTTGTCAATTTTTGCTTTTCTGTAACGAAAGTTTGAATCGCCGAATATGGCAAGCAATTTTCAAAATTATAACAGATTTCAATTAAATAGATATATAATAGATTTTAGATTCAAGAGTTTGGAAGACTTTTTGGGAATCTCAAAATTAAAAAAAAAAGTTTCGAAATCTCATGCCATTGTTTCAAATTCAGTGACAATGAAATTTGTTACTGCGCGCACTTGGACAAAAATTCTGAGCTCTTTCATAGATATTTTTATAAAATTTTGGAATTTCATAAAATCTGAAACTTTTGAACGATTCTTTGCAAATTCAATTCCAAGCATCATTTTCCCTCAATGTATTCCTTAATTGCCAACAACAATGTGCATTCAGCAAATCATTCTTTTAGCGATCATTCGGGTGGGGGTCGAAGAGTCAACTAACCAATATTTCGAACGGCCGAAATCCCGAATTTCACGATTACGAGCGTTCGAATAACGAAGCGCCGAAATCCCGAACGCCAGAAAAGCGAAAGCGGAGAGAGCCGCCCCATGCGTAAGAGAGAGAGAGATGCGCCTCCTCTCTCTCTTACGCATGGGGCGGTTCCCTCGACTTTCTCTTTTCTGGCGATCGGGATTTCGGCGCTTCGTTATTCTAACGCTCGTAATCGTGAAATTCGAAATTTCGGCCGTTCGAAATATTGGTTAGTCGACTCTTCGACCCCCACCCGAAATCCAAACGTCTTAAGCAATTACGAAATTCAATAGAGCGAAAAAGATGTTATCAGTATAGACTTACACACACATGCGTCCGAATATTTTTTCTGATTTTGGTTTCTCGACGATTTCGTCAAATTAATATACCGATATAAAAATGTCGACTCTTTTGCCACGAATAAATTACAATAGTCGAATACAAAGCTTCCTTAACGAGGAATGAAATGAGAAGAAGAATCTTAACAAAAATTATCATCTGTGAGTTATCGGCGAAAAATATCACGAATCAGCTTCTCATCAGCAAAAAAATGTATCTAAATGAAATTTCCGTACTTAATGATACAATAAAAATCTGAAAAAATGCAGCTACATTTTGCATGCCATAAACAACAATTATTAATAATAATATTGCCCAAAAGTTATTAATAAATTGTTTGAACAAATAATTATTCAAGAATCTTTCGGTAAGTTCTTTTTTTTTCTTAAACAAATCGAATGCGTCAATTTTTCTGAACGCATATGAATTTTTTTCTGAATTTTTACTCCATTTTGAAATTCCTGTTTTGAAATTTTTAGAATGGCTGTATTTATATATTTTTTGGCCCAGTGTCTTTGAAACTTTTCAAAGCTGAAGATAAACCTGTATACAAAAACATACAAAATTGGAAATTTTTTGTTTGTATTTCAGAATATTTTTATAATATTTCAAAACAGAGAGAAAATTACGAAAAAATTAAAGTGCGTTCAGAAAAATTAACGCATTCGATTTGTTTAAGAAAAAAAGAAACTTACCGAAAAATGGTTGAATAATCATTTGATTAAACGATTTATTAATAACTTTTAGGCAATATTATTATAGATAATTGTTGTTTATGGCATGCCAAACGTTGCTGAATTTTTTCAGATTCTTTAATAAGAATCTGAAAAAATTGTTAAATAATTATCACAAAGTACGGAAATTTCAATCAGATACAATTTTTGACTGGAAGCTATATCCAATAGTTAGCGGCAAGATTACCATTTAAAAAAATTCGTGCAAACAGTTTATCGAGTCTCACGTTCAGAACGTTCGATCATCGATCCTGTCAAGTTGCAAATATTTTATTAACAAACAATTTTATTTTATTAACAACAACAAAAAAAGGAAAAAAGTCAACACGTACGCAGCGTTTAAATTATTAATGAAGTAGCGAGATACGTGCGAGCAAATGTCTCCGCGAGTTCTTTGCGAGAATTTTGCCGAGAGACTTTATTATACATGTAAGAAGTTATTACATGTGTATGCGGCTATAATGTATGCGTATGACGCGAATACTCGATATACGTGCAAACATATATAGATGGCGCGATATGTAACGCGAAATGTTTGAACTTGGTTCTTTTTTCATTTTTTTTTTAACCCATCATCAGGAGAGGCTTGTTTACCACCCTCAGTGATACTCAAACGTTTTTTCTTTTTCTTCACTCTTGTTGCAACGAGGTCTTGAATTATCTCGAATTATCTTAGTGAGTCTCTCAACTATGCGGCTTACTTTTTGCTGCTGCGTCGCAAACCCAACAGCGATATATTGAGTGATTTCTCTCTCTCTCTCTCTCTCTCTCTCTCCCCCCTCCCTCCCTCCCTCTCTCTCTCTCTCTCTCTCGGCCTCGGTGGTTTGAGAATCACTGCGATAACAGGCCGTCCACCTACCGATAAGAGGACGACATGCTTGTTATATCTCTCCAACGTTTTTTTGCCCTCCCCTCCACTCTGATCCCACTCCTCCGCTCCCCCCTCCCCGCCCCTTAATAATAAAGCTGGAACGACACAATCGAATGGGCAAGAATTTTTATAACCATTATTAATTTAAACCGCTGTGTTACCGGATGTAAAAACGTAATTTAAATTTCAATTCAAGAAATAAACAATTCAGAATAATAACAAGATTACGCATATACGTCAATGGTTTTTACTGGAAATCCTGTGATCTGCGACGCCTTTTAATTGAGCATTATTTAGGAGTTGATGAAAGAATATTCAATAATTTTAACCCTCCACGGATCATATGGGTCATATCTGTCCCAAGAGAAATTTCCCCCTTAAATATCTCCCGGATCCTTGAAGGGTAGGGCTTCCCTCCACACCCTAAAAAAAATTAGTAGTTCGATGATTTGTTGATAATCTTCGGGGGTTTTCGTTATTGTAATTAATAAATCGGAAAAACACGTGTTTTTAGGTTATGATCACCTCATCCAGCACCTCGCTATCAGTTGTCATATTTGTAACTTTTCTTTAAAAATATAATGTCATTTACTTTTTCATACATTTTGTACAATTCTCTGATGAAGAAAAATTTATAAAACATTTTATGATGGAAAATACGTTATTTCATAGTAGTTCTGATACTCGAAAAATACCCTACTTTCAGATGCCAAAATAAATATACTTTTTTCAAATGGGCAGACTTGGGACATTTTTTATCTGAAATAGTATAGTTTCAGCTACAAATCCGCGTAAGATTGCTTTATGTCGAATAGAAAAAAAATTGTGATTTTTCCCGTACAAATTTTTTTTTTGAAAATAAGCTTTTTCCAAGCAATTTATTTAACAATGAAAAAATGCAATGGCTATAATAACTATCAGCCCTTGAAGTAGAATCAGTGAAGAATATTCCTGAATTTTTTCAAATTTTTTCCTCTAAATACGTGATATATGAGCCGCAGGACAGATATGACCCATACGTAATCCGGGGTGCCGGAGAAATTCATATGGGTTAATGATTTCTTAATAATTTTTTAATACTGGTTTGCTAGACTGTCTTATAGGGGAGAGTGGGGCACGACGGCTCCTCTTAAGCCGGTTAATACTTTTTGTGGCTTTCAACCATCAAATCAGTTCATTTTTATTCTATTTTGAACGAATTCACCGACATTTTGCCGAAACTAAAAAAAAAAAAAAATCTGTGGTCTCCGTCTAAAATATTTTTTTTTTAAATCCTAAACAATTGTCTTCAACATTAAAAATGTTCTTTTTTTTGATGGTCCATTTTACTCCTGATGTAGTGCATCGGCCTTAATTTGAATGAATACATCAAATTCATGATAATTTGAAGAAAAACAATAATTTTATGATAATTTGACAAGAAAACAAAAAAAAAATTTTAAAGAGTTTTTAAGGGGGGCGTTATGCCCCAGAGGGGCCGTTGTGACCCACCCTTGCCTATACATCGAGAAAAAAATCAGTAGTAATTCATGCACAACACCAGTGATACTTAGGTAAGTTGAGGTACAAAATCAATGAGATTAAAATTGATTATAGATATAGATTATATTACACTGCGACCTTGATAATAGGAATTGTGCGGGACCGGCTCTTGCAAGAAGTGGGGTTGCGCACATTGCACAGAACCGTCTCTGCGCCGCTGGTGGCCGACGGCGGCCTGACGCGATTGGCTTAACGCTTCTCCCACTACACTGTAAAAAATGTTATTAAATTTAATATACAAAAGTATATTAAATTTCAAAAACAAGTATGTGAAATCGAAATTAATATACAAGGTATCGGAAAATTAACAATTTCATCTTAAATTTAATATTTGTATATTAAAATTAAAAGAGTGAGCATTGAAAATTAATATACCCGTATATGAAAATAGTTTTTGTATATTTTTTCGCAATTTTCAAATACATTATTGAAAATTAAAACACTTATTTCTTAAAATTGCAATCAACCATTGAAATTTTTTTTCAATATTGTAATGAAATTTAATATACAGTACAGGGAATTTCAATAACAAGTATACGAACTTGAAATTAATATACATGGTATTGGAAAATTAACAATTTCATCTTAAATTTAATATTTGGATTTTGAAATTAAAAGATGAACGTTGAAAATTCAAATCCCCGTATATCAAAATGGTTTCTATATGCTTTTTCGCATTTTTAAGATACGTTATTGGAAATTAACACTTATTTTCCAAAATTACAATCAATGTCAGCGGCCGTGCTAGTTGACGCATCCACCACTATGCGTCGCATACGCTCGGACCTCTGTGCCCAAGCGAAATAGGCGTATTACGGTGTTAAATACCGGACGGCCAGCGTGCCCAATATACTTACCTGGCGCAGAGGTTATACCGTGATGATTAAGGCGGTTTCTCCAAGGCGAAGCTCTTCCATTGCACTTTCGGTCGAGCTGACCCTTGCGAATATCCCTAATGTGGATATCTCGGGCGTACAATTTTAGTTGCACTGTAAGACATTTTTGTATTAAATTTAATAAAAAAATATGAAGTTTTTATGCATACACAGGATACTAAATTTCATATACAATGAATTTTCTCAGATTTTTATGCAATCGAGAAGTGTTCTCAAACTTATGTGCAATGAGCGCTGAGCGACCAAACTCTTCTGCGTTTTTCAAACCGTTTTTCTGAGACTTGTCATATTTGAAGTCCGTGTACACGATAACTCAAAATCTACTAAACCAATCGCTTTGAAATTTTGGGTGGGGTTCGAAGAGTCGACTAACCAATATTTCGAACGGCCAAAATCCTGAATTTCACGATTATGAGCGTTAGAATAACGAAGCGCCTAAATCCCGATCGCCAGAAAAGAGAAAGGCCAGAGAGCCGCCCCATGCGTAAGAGAGAGAGGAGGCGCATCCCTCTCTCTCTTACGCATGGGGCGGCTCTCTCCGCTTTCGCTTTACTGGCGTTCGGGATTTCGGCGCTTCGTTATTCGAACGCTCGTAATCGTGAAATTCGGGATTTTGGCCGTTCGAAATATTGGTTAGTCGACTCTTCGAACCCCACCCAAAATTTCAAAGCGATTGGTTTAGTAGATTTTGAGTTATCGTGTACACGGACTTCAAATATGACAAGTCTCAGAAAAACGGTTTGAAAAACGCAGAAGAGTTTGGTCGCTTAGCGCTCATTGCACATAAGTTTGAGAACACTTCTCGATTGCATAAAAATCTGAGAAAATTCATGCATATTAAAGGTACTCGAAAGATTAATTTTGCATAATAATAATTCCAAAATGTTATTAACAAAATGATGCGTGGCGCGCTGCTGCGTGGCGGCAGCGCGCCACGCAGCTGCCGCCCAGGTATAAAACCCGGCATGGAGCAATAGACGCTCAAATACTCGTAACTTCGTCAATTTTACTCCGATCGACTTGAAATTTTAACACAATATTCTTGAGATATTATGCATTCATTTAATAAATTTAAAAAAAGATGAAAAAATTTTTTTAATACTTTACCCCGCCCTTAAAGATTTAACTATCGATTTCATACTACTGCGAGCGGTCGCTCTTTAGAAAGTTGCCATTCGGAGAGTATCACAGATACGGCCTTGAAATTTTCACAGAATATTCTTGAAACTATAAACTGTCCAATAAGGCAAAAAAAATCGATTTTTTGAAAATTTTACACTGGTATGGCCCCTTAAAATCGATTAGAAGAAGCGATTTGAAATGTAAAATTATTTGGGATAAGGTCCTTTTTCACATTGAGCAGCCAAAATTACGGTCGGAGTGACTGTGCATACTGATTTAAGGGACAACCAGGACCTAAAGGTCCTTTGGCGTCGTTGTAATATATTTGCTCGGGGCATTTACACAAACAGATACATAAGTCAAAATCTCTTTACACGTTTATTCCTTGCGCAAATAATTGTCGAAGACTTTTATCGTGTCTTTCTGAGGGGTAGATAATATTTTTGGAGAATACATTTCGTCGCATCGACCGTTGATCCGAATGTAAAATATTCTCAATCAAATAAAGAACAGCGATGAGTCATTTTCATTCTTCCCGTTGATAATTTTGTCAAGTCAATTTGTGAATACATCAACGTAAATTTTTTGGATTGTGATTTTATTTAGAGCCCAATAGG
The DNA here is from genome assembly GCA_946863875.1 of Alloplasta piceator. Lineage (NCBI taxonomy): Eukaryota > Metazoa > Arthropoda > Insecta > Hymenoptera > Ichneumonidae > Alloplasta > Alloplasta piceator. Next base: position 17,564,268 of record OX333080.1, on the reverse strand, counting down.
AATAGATTAAATCGATTATTTGAGCTAATTGACGTTAATAAACAGCAGAAATAATTATGAATGCAGTAGGAATATCGACAAAGCTTATCGTTCATGCAGTGATACGCATAACTTGCAACGTTTCACGAGGATTTAAGGTTTATCATAATTCACAATATATTTGATATTTAAATTATGGTAGGAATTATTGTCTGGAGGATTTTCAAAGATTATTGTGAGTATATAAGAAATTAAGGATCATCGAGATTCTCGTTTACAGTATACATTGACGCGAGGAATCGTCGTCAAAATCGAGCAACAATGATTTTTTATTTTGTTTTCATACGATTGAAATTCATGAAGAAAAATATGAGTCAATTTATGAAAATTCATAAAAATTAAGGCGGTATTTTTTCATATTCTTAAAGTTTAGACCCTTAAGAATATATCCTCCAAAGGACATTCTTTAATTCTAATAATTTACGGAGTTATAACTATTTTAGTGACTACGTCCTTTAACGTAACTTTAAGAGAGTATTCTAGTCTAGAATTTCGAAAAAAATATTTTTTTTCCATATTCTTAAAGTTTAGTCCTTTAAAAATAAACCCTCCAAAGGAAATTCTTAAATTCTAATAATTTGTGGAGTTATAACTATAACTAACTATTTTAGTGATGCAACAACTACGCCTGTCACGTCGGAGCGAAGTTTATGAGAGTATTCTGGATTTGAATTTTGAAAAAATCAATTATTTTTGCATATTTTTAAAGTTTAGATCTTTAAGAATATATCCTTGAAAGCAAATTTGTAAATTCCAATAATTTACGGAGTTACAGCTATTTTAGTGACGCAGCAACTCGGAGCAACTCGTCACGGTCCGGAGCAAATCAGATTATATAGACATTTTTCTCAAGACTATACTTTTCTCAACACAGCTGACATGATACCTCAAGCAGGGTTGTGACTAATGCATTACTTTTTTTAATGCATTTGCATTTTCATTAACCATTAATATTTAATGGTTATTGGAAATAATTTCCATTAACCATTAAAACTATTTTCATTAACCATTAAATTTTAATGGTTAATGGAAATAATTTCCATTGACCATTACATTTCAATGGTTAATGGTTAATGAAAATAATTTCCATTAATCATCACATTTCCATTAACCATTAAATTTTAATGGCTAATGGTTAATGGGTTGCAATGTAGTGTGTAATAGAAAAAATTTCCATTACCCATTGCAATGTAATGTGTAATGGACGAAACTTTAATTGCAATTTAGGGAATGGAAAAATATAGATGAATAAATTATTGCAATTTTGCATTACATTTTATTGACTCAGGACTTAGATTTTCAGGTACCTTAAATTCTAAAAAGCATCTATATTATAGATGCTTTTATTGACTTTGGATTTAGATTTTCAGATACGTTAAATTACAAAAATCATCTATATTATAGATGCTTTTTAGAATGAAAGGTACCTAAAAGTCCTAAGTCAATAAAATGTAATGCAGAATTGCAATAATTTATTCATCTATATTTTTCGATTTCCAAAATTGCAATCAAAGTTTTGTCCATTACATATTACATTGCAATGGGTAATGGAAATTTTTTCTATTACACACTACATTGTAATGGACAGGGTTGCAAATAATGCGTTACTTTTTTTTAATGCATTTGCATTTTCATTAGCCATTAAAAAAGTAATGGTTAATTCATTACTTTTTCATCAAAAATTTTGCAACTCTGATCTCAAGTTCTACTCAATTTACTTCAAATTTTTCACCAATCTTCAATTTATAACTCTATCGCCCCTACCACTTTTGTATCAAAAATTTTTTTTTTTTACTATTGTAAAAAAATAAAAAATTAAAATTAAATAAAATCAAAAATTAAATTTTTATCCGTTTTCTCTGAGATAGGGGCTATCATGACATTCTCACTAATTAAGAATCTTTTTTTAAATTTTGTACCCGATTACTAGAAAGGTTGCAATCGTGTCAGCTAGCCCACCCCTGTTTTTAGCCCTAACTTTACCAGCTTATAACTTATTTAATTTTTATTTTTTTTCCTTGAATTTTTTTTTGTTTATTGTCAAAATATTAATAAATATGTTGTAAAAAAAAATGGTAAAAATTTTTTTTTTACCGAGCTCGAAAAAACGTTCAAAATGTATGTCTCTAGATTTCAAGGATCAATGAGATCATAATTTTCAGTACCCTCGCAGTGATGACTAATACAGTAAGAAGGGAGGAGGGTGAGTTTTTTTTTGTTCGAATGAAAAGTTTCGTCAATATATTACGATCCGTGACTCACAAGGAGAAACCTATTCACGATTCCCATCGCCAAGTACGTTTGTAGAATCATAGTTGCGGTTAAACCAAAGTTTATAGATAGAACGGGAAATTCCAAACCCTTAACTAATATGACACTATGGAAAGAGTTCTTTTCGTTTTTTGCAGAATGAAATTTTTTTGTCTGAATAACTAAAAAATAGTCATTATGAAGTGCATTTTTAACGAGCTGCCAGATCTACCTGAAGAGCAAAAAAATAGCCGAATTCAAAAATTTTTTTCTGCGAAAAGGTTGATGAAAAAAAATTCATTTTTTTAACACAAAGGAAGATGTTTTGAGAGTCTTATAAAAAAAACATTAAAAAATGCAGAAAAACAACAAAAACATGGCCGCCAGCAAGTGATGCAATTTTTTTCGCAACTTTGCTCGAAAACGGTGTTTCGAGAAAAACGCGTTTAAAGTTTGAAGAATGGCGCTGCTATATCAGAGCCGCGCGGATTGTTAAAAAATGCAGCTCATTCAATTTTAACAATATGTGAATGAAACTTTCAGAGAATATAGATAGAAAGTGATACTATCGAATAAAAATATTTTTGGAAAATGCTATTTCTCGACTTATAGCCAAGTCCCTTAAGAATGTTGAGTCCCTATGAAATCTTTTAATGTCAATTGTTCAATAAATAGCTTCTTAATCGTCGTTAAATTTTTATACGACCTCCTGAATACTTCATGTAAAAACATATTAAATTTTCAGAATTCTATCATCATTACTTAAACCTCCTTAAGGGTCAAAATGAAAAATGATGAGACAATTCTGAAAATTTGGTATGGTTTCGTATGAAGTATTTGAGAGGTCGTGTAAAAATTTCACGACGATTAGGAAGCTCGTTATTGACATATTAACATTTTGTTAAGAACAATTTTTTAAACAAATAAAAAAAATATTTATCAATAAACTTCGTTTTGTTTCCGTTGCTTTCAATATAGTGTAGATATTAAAAAATTGAGAGGTCAAAAAAAAACTGATCGCAAACTTATATCAGTTTCCATAAGACTGCATTTAATTTAATTTAATTTGTTAATGTTAATTGTTCGACAATGAGCTTCCTAATCGTCGTGAAATTTTTACACGACCTCTTAAATAATTCATCCAAAAACATACCAAATTTTCAGAATTTTCTCATCATTTCCGATTTGGGACTCAACATCCTTAAGTGTTGAGATAGAAAAAGTCTGCGCGTACCTTGTTCTGCGAACGATGAAAAATTACGATACACGCGCTCACCGACGTCGAAACAATGCGTAATAGCGTTGATAAATAAAGTGTATATCGGGTCATTGTCCACGAGGCGGGAGGATAGAGAGGGGAAATGATATTTGCGTTAAACGAGCCGTACCAATGCGAGTCGACACTCTCGTCAACTATGTACATTTTCTACATGGATCATTATCCATGTTCTACATAAAGTGATTTCTCACCGAGGATATTTTCGTTCCGGGGGTGTGGAATAAAAAAAAAATAACTTACCAAAAATATTCAATTCTTTTAACACTAATTTTTACTATGATATTTTGTTGCTTTTCCATGAAGTGATTGTCGTTTAAAAAGATGAGTACACTGAGAGAAAAAATTACTAGAACCTATGAAATAAAGTTTTGAAGGCAAAAAATATTTTTTTTCATTATTTGCCAAAACATATTAGATTGGTTTCCTTATATATTTACTTGGTTCATTTTTTTCAGTCAATTTCACAAATTTCTGTTTCAATAAACGAATTTACTTGAATCTAACAATATGTTATCAATTATATGTAATATGTTGTTTGAATCAAGAACACAGTTTATCATTCAAAACATGCACGTCTTTTAATACAGGAAGCACTGAGAAAAAAATTTGTTGAATCAACAAATTAATTAGTCCAATCAACAGGAAAAATGATTGATTCAATCAAATGCGTGTTTATTAATTGTTGATAAACATTTTATAAAAAATATATAGCCCTTGTCAAATAATTTAATATGCATAGTTTAGTGACCCCAAAAAGAGATAAATAGAAAAAAAGACAAATCTGCGCCAATTCTCCGATCTAATTTCTCTGTCCGACCGAGATTCGAACCCTCGACCCTACCTACCATCATACATATCCTACCTAACTACCTGACACGCTACCTATTACGCTATCGACTACTACTATGCACTTGAAAAAAGTTAGGAGTTATGAAGATTCGAATATAAGAAAACATTTAAAAAACCAGTTTTTTAATTTTTAACAACTTATGTCGTTTAACAACTTGATATCGTTTTTCAGATTCAAATAATCTCATGTTTATGATGCACTAAATCTAATTAATCCAATGAATGCAAATTTATTAAAATCTATTTAAATAAAGATATTTTTAGAAGTAAAATAATGATAAATTTATTGCAAAGAAATAATTTTGTTCGAAAAAAATAATTTCGTATTGAAGTCATTTTTTAGATCCGAATAATCTCATGTTTATGATGCGATAAATGTAATTAATCTAATGAATACAAATTCAATCGAATCTATTTGAATAAAAATATTTTTTGAAGTAAAATAATAATGACTTTATTGCAAGAAAATAATTTTTTCTAAAAAAATAATTTTGTATTGAATTCTTTTTTTAGATTCAAATAATCTCATGTTTATGATGCGATCAATGTAATTAATCCAATGAATACAAATTTAATCAAATCTATCATGCATTTAATTGTTGCTATTAAATAAGAGTTTAATATAATGGAGTAATAGATTCGTGAAAATATTTTTTTAAATGAAGAGTGATTTTCTTGGTTCAACAAATAAACAATCGAATTAATACTTTCATTTAATAAATAAATTCATGTTCTCAAATTCAGTAATTTTTTCGCTCAAGTGTAAGAAAAAAAAAGCAATTTAGGCAAATATATTATTAAATCCTCCTAAAACCTGTTTTGTTTTTCTTTTTATATCGCATTTTAAATTTCAATTTCATTCAAGAAATTAAAACCTTGAATTTTCCAAGTTGAATTTTAAAAAACTTGCAAATTGGAAATTTGCACATTGCTTCCTTATTTTGTTCATACTTCACCAAGATTCCTTTATAAGGAAGTACGGATATCAATTCTGATTTCCTCATAAAGCAAACTTTGAGAAATTTAGAAAAAAAAATGAGGAAGCAATGTGTGAGTTTCCAATGTGTAGGATTTTGATTATTTTATTTTATTCATATGATTAATTTTATTATTAATACTATTATTAGTATTTTATTATTATTATTATCATTATTATTATTATTATTATTATTATTATTATTATTATTATTATTATTATTATTATTATTATTATTATTATTATTATACACATTTCTTATTTTTCAAACACAAAAAATTTCATACGCTTTTTAGTCTGCGATCGATTTATGTAAAATTAAATAGTCAACAACTTTGACAATTATATTAACTACGCAGAAAATCTCAGTGCAATGTCTCGAATATTGATACAGCTACAACGAATGCCATATTGTCTAGAAAAATTCCAAGTTTTATAAAATTTTAACCATTTGATCGACTTTTGTTGAATTCAATAGTGAAAAACCTTGATAGCTATATTAACTATGCAAGAAATCTTGGTGTGATATTTTGAACATTGATAAAACCGCAATAAATGCTGGATTTAAAAAAATCTAAATTTTATAAAATTTTAATAACGTGATCGATTTTTGCCAAATTATTGGAGAGTGTCCTTGGTCACTGTATTAAGGGGGTCGTCTAGTGTGAAATCTGTTTTTTTTTAAATGTTTTTTTCGGGATTTTTTTTTTTGACAAACCATTAAAATAAAATAATTTATAAATTGTGTATCATTTTTATTAACATTTGAATAAACTTTGTGAATTTTTTGAAGTGAATGTATTAAATATAATCGGAGATACACCGCCCAACAGGAACACATATTTAAGAAAAAGGTGCTCCACTGCTGCCATGATTCCGGCCGTTCTGCTTATCTGAAATCAAAAAACAAAACGCCATTTCAATTGTGAGACTTGAGGCTCTACCGTGAACCAAGATAAAGTCAAAATTCCGAAAAAAATCATTTTTTTTTACGCTTTAGAAAAAATATTCAATGCGAAAAATTGATTTTTTTTTTCTAAAGCGTAAAATCTCCGATTATATTTAATACATTCACTTCAAAAAATTCACAAAGTTTGTTCAAATGTTAATAAAAATGATACAGAATTCATAAATGATTCCATTTGAATGATTTGTCAAAAAAAAATTCCCGAAAAAAAACATTGAGAAAACAGGTTTCACACTAGACGACCCCCTTAACTATAGAAAACATTACAACGCAATATTTTGAATTTTACACAAATTAACCCACTTGCAAAAATGAAGAAAGTGCACAAAATTTTACCCCCCATTAGAAGACGAACCAAAATTGTTTATAATAAAAAGTAATTAGTGCTCGCCGTGGGTACTAAATTTTTACATTAAAGAGTCATTTGAGGCTCTCCTGCAAAATCTATACACAAATGCAACCAGGACTTTTGTTCAAATATGGTTTCTCCACGTTTTCGAACATTTTAACCACTGAGAGACGAATTAATTTGTAACAAAGAAATATATTTAATTGGCACTTTTATTTAAATATTTCTTAACTGATGAAAAATTTGTTAGTCATTAAGAAATATTTTATTTGTGTCAAAATAATTTATTAACTGTTAAAAAAAAATTGATTTTGCCATATTCAACGTTACATTTTTTCACAGTTAAGGTTGTTGAGACCCAAATTGCAAATGATGAGAAAATTCTGAAAATTTGGTATGTTTTTCAATGATGTATGTAAGAGATCGTGTAAAAATTTCACGACGATTTGGAAGCTCGTTATTGAATAATTAAGATTAACAAATTAAATGAAATTAAATGTAGTCTTATGGAAACTGATATAACTTTGCGATAAGTTTTTTTTTTACCTCAATTTTTTAATATTCACAATATACTGAAAGCAACGGAAAGAAAACGAAGCTTATTGATAAATATTTTTTTTTATTTGTTTAAAAAATTGTTTTTAACAAAACGTTAGTTTCTCAATAACGAGCTTCATAATCGTCGTGAAATTTTTGCACGACCTCTTAAATACCTCATACAAAAACATACCAAATTTTCAGAATTTTCTCATCATTTTTTATTTTAACCCTTAAGGAGGTTGAAGTAATGATGATAGAAGTCTGAAAATTTGGTAGGGGGAAGTCCCCTAACGCCGGACGGCACCTAGTACCTAACACTGTTGATATAAGCCAAACTAGAGAGCAACGACAATAGTTCTCGTGCGTAGTTCGAACAGTGGCCACAGTGGTAACGGTGGCGCTAGAGAGCTAGCCGCAGTGCGCATGTGCGCGTTGTCGAGAGTTGATGTTCGTTGGAGCCGATTAATATTTCGTGTCAGCCGTAATTTTCACACATTCATTGTTAAAAAAAAAGGGGTTTTGCGGCTCCGTTTTTTAGCTTGGGATGCTTTTTGATAAGTATTCTTTCAAATAATGAAGGTTAAATTTCAAAATGTTTGTGAAATGGCAATGCATTTTGTTATTCAATCTTGCATATTGAGTCCCTGGTACCGGACACTCGATTTTTCTCCAGTACCGGACGCCATTTTTTTTTTTCGTTATGGAAATATTTATGTAAAACATGTTGTTTTTGTTGTGGTGGTATTTCACTATAACAAATCAGTTAAAAATAATGACGAAAGGATAATGGCCCGAGGAAAATATGAAAAAAGCCTCGATGACAATAATGACTGGATCCAGTGTGGCAATTGTAAGCAATGGGCCCATAAGGCGTGCGCAGATATTCCGGAGTGTGCCGATGAATATATTTGCGATAATTGCAAAATTCAACCATTTTTAATCAATTTTTTCAAATAATGTTCATAGTGTCCGGTACTAGGTGCCACTTTTCGGACTCGACCATTTTAACTATTAAATTCAAAAAAATATTTTTCTTAGTTTTACGTTTTTTTTAAATCTGTACTATCATTAACACACCAAAGAATACTCCAAAGTTTGTGAAAAAAATATAAAAAATTGAAGTTCCTATATATATAATAGTTTTATTAATGAATAACCTCAAGTACCCGGTACTGGGGGACTTCCTCCTATGTTCTTACATGAAGTATACGGCAGGTCGTGTAGAAATTTCACTACGATTAAGAAGCTATTCATTGAACAATTGACATTCAAAAGTTTCATAGCTTCTAAACAACCTTAAGAAATCCTGGTACACTGTTTTCTCATTGAACCAATTGGCACTAAAATTTCAAAAAAAATGTTAAAGCAACAAAACTTCCTCTTTGAGGGAACCAAATTGTTGAAATTTCCTCAGTATTAATATCATGTCTACAAGAAACATTTTTTTCTAATTGCACTATTAACAAACACGCAAAATCTCAAAAATTATCATAATGCGAATTTGAAATCATCACAATTTAATTGACTGGACAAATACGACCGTCGTTCTAGCATAACAACAACAACAACAACAACAACAACAACAACAACAACAACAACAACAACAACAACAACAGCAGCAATAACAACAACAACAACAACAACAACAACAACAACAACAACAGCAGCAATAACAACAACAACAACAACAACAACAACAACAACAGCAACAACAACAACAACAACAGCAGCAACAACAACAACAACAACAACAATAACAACAGCAACAACAACAACAACAACAACAATAATAATAATAATAATAATACTCGTATTAGCAATCGTATCATCGGATGGCGTAAAGAAAACTGAGTAATAAAAAGCGAAAACGCTCGATTGAATTAATCTTCACATTGACGTCTCGACGAATCGCTGTGATCGTATAAATTAGTACTTTGAAACTTCGGGACGATTTTCCAGGAGAGAAATCGCCCGAGAACAATGAGAATTCGTGGAATTATGCGCACGCTAATTAATGATCGTTGGAACATCGGAATCCCGAGAAACGCGAATAAAGAAGTGAGTTTATTCTTTATTCGTTGTCTTCGCGGATCAATAAAACTGATTTATGAAAGGTGCGAGCTAGGTCCTTAAATTTGGTGTTGGGATCAAGTTCTTGGTCAATTTATTCGCGTTTGTAATTCGATAATTGGACAAAATCACTGTAATTACAGCGTCGGAACATTCATTCTTGGGATTTAATGCATCTCGCATTTACGATGGATCATGCTTCCATCTCCTGGAACTTCAACGCCATGGGAAAAACCATTCTCTTTTTTACGATAGGAAAAAAAAAGTCTGAAACATACGATTCAAATGATTGATCCAAATTAATTGAAACATCTATTTTTCTTCAATTCGAAAAAAAAAACGTAGTTAACTCCTGTACTTGATTAAAAAATGGTATCATCTAAATTTTATCATTGAAAAAAATTGCAACAGAACAATTAACCCTTACTTGACACCAGAGTTGTGAATAATACATTATTCATTGATAATGAATTACTGTATTCATTACTGTATTCATTATCCATTACCCTGCATAATCTGAAATGGACAAGTGTACCATTACAGAATACAAAAGTAATGTGTAATGAATGCGTGTTCCATTACAAATAAAAAAAGTAATTTGTAGTGGAGAATGTTCCATTACAAATTAGTGGTTTTCTACCAGAATTTGGAGCAGGTACTATTTTGCTTAAAGGTACGTGTATTAACTTTTCAATGCAAATAGTTTGTGTATATCAAGTTTTTGTTAACTTTACTATCGCAGTGCCAAATGTATGAACAGTGATTTTTTGGAGTAATTTTTACTCCATCGTTGTAAAAATTACAATTCATTACACGTTATTTTTTATTTATTTGTAATGGCACATGCATCCATTACACATTACTTTCATCATTTGTAATGGAACACACATTCATTACACATTACTATTTTCATTTCTAATGGAACATTCATTATTACACGTTACTTTTGTAACTTGTAATGGAAAACTTATCCAATGCGCATTGTTTAAAGTAATGGATAATGCATTACTTTTACGATACTATTTTTACATTTTTTCTGTTATATTATTTTACTACTACTATTTTTTTCTTATAGTGCTATACATTAAGTAAACTCGGTTAAATTTCCAGCCATTTTTGTCGAAAAATAAAAATTTACCATTTTTTTCGTAAGAGTCGTCATTTTGTCAATTTTTTGGATACGTACATTTTTTTTATCCTAATTAACTTTGATATTTTACTTCGAATCCAGTATAACTTTGGGAAATAACCTCTGAAGAAGTGCTTAAAAAAATTTCAAGTTCAAATATTAAAAGGTATTTATCTTTATAAGAATTTTTGTCGCTGGGTCACAAACGACCCCAGGTGTGTCAAGTACGTTATTCTGCAGAAGTGTGTCAAATAGGAGTTAATACTGATTCAACGAGAACCAATTGAAAAATTGAATGATCAAGAAATAAATGACCAGACATCAGATTTATGAGAAATGTATTTAATTTCGAGGTTAACCAGAATCAACTTTTGGGTTTGACCCGGTCGTAACCCGATTTTGATGGTTCCTCGAAGAGTTAAAAAAAAATGTGGATTGAAAAACGAAGGAAACAGCGAAGAAATTATCATAATGTCCTGAGATGACCGCGGAATCGCGGGCTTTGACGTTTCAAGAAAAATGCGTGAGCAAATAAAATGATGAGGAATCAGAGAGAGAGAGAGAGAGAGAGAGAGAGAGAGAGAGAGAGAGAGAGAGAGAGAGAGAGAGAGAGAGAGAGAGATAGAGAGGAAGATCGTTTAAATGACAGTGCAAATTCTCGAGATGAATAAAGATTTGAAGATTGTTTTTATACGATCATCCACGTTGAAAAGAGCAATCGCCAGAGCCGATGACGACATTAGACCGTCATTTGTATTATAACGAGCGAGTAAGCTCTGTGGAAGCTTTATAGCAATTATTACCTACGTAATAGCTATATATTAGGGTGGGCTGAAAATCCGTTTTTTTTGAAATTCTTTCAGCAATACCGAAAATAATGTTCATTATGCTACAAAAAATCTGTGTGAAGGGAAAATTTTTTGAGTCAACATCCCAGGCTCGCTCAAGTTCGTTAAAGTTCAAAGTGTTCAAAAAAAAATTTTCTCGGTTTATTTTTATTGAAAATTTATTTCTCCACAAAAAAGGTAAATCATGTAGGATCGATAGTTTCTAAGATAATTGCAAATTTACTGAAGGAAGTTCATCTGGTACCGAGTGAGTCTCAAAGAAAAATGTCAATGCTTAACCTCAAAATAAGCGATGACTAGCGTAGTCATTGACAATGCTTAACCTCAAAATAATCAGCATTTTCGAGACTAATTAATTTATTATGAATTTCACAAGTACCTAATCAATTTTATGAAGCTCTAAAAATGTTCCTTATAGATACTTTTTCATTAATTTTTAAATTTTCGTCAAAATCTGTATTGTAATGATTGTGCATTTAATATTTATAGACGGTATCCCATAAGAGCCCATGTTATTTAGGATTTACATTTTTACTTATTTCTCACGAACAACTTACCCTCAGGTCTTGAAAATTTAACAGATGACTTTTTAGATGTTAATCACTATATTCTGATTTTTTTATCAACATCTGTATTGTAAATCGTGTACCAGATGAACCTCCTTAAAAATAGTCATTTTTCTTTCGACACTGCGACCTCGATAATCGGAATTGTGCAGGACCGGCTCTTGCAAAAAGTGGGGTTGCGCACATTGCACAGAACCGTCTCTGCGTCGCTGGTGGCTGACGGCGGCCTGACGCGATTGGCTTGGCGCTTCTCCCACTACGCTGCAATTGCAAAGATCGAGAATCGAGGTCGCAGTGTATAAATATTTTTCCCATGACAAAAAATTTTCCTCCCTTTTTCTATTATTATTTTTTTTAGTACTGACGATGTGACGTCAGTACTCTCAGTGAATTCGAAACGCAGCCTAATCGTAAGTCGAAACAAATGTTGGATGTTCTCTTTGTAAAATACTAGCGCCAGGGGTAAAAATGTTGCGAACTTAAGGGGAAATCGGTTCCATATGATCAAAGGTCGCGGTAGCGAGTCTTTTTACATACGACGCGACCTCTGCTCATAAGAGCAGAACTACAGAAAGAGTCATAGATGAATCCGGCCATTGAATGAACTCACAGGAAATGTTACTTACGGAAAACGTAGCCAATTTGTAATTGTTATTATGAAAAAATCTGTTTCGAAGAATAAAAATTGTTACAATAAGCGACAATTTCAAAATATACATATAATATTGAAGTAAATAGACCTGACGATTGCTTTCGTAGAGAATCTATTAAAAAAGAGAAGGTAATTTTTTTTCTTCATAGGAAAAATATTTATAGAAAGAAATATGACTATTTTTAAGTAAATTTGCAATTATTTTAGAAACTATCAATTCTACATAATTTCATATACGGGATTTTTCTAGAGAATTAAATTTCCTACGAAATATGGAGTATATCAATTATTGTTTAACCATAAAAAATGTAAATATAGAGGAAAATTATAATTTTTTTACTAAATTGCAATTATCTTAGATACCATCAATCCTACATGAATTCATATAAGGACCTTTTTTGTAGAGAATTAAATTTCCAATGAAAGTAAGCCGAGAAATTTTTTTTGTTACACTTTGAACTTGAACGAACTTGGGCGAGCCTGGGATGTTGACTCAAAATTTTTTCCCTTCACACAGATTTTTTTTGTAGCATAATGAACAATATTTTCGATATTGCTAAAAGAATTTCAAGAAAAGCGCATTTTCGGCCCACCCTACTGTATATAAACAGACATATAAATATTGAGGTGACCCAAAGTAACACTTGATACTGATTTCTCATAAAAGAACCTTTGTTTTTGTTAAATTTAGCGAGTTAGCGAGGTTTGAATGTATTATGATACAGTCGAACCAAGGTTAACATTTCGAAATTTGAAAAGTCCTGACAAAAAGCCAGACTTTAAAAAAATAGTCCGGACATTTTAGTCAAGTCAAGAAATTGATTGATTGATAAAAAACCATTATTATTTTATATTTGAACCGGTAAAGTCGATTGATAAAAAAAGGTTATTAATTTATGTTTGTACTAGTCAAGTTGATTGATAAAAAAGATTATTATTTTATGATTGAAGTAGTCAAGTTGATTGACAAAAGAAGTAATCTTCTTTTGACAACCAACCAGAGTCGGGCAAAGTACTTGAAAGTACTTCAAGTATCAAGTACGAAGTACCGTAGGTACTTGAAGTATCCAGTACCGGTGGTGCTTGAAGTATCCAGTACCGGTGGTACTTGAAGTACAAAGTACTTGTTACTTGCAAGTACTTGAAAAAATCAAGTACCAGTATCAAGTACTTTTTAAGTTTTCGGGTACGTCTCGTAAATTCTGGTACCCGAGTCATTCCATGTCAAATCGACCAAGAGTTGGAATCGACCACTTTCAATTTCGATGAAATTTAGTCAGAAGTTTTATTTGATCATAAAACCAAGTTCTACCAAGGAAAAAAAAAATTTCTTTTTTCCAAAGTTATGCAAAATTCGAAATTTAACCATTTTTCAAAATTTTTTTCTAAATATCTTGAAAACTATGATAGTTATGAAAAATCGTTTGTTTCGTCTTGAAGAGTATACTTGGAGCTACGAAAAAAAAAAATATTCCGACAAAAAATTTTTGAAAAATGATGAATTTGGAGAATTTTGAATTGTTTAAAATCATGAAAATCCACAATTAACATCGAATTTTTTGTTCAAGTTTTTAAATATAATACTTTGTACTGATTTGAAAAGATCGTGAAATTTTCAGAAAGGTGTTTTTTTTTGTTTCAAAAATATAAATTTTTTTAAGTTGAGCAATCATGTAATTTTGTAATTTTCAGCAGTCAAAATTACATTATTGATCAACTTCACTTAACTTAAAGGTAAAAAAAAAATTTTTACCAAAATTCCAAAATTCAAATGTTTTAAACAAAAAAAAACACATTTCTGAAAATTTCAGGATCTTTTAATATCAGTACAAGGTGTTATATTAAAAAAATGGAACCAAAAATTTCATGTTGATCGTGGATTTTCACGATTTTGAAAGATTCAAAATTCTCCAAATTCATCATTTTTCAAAAATTTGTTTCGGAATTTTTTTTTTCTTACCCCCAGGTATACTCTCTAAGGCGAACCCAGAACGTTTTTTTCATAACTATAATAGTTTTCGAAGTATTTAAAAAATAAACTTGAAAAAATGGTGAAATTTTGAATTTTCAAAAAAAAAATTCAATTTTTTTCCTTTGTTAGAACTTTGTTTTATGATAAAAGAAAACTTCTGACGAAATTTCATCGAAATTGAAAGGGGTCGATACCAAATATTGGTCGATTTGACACGGAATGACCCATATCCAAAGGCTTTGCACATTCAACCATCAGCAAGACACATTTAAAAGTACTTGATACTTGTACTTGAAAAAAGTACTTCAAGTACAGAAAAGTACTTGAAATTTTCAAGGACAGTACTTCAAGTACTGGAAATACTTGAAAAATTTAAGTACAATACTTGAAGTACTTAAGCTTCCTCTATGAGGAAGAATAATGTGCCAAAACATGAAGGAATCAAATTTAGAAAAAATATTTGGAATCTTGAATCGAATCGAAATTGAGAGACAATTGTCAATTTAGCTTTTTATTTTTCAAAATAGTCGTGGAAACTCTAATTTTCCGAATCTTGTTAAAACTCAAATTTTTCGCATGCACTTGCTAATAAGGAGAGTTGGAATTAAATTTGGAAAGATTCGCTTCAGGGGTTTTGAATAAATTTTGAAAATAAAAATAAAAGGCTCGTGAATTTTTGCAAAACGTTCGCAATTTTGCAGCTATATGGATCTTGAATCTGAAAAATGTTGGGGATTGAGTCTGTAACATTTTCTTTGATTCCTACAAATACTTGTAGATAGCTCAATTTTTCGAATTTTGCAGCTATTGAGCTCAAATTTTTAGCACAAATGTACTGTCACATGATTATGTGACAATTGGTATTGAATTTGGAACAACTATTTGGGGGGATTGGTATGGATAAAGTTTTTCAAAAAATTTTGCATATTAGAAAGTTGCAACTAGCTTTTAGATCTACATCCATCGTTTGTTAAGCTTTTTTTATGAGGAAGCCATAATTGAAAGCCATAATTGAATTGATCATAGAGGAGCTCAAAAACTGTTTATGAAAAAAAATCTACGAACAATTTAAAAAATTTAAAAGCTATGTGCACATTTCTAATTTGCCAAATTTTTAAAAATAGAATTCTTCAATATTTGTACACTTTTTCGGTAGAAAAATGGTTCTTGTCAAATTTGAAGCTAATGAGATTTGGATTGATTCTGTCCTATCGATATGAAAATTTAAAAGAAAATTTCATTGCGACAAAAGACAAATTTTTCTCCAATACACACTCCCTGCGATTTTTTGTCAAGTTTGGTTTGGGGCACTGATTCTCACAAATGCCAATTGTCAAATTTTGAGGTACAATATATTTTTCTTCGTCCTTTTTTTCTTTCATTTTATTAACTGATGTCCGAACTGAAGTGGCTATGAAAATTTAGCGTGCATTTTTGTAAACAAAATTTTTTAATTCGGATCAGCGATCCAATACAAAAAATGGAACAGTATTTCGAAATGCTCAAATAATTATTATAAAATGAAAGATGCTGAAATTAATTTTAAAAAAAATCAAATTAATAAAAATCAATAAAAATTTATGAAATTAATAAAAAATAATTATCTACAATCAATAATTAGAGTCATTACCTAGAGTTACAAACAAAAATTGGATACTTCTTCTCAATAATCAATAACTAATTTTTCAGTCCCATTTTTTTGGTGATCAAAAAAACAAAGAAAATAGATTGTTTCAATTCCTCGATGCAATGGCACGATGACTTTGGATATTTCAATTTGAATTAATTAATCGATGGAATGGATTAATAACGAGGAGGAGACCGGTTTCGACAAAGATCGTTTAGTTTAATCGTCGTCGTTTGTGCAACTTCGCACTTCTTACCATGGTATAAATGTATTATAATCGATTTTTCGCTTTTCAGGGAATCTCACGGTCGCGATACAATAAACATAGATTTTCTTCATATGACGTCAAGAATTGACCGCAGGAATTATGCCGAGTTACCTTTACACAGATCGATCCCGCGTATTACATTGGATGCATCGTATAGTCCGTGCTATTAACCATCTACGAGAATCACAGAAGATAAAAAAAATACCTTCACATACATAGATATACAGGGTGTCCCAGGGGTGAAGATCAATATTGCGAGGGTAGATTCGCGACGTAATATCGGGTAGAAAAGTCCTTTGCCATTTTTTGGTATTTTGAATCCTTGAATAGTTATTAGATTTTTAGATCAGCCAATGAGATGCGCCCATAGAGATCAGCCGTGATCCCACCGCATCTCATTGGCTGATTAAAAAAAATTCATAACAATTCAGGGCTTCAAGATACCAAAAAATGGCAAAGGACTTTTCTATTCGATATTACGTCGCGAATCTACCCTCGCGATATTGATCATCACCCCTGGAACACCCTATATACACAAAGTGGTGGAGGCTCCCACGTGTATGATTATCCAAATACCACCTCCACGCCGTATTAGAGGCCATGGCGCATCACGAATCATAATCTTTGTCGTCGCGATTATCTTCCTGTATCTCGCAATCTCGCGAAAATTCATGACAAGACATACTTCGAACTTATACATATTCGTCTGAATTTAATTCTTCAGCTTCGACGTTTGAAACATATCTTTGAATTTTTTTTTTTTTTGAAAAATTGGATTTTAAATTTATAGGAACATATTGGTTGAAATACTTTTGTTTGGGTAAAAAAAAATATTTTGGTCGGTAACAAAATCATAAACTATTATTTTATTGAATTTTTTGGACCTTGTAATGGCTGAGATTTTTTCTTATTCTCAGATCTGCAATTTTCAAGATATTGCACTGAAAATTTGTACAGAATTAGTATAGTTATTAGGGTTGTTTGCTATTGATTTTGGCAAAAATCGATATAAGGATTAAAATTTTATGAAATTTTTAATTTTTTGAAAAATACACTGAGAATAAAAATTACTGGGACCAAAAAATCGTTTCTTTCATTATTTGCCAGAAAATATTTGTTTTGTTCAAGTAAATATTTCTGGAACCAACAAAATATTGTTTTGGTTCTGGAGAACCAAAAAAATATTACTAGAACCAAAAAAATATTACTAGAACCAAACAAATATTACTAGAACCAAACAAATATTACTAGAACCAAAAAAATATTTACTTGAACCAAAAAAATATTTTCTGGCAAAGAATGAAAGAAACGATTTTTTGGTTCTAGTAATTTTTTCTCTCAGTGTAGCACAAGTGCTCTAATTTGCACAATTTTCAAGATATTGCACTGGAATTTCGTACAGGACTAGTTAAGCTATCAAGGTTGTTCGTTATTGAATTTGGCGAAAATATATTGAGGGATTAAAATTTAATGAAATTTTTTGAAAAACAGCGTAAACGCTCCAACTTGTGCAATTTTTTAGATATTGCACAGAAACTTTGTACAGTGCTAATATGTAACTATCGAGGTTGTTCGTTATTGCATTTGGCAAAAATTGATCGAATGATTAAAATGTTATCAAATTTTGATTTTTTGAAAACAACTTAAATACTTCAACTTCGGCTATTTGTGAGATATTGCACTGAAACTTTGTACAGAATTAGTCTAGTTATTAGGGTTCCTTGCTATTGATTTTGGCAAAAATCGATAGAATTATTAAAATTTTATGAAATTTTGAATTTTTTGAAAAATAGCATAAACGCTCCAACTTTTGCAATTTTAAAAAAATTGCACTTTAGCTTTGTGCAGAGCTAGTATAACTATCAATGCTATTCGCTATTGAATTTAGCAAAAATCGTTCGAAGGATTAAAATTTTATGAAATCTTGAATTTTTTGAAAAATAGCACAAGTGCTCTAATTTGCACAATTTTCAAGATCTTGCGCTGAAACTTTTTACAGAACTAGTGTAGCTATGAAAGTTGGTCGCTATTGAATTTGGCGGAAAATCTATCGAGGGATTAAAATTTAATGAAATTTTTAATTTTTTGAAAAATAGCGTAAACGCTCTAACTTTTCCAATTTTTAAGATATTGCACTGAAACTTTGTGCAGAGCTAGTATAGCTTCCAATGTTATTCGTTATTAAATTTGGCGAAAATTTATCGAATGATTTAAATTTTATCAAATTTTGATTTTTTTTTCATCCAGCGCAAATACTTCAACTTTGGCCATTTGCGAGATATTGTACTGAAATTGTGTACACATTAAAAATAGTGATCAAGGTTGTTCACTATTAAATTTGGCTAGAATCAAATTTGGCAAGAAGCAAATTTGGAAGAATTTTCTCCAAGTCTAAGAAACTTACAATTTTTAATAACAAAAAATTCCTGCTCAAAATTCATCCCCCGTTTTTCTTGTTTATTTTTAACACCGCACCGATCACGAGGTGAGAAAGTATCGAGCTTGATTTTGCTTTAGACGACGCTATCGCTCACTCGATACAAGAGACTCGATTGTGAGAACCAGTTCGATCACGCGGTGTCCGGCACCGCAATTATATCGACGATGAATAATTATGCGAGAAAGAGTGAGAGAGAGAGAGAGAGAGAGAGAGAGAGAGAGAGAGAGAGAGAGAGAGAGAGCACTCGAAAGTCTTCGACGATGGAGGAATATCGCGCAGACGGACTAAAAAATTAAAGACCCTCTATACAAGATTTATAAGCGCATATTACAAGAGAATATCGCGGGAAAAACGAGACAAAAAAACATACTCGACATATAGAACTTCACATGTTCCAATCACGCCCGATGTGTAAGACGACTATTTTTAGAAGATTCTGCATTTTGTCCCGGTCTTTATTCCTTAATCTTTGTATTGTAGTCGTCTATCGATTACTAGCAAACAAAATGGCGCAAGTAAAGTAAATTGACGTGATGAAAAACGTGGATCATGTATTTAAGGGGATAGCTTCCAGCCAAAAATTGTATCTGATTGAAATTTCCGTACTTCGTGATACAATAAAAATCTAAAAAAAATTCAGCAACATTTGGCATGCCATAAACAACGATTATCAATAATAATAAGGCCCAAAAGTGATTAATAAATTGTCTTGAATAATAATAATAATAATAATAATAATAATAATAATGAATAAATTATTAATTAATTAATAATAAATTAATAAATTATTTAACATTTTTCCCGTAAGTTCTTTTTTGTCCTAAAAAAATCGAATGCGTTAATTTTTCTGAACGCATATGAATTTTTTCAGAATTTTCTCTCGATTTTGAAATTCTCGTTTTGAAATTTTTAGAATGGTTGCATTTATATATTTTTTGGCCTAGTGTCTTTGAAACTTTCAAAGCTGACGATAAACCTGTATGTAAAAACATATACAAAATTGGAAATTTTTCGTTTGTATTTCAAAATATTTTTATAATATTTCAAAATAGAGAGAATATTCTGAAAAAAATCATATGTCTTCCGAAAAATTAACGCATTCGATTTGTTTAAGAAAAAAAAGAATTTACCGAAAAATGGTTGAATAATTATTTGTTTAAACAATTTATTAATAACTTTTAGGCAATATTATTACTATTGATTATTGTTGTTTATGGCACGCCAAATGTTGCAGAATTTTTTCAGGTTTTTATTGTATCACGAAGTACGGAAATTTCAATTAGATAACATTTTTTGCTGGGAAAGTCTAGGCAATACATCCTGAAAAATAATATTCACAACAATAACAACAACAGCAATAATAATGATAATGATAATAATAATAATAATAATAAATACAACTTGAAAAAGAATATTGACAACAACCCCAGCAACAACAAAAACAAAAACAACAACAACAACAACAATAATAATAATAAATACGACGAGAATAATAATAAAATAAATTTATGAAATTTATTATTTTGTCGTTTTTGTTGTATAAGGTTTATTTATTGTCAGAAATAATTTAAAAGAATATTAATATTGATTAACAACAATAACAACGACAACAACAATAATAATAAATCAACGAGACTTAAAATAAAATAAAATTCACTACATTGATTATTTTATTGTTTTTGTTGTATAAGGATTATTTATTGTTAGAAATATTTTAAAAGAATATTTATTTCTATCATGGAATCTAGACGCATGTATCGTGATGGGTCAATGACTATGCTTACAAATGTGTATAAGAGAGCTCTAATATTTAAACGGTTTATGCAGATTGTCTCGTAAACCTCGCAGAGAGCTACTCTCAGCTGCGAGCAAACACGCGTTTGGCATATTCTCGCATAAATAATATATAAATCTATGGCATATTCCAGCTTAATTCAGCGAACATCCTGGTCCTCGCCCTCTTGAATCTACTTGGGTTTTTTTTTCTTACAATAGTATCGAGACTAAAAAGAATTTTGAATTTAAATTACTTGGAATTTTTTTAGACCCGTTCTTTTCTTATGTTTATTCAAGACGAAAAATTGTCTTGAATAAACATGAACGCTAATGAAATTCTAAAACAAAAAAAAAATGTAAACAATAATCCTCAGAAATTTTATTTTAGAAAAATTTTATTTTATCAAAATTCTAATTTTATGAAAATTTTATTTTATCAAAATTCTAATTTTATGAAAATTTTATTTTATCAAAATTGTAATTTTATAAAAATATAATTTTTTATTTTAATAGGCAAATTTTATTTCGCCTATGGTCTGTACGGTTTCTTGTTAAAATTAAATTTAAAAAATTCTGAAAAATTAGAGCATTATGTTGATCCTGGTCAGTTGCAAACATATGTTAATAATCACAACAAAGTTGTGGAAATATTAAAAGAAATTAAGACGGTTTTATTTACCCGTGAAATAAATCATAAAAAAAATTAAAAAATGATGAATCATAAATAATAAATAAATAATTTAAAAAAAACTTTTTGTATAATTTACTTTCATAGTAAGCATCTGCACAGTGTGAGATCCACTTGATTCTCCAATTTGTCTCACTCTCTTCAATGTCATATGAAAAATAATATTTGCCATCTACAGCTCAGGGCTCAAATTTTGATACAGAATTGCCGATTATTGTGAATTTTTCAATTGGAACGTTTTCGTTCGTGAAATTTTCTTTTCTTACTACAGACTCACAAAAAAAGCCTTGAAAAACGCTTATCAGTTTCAGTAAAATCGTAGAAAAAATCATTGACCATGTAAGAAAATGTTAGGGTCAGACTTTGGTTAAGTTGAGATGGAATATGTGTATTTTTATTTTTCATTGCATCCCCAGTTTATACACAATGGAGATACTCGATAACCCCGCTTGAACCTGTGCACGGTAAATCCGTACATTTTTTAAAATCCGATTTGTTTTTAATTGTTTTTTTTTCTTTTTTTTTTTTAATGACGCAATTTATCAAGTCTGTGTATCGCATTGTCGATGATTTATACGAAGAATTAAAATTAATCCTCTCTCTTTATTCGATGTTCACAGACGCAAAAGTGAAAACAAATATATTCGAAGCTTCTGAGACACGAAAGAAAAAAAAGTCTTTTTAAAAATCCTAAAATCAATGTAAGCGTCTGAGGTGTATCCGGTGTTCCCTAAAAGGTGGAAAAGTTTGAGACGAGTTAATTTTTTGAATTCTCGACGGTATTTTTTCAAAACAAGAATAAAATGGCGAAAACAATTTTCAAGTCGATTTTGGCAATTAATTACTCCTAAAAAACCTGGGTTATCATATACACACATATATATGGGGCATTCCACACCGATTCGACCTGGATCTGACCCTTCATCTCTCCGATTTTGTCCGCAATTTTTTTATGATTTTGTAGTACCTCTGAAGAGCACTCAAGATTTTTTTCAGATTTTTTTGGAGCGATTCGCCTTAACTATAATTTTATAAACAAATTATCTTTAGCCCAAATTTAAAAATCTGAAAAAAATCACAAAAATCTCGTTTTTCTATGAAAAAAATCACAAAATTCTTCTGAGAAGTAAAAAAAGGACGCCAAGTATTAAATCCCAAAAATTCGAATTTAAAAAAATCCCAAACATTCAAAATTTAAAGGAAATCCTAGAAATTTGAAATCTGAAATTAAAAAAAAACACAAATCACGTGTAGCTAAGCCAAAAATTTGGCGTACGTAAATTATTAAAGACCAAGGAAAACGAAAAAACTTGGCTCGCAGGGTAAAGAAAAATAAGCCCGGGAGGTGCTGTAGGATTTCCAAGAGATAAGACAGAAAATTATTATACCTACTCATATAGTGATAACACAGATTATTATCACTTGTATATTTTACTGTCAAGTACAGTAGACGATCAGATAACTTGACCGCTCGCATAAGTTAACTCCTACATATAGGTCTGGAAACTCTATTGTTTTTTCAGTGATGGGGGTAACTCACTGGTCTGGAAACTATTGTTTTTTCGGTGGTGGGGGTAACTCAGTTAGTGAGACTGTTTCGCAGGTTCGCCATCTGACCGCGTGTCGCGTTGCACTGCAAGGATTTTTTAAATAAGCTAAGACCTTCTGCATAAACGCCACAAGGGCTATATACACTGTCAATTTTTTAAAGTTAACGTTACAGCCACTGCATAAACCGGGTATGACTCTTTGTTAACATGTAATTTTCTTAGTTAAGCCCGCTGCACACGGTGCAAGTTTTCGTGCTGGTTTCTCTGCTGGATTTCGCTGATTGGTTGGCTCCTAACCCCCACCAAGGTTTCCACCAATCAGCGAAATCCAGCAGAGAAACCAGCACGAAAACTTGCACCGTGTGCAGCGGGCTTTAGGAATTATTTATTCGCTTTTTTTGAAAAATCTCTAATGTGCAGCGCTGCAGGTGGGAGTAATGTCAATTACAAGATGGTCACACTAAATGAGTCACCCTCCACCACTCGAGTTTCCAGACCTGTATCTACGGCCGTGATCTTAACTCCTCCTATGACCGTTTCTCCCTACTTCAAACCTTCGACCGACCGTGAAACATCTATGAGTCTGCGTATTGCCTACATGCGTAGTGCGCATGCGCTTAGACACGTGAGTGGGAGAATGAGGGGAAAGTTAAGGTATGTGAACGTTTCCGGTCCCGTCGAGTTAAGTTATCTGATCGTCTACTGTAGTTTGCTCACGGTTACTGACGCATTATGTGCAATGATCGTTATGCGTTTTTTGAATTTAACCGTAATTAAAGCATCGCTCTTTATATGGTCAATTAGAATCTTGAATATTCGAATACACTCGCTCAATCTGCATCTACGACAATCATCGTAAATCCAGGCCTGGTCGCATTTCTTCGTACGTCGTGGATGTCATCGACGTTCGATAGTTGAGATGAGTATTCGATATTTAAACGATTGGCCGTTAAGAGGAGGCTAAATACCGACACTAAACCTCGAAATGGCCATCCAAACTTGCTCTTATACAAATGGATGGAATTGAATAAAATTTTAACAACATCATCAGAACAATGGCAGGAATGGAGCCTCACTAAAATTTTTTCGAAGAACAAAAAAAAAATTACAGATTCATTTACCACCAAGAAACTGTAATTGAAAAACTTAAATTATTAAACTTTTACTGCATTCCGGGTAAAACCAAGAGTGAGGCTCCATGAAGAACGCCACGATACAGATATCGAGATGTTTTCGACATTATTTTATCAAAATGACACGCCGTAAGTTTGGATGGCGCATCAAGAGATAAATATCGATAAATTGTAGTTTCATTGAAAAACGAAATGGCGAAATGTAGTTCACAGACGTGCGAGTGAGAGCAGCACCATGGATTCTGACGAGTAACCTATAATATTGACGGGGCTCGAATGAGTTTGTTGACATTAGCTGTAACGCATTTTAGTCTCTCAATTGACAATTAATTGTTAATTAATTTATCCCCCTCTTAATTGTCAAAATGTAATTAATTTTCATCCACGGTTGTCGGAGAAAGACTGGACGACGATGATACGTCGATAATGTAGGGATTGAATAAAAATGGTATTTAGCCTCCTCTTAAGAGAGGAAAATAAAAGATAATTCGTTATGAAAATATAATAACGTTACATATATTACACCGAGAAAATTTATGACAAAGAAGTAGCAACGATATTTATGATTATTGTAACCATTATGTGCAGTGATGCTACTATGATTTATCAAATTCGGACATCACAAAAGGTCAATAACAAATTCTCAACTATTCCAAAAATAATTATAATATCATTTTCCGTTCATTTAAATATAAACCTTGTACAAGATTGTTCTCAGTTTACTTTTCTCATAGTTACTCAATAGTTTACTCGGCCGATACCACTTGTGTTTATTCTCATGGTTGCTTACTCGTGCACTTGATCAATTGTTTTATTTTTTATTTTCTCGTTCATTCACTCCTTCGTTAAACTGTAAGGGCGGCTGGACTTGGTTTTTCCGTGCTGGGCGTATTGATGGTTCTTCACCCTGCACGCCAAGTTTTTTAGTTTGGCTTGGTCTTTAATAATTTACGTACGCCAAACTTTTTGGCTTGGCTACACGTGATTTGTGTTTTTTTTTTAAATTTCAGATTTCCAATTTTTAGGATTTCTTTTAAATTTTGAATTTTTGGGATTTGTTTAATTCGAATTTTTGGGATTTAATACTTGGCGTCCTTTTTTTACTTCTCAGAAGTATTTTGTGATTGATTTCGCTCCTTTTTGGAACTTTTTTAATGCTATATTTACCCAGATATATATATATATATAGCATTATCTATATATACATATAGCACATCTATGAATATATAGCATAAAATTTAAGTTAGAATTTGGTTAAGCCTAAACTTTCAGTTAGGTTTTGAGTTATTAGCTATATATAATGCTATATATTCATACACATGCTATATATATAGATAATGCCATATATACATAGATATGCTGCATATAGGTAGATAATACTATATTTAAAGAAATCGAATCTCGAACGACCACCCTAATATTAATTGAGACCTGAAATAACGACCACTCTAATATACATTTTATAAATACATATATATAAATAGTAAAAAAAATCGAATCTTGAATGACCACCCTAATATAAATTCAGACCCGAAATAACGACCACCCTAATATATATCTTAATAAACATGTATATAAATATTTAATGCATCAAATCTCGAATAACAACCCAAATGTAAGTTGATACCTGAAATAACGACCACTCTAATATAGATCTTATAAATACATATATATAAACAATAAAGAAAATATAAATATTTACAGAAATCGAAGTCGAAGGACCACCCTAATATTAATAGAGACCTGAAATAACGACCACTAATATACATCTTATAAGTGGGGCATTCCAAGTGAAAACGTGGGATCATTTCCCTCGGGTCATCAGATCCTTGCATTTTTTTCGCTTTGATTTCACTTTAAAAACAGCCCAATTTTTTAAAAGATTTTTCTGGCCAATCCTTCAGGTGGCGCAACGATCATTTTTGTGTAAAACGGGCATAACTGAAAAAACACCATTTTTAAAATTGTCCAATTTTTTCACAGATTCTGGATCAAAAATAAGTAATTTCTAGCATGATTAGAAAGTGGGCCGCCGCTGCCTCATATTTTTTTTATAATTTTCTTTTTTTCAGTTTCTAAAATAAAATACAAAAATGAATTCCTAATACCTCTTACGTGAGACCCCAAATACATATATATAAAGGATAAAGAAAATTCGAATTTCGAATGACCACCCTAATATAAATTCAGACCCGACATAACGACCACCCTAATATACATCGTATAAATACTCGCACACACTCGCACACACTTGCACACACTAGCACACACACACATATACACTCTTTTTTACATAAAGATAAAAAATATATACATGGGTCAAAATTCCGAAAGGCAGCATGCATTTGGGCCTCATAGTCGACCATTGTTTTGTAACTTTTGGGACATATCGTACAATAAGGTAAATGTCCTAATACCCGACTATCTAAGAGGCGACAAAAAAGTTAACTTGTTTTTCGCGTTCAAAAATAAACTATTTTCTATAACGACTATGACTATTGGAAAGCTTGAAGTCTCTAGTTTCCAAAACACAGGGTATAGTCGTTGCTACAATTAGTTGTTTATTCGTAATAATCGAAAATACTGAGAAATGTAAATGTACCAGTACCCGACCACCCATTTTTCTATATGACCCAATATCCGACCACACATTATGACCCTATAACCGACCACTCATCTCTATGCTGGGGGAAAGGGGGGGGGGGGTGAATTGAGAAAAATGCGTCACTGCTCAAAGAATGTGTCACCGCAGTTTTGAGGTTATGCACGCGTAATATACATGTCAGCAGATGTCCGGTTACTGGGACTGAACATAGTCGCGAGCAAGTACCGATATCCGGACACATGGTCGGTTATCGGTACAAGATACATTTCTTATGTACCGATAACCGGACATGAAAATTAAGTGCTTAAAACGCATTTTTGACTAATTGAGACAACATGATCAAATTAGTGGTATCTTTCCGACTAAAAACAGCTAGGATAAAAACAGCTAAAAATAGCTTCAATAAGATATCGCGATTCCTTAGTACTTCAGCTTAGATAATGGCTTCCGTGCCCCGAATAGTACGCGTGCTGTCATATTTATCCAAAATTAAATTACAGACGATTCTTGAACTATTAAAAGTAGTGTCGTATACGTAGATTATGAATCGGATATTAAATCAATTAACAGTTTAAGATTTCTCTTAAGTGAATGCTTAACTTACTGATATATTGGTTCAAGTGGTCGGTTACTGGGACGTGGTCGGGTATCGGGACAATTACCTTATGAGAGTACACTCTCGAATTCTTTTTTGATTTTTAAATCGGCCAGTTTCACTGTACCGATGACGGCATTTTTTTGAAATTTCTTGAATGTCATGTTTTAATCATTTTCTCTAGACCCCTGTAATTAAAAAATAAAAAATGTCGACATATATTTTCATCGAAAAATATCTCAGTTTTTCAAAAAAAATATTTCCAACTATGTACCAATTCGTATAAGCATAAAAATAGTACATTACATCACTCGGCGTAAAAACATTTTCTGACTCGTGTGATTGCAGGACTCGTAAGAAAATGTTTTTACGTCCTCGTGATATAAATTGCACCTCGTGATATAAATCGCACCTCGTGATATAAATTGTGCAAGCGGACGTAAAAGCGTCCATTATTGTACTGAGTGATATAAAATAGGTTTTTTCCTCAAAAAGGCGTTTTATCGATGAGCCTACACTCCAATCTGTTTTTGCATATTTTTTTCCGATTTCTGAGGTTTTTTTACAAGAAAAAACTCGTTTTCCAAAGTGGGATCTCTGCAGCATCAGACCGTTATATATTAAATATAATCTGAGGTGCTGTAAATATCGAGAAAATAGTGCGGGTACAATAATGCTTACTGCGCTCGTATTGTATTGTATTGTTGCTATCATTTTTTATCGAGGTCGTTATGGGTTTTTAACTTAACTTTTAATTTATTAGTACTGTAACAGGAGGATTTGACTACGAGAAAAAATAATAATACCCTGAAAGCAATATGATATACACGATTCCGGGGAATGGATGTGTAAACAAACTTTAAAAAACATCCATTCATCTTTTATGAAAATTTTTATTGACGCATGTTTAATTTTGCGCAAAAAAATGAGGTAGTGCTAAGCAATAAAAAATTGCGGACAAATTTAGAGAGGTCAAGGGTCCGATCCAGGTCGAATCGGTGTGGAATGCCCCATATACACTGTAAAAAATGTTATTAAATTTCATATACTTGTTATTGAAATATCATATTCTTTTGTATATTAAATTTCAGTAGCCAGTACACGAAGTCGAAATTAATAAACATTGATTGGAAAATTAACAATTTTAACTTAAATACAATATTTATATATTGAAATTAAGAGAATACACTCTGAAAATTAAAATTTAGTTTGGAATATTACTGCACACATGTGTATAAAATTTAATATGAAGTTTTTATGTATATACAGTATATCAAATTTAATAACTTTTTTTACAGCGCGTGTATAATTTCAGGACCATTTTTTAATTCGGGATTAATTTAGGAATAGCACGTCTCTAATTATAGTGTTCTATTTATAAATGCGATAATTTTTTTATTCACGCCTCTGGGTATTCACGATCAAGCCTGAAAAAAAAATCGCCCTCGATAAACTTCATCCTATCGCAACAAAATATTTCATGGAGATTAATCATCAAATAAATTATGCTCAAATTTTAACGCGATTTCATCAGCCCAGACGAATATTTCTATAAATACATGACTATTCTATATTTATAACCGCGATACGCGGTATCCAAAATTATGTAAGCGAAATTTAAGAATTAAAAAAAAAAATCGACTGATAACTGCATTTTCGCTTCGCCCAATATTTGAGCAAATATCGTTCGATTCGGGTGGGTCTTTGATTCCCATATTTCTGGAGGTATTTCCCTCAGGAATGGGAATTCGATATGAATTAACAAAAATCGATAGTGGAAGAGTTTTGAGGAATAAATATATCTCTCCTCTCTCGTTGCTTCTATTTTTTTCGTCATTAATTTCATCGAGGGTGCCAAAGTTCGCGACCCGAATGTTTATCGGCCCCGAGAGAGCATGAATATACTCATGCGACAGGATAGCCCGAGGGCGTCATGGGGTCGAATGAGAATCTACGAAAATAATCGAGGCTGTGATAAGCTTGGGAGATAAATCTGCATCGGGATACTCGACAGTTCCTTGTGGTCTCAAAAAAAAAAATTGCTAATTACAACAATGATCGTTGATTATAAACAGCAATAAAATGGATGATTCATCTGTGAATAACATTTGCCTCGTTAGTCTCTTGGTGATCATAGACATTTATTTATGAATAACGTTATTAAGATTATACTTGTGTTATAAGTCGCTGAGGAATTAGGAAGTGAGAATCCCAATTACGCATCAACTAAGATGTGTTTTTTGCCGAAAAAACCAAAACACCCTAGTAAAAACAGGTACCCGCCGTTTTGTAAATAGCGGGTACCTGTTTTGCACTATTTGGTTTTTTGCGTAACGAAAAGTACAATAAAATATAGCAGTTTAGGGACAAACAAGGTACAATCGTAAACATTCCTATAATAATAGGATATTGTGCTATCTCTATATGTATTAATATTATCTTGAAAAGCAAGAATTACTATATGACTTTCGGAAACATTGCTATTCTACTCTTGGAGAATTGAAATTGTAAATAATGCTAGTGATTCTTTAGAAATTTGGCTAGGATAATTTCAAAACTTGTTACTTAAAATAATATGAGCTGCAATGAGTATATATACAAATTTACTATTCTTACTAAGAACGCACATTCAAATGAGAAGCACTTGTACCTTTTGTAACGCGGACTTGGAGAAAATCGTAAAACACTGCTATTGCAAAAGTTGCCGAATGTTCTCGAGCTGACCCGAGTTCGGCCGAGGAAACATTTATATATATATATATATATATATATATATATATATATGTATATATTGTAACGGGACGACCTGGGGCCTGCCACGATCTCATCACTTCGCCCGAGATCCGCTAGGTGACGACGGTCGACGCGCGCTCTCGCGCCAGCGAGAGGGTCACCAAGCACCGATAAAGTCGGGTGTTGGACCATTACCCGCGCTCTGTAGTCGCACAGGTCTATGGACCAAAGACTACATGATTAAATCAAATCACCATTGCACGTCGGTGCACTGAGAAAAAAAAATGGTTGAATATGCAAAATCGTTAGTTGAATACGGGCAACTAAATATTTATTTGGTCTAACTAAATAATTAGTTTCTGGAATAATTCCGTGATTCAGTTGACCAAAATATTGTTCAGGCAACAAAAATTTGGATTGTACCACTAAATATTTAGTTGCACGTATTCAACTAAACGATTTTCCATATTCAACCATTTTTTTTCTCAGTGTGGTGCTCGTGCTCTTTATGGGAGCGAGGATAAATAAATAAAGCTTTCGCTTAACTGATTAATTTTACGATTAATTAGTTAAGTAAAAACTGATTAATCTCATGGTTAATTAGTTAAGTAAAATCCGGGAGGCTCATATAGCCGTCGCTATGAGCCTCCCGGGACGAATGTCATTTTAAGAATAGTGGTTTAGAGTGATTGCAATGCCCTGATACCAAATCCCGCAAGATCTTATTTTACTGATTGCAAAGCACTATTGTAATTTTTACTATTCGAGCTCAAAACGATTGCTATAAGTTGACTAAAACGTAAAATATTTTATTTCGCTATTTGTAAAGCACTATTATAATTTTTGGTATTCGAGCTCAGAACGATTGCTATAAAATGTGAAATATTTTGGTTAAAACGTGAAATATTTTATTTCGCTATTTATAAAGCACTATTGTAATTTTCGGTATCCGAGACCATAGCAAATTTTGATATATAATATAATATATATATAATAATATATAATATATTCCCATATATATATATAATAATATAATATTTTGACAATGAACAAAAAAAATTCGAGAAAGAAAATTAAATAAGTTATACGCTGGTATAGTTGGGAGAAAAAAGGGGGTGTGTTGGTTGACACGATTGCTACCCTTCTGGTCATCTGATACAAAATTAAGAAAAAGATTTTCAATTAGTAAAAATGTCGTTATAGCTTCTACCTCAGAGAAAGAGGAAAAACTAAATTTCGCAAAATGGCGGCTCTCTGAACAAAAAAGGCGTTTTTCGACTCTTTTTTTAAATAGTTTTTTATTTGTCGAACAATTGAGTTATATTGTGAAGAGTAAAAAGCAGAGCTGGGCAGTACTTGAAAGTACTTGCAGGTACTTAAAGTACAGTACTTGCAAGTACAAAGTACTTCAAGTATTGTATTTGCAAGTACAAAGTACTTCAAGTATTGTACTTAAAGTTTGCAAGTACTTCCTGTACTTGAAGTACTCTACTTGAAGTACTTTTTTCAAGTACAAGTATCAAGTACTTTTGAATGTGCCTTGCTGATGGTTGATCCAAATTGATCCAAATTTCGATTAAATTTGGTCAGAAGTTTTCTTTCATCATAAAACAAAGTTCTCACAATGGAAAAAAATTAAAAATTTTTCTCGAAAATTCAAAATTTTCGTTCGTTCGTCTTAAAGAGTATACTTGGGGCTACGAAAAAAAAAATATTTCGAAACAAATTTTTGAAAAATTATGAATTTGGAGAATTTTGAATTTTTCAAAATCGTGAAAACCCACGATCAACATTAAATTTTTGGTTTTATTTTTTTTTATATAACACCTTGTACTAATATTAAAAGATCTTAAAATTTCAGAAATGTGTTTTTTTTTCAAAAATATGAATTTTTGAATTTTTGTAAAACTTTTTTTTTTTACCTCTAAGTTAAGTGAAGTTGATCAATCATGTAATTTTGACTGCTCAAAATTACAAAATTACATGATTGCTCG
Organism: Alloplasta piceator; assembly: GCA_946863875.1. NCBI lineage: Eukaryota > Metazoa > Arthropoda > Insecta > Hymenoptera > Ichneumonidae > Alloplasta > Alloplasta piceator. The sequence continues at coordinate 17,532,373 of OX333080.1, read as the reverse complement.
ACTTGAAAAAATTCATATTTTTGAAACAAAAAAAACACCTTTCTGAAAATTTCAGGATCTTTTTAAACCAGTACAAGGTATTGTATTAAAAAAATTGAACAAAAAATTCGATGTTAATTGTGGATTTTCACGATTTTAAAAAATTCAAAATTCTCCAAATTCATCATTTTTCAAAAAACTTTGTCGGAAGATTTTTTTTCCGTAGCCCTAAGTATACTCTTCAAGATGAAACAAACGATTTTTTTTCACCCATGCAAGATTTCCGTGCTTTTCACCATATGCGTAGACAGCCGAAAAGTGACTCTTAGCTGTCAAAAAAGAGCCCCTTTTTGGCTATCCACGCATATACTGAAAAGCACGAAAATCTCCCATGGGGAAAAAAAAGATCGTGTGCAACGCGGGCCAGAGATTCGTCTTTTGTCTCGCGTGGTTGCGGCCCTCGCTTCGCTCGTTGCGGCAAACTTCACGCTCGACAAAAAGACTTATCTCTGGCCCTAGATGCACAAAATACTATTTTTTCACCCATGCAAGATTTTCGTGCTTTTCACCATATGCGTAGACAGCCGAAAAGTGACTCTTTTTGCACTCTTAGCTGTCAAAAAAGAGCCTCTTTTTGGCTATCCACGCATATAGTGAAAAGACACTCAAATCTCCCATGGGGAAAAAAAATCGTATGCAATGCGGGCCAGAGATTCGTCTTTTGTCTCGCTTCGCTCGTTGCGGCAAACTTCACGCGCGACAAAAAGACGAGCACAAAACTGGCCCTAGATGCACAAAATACTATTGTTAACTATCATAGTTTTCAAGATATTTAGAAAAATAATTTGAAAAATCGTTAAATTGTGAATTTTGCATAACTTTTGAAAAAAAAAAAATTAATTTTTTTTCCTTGGTAGAACTTGGTTTTATGATAAAACAAAACTTCTGACTAAATTTCATCGAAATTGGAAGTGGTCGATTCCAATTCTTGGTCGATTTGACATGGAATGACCCAAGTACCAGAATTTACGAGATGTACCCGAAAACTTGAAAATTACTTGATACTGGTACTTGATTTTTTCAAGTACTTGTATTTCAAGTACTCGTCTTGGCGAGTACGTGCAAGTAACAAGTACTTTGTACTCCAAGTACCACCGGTACTTGATACTTCAAGTACCACCGGTACTTGATACTTCAAGTACCTACGGTACTTTGTACTTGATACTTCAAGTACCTTAGGTACTTTGTACTTGATACTTCAAGTACTTTGCCCAATTCTGGTAAAAAGGATTTTAAAAAAGGATATATTCTTAAAGGTCTAAATTTAAAGAATATGCAAAAAATCGACTTTTTGAAAATTCTAGACCAGAATACCCCCTTAAACAATTTCATAAAACTCTGTAACAAGGGCCGAAAAATATATTTATATTGTGAAGAATAAAAAGGGTAAATACAGGGTAAATCTAGTATAACTAATGAACATTATGAAATTTCAATTTCAGGAAAATTTTGAAAATTGGAAAATGCTTTATTCCAATTATTTTTATTTGTTTTAATTTTATATTGGCGTCATTGTATTTTATAAAATTTTTGCTATTTGTTTATTTTTCATTGAATTTATTTTCCAAAATTTTTGATGCGAGAATTATGATAAGAAAAAATATTTTATTTTATCTATTTTATTTTATCTCATGTTAGGAAAACAGCATCTTCGGTGGTTACTTTTTACCAAAAGTCGAGTCGAGATTCCCGCGGGAGAATCACATGTATTTACGCACATACATGTACATATGTGACTATCATACATTAGGGTGAATCGAAAATTTTGAAAACTGGTAGCTACTCTCAAAAATCAAAGATATCGTTGAAACAAAGGTCTCAGTGCAACGATTCGATTTTTTGACAATATATAGAGGGCGCGCGAGGCGTTTAAAAACGCCATTTTTAGCGTTAAATTTACTTTATCACTGATAAACGAAAACAGATCATTCAAAAAATTCTGAATTTTTTATGCAAAGTGCTCAGATATGTACTTTTTTAGACCCATATTTACCGAACATTAACAAATGGTTCGTATCTTCGAAAAAAAATCTCTGAAAATCAATATTTTCACTATTTTTCAATTAATTATATCATTAAATATTGATTTTTGTCTTTTAAGACGTTTTTGTATTTCTTCCATGTTTTTCCTCGTAAAACTCGGTATCAGTATTGCTTACAGTGCGAAAATTGCTAAAAAATAAATTTTTATTTAAAAATAAAATATGAAAATTTCCAAAATAAAGATATATTTTTATAGCAATTTTCGCATTGTAAGCGATACTGATACCGAGCTTTGCAAGAAAAAAGATGAAAAAATTACAAAAATGTTTTAGAAGACAACAATTAATATTTTATTATGTAATTAATTGAAAAATAGTGAAAATATTGATTTTCAGAGATTTTTTTTCGAAGATATGAACCATTTGTTAATGTTCAGTAAATATGGGTTTGGAAGAGTACATATCTGGGCACCTTATATAAAAAATTCAGAACTTTTTGTATGATCTGTTTCCGTTTATCAGTGATAAAGTGAATTTAATGCTAAAAATGGCATTTTTAAACGTCCCGCGCGCCCTCTATATATTGTCAAAAAATCGAATCGTTGCACTGAGACCTTTGCTTCAACGATATCTTTGATTTTTGAGAGTGGCCAAAAGTTTTCAAAATTTTCGATTCACCCTAATATATATAGATAGCACAGTGAAATACTGTTCTTCACTGATGTTCTAGTGCTGTTACGCAACAAAATTAAATCATAGCGAGGTCATGTGTACGCAATTCTCTTTGCGCGTGTGCTCTGATCGTCAACAGCACATTATCGGCCGAGAATATCCGGAGAATCAATATAGCCGGTAAAAGACAAAAAAAAATTGTTTCACACAAGTGCCCTTTTTTCCAAGTTCCGCAGTATCAGGAATATTGCATTTCCCACAAAATCTCATATCTGCAGAAAATCCTAAATTCAGTAACCCTCGAAAAACAAGTAGAAATATCATGGCATAAAAGTTGGCAGCGTTGTTCTAACGAAAATGTTGACAGCTTTAAAACTAAACTGTTTAAAACTAAAAAAAAACATATGAAAATTAACTTGAATGGTTTTTTGTATTTGTTTTCTCATGAAACTACAACTCTGGACGAAAAAAATTATTTTCCATCTCATTTCGATATCTCCGTTTTTTTTAAGTTACGAGCATTTCAAAAAACATTGTGTAACATTTTGAAAAATTTATTTTGGTGAGAAGAGTTGAGACAAAAATCTTAAAAAAATCTGAAAGACTGCTTGTAATAAGTGCAAAAAAATGAAAAATTTTCAACAAAATTAAAAATGTTCGGGGTCACGGATTAGTCGGTTTAGTATGAAATGCCTCATATATATGGTCCTGATAAGAGACAAAATTTTGAAATTTTGAAATTTTCACGTGAGCATAAATATATGTATTTATAAATTGAGTCCAGAAGCTCTGAGAATAATTTTCCATGGGAAACGACTCACCGACTGTGATGAGACTTGCAGATCATTCACGAGGAAGTATTTCTCACGATAAATATTGTACGTTACTTTTTTGAATTCGACATTCGAAAAAAAAAGACTCGCGCATCGCGACGAAACCGAAATTTGATCACGAAGATTTAAAGAAAATTTTTGTAAATGTGTAAAAAAAAAACAGGTTTAAAAATACGGTAAAATATCACTTTGCCACGTTTACATTACACTGTATTCCAAAGCACTGTAATCCTGGAATCCTGTAATCGAAAAAAGAGTAACCGTTACAAAAATTTAAAAATAATTTTTTTTTCTACTGCAAATTTTCATTTATGATTTAAAGGCTATTTTTTGGGTATATATCTGAAGAGTCCATGAAAAGCCCATAAATCTGAGATGAAAATATTTTTTTTTGTTTTTTACTGCAAAAAATGGTGCCAGCTTTGCGTGAAACTAGCAACCCCACAATAAAATTTCGGTTTTCGACCCAAAAATTGCAAAAAAATCAAAAAATGTCAAAGAACATCTTTATTCGTATTTTTATAAATACCCAAAAATAACAAAAATGTATGCCAAAAAGTTGATCAGGAATGAAAAATTGGCGAGAAATAAAAAAAATGTAACATTGCCAAAAATTTCAGCTCAACTTATTTTAGCAGGCGCAAATAAATAAATAAATAAATAAATGAATCAGTTTAGTGGGTGGGGGTCGAAGAGTCGACTAACCAATATTTCGAACGGCCGAAAACCTAAATTTCACGATTACGAGCGTTAGAATAACGAAGCGCCGAAATCCCGATCGCCAGGAAAGAGAAAGTCGAGGGAGCCGCCCTATGCGTAAGAGAGAGAGGAGGCGCATCTCTCTCTCTCTTACGCATGGGGCGGCTCTCTCCGCTTTCGCTTTTCTGGCGTTCGGGATTTCGGCGCTTCGTTATTCGAACGCTCGTAATCGTGAAATTTGGAATTTCGGCCGTTCGAAATATTGGTTAGTCGACTCTTCGACCCCCACCCAGTTTAGTTTTCATCAAATCAGTTTACTTTTGTTCTATCTTGAACAAATTCACCTACATTTTGCCGAAACTCAACAAACAAAAAAAATTCTGGGTAACGACGGCTTCCATCTAAAAAATGATTAATTTTTTTTTATTTTATCACACACAAGAATTAAAAATATATCACACAAAAGATTTAAAAAAAAATGGTTCAAAAGTTAAAAATAATGATTGCTATTGTCTTTATTGTAATGGACTTTACTCGGAATCGAACGAATCCGACGAATATATTTGTGATTATTGTGAAAAGTAATTTATTAGATTATTCACGTAATTTAATGTTTCATTAAAAAAAATTATTTTTGTTACGTTTTTAAACAATTATCATAAATCATAATTAACCCGCGCTGGTCACACCTCAAAATAATTCCAAGTTGGTCTCACTGGGTCAATTTGACCCGACCGATTTTTTTTCATGGTTGTCAAAAAAAAGTACCTGTCCGATTGACTTAAAAAAAATATAGGAATTTTCTTTTAACATTTCAGTATATGAAACAATTGTTTTTTTTTTTTTTAATATTTACATGGAAAAAAATCATGAAAAAAAGTCTTTCAAAAATCCGGTTTTTTACTTAAAAAATTGTAACTCTTTTAGTTTTAAACAGTTTTTGGAAAAATTTCTACACGATACTCTCAATATATGTAACTTTGAGAAAAATAATACTTCAAATTCATGCATTCAAAAAAAGGCATTTATTCCGTTATAAATACTTCAAACTTATGCATGTATTTGAAGTTCCAAACGTTTAGATGATCGTAAAATTGAAAGATTTTCCAAGTATTTGCTAAATAATAATTTCAAAAATTAGAAAATATTTCAAGAATTATTTCTAAAGTATCAACAAGGGCTCAAAATTGATCTGTAAAAGAATCACCGCGTCGATTTTTCGTTCAGCTAAACGTTCGGAACTTCAAATCCATACTTATACCTACTTCAAACTAGATACTTTAAACTTCCACAAGAGGGCCGGGGAAAACCCACGAGGGTCCGGATAGTTAGAGATATTTAACTCAAAGTTAGAGCTCGGGTCAATTTGACCCGCGGTGACCTGCAGCGAGAGTTGATGTTATTGTTTATTTGTTTAACATAAAAAATATTTCGATATTTTCCTGTATTCTCTATCATGAGAAAACATTGCTGTTAAATTGCTAGCCCAAAATAAAATTATTTGTACGAGTTATGATTGTTTTAAAATTACGTACTTTTAACGACTCGAAAAACTCTTTTTTTGCTTTTGTGTATAACTCCGCCGGATTTTGGAATTCGAGAATTTCACTTCGAGAAATCGAAACTATGTTCAAAACCCTTCAAAATGGACACAAAATCACCTCATTTGGTGCATTTATGACGCCACAATCGTAAAACTACGTTTTTTCGAAAATCAAGAATAACTAAAAAACCTCATTTTTTAAAAATCTGAAAAAATCATTAAATTCTTACGACAAAAATTCTATATTTCTATAGAGTTTGAACTAGTTACGACCAATAGATTTTGAATTATTGATCAATTTCATCTTTCATAAATCAGTTTAAGCTATTTTGGGACATTCAAGTTTTGACTTTAGGTTTTTTGAGAATTTCGTCAATAAAATCGATAGTCATTGTTTCAAAAAATTATAAAACAATTTATTTACAATTCTTTGAGATCCATATAAAAACTTTGACATTTTCTGTAAGTTCTCTGAATGAAATGTAATAAAAAACGAAAAAAAAAAAATTAAAAATGGCAATGATCGAGAAATTTTCATTTTTTTCCGAAAATTAAAGAAAAAACAATGAAGATCGGTCTGAATAATTTTTTTGATCATTTTTCTGAAAAATACTCTCAAAAACAAAAATTTTGAAAAAAAACCGTGCCGATAAGTCAATTTTTGAATCAGTTATGGACATTTGAAAAATAAATAGCCATTTTTTTCTTTAAATTCATAACTTTTTGACGGTTCGGTAAAAAAATTTGAAAAAATTCTGAAAAGAGTTTTTGTCAGGGTAGAAAATGATAAAAAAGTTATCGCAGGTTTTGAATAAGTTATGGACATTTGAAAAATAAATAGCCATTTTTTTCTTTAAATTCATAACTTTTTGACGGTTCGGTAAAAAAATTTGAAAAAATTCTGAAAATTTTTTTTGTCAGGGTAGAAAATGATAAAAAAGTTTCAGCCAAATCGAAAGGGGTCGGGGTCAAAAGTGGTCGATTTGGCGAGGAATGCCCCATGTATAATCAATGTACCCAATTCCAGATTTTTAAATTAATATTATGAGACTAATAAATTATTTCAGTGCGGCCATTAAGAAAATGCATGTATTTTTGAAAATTAAACAGCTCGGTGGCACGTGTTCTCCTTATCTCAGCGCGTCTAAATTTTACACAGATTTGTTTTTTTCATATCTTGATTAATTTTGTTGCTAGACGTTAAAAAAATGTTACCGAAGCCAAAATAACGGTCACCCTAATAATAATGAGCCTCAGCAAAATCTGTTGGATTCAGCTAAATTTTGGGGGCCTATCTGGTACACTGAGAGAAAAAATTACTGAATTTGAGAACACGAATTTATTTATTAAATGAAAGTATTAATTCGATTATTTATTTGTTGAACCAAGAAAATCACTCTTCATTTAAAAAAATATTTTCATGAATCTATTACTCCATTATATTAAACTCTTATTTAATAGTAACAATTAAGTGCATGATAGATTTGATTAAATTTGTATTCATTGGATTAATTACATTTATCGCATCATAAACATTAGATTATTTGAATCTAAAAAACGACTTGAATACGAAATTATTTTTTTTGAAGAAAATTATTTACGGCATCATAAACATGAGATTATTTGAATCTGAAAAACGACATCAATATTAAATTATTTTTTTCGAACAAAATTATTTCTTTGCAATAAATTCATCATTATTTTACTTCTAAAAATATTTCTGTAGTATTTTCAATATTTATTAGACATAAAATTGATTGTGATTATTTGAAAAGAAGCTGTAGTAAAATAAATAACACATTATTTTATTCCAATAAAATATTTGTTCGGAATGATGAAATGTTTATTTTCTTCAAGCAAAGAACTATCATTTCTATAGTATACTTTAATAGTATACATAACCCAGCAAACACACTTGGATGATTTACGAAACATTTACGTATAATTGAAATGTAATAACTACGTCATATAATGTTCATCACAAATTCGTAAATTTTTCATAACGCACGTAAACGAGATGTATATAATACGTCCTGACGATATGTAGTAAGGATGTCAATGAAAGATGTAGGAATTACGAAACACTATAGACATCACAAATACGTAACATTGATACGTCAAGATCTCGTCACTCTTATACGAGATATTTACATGTACTGTAAACTTGTCAAACTGTTACGAGTCGATGCTGTAACAATTATAGAACATTAGTGATATTATAATCTCGTAGTATAGGCTACGTAGCAAATATGTCACACTGTGACATAAATGTTATAAGACATTTCTTGTAACAAATCCGTAACAATTATAGAACATTGCTGTAACAATTATAGATATTGGTGATATTATAATCTCGTAATGTAGGCTACGTAGCGATTATGTATAATGTGTGACATAAATGTCACAAGTCATTTCTTGTAACAAATCCGCAACATATACGTATCATATATTACGAGAAATGTCCTCACATTTTAAGGTTATGTCGATTAAGGAACGTAAATAATATGTGAGTGTAAAGTACAAGGAGGTGATATCGAATAATCCAGCGTAATACAGAATAAACCAGAATAATACAGCATACATTGCAAGAGATAAGTTTAATGTGATCCCTTTATTTAAAAGAAAAAAATAAGTTATATGGGTATTTGCCGTGATGGAAAAACACCCAAGAATTTCCCTTACTCGGTTTATAACCTTATTCGCGTTGCACGTTCGCTTAATTTCTCTTTGCCCTTTCTTTCTGTGTTGCAGGCCTGTTTTGAAATTGATAGCCTATTTTCAATTTTCCAGGCATTGTCCTGGTCACAATTTTGACTTTAATCAAAATTTGCCGCGCTCATCCCATAATAAAAAGTGTTACGAAGGAAATGAGACGTCGTAGAACAAAATCTATCTAGCAATTCTTTCTGAATCATGGGCAGAGTGTAAGAACCCAGTTTTGAGTTTTTACACTCTGCGGCTGATTCAGGAAGAATTGATAGACAGATTTTGTTCTACGACGTCTCATTTCCTTCGTAACTCATTTTCCCATGGGATGAGCACGGCATATTTTTTTTGCTCTTTATTTCAGAATTGCAGGCCTGCTTTGAAATTGTTAGCCTATTTTGAACTTTCCAGGCATTGTCCTGGTCACAATTTTGACTTTAATCAAAATGTGCCATGCTCATCCCATAGGAAAAAGTGTTACGAAGGAAATGAGACGTCGCAGAAGAAAATCTATCTAGCAATTCTTTCGGAACCATGCGCAGAGTGTAAAAACCCAGTTTTGAGTTTTTACACTGTGTCAAAACCTAGCTTTGAGTTTTTGCACTCTGCGCATGATTCAGAAAGAATTGATAGACAGATTTTGTTCTACGACGTCTCATTTCCTTCGTAACTCGTTTTCCCATGAGATGAGCATGGCATATGTTTTTTGCTCTTTATTTCAGAGTTGCAGGCCTGCTTTGAAATTGTTAGCCTATTTTGAACTTTCCAGACATTGTCCTGGTCACAATTTTGACTTTAATCGAAATGTGCCGCGCTCATCCCATAGGAAAAAGTGTTACGAAGGAAATGAGACGTCATAGAACAAAATCTATCCAGCAATTCTTTCGGCATCATGCGCAGAGTGTAAGAACCCAGTTTTGAGTTTTTACACTCTGTGTAAAAACCTAGCTTCGAGTTTTTATACTCTGCGCATGATTCAGAAAGAATTGATAGACAGATTTTGTTCTACGACGTCTCATTTCCTTCGTAACTCATTTTCCCATGAGATGAGCATGACACATGTTTTCTGCTCTTTATTTCAGAGTTGCAGGCCTGCTTTGAAATTGTTAGCCTATTTTGAACTTTCCAGGCATTGTCCTGGTCACAATTTTGACTTTAATCAAAATGTGCCACGCTCATCCCGTGGGAAAAAGTTTACAAAGGAAATGAGACGTCGCCAGCAGTTTATCAGCGTAGAGTATAAAAACTCAAAACTAGGCTTTTCAGGACACCGGTGCACCTTGAGGGTTCTAACTAGTCCCAAAAAGTTGTTCATTTGGTACCTCAAATGGTGGACGATACATCATATTTGTAGGTATTCTACAAAAATTATAAATTATAATTAAAATGTACTTTTCAAATGTTAAAATAAAAATAAAATTCCAACCTAATATGTAGGTTGGAAATACATAAATTTCTTGTAATTTGTTGATAAAATATGTATATACGTAAATTACCTGTAACCACGAAATCACATTGACATCATTGTTACGAGTATTATGCACCAGGGTTACGTTTCGTTTCGTAGGAGTTACATCAATGAGCTGAGTTTGTTACAACTATGATCTGAGTTTGTTACATCTATTATCTGAGTTTGTTATGGCTATGTGATGAGTTTGTTACATCTATGAGCTGAATATGTTATTCCTCGTAGATGTTTCGTATCTGTGACTTGTTTATAGGATGACATATTTGAGAACAAACTCTGCATCATTCACGGAGTTTGTGACATAAATGTTATGTCCAATGTAACACACGTTACGTAACATTTTCGTAACTATTTCAAAACTGTGTTTGCTGGGAAGTTGTTAAAAATTAAAAAACTGGTTTTTTAAATGTTTTCTTATATTCGAATCTTCATAGTAGTCGATGGCGTAATAGGTAGCGTGTCAGGTAGTTAGGTAGGATAGGTATGATGGTGGGTAGGGTCGAGGGTTCGAATCTCGGTCGGACAGAGAAATTAGATCGGAGAATTGGCGCAGATTTGTCTTTTTTTTTCTATTTATCTCTTTTTGGGGTCACTTAACTATGCATATTAAATTATTTGGCAAGGGCTCCATATTTTTTATAAAATGTTTAGCAACAATTAATAAACACGCATTTGATTGAATAAATCATTTTTCCTGTTGATTGGACTAATTAATTTGTCGATTGAACAATTTTTTTTTCTCAGTGCTTCCTGTATTAAAAGACATGCATGTTTTGAATGATAAAATGTGTTCGTGATTCAAACAACATATTACATATAATTGATAACATATTGTTAGATTCAAGTAAATTCGTTATTGAAACAGAATTTTATGGAATTGACTGAAAAAAATGAACCAAATAAATATATAAGGGAACCAATCTAATATGTTTTGGCAAATAATGAAAAAAATGATTTTTTGCCTTCAAAACTTTATTTCATTGGTTCTAGTAATTTTTTCTCTCAGTGTAAATGATCGATAATCAAATGCAGACATGGATTTGACCAACGCCGGCGGATCGGCGTCGATCCAACGACGCTGATCGGCGCGGCTCTCGCACGCGCGTCGATGAAGAGGCGCCGCGATGATACCACAGCGGATCGCGTGCGATAATACTGGAGAGGTGGTCTCCTTTATCAAGAGGGGGCACGCATTGAATGGGGTGGGGGCGGGAAGGGAAAGTGGGTGGGGGGAGGCAAGAAAAGAGAAGAAGAAGCCGCTGCTTGATACGAACAACGCCTTGGACGACGGCACAGAAGCGAAGTAGATAACAGAAACGAGAATGAAGGAGAAAGAGGAGACGGGAGAGGGGGAACTCTTATTATTTACTCGGGGTTATTCAGTCTGCCAGAGCGGAGCATCGGTTCGACTTCGACCACCAGTTTGCACCGTGGCTTCGTTCGTACCACAAACTCGCAGCGCCAGCACCAACAACGACGAATCTCTCCCATAAATTGTATTTTTTTTCCCTCAAAATAAATTTTGCAATTAGTAAAAAAAAAAAAAAAAAGATTCCAAAAACAAAGAAGAGAGAAAAAAAAGTGCGTTTTTTTGCAGTCGAAATGTGCTACGCGAAAGTAAGAACAGGAAAAAAAATTAAAAACGATCAATATGCGTGTGTGAGTGTGTACATAGCCGAGGTATAATGATACCAGAGTGCGCGAGATAAGAAAGAAAAAAGAAGCGGACGGCAAAAACACGATTTTTTTTTGTTCGTGCGCATTGTTTGCATCGAGGCTGTGAGGGGATAATCGGTGAAAATTGGAGCTCACCGCCGTTTGGTAATTATCGCCAGTATTACTTGCAAATATACTCGCTCGAAAAAAAAAATATATCCGTACGATTGAGTTTCGTGAGTGATTTTTTTTCAAGGCTTCTTGTGATATTTTATATATGTATATATATATATTTTCTCACGTTGGTACAAAGTTCGCGGGTTCGCGAATTACTTCATTGTGATATTGCGCTCGATAATGACGAATAGTATCGTCGATCTTGGATAATCGTCGAAAGAACGAGAAACGGATGTTCGCCAGTGTGAATACCGCGAGTGGCCTTTTCATCGTTATCGTTCGTCGGAAGAATCGTGAGAAATTAATTATTTATTGATTAATTGTCTTGGTGTTTGTTTTTAACGAAGTGTTTGTTCAAAGAAGTAATCAATTTTTGGAAAGGATCAATTTCATCCATTTGAAACAAAACATTACGACGAGAAGAACGCATTCTGTGTGTTTTTTGAGTCACTGCGCCGATCTACCGCGCACGCGCACGCGCGTTAGAGACGGAGCGCGAGAGAGTGGGGGAAAGGAAGAAATCTTTGAGGCGGGAAAATTTGAATGGCACCGGACTTTGAGAAGAAGAGGGAGCCGAGGAGGGCAACAACCGCGACGGGCGGCAGACACCGTTCGATAGCTCATAATTTCGTTAACAGTGATATCGAAGGGATGCTGCTAATGAGATGCGCGGGAAATTCAATTTCCACGGATCATTATTTTCATCACGGTAAAAAGCATTGGACGATTTAATAAAGATAAATAAATAAATGAACACACGCACACTGATATTTGAAGAACTTTAACAATCAGAAAAACGGGAAAGATAAATGATCATTAAGACTGATTCAAAAAAAGCGACTATTTTTTTTTAAATCCCCTATTAAATACCGTCAGAGCTCTAAATACTAATATTTAGCGGTCTCTCATCGCATATTTCTATTTTCCATTTAAATGACAAAGGAAAAAAAAAATTTTAACTTTGAAATTTTATAGCTCGGCTTTAAGTCAATGTAGCAAAATGAACGATACATATTCTTGCAGGGAATTGAACGCTCTACAAAAAAGGTCTCTTATGATTTTTCGATAAACTCACTCCTTCAAAAGTGATTCTATTTACAAAATTAATTTATTTTACACCGTTTATTGTGAAGTCACATTTGTAATTTTAGTTCGTTTTGGACGAATGAGGGCTCATTATGTTTCTTGATAGATAATCTACGAATTCACTGAAAAACATTTATGATAATTTTTATCGCGTACAAATTGCAGCTATTTATAGGTGAAAAAATATATAATGTTTAAGTTTGCATCGTTACAGTGCAACGAAAATACCTTTGTTTAAATTCATTTTGTAGTGAAATGCACATTTTGTTTGTGCATTCAAAATCCCAAGTCCTTGATAAAGAGCCCAAATTACATTTTAACGATTTTTCTCATTGAAAATTTCTTGAAAAGAATAACTTTTATTAAAAAATAAACTATTATCGTTGCATTAAAACTATGCAAACTTCAGCATCATAAAAATATTGAGCTACGACCTTAATCGGACTTATTTGAGATTGAGAATCTAAACAAAGAAAATTACTCCCATAAAATTTATATCAATAAACAAAATGAGCTCGCATTCATCAAAACCGAAATAAAATCATAACGAAATAATGATAATAGCATAACGAAAAACCAACAAATGAATTTATTTAATGAAAAATTTAAAAAATTCCTACAGTCTTCCTAATTAATTTTGTTAAACAATGAAAGAAGATTTAAGAATTAATTTATCGAGTGCTGGTGGGTTTTTTTAATTTTCGTACTAATACATTTTCTATTTTTCGTCCAGAGGAACGTTCGGATCTTTTAGTATTTGAAAAGCTAGATTAAATCATATCCAAGGATTCATTGACTTAGCTGAATTTACACAAATTTTTCCTGACAAACGTGAACAACATTTTTTGATACTTTGTTAATTCTAGATAATATTTCCAATTATCCAAAGATTAAAAAAAAAAAAGAACCACTGAGTTTTCTGAAATCTTGTACAGTGTTGACTTCTGTATTAATGGCCCAAAATTTCTCGGCTGTCATCGATTCGTTCGATGTTGTTTTTCAACATATATATGTATATTAGGGTGATTCGTTTCAAGGCAACTTTTTTTTTTGACCCATCGTGCCTAAAAACCTTTAGTTGGTACCCAAAAACGAAGTTTTGTGAAAGGGGGGTGTTGTCAAAAAATATTTAGAGGTCGCGAATCAAATTTGCAGGTTTCCCATTTGATTAACATTGGAGACAAAAAATTTCTCATTATTAGTGTTACTATTCCGCGAATTTTGATATCGCTATATTTTCCAAGTGGGTTCTTATAGGAAATATGATACTCTACAATAAAGTTCCCTGAGCCATGTCCGTAAATTCAACCGTTTCAGCGGTATCATTATTTCAAGTGAATTTTGTATGAAAATATCTATTCAAACGGCTGTAACGCCTAAGCTATTAGATATATCGAAAAAATTCAAATGAGAACTTTGTAGAGAAAGTTATTTGCTACAAAAAAGTCTTATACGTCGAGCTCGTAAATTCAACTCTTTCTCAGGTATAGGTGTATAAAGTAAAATAAATAGATATTTTTTTGTTTTATTCAATCAAACGAACTCCATTTTCTATGAAATAACACGTACAAAATCATAAGAAAAACCATTCAACAAATGTTACAAAGAATTCCCTATGCAAATAAATCAATAAAACAAAAACAAAAAATCTATTTATTTTACTTTATCCACCTATAGCTGAGGAAGAGTTAATTTTACGGGCTCGGCTTTTAAGACTTTTTTGTAGCAAATTACTTTCTGTACAAAGTTCTCATTTGATTTTTTTCAATATATCTAATAGCTTAGACGTTACAGCCGTTTAAATAGATATTTTCATACAATATTCACTTGAAACAATGACACCGCTGACCCAGTCGAATTTACGGACATGGGTCAATGACCTTTATTGTAGAGTATCATGTTTCCTATGAAAACCCACTTGGAAAATATCGCGATATTAAAATTCGCGGAATGGTAACACTAATAATGAGAAAAATGTTGTTTTCAATGTTAATCAAATGGGTAACCTTTAATTTTGATTCGCGACCTCTAAATATTTTTTTGCAACACCCCCCTTTCACGAAACTTGGTTTTTGGGCACCAATTAAAGGTTTTCGGGCACGATGGGTTAAAAAAAAAAGTTGCCCTGAAACGAATCACCCTAATGTATATACATTAGGGTGGTTCTTATTTAGGGCTCAAACGAATTTTCTATCAGACGTCCCCAAAATCGACTCCAAATTATTCAAAAAATTAGGGTATTGTTTTTGAATTATTTGGAGTCGATTTGGGGGTGTCTGATAGAAAATTCGTCCCAGCCCTAAATAAGAACCACCCTAATATACATAGTCTGTAGTTCGATGCGATCTATATACGTATATATGTATATTTGTTTGGGTGGAGCGATGAAGAGAGAGCTGGTCCAGTGTGAAATTCAACTGGTTTTATCTGGGATCCTTGAAATATTACCCGCGCACCTGTTAATTTCTCGTTAGTGAATGCTGAAAAGCAGCTTTCTCCCACCCTCCTGATTTTTTGCACAGTACGATAACCTTATGTATACATATATGAGAGAGATACACATATATTCATGTAGATATCTCTTACTGAGAAAACAATGTACCAGGATTTGTTAACTGTTACTAAATGTAAAGTTGAATATGGCGAAGTCAATTATTTTTTAACGGTTAATAAATTAAATTAACATTTTTTAACAGTTAATAAATTACATTAACATTTTTTAACAGTTAAGAAAATTATTTTGAAACAAATAAAATATTTCTTAACGACTAACAAATTTTGTAACAGTTAAGGAATATTCAAGTAAAAGTGCCAGATAATAGTACATTGCGATATGAGTGAGGTAAAGCGAACATTATACGCTGCGGTGTGAAGTTGTCGCATGAGCAGCAGCGTATAATTTTCGCTTTGCCTCACGAGTATCGCATACTATTTTTTGTAAGAAGTGTATCTAATATGCAGAAATGAAGAAAAGGAAACCGCAATGGGGTCCAGGGGCGAAGCCCCTGCGGGGGGTTCAGGGGGCTCCGCCCCCGAAATAAAAAAAAACAATTATTTAAATGCATAATAGTAATTTTCTCTCCTATTATAACACTTACAATGAACACTTTTTCTTCCATAATTTGTAATGAAGAATGAAAAACAAACTCGAACTCCCGAATCATTTATAAGCAATCGGACATTTTGAGGTTTTCGCTATCGTCGTAATTTGACAGTTTGACACGTTACTTGGCAGATTCACGTCGCGCTCGTAACGAGGCTCAGGTGGCGCCTCGCTACGGTTGTTATCGGCGGTAGAGTGCGTGAAGTACTAATAGTATGAATGAAAGGGTGTGTAAAATAAAATCGAATGAATGAAAGTGTGTGTAAAATACTATCAGTGCATAAAATACGCTCGGACCTACATTATTTCACGCCTTGTTGTAATGCTCTATTTTACGCATATTTTCAAGGCACGTAAAGACGCACATTATATACACGTGTTACAAAATAGTACATTACGAGTTTCGTACAAAATTTTATTGCACGAGTGCGGAGAGTGCCATTTTACGCACACGAAGTGTGCGTCAAATGGGCAATTTACGCACGGAGTGCAATAATAGTACATTACGATACGAGTGCGTTGAAACTTTTTCTGACGAGTGTGAGTTTGCAGCATGAGCCGAAGGCGAATGCTGCAATCACAGGAGTCAGAAAAATGTGTCTCGCACGAGTTTCGTACAAAATTTTATTCCACGAGTGCGGAGAGTGCCATTTTACGCACGGAGTGCAATAAATATATTTCTTTACGACATATAAACTGTTTGCTCAGTGCGAATGCTAACAATAGGAAAGATGTAACCCGGAGCACTTACAACTCTACCACTTATTTCTCTATCAGAAATACAATCCTACCACAATTGAACGCTACCTTAATATCATTACCAAGCGAATGACTTGAGTTGACCTACCAAAGTCTAGCGTACAACATCTATGCCAAATAAAAGCGTACACTTACCAAATAATAAACCTATCAAAATAAATCTCTACCAAATCATAACTTACCAAAAATTAATAATAATAATAATAATAATAATGAATGAATGAATAATCTCTACCACAAAATCTCTTTACCGAGTGTCGGCTCTCCCATTTACAACCCTACCAAACTACAAGTCTCCCAGTTCTTTAATTGTGCGATCCCTTACTTACCGACCGCGCGATAACTATACGCTTTTTTGTCGGGGTGGACTCCAACGTCGGTGAGTGACTGACCGAATTGACAAACCGGAGACTCGTCATCGAGCGCTGCCTAATTTTTTATATATGTTTCCTAGGTCCTCATTATGACAAAAAAAGTTTTTTTGATTACCCGCTCAAAAGATATTAAATTAACAAAAAAAAACCGCTCTTTTTTCGGTATTTTGGTCATAACTTCTTTAATAATAGTCCAAATTGAAAGTTTTTCTTCAAAATTTTTGTTTTTTCATGGTTTTTTCAGAAAAAAATACAACAAAAATATTCGACGTGTTTTTGAATGAGTTTTTTGAGTTTTAAACTTTAAATCGCGTTTTTGAAAGTGAGTGTCATTTTTTATTTAAAAAAAAAATTTTTTAAACATCTATCTATTCAAAATTTTTTAAGACTAGTCCGATCGTGGGATCTCAATAACTACTATTTTTGTTTCGATTTTTAAAAATGGATTTTTTTTTTTAAATTAATTATTATGAATACCGATTTTTGTTACTGTATAGTATTTTTTAAAATAATTTTGAATTAATTTTGACACTTTTTCATTGTTAACAGATTTCTAAAATTAATAATTAATCGACGAGCAAATGACAACAGTTTAAGAATTGTATGAGTGGGCATTGAACCTAAATACTCTACCGAATATTGCTGTGAAATTTTCACCTGAGAAACATTATTTAGATGCGAAAGAAAGATTTTATTTGCGATACAATACTGCGAAGTCAATCACAAGAGGACACAAAAAATTCATTCAATTATTCCAATGAGCAGCGGAAACGTATTGTCAAAGGAATATTCAAATTCAGGAAATAATCGTATGTGTAAGGTTTTAAAAAAAATACGTGAATAAATAAAAACTGTTGTTATTATTGTTCATAAACAGACTTAACGATTAATTATTAGTTTTAAGAACCTGTTAACATTAAAAAAGTGTCAAAATAAATTCTAAATATTAAAAAAAATACTATACAGTAACAAAAATTGGTATTCATAATAATTCATTTGAAAAAAAAAAATTTAATTTTCAAAAATCGAAAAAAATAGTAGTTATTAAGATCCCACGATCGGACTAGTCTTTAAAATTATTGAATACATAGATGTTTAAAAAAAATTTTTTTTTTTAATAAAAAATGACACTCACGCGATTTAAAGTTTAAAACTCAAAAAACTCATTACCAAACGAGTCGAATATTTTTGTTGAATTTTTTTTCTGAAAAGGCCATAAAAAAAACAAAAATTTTGAAAAAAAGCTTTAATTTGGACCATTATTCAATAAGTCATGACCTAAATACCAAATAAAGAGCGACTTTTTGTTAATTTAATATCTTTTGAAAGGGTACTCAAAAAAATTTCAATATTTAACAGGAAGGGTCTTTTGATGGGTACTAAAAAATATTTAAAAAATGAGGAAATAAAAAAAAAGTTTTTCAAACTGTCCGATTTGGGATGGAACGCCCCATATATATTATATATGAATATCGTTTTGTCCCTCGTACGAGTCTGGATGTTTGTTTCATTTTTCTGGTAACGCGACCGGATTTCAGGGACGACGAGTGTCCGAACTGAGAAATTGGAGAATTCGTTTCGAGGCTGATACAATTATGTACAGTATAATTGTAAAAATTATCAGCGCCGTCGGCAGTGTTATTGAAATATAATATGTAACTGAAATTCTGAAAGTTCAGCCGAATGAAAAATTGGCAAACGTGTGACTTTAATGGAAAATTGCAAGTTCCCGCCAATAATTGTCGATAATATTCAAATCTTTTTTCAGTACCTAAATTTTAATTAAAATAATTAAAGTAAATTCATTAGAGGAATGAATTTATAGAAATATTCGAAACTTCGAGTGCATAAAATAATCGATAGACAAGAAATGATCTAGGACTGACTGGAACGTGAAACAATACAAAAGTGTAATGATCAAGATTGTGAATGATTCAAATATTACGAAATGATAAAGAGTCATTTCTCTTGCAATTGTAACGGTGTGTTACATCGGTGCTGATTCAGAGTAGAAGATGTGTAATTGTAACTGATAAGCCTTTAGTCTTTCAATAGAAATTCTAATAATCGTATTCCTTAGTTTTTAAAAAAAAAATTTTTTCTAATTCAAAAATTTTGAATCAATCGATATTCATCAATCGTGATTGATTATCTGTACCAACGACATCTGGATTACTCGGTCTCATAAACAAATTTATATTCGTTATATCGACGTTTGATTCCCAATCGAACAGACTCGTTCTCAATTATTTAATGCTTGATCGTCATAAGTAAATAGCCAATAATCGAAGGCGATCTCGATTTTTTTTTTCATCTCAATAACACGATGACCCAGTAATTTAGAAATTTCTTGACTGGCTTTTTCAAATTGGACAATTTCCCTCGTGCGTTTATTCAAGTCACCTTTTTTTTCGTATTATAGATTGATTTTTTTTTTTTAATCAATAAAGATTTCAATTAATAATCAAGATTTCTGTTATGCTGAAGTTTGCATCGTTGGAATGCAATGAAAAATAGGTTGCAATGGAATGCAATGAAAAATAGAAAAATGTTTACGGTAATACTTATATTTACAGTATTGATAACGCTTTTTTGCCTGATTACTACCCCAAGTCGTTGATAAAAAATTGAAAAAGTATTTCAACGACTTCCGAATTTGAAAATCCAACTCTAAGAGGAATGATTTGAAAAGGCAACGATTTTCGTTGTATTTCAACGATGCATACTTTAAGGATACAGTCCTAGCCAAAAATTGTATTTGATTAAAATTTTCGTACTTCGTGATACAATAAAAATCTGACAAAATTCAGCAACATTTATCTTGCCATAAACAACAGTTATTAATAATAATATTGCCCAAAAGTTATTCATAAATTGTTGAAACAAATCATTGTTCAACAATTTTTCGATAATTTCTTTTTTTTCTTAAACAAATCGAATGCGTTGATTTTTCTGAAGGCACATGAATTTTTCCAGAATTTTTTCTCTACTTTGAAATTTCCGTTTTGAAATTTTTAGAATGCCTGTATTTATGTATTTTTTGGACCAGTGTCTTTGAAACTTTTCAAGCCTGATGATAAACCTGTATGCAAAAACATATGGGGGAAAACACGTGTCTTTTTCATGGCGTGAACCTGACCATTTTTTATTTGGCCGAAACTTTGCTTATTTCATCGTCTGATCCCAAAAACAACTCTCAAATTTTATTAGATTTTTTGGAGCCACCATAGCGGAATACTAGACCATAGAATATTTTCGACTTTGGAAAATATTTCATTTTCAATCGACGATATCTCTGTAGCGGTTAATCGTATCGAAAAGTATATAGGGGGCTTTTTTCATTTTGAGTCCATCTTTTAATAAAAAAATTGTCCAATTTTCTTAAAGCAAATTTGAGCTGTCAAAATAATTTTCAAAAATTAAAATCACGATACCCAACCCCCCCCCCCTTCGTATTTTAAACAAAAATTCTCAAAAATACTAGAATTCATTACCAACATTAAAAAAAAAAATCACGATGGGATCTCTAGCGGTTTGCGAGACATTAATTTTTTAGTATTTTATTTATTTGTTGTTCATCAATGTTTGTCTATTTGTTAATGAATTTGAGATTCAATTAGTGTGAAAAAATTGAAAAAAAAAATAATGTAAATCAATAATCCATACACATGTTTTGGTAGACTATTTTACTCGTATATCCAATTTAATACTTGTATAAAACACTCGTTTAATTTTTTTTTTCAATTTCAATTTCTAATATGTTAAAAGTATTTTATACTCGTATACACGTTTTTTATTCTCGTTTTTTTCTCGAATATTTATAGGTTTTTAGCAACATGGTTGCTAAAAGATGGTCGAATTCTGTCAAAAGCGTGATGCATAGCATAATTAAAAAAAAAATATATATCCGAGAAAAAACGAGAATAAAAGTCGTGTATACGAGTATAAAATAGTATATTGTGCAACTAGTGCGGCAAGTTGTCGATTGCCCACGAGTTGCACATACTATTTTTAATTGCGAATGCGGAATAAATCCCAATATAAAATTGCTCCGGTGGGGGGGGGGGGGCGGGGGCGAAGCCCCGGTGGGGGGTTGGGAGGGCGAAGCCCCCCCACAGACCCAAAATAAGAACTAAAAAGTTAAGAAATGTACAGGAAACTTAGTTAAGGAACAATGAAAACAATTTTATTTTGAACAAGAACAAGAACCGCATGAGTAATAAAATAGTATGCGATCTGTCACGTCAACCCCAATTCAGTTTTAATATTTCGGTTGCGTTTTTGTTTTTGTTGAATTTCACCGACGTTATTCTTTTGTTTCATTTCGGCACTGAATTTGCGTGCGCAAAGAATAATAATAATAATAATAATAATAATAATTTGCGTGCGCAAAGTAAACTTTGCGCACTCAAATTATAAAATGGGCAAAAAGCTACTTTTCAACCGCAACAGCGGGCGTAAAGAAACCGCTTTTCCCGCATGAGTAATAAAATAGTATATTACGATACGAGTGCATGAAACTTTTTCTGACGAGTGTGAGTTTGCAGCATGAGCCGAAGGCGAATGTTGCAATCACACGAGTTGAGAAAAAGTTTCTCGCACTAGTATCGTACGAAATTTTATTGTACGAGTGCGCAAAGTGCCAGTTTGAGCACGCGCAGCGTGCGCAAAGTGGCACTTTGCGCACGGAGTGCAATAAAATACTTTTAACATATTGGAAATTGAAATTGAAAAAAAAACTAAACGAGTGTTTTATACAAGTATTAAATTGAATATATGAGTAAAATAGTCTACCAAAACATGTGTATGGGTTATTGATTTACATTTTTTTTTCTATCTTTTCACACTATTTGAATCTCAAATTAATTAACAGATAGACAAAAATTGATGAACAACAAATAAATAAAATACTAAAAAATTAATATCTCGTAAACCGCTAGAGATCCCATCGTGATTTTTTTTTAAATATTGGTAATGAATTCTAGTATTTTTGTTTAAAATTTTTGTTTAAAATTCGAAGGGACGGGTTTTTGGGTATCGCGATTTTGATTTTTGAAAATTATTTTGACGGCTTAAATTTGCTTTAAAAAAATTGGATAATTTTTTTATTGAAAGATGGACTCAAAACGAAAAAAAGCCCTCTATATACTTTTCGATACGACTAACCGCTACAGAGATATCGTCCATTGAAAATTAAATACTTTCCAAAGTCGAAAATATTCTATGGTCTAGTAGGTATTCCGCTATGGTGGCTCCAAAAAATCTAATAAAATTTGACAGTTGTTTTTGGGATCAGACGATGAAATAAACAAAGTTTCGGCCAAATAAAAAATGGTTGGGTTCACGCTATGAAAAATACGCGCGTTTTCCTCCATATACAAAATTGGCAATTTTTCGTCTGTATTTTAGAATGTTTTTTATAATATTTCAAAATAGAGAGAAAATTCTGAAAAAATTTACATGCGTTAAGAAAAATGAACGCATTCGATTAGGTTGAGAAAAAAAAGAACTCATGGATAAATGGTTGAATGATTATTTGTTTAAACAATTTATTAATAACTTTTGGACAATGTTATTATTGATAATTGTTGTTTATGGCATGCCAAACGTTGCTGAATTTTTTCACATTTTTATTGTATCACGAAGTACGGAAATTTCAATCGGATACAATTTTTGGCTGGGACTGTACACGCAATACATCCTTAAGGAGGTTCATCTGGTACCGAGTGAGTCAAAAGAAAAATGTCAATGCTTAACCTCAAAAGAACCGGTGACTAGCGTAGTCATTGAGAATGCTTAACCTCAAAATAATCAGCATTTTCGAGACTAATTAATTTATTGTGAATCTCACAAGTACCTAATCGATTTTATGAAGCTCTAAAAATGTTCCTTGGATACTTTTTCATTGATTCCTAAATTTTCGTCAAAATCTGTATTGTAATGATTGTGCATTTAATATTTATAGACTGTATCCCATAAGAGCCCGTGTTATTTAGGATTTTCATTTTTATTTATTTCTCACGAACAACGTACCCTCAGGTCTTGAAATTTTAACAGATGACTTTTTAGACATGAATAACTATATTCTGATTTTTTTTATCAACATCTATCTTGTAAATCGTGTACCAGATAAACCTCCTTAACACGATAGACTTGTGCCCATAATATCTCAGTAGTATAATTTATAAACTTGTTCAAAATTTTGAAATGCCATGTTTGAAGTGAAGTATGCCGTAACTCAAACAGTAGAGTAGATTGAGAATGAATTCCAAAAAAATCGATTAAAAAAATTGACCTTTAAAGTTTACAAAATACTATCGCGTTGATGAGTCACATTTGCAAATTTAAATTGATCGTTTTTACAAAGATATTCGTGCATATTGTTATATATTATATGAGAAAATATACAATGAAAAATATTCCCAATTGTTAAAAAAAAAATCTAAAAAACGACATTTGCATTGTCTTCATTTTGTTTTCATTTGAGATAAGCTTTTCGAAAATTCCATTTTTATTTCGCATAAAAATATCAACGTATATATTTTTGTGCGCTATTCTTCGTGGGAAAATCTTTGTCGAATGGACGTCTGCCAATTGATTTTTCATTTTCTTTTTTTTGTGTTGCCCCGAGCTAACGTATAAATTTTGAATAAATTTGGGATACAAACCTGACACGTAACACAGACAACTTGAACCTCCAATCTCGGTCACGTTTCTCCCTGTTTTCATTGCTTTCGCGTTCGTTTTCGAGTCATGTAGAAAGCGCAATGCGCTCAGACATTCGCTCCAATGCTCTCGCGATTCGATAACGTGAAAATCCAGTTTTTTATATGCATATAGGAGGAGTTCTTTTTCAACCGGGCCACTTTTTTTCACCCTCTCAAATTTTTTTCAAAATTTGCTGGTTTGAAATATTACTCAAAAGGAACGTCTGTGATTTTTTTAAAGATTTTTTTAGGCATCCGTTGAGGATTTTCAATTTTTCATTACGAACACTGTATCTCAAAAAATATTCATCAAACAAAAAAGAAACATAAGAATAAAAAGTTTTTTATTTTTTCCACTTTATCGAAAAAAATTAAAATCATAATTTTTCTGCATTGAGAAAATTGGAATTTGCCAAAAAAATGAGAATAAAATTTTTTCAAACCTAAAAACACACTTTCGATTTCGGTACAAATTTTATAGGATGCCTGTCATTGGGTCAAGAGATAGCGAAAAAATGTTCAGAATGGCAACTGCAATGGTTACGATGAAAAAAATAAAAACTCTGCGAAATCTTTATGCGGTTATGAGATTTCGCAGGGTTTTTATTTTTGTTCATCCTATTTTTGTTCATCCTGAAATTGTTTTCGCAGACTCTTTACCCAATGACAGACATCCTGTAAAATGTGTACCGGAATCGAAAGAGTGTTATTAGGTTTTAAAAAAATGTATTCTCATTTTCTTGCCAAATTTACATTTTCTCAATGCAGAAAAATTATGATTTTAATTTTTGTCGATAAAGTAGAAAAAATAAATAAGTTTTTATTCTTATGTTTTTTTTTTTAATTGAAAATCTTGAACGGACGCCCAAAAAAATCTTTAAAAAATCACAGACGTTCCATTTGACTAATATTTCAAACAGGCAGATTTTGAAAAAAATTGGAGAGCTTGAAAAAAAAGTGGCCCGGTTGAAAAAGAACTCCTCATAAGGGAATGTGGGGCAAAATCGGCAACCTCGAAAATTATCGAAAAGCATTAAAAATTAAAAAATCATTATTATTATTATTATTATTATTATTATTATTATTATTATTATTATTATTATTATTATTATTATTATTATTATTATTAATATTATTATTATTATTATTATTATTATTATTAGCAGCAGCTTAAATATTCCAAAATAGACTCCCCACTTCATAAATAATAGTCTTCATAGTTACCCACTTTAACTGAAATATCTTTGATAATCCAAGAATCGAAGCAAAATGAGGTATCTGAGAAAAAATGGGCACCTCCATAATGGTAATGAAAATATTAAATAACGCAGTACGATTGGAGTTGAATTCCGCAGAACATTCAAGGTACACCCAGAAAAAAGATCTAGTACATTTAACTAAATCCTAGTCAAGCCAAATAAATTTTTTTAGTTGTAGGCCGGCCTAATGGAACTCTATTCATGTCAACGAAATTTTTTGTTTTGACGGACCTACTTGGAAAATATATTGTGATCAAATAAATTTTTATTTAATATTAATAAATATTATTTTAAACTGAACAAATATGTATTTAAATGAAATAATTTTTTTAAAATATTTGAACAATATATATTTTTAAACATCTCAATCATTGAATGTATAACTACACATATGAACAGTGTTGCCAGGTCCCAAAAACAAAAATCTTCAAAACTGATCGCCAAATTTCTTCAAATTTCTTCAAATATATTTTCGAAATTTCTTCAAATTTCGATTTAAATTCTTCAAAATTTCTTCAATTTTAATAAGAATTTGATTAATAACGCTCTATTTTGTCTTTTGTGCTCATGCACTGAGAAAAAAAGGTTTAAATGAACAAAATCTGCAGTCAAATACGTTCAACTAGATATTTAGTGAGTACAATTCAACATTTTTGTGCCTAAATAATGTTTTAGTCAACCGAAGCGCGGAATTGTTCGAAAAACTAATTATTTAGTTAGACCAAATAAATATCTAGTTGAACGTATTTGACTGCAGATTTTGTTCATTCAAAAATTATTTTTCTTCAGATGATAACCACATTTCTTCATATTTTCAAAAATTCTTCAGGGACGTATATATTTTCTTCAGATAATAACCACATTTCTTCATATCTTCAAAAAGTCTTCAGGGACGTATAAATTTCTTCAAATTTGAAGATTTTTCTTCAGACCTGGCAACACTGCATATGAAGTCTACAATTTCGTAAAGCTTCGTCTTTTCTTTAACAGAAGGGAAAAGAAAAAAAGACCCCTTTTTATGGGAATCCTTTTCGGGGATTCGACCATCTTGCGTTTTGCCGCAATGTTCAATGTATCAAATATCCATACTGAAAAATAAGGATATCAAACATAGACGAGCTTGGAAAGGATATAGGCGTCGAGAGGCAGGTTCGCTTGTGCGAGAGGTAGCCACCTAGCGGATTTTTGGGGTACTGACAAATCTGCAGATATGATCGGATGAGATTACGGGTGAATAGGTATTTAGTAACAACGAATAGAATTTTTCTTCAACGCCTGTTTCTCGATGACAGGCAATTCAGATAAATACATATAGTGGAAGTAAATATCGCCCAAAATTGGATGGAAAGAAAATTTTCTTTAACGTAACTAAAAAATAATCAAATAAACGATTATAGTACCTACGACTCAATCTTTTTTCTGGATGTATTTGAAAGGTCTGCAAATAAGGAAAATCGTTTTTTAACTTTTTTTGTCGTTTATCTGAATTTTCAAGAAAAGAATGTAGGGCGGTGCCCATTTTGCCCCATATTTTCCAATATAACAAATATCAGAGTAATTCAAAGCTACACTATATTTTTAGATTCCATGAGATTCTTGTATTTTGCGACAAAAAAACAATTTTTGCGGAGGAATGAATGGGAGATATTTTGTTGCTACTTCCTCGGTGGTAATAAAATTTTCAAAAAAAGTCATTTTTACTCCATTATGAGTGTATATTGTTCAACATTGTTATTGTTTTATAAAATTATTATATTTTGGTCCAAGCAAAATTACTAGTAAATTATTTTATCGTTGAATTGCTGACATAAAAAATTTGGAAATTATTTTTGAGTTATTTTGTAAATCCTGTTTGTTGTAAAAATTTGTGGAATGGTAAAAAACAAAGATGTAAATATCTCGAGGCCGAGAAAATAATTTAGCGAATTTTTTTTTTTGTTATGGGACGTATTAAAACTAAATTCATGTTCGGTAATTAAACGACCATTATTAATTACGATTTTTGAAATTTATGTTTTAAAAAGCTGCTGGTATATCTTTGACTGGCGGTACGACGTATTCCTGCAGAGGAAATCGTCGCTGCACACACTTTCTTATCTATCAAGCATTTAAGTAGGCTATCAGCGATGTCATTAAGGGTATGCCAAGAAACGATTTCGCCTTTTTTTTTCTTCTCTTGCACTGACACACACACCACAAACGGACAAATAATTCTCCACAGGAAGAGAAAGAGAATAATTTCCAAGTTCGTGATAATTTCGACTGAGATAAGAATTTGCGTAACAATTTTTGGGAATTATGCAGTTCAAAATCTTTTATGGAGTTTGGAGGCACTATTGAATATTCATGATTTTGAGGTATTTTGTTTCGAGATTGCAACAAAATTGTGTTCTAATTTTTTTTGCAAAAAACCTCAACGATTTTTTTATTAACTTTCAATGTTCATAAATTTTATTACAGTTGATTTTTCACAGACGACACTCTTCGTTTTTACACTCACTTCGATATTTAATCGAGAGAGCACAGAAAAGTTGCGTTCTTCAATTTTTTTTGCGAAAATGCCACAAAATTTATGTTTATATTTTTTATTTTCATATTATTAAAGAAAAACGTCCCGACACTCGTCGATAAACATTAATGAATTGTTTATAATTAAATTATATATTATATATTATATAATATATTTATATATTATAATATATATTTATATATTATATTATATATTTATATATTATATTATATATATATTATATATTTTTAAGTTCCTAAGATCAAACTTGAGTTCCAATTGAAAATGAATCTTAAGCTTGAACTTAAGTTCGACCAAACTTCTTTCATCGCTGCCCTCGACCGTGTTTTTTGACATTAGTTGTCAAAATAATGAAGTTGGACCGAACTTAAGTTTAAGCTGAAGATGGATCTTAAGTTCAAACTTGAAACCAAATTTAGGTTTGAACTTAATATCGATCTGAAGTTCGCACTAAAGTTTGAACTTAAGTATGAATTTATAATGACACTTAAGTACAAACTTAAGATTCATCTTAAATTGGAACTTGAGTTCGATCTTAAGTTCCAACTTGAGTTCAACGGAAAGTTTGATCTTGGGTTTAACCTAAGATCTAAAAATTCATGCCAAAGACTTTGCAAATAATATTTATAAACGATAAATTATAATAAATAATTTGAAAAAAAGCGTTTGTAGATAAGAGCGATCGCTGATTTACCGACAGAAGGGTTTATTC
Source organism: Alloplasta piceator (assembly GCA_946863875.1). Classification (NCBI taxonomy): domain Eukaryota; kingdom Metazoa; phylum Arthropoda; class Insecta; order Hymenoptera; family Ichneumonidae; genus Alloplasta; species Alloplasta piceator. The sequence goes on along the minus strand of OX333080.1, from coordinate 17,504,068 downwards.
TGAGTTTGACCATTATTTAGAGCACGGAGACTAGAATTCGAAGATTGCTTCGGACAAAGTCGAAGAGTTGGTTCCCAAAATATATTTGATATTCATCTGCAGGGGTCGGAGAAAGATTTTATGATAATTTTGAGTTGATAGTGTTAGTATCAAGCCCCCCTTAAGGATATACAGTCGATCAATAGAATTACCGAGTACACGACATTTTGAACGGTACTCCGGAGATCGATGCATTATTGCGTATATTAGTTATGAATACTTCATCGCCAAGATTACAAGACGTACAAGTTGTGGTAAAAAGTTGTTTTTATTCGACCTAGAAAAATATTATATTGTCGTAATCTCCCTTCGAGACAGTACACCATTTTTTTATGCACATATAAAAATCGAGGGGTAAAGTGAAATACAAGATAAGAGACAACAATGCGAGAGGAAAGTTACATTAATAACATCACTCTTTCAATTTCCCTCTCGCTGTTTACAAACAATAATTACCGACGTGTTGCCACAAGGTCATCAATGATAAATCGACTGCAGTACTTTTGGTGCCGGACAATATTGTCACTTGGATCTTCAAAAGTTAAATTCTAACAAAAAAGATTTGATATTTAACCCTTACTTGACTCGCTGGGGTACAAAATACCCCAGGCCTAAATTTCCTTATTTTTAAGTACCTGAATTTAAAAAAATGGGACCTATAGCGACATCTGTTTTTTTTCTTGCAGTGCTATACGAGGCGATCCATGCCACTTCCGCCAGTAAAAAAAAAAAATTCCACAAATAATTTTGAACACTCGAGTTACTCTATTGAAAAATATTCATGTCGAAATTTTTAAATAATTCCTGCCGTTTTTCTCGTTTGCCATTTTTTTACATTTTTCCATTCAAATGGTTGTATCTTTGGCAGGATTTGACGTATTTACATAAAAAAAAAAAAACGTATATCTGCGTCTTTTTATGGCCTTCCAGAAAAAAATTAAGTTAGATTTTATTGAGCACGTCGAACGTTCGTTTAAGGGCAAAATATGCAAAAATATTTTTTTTCTCAAGGAAAGACGCTCGTTATTTTTTTTTTTTATTTCCCCAAATTGTTAATACGAAAAACGAATTTTTGATATTTTTTATATTGTGGGATTCCTAAAGACCGTGAAGTAACAGCGATTTATTTTATTTTATTTATATTTTTATTCTTTTATTTTATTTTATATATTTTTTATATAAATTTTATATATTTTACATATTTACATATATTTTATTTATTTTTCGTATTTACAATTCGGGGAAATAAAATAAAGTAAAATAACGATGTCTTTCGTTGAGAAAAAAAATATTTTTGCACATTTTGGCCTGAAACGAACGTTCGACTTGCTCCATAAAATATAAATTATTTTTTTTCTGGAAGGTCTTAAAAAGACGCAGATTTTCGTTTTCCACAAATATAAATACGTAAAATCCTGCCAAAAATACAGTTATTTGAATGGAAACATGTTTAAAAAAATGGTAATCAACGAGAAAAAGCGTCAGAAAATTTTTAAAAATTTCGACACTCGGTGAATATTTTTGAATAAAGTAACTCGATTTTTCAAAATTATTTGTGGAATTTTTTTTTCATTGGTGGAAGTGACATGGATCGCTTCATATATTGAGCAAACTCAATTAAATTTTTAACCCTTTTTGTCGAAAAATAAAAAAGTTATGATTTTTTTCGTAAACGTTGTTGATTTTTTCAGTTTTTTTGGATATTTAAATTTTTTTAATCATATTTAACTTTGACATTTTACTAAAAAACCTGTATTACTTTGGGAAATAACATCTTAAGTTAAAAAAAAAATTGCAAGTTAAAATATTGAATGGCATATTTTTTATAAGAATTGAAAAATTGAATTAAAATAAATTACGTTTAAGGTACTGTTGATTATTATTTTTTTTTTCTAAATATGAAAAATAAGAATTTGGACCCAAAAAGAACGTTGAAGAATTTAATGGCTTGCTTATCTTTACTAAATTTTGCTGAAGGGCTCATCTTAAAAAATTGAAGGATATTCCGTTATTGTGTACTGAATATTTTTTTGCCTCAAGATATTAGAAAACTCGATGCTTTTGCATTAATTTAATATACAGGGTGTTCCAGGAATGAAGGGCAATACCATGAGGGTAGATTCGTGACGTAATATCGTGTAGAAAAGTCCTTTGCCATTTTTTGATATTTTCAACCCTTGAATTGTTATTGATTAATTAAATTAATAGCGATTCAGGGATTAAGAATATGAAAAAATGGCAAAGGACTTTTCTACACCATATTACGTTGATAATTAATTAAATTAATAACAATTCAGGGGTTTAAAATGTCAAAAAATGGCAAAGGACTTTTCTACTCGATATTACACCCAAAAAAAAGATCTAGTACATTTAACTAAATCCTAGTGAAGCCAAATAAATTTTTTTAGTTGTAGGCCGTCCTAATACAACTCTATTCATGTCAACGAAATTTTTTTTTTTGAATGACCTACTAGGAAAATATATTGCGATCTAATAAATTTTTATTTAATATTAATAAATATTATTTTAAACTGAACAAATATGTATTTAAATGAAATAATTTTTTATTTAATATTTACACAATATATATTTTTAAGGATTTCAATCTTTGAATGTATAGCTACACATATGAAGTCTACAATTTCGTAAAGCTTCGTATTTTCTTTAACAGAAGGGAAAAGAAAAAAGACCCTTTTTTATGGGAATCCTTTTCGGGGATTCGACCATCTTGCGTTTTGCCGCAACGTTCAATGTTTCAAATATCCATACTGAAAAATAAGGATACCAAACATAGACGAGCTTGGAAAGGATATAGGCGTCGAGAGGCAGATTCGCTTGTGCGAGAGGTAGCCACCTGGCGGATTTTTGGGGTACTGACAAATCTGCAGATATGATCGGATGAGATTACGGGTGAATAGGTATTTAGTAACAACGAATAGAATTTTTCTTCAACGCCTGTTTCTCGATGACAGGGAATTCAAATAAATAAACATAGTGGAAGTAAATATCGCTCAAAATTGGATGGAAAGATATTTTTCTTTAAAGTAACTGAAAAATAATCAAATAAACGATTATAGTACCTACGACTATAGATCTTTTTTCTGGGTGTACATCACGAATCTACCCTCACGGTATTGCCCTTAATTCTTGGGACACCCTGTATATATGTATGCAGAAGTAACGTGCATGGTTACGCGGAGCTTTCTTGTCCTTGAGAATACGCGTTTCAGAATGATCGTCGTTTACATCCTATAGTTGGCATAACCACTTTCCGCCATCATCGTCGTCGTCGTCGTCGTTTCTCTTGTTTACTGTGTTATAGTAACGATGTTTATCGATCCTTTTATCGCCCAACCCGCCGGCTACCAAAGAACAGGCGAGAGAGAGAGAGACAGAGAGAATAGAGAGAGCAAGAAATTTCGCAATGTCTCCTCGAAAACGACGGCGAAGAAGAATAACCCAAAGATGTATATGAGGCATTCCACGCCGATTCGACCTCGGTCTGACCTCTCCGATTTCGTCCCCAATTTTTTATGGTTTTTTTACCTCTGAAAAGTACTCAGATTTTTTTGGAGCGATTTGAGTTGACAATAATTTTATAAACAAATTTTTTTTAGTCCAAATTTAAAATTTTGAAAAAAATCACAAAAATCCCGTTATTTGTATGAAAAATTTCGAGCGTTTAAGCAAGGTGAGCAGGCATTTTCTTCTATTTATAATAAGCTTTTTTGATTTTTTTTTTTTTTCGTCCAATAGACGGCGGACCCTGAATTGAGTGGGCCGTTATCCAAACATTTTTGTGTGAATTGAAGGTGTTTAAAAAAATGTTTGGATAAGGGCCAACTCAATTCAGGATTCTCGTTCTATTTTAGCAAAAAAAAAATTTCGAAAATGCTTGTTATAAACAGAAGGAAATCCCTGCCCACTTCGGCTCAACGCTTGAAATTTTTCATATAAAAAAAGAGATTATTTTTATTTTTTGGAGATTTTTAGCTTTGGGCCAAAAATAATTTGTTCATAAAATTATTGTTAAGTCAAATGGCTCCAAAAAAATTCAAAAAAAATCCTGAGTGCTTTTCAGGGACACTACAAAACCATAAAAAATCGCGAACAAAATCGGAGAGGTGAAGGGTCAGACCCAGGTCGAATCGGTGTGGAATGCCCCATACACATACATATATGGGTATATGTATTTTTCATTATCCACGTGGAATATTATATTGTAGGAACAATTATTGCTGAAAGGCTTAAAAATAACTCGCAAAGTGAATTTCCTAACAATTTGTACTTCCTACTTTTTTACTCCTAATTTAATTATTCAACAATTTTTCGGTAGGTTCTTTTTTTCTCAAACAAATCGAATGCGTTAATGTTTCTGAACGCATTGCATTTTTTCAGAAAAAAAAATTGTTAATTTCGTATATGTTTTTTCAAAATAAGAAATAATAATTGACATGAGAAAAAGCGATTTTTCAATTTTCACCTCATGTTTTTACCGGAGAAAATTGAGAATATTTTCATCAGAAAGCTAAGAATTTTTACATAAATTATATTTTTTACAACATTATATATTTCAAAAATTTCAGAAGGTGAAAGATTTTTTCAACTAAAAAAAATAGAAAATTGCCGAACTTAAAATTTTCAAACTGACGCAACTTTGAAAGGGCTTGAGGGAAAAATATGAAAAAAATAAGGTAGCTCTCTTTATCGTGTACTTTCGAAAAGAATTGTTGAAAGAAGGGAGAGAGAGAGAGAGAGAGAGAGAGAGAGAGAGAGAGAGAGAGAGAGAGAGAGAAGCCGGGAGAGGGGAAGCGTGGGGGGGGGGGAAGACAAAATTGTAAGAAACTTTTTAAATAATTTATAAGGTAGATTACGAAATCGCGGGACTAAGTGGGGCCAATTAAAGTATAATTAAGCACATTTCCAAGAAAAAGGTTATATTATATGCGAAAAGTGTCGACCTACTTTCGATTCGATGACGTCTTTTACCACGCAACCGAATTGAAATTAAAATTAACCGCCATTTCCGGCAAATTTGAGTATAAAAGAATGCAGCAGCGTAAGTGCGCCATTTTCGTTGTGGTTTTTTTTTCTTTTTAAACATTGGGCTCCAACACCTTTGCAGCTTTAATAGGATAACCTCTCAATTAGTCAACCACATTTTCAAATATTCCAATAAAAAAGAAAGCTTGAGTGCGCCATTTTCGGTGTGATTTTTTTTCTTTTCACACATTGGATAACTTCTCAATTAGTTAATCATATTCCCAAAATTTAGTCTGTTTTGACTCTGTTGGAATTGATCTCTCAATATATAATAAATTATTTAAATAATTATTCAACAATTTTTCGGTAAGTTCTTTTTTTTTCGTAAACAAAACGAATGGGTTAATTTTTCTGAAGGCATATAAATTTATTCAGAATTTTCCCTCTATTTTGAAATCCCCCTTTTGAAATTTTTAGAATGGCTGTATTTATGTATTTTTTGGCACAGTGTCTTCGAAACTTTTCAAAGCTGACGATAAACCTGCGTGCAATACAAAATTGGCAATTTTTTTGTTTGTGTTTGAGAATGTTTTTTATAATATTGCAAAATAGAGAAAAAATTGTAGAAAAATTCATACGCCTTCAGAAAAATTAACGCATCCGATTTGTTTAAGAAAAAATTGAACTTACCAAAAAATTGTTGATCAATTATTTGTTTAAACAATTTATTAATAAATTTTGGGCAATATTATTATTGATAATTGTTGTGTATGACATGCCAAATGTTGCTGAATTTTTTCGAATTTTTTACTTTATCACAAAGTGTGGAAACTTCAATTACATAAAATTTTTGGCTGCGACTGTATAGGCAATTAATTAGTCAACCACATTTCCACATTTTCCAATAAAATAGAAAACTGTCTCTGATTTTCCTCAATGAAAGTTTTCAAATCTCTAGATATTCGGTAATAAAACGGCGCTGATTTTTTTTTATCCGTGAATCAAGATCATAGACAAAAGGAGAAAAAGGATTCATACATCAAATCGTGTATGAATTTAACGGATTACGACCTTTTGCTTGACGTTTCGGTACCGAGGATCGCGTTTTTACGTATGCATGTATAAGAAGTGATAGGCCGAGCTTCGAAGATCGGGAGAGAGAGAGAGAGAGAGAGAGAGAGAGAGAGAGAGAGAGAGAGAGATTTGCGCAGAGCTTTGCGGGTCGTTGACATCGGTCTGTGATTTTCCTCCGACTCTCGATTGACGCGAGTGCACCTGCATGTGCATTCGTCCCCAACGTCGCATTAGATACATATATTTATGTATATACACCCTTGAGTGTTTATATATACACTTGTGTACAAAAATACTAAAAAAAGCATGGATATTTATACACATGCGTTTGGGTACAAAAATATATGAGAAAATGGTAAAATGTATAGATACAATATCGATCCTGTGTCCTGTGAGCTGAATAAGAATGTTTCTGCGCCCTTTGGTTTGCGATTGTGAATTTCTCACTCCCATCTCTCTCTCTCTCTCTCTCTCTCTCTCTCTCTCTCTCTCTCTCTCTCTCTCTCTCTCTCTCTCTCTCTCTCTCTCTCTCTCTCTCTCTCTCTCTCTCTCTCTCTCTCTCTCTCTCTCTCTCTCTCTCTCTCTCTCTCTCTCTCTCTCTCTCCCGCTCTCTCTCTCTCCCGCTCACTCTCTCTCTCTCACGCGCTCTCTCTCTCCCGCTCTCTCTCCCGCTCTCTCTCTCCCGCTCTTCCTCTCCTGCTCTCTCTCCCGCCCTCTCTCTCCCGCCCTCTCTCTCCCGCCCTCTCTCTCCCGCTCACTCTCTCCCACTCTCTCTCTCGCTCTCTCTCTCCCGCTCTCTCTCTCGCCCGCTCTCTCTCCCGCTCTCTCTCTCCCGCCCTCTCTCTCCCGCTCTCTCTCTCTCCCGCTCTCTCTCTTTCTTTCAACCCCTGAGCTCGCAATTATCTAAGCGTCGCGAGCGCTGTTAACTTCTATACATAGAACCATACGACTCCGCAAGCTCGAGACTTTTTTTTTTCTTCTTTAACTTGCTCTATGTCAACACTTTTTGTGAATGCGTATACATGTCTGTGTGAGTGTAAATAGTGGAATCTTCGATCCGACGTATCTCCCTATACGCCCACGCAATATATTCGTCCGACTCCGTTTGAGAAGCTTTTTTCCGTCAGAATTTTGAATATTATTTTATTTTATTTTTTTATCCCGCAGCAAGCGATGCTCCGAAGAAACTTTGAATTTGTTTTCTTCTCTCTTTCGATATTCCGATCGGTTCTGGAACTCTTATTTCTCGAATCGATTTTTTCGTGATCAATTTGATCAAGATAGTGAAATTTTTCTGATGAAATTAATTGTCAGTGGAGAAAGAACATTTTTCTTCCATGATAAATATAAAATTTGCTCTGAATTATCTTTTTTTTTTGTTTGCTCCTACCAATACAAGTCATGAAACTGCGCGGTCAAGTAAATGCTTACGCGCATGAATATAAATGCGTGACGCACGTGCTCGAATGGTGAATCTCGGGAGACCAGGAGTGACTTTAAGGGGCTAGACGAATTTTTTCTGGAAAGACATTTTAACTTATTAATGTAAAAAATTATGGACGTATTTTTGTAACTTTTAAGTTTATTTTGATATTTTTCTTTTTAAAAAATAATTATTCTTGGAGCCGCTGTAGCCGATCTTCGGGAGGTCCTTTAAGGATTGCCTGTACAGTTCCAGGAAAAAATTGCATCTGGTTGAAATTTCCGTACTTCGTGATACAATAAAAATCTGAAAAAAAATGTGCAACATGTGGCATGCCATTAACAACAATTATCAATAATAATATTGCCCAAAAGTTATTAATAAATCGTTTAAACAAATAATTATTCATCCATTTTTTTGTGAGTTCTTTTTTTTAAGAAATTGAATGCCTTAATTTTTCTGAACGCATGTGAATTTTTTCAGAATTTTTTTTCTACTTTGAAATTTACGTGTTGAAATTTTTAGAATGACTAATGACTCTGTGAAACTTTTCAAAGCTGATGATAAACAAAAAAATATACAAAATTGGCAGTTTTTTGTTTGTATTTCAAAATGTTTTTTATAATATTTCAAAATAGAGAGAAAATTCTGAAAAAATCATATGCGTTGAGAACAATGAACGCAATCGATTTGTTTAAGAAAAAAAGAACTTATGGACAAATTGTTGAACAATGATTTTTTTAAACAATTTATCAATAACGTTTAAGCAATATTATTATTGATAATTGTTATTTATAGTATGCTAAATGTAGCTGAATTTTTGCGGATTTTTATTGTATCACGAAGTGCGGAAATTTCAATCAGATTAAATTTTTGGCTGGGACTGTACAGTAGGCTGTCATTAGATACATATATCTAAAACGAATTTCAAAAAAGGAAAAAACCGTTTGGAAGTGATTTGACCGTACCTTTTGGACCGTTTTTTCCCCATTTAAAATACATGGGATTTTTGCGTTTTTTACATTGTTTTTTTTTTCTGCCACCGAAAAATTATTAGAAATAAAACAATCATTGATTTAGCTTCAAATAAGGTTACTTTAGAAGGAAACATTTTTTAATTGGTGAAAAATAATATAGTGATAATTTGCACAAGCTTTAAAAACCTATAAAATTTTTTTATTTTTTATTTTCGGCAAATCATTAATACCTAATGAATCTTAAGCTTATATAATCACATCAAACTTTGTCACTTGTATAGTGAAGAACAAATAACATGTTTTTCAAATTAGTCAAGTAAAAATTTTTGTTTTTTATTTTAATTTATTTATGAGTCATTCCAGCCCAAGTGTGTAAACCCGAGACCCTGACCCTCTTGTATTTATTTGATTTTTTTCATATGATCGCATTGAGTCTAAAATACACCCTTATAAATTTTTTACATTTTTGCAAACATCCTTTATTTAAAAAAAAAATTAGTGAAAAAAAACCGCTATTTTTTAAAAATCTAAAAAAATTCTGAAAAACCCTGATTATATATAAAAATTTTCAAGCTATCACCCGTAGTGAGCAGATTTTTTTTCTGTGTTTTACAAGCTATTAACGTACTTGGTAAATAATGGACAGCCTACTGTACATGGGGCATTCCACGCCAAATCGACCACTTTAGAACTCGACCCTTTTCGATTTGGCTGAAACTTTTTGATTTTTTTTTACCCAATCAAAAACATTTTTCAGAATTTTTTCAAATTTTTACACCCAGCCGATAAAAAGTTATAAATTTTTCAAAAAAAATTGCGTTTCATTTTTCAAATAGCTATAACTTTTTCAAAATTTGACGTATCAGGATGATTTTTTTTTCAACATTTTTGTTTTTTAATGTACTTTTTGAAAAAAAATACAAAAAAATTATAAAAACTCATCTTCATCGTCTTTTTTCATATTTTCGGAAAAAATCGAAAATTTCTCGATGATTACCATTTTTGATTTTTTTTTCTTTTTATTATATCAAACTTTGACATTTTCTGCAAACCCTCGAATTTTTTCAGAGTGGTGTTTTTTCGATTTCTATTTTTTTTTCCAATTGAAAAAAAAACTTTCTTTCAACTAGCCTTATTTCTCATAACACCATTCTGCAAATTTTTGAGGGTGTTCAGAGGACTTCCAAACTTAAAAAAAATAAAAAACAAAAATTGAAAATGGTAATCATCGAGCAATTTTCGATTTTTTCCAAAAATCTAAAAAAAAACGATGAAGATGCGTTTCAATAATTTTTTTATATTTTTTTTCGGAAACTGTTTTTGAATGTTGTTTTCGAAAAAATATAAAAAAATTATTGAAACGTATCTTCATCGTTTTTTTTTTTAGATTTTTGGAAAAAATCGAAAATTTCTCGAAGATTACCACTTTCAATTTTTGTTTTTATTTTTTTTTTCATGATTGAAAGTCCTCTGAACACCCTAAAAAATTTGCAGAATGGTGTTCCGAGAAATAAGGCTAGTTGAAAAAAAGTTTTTTTTTTCAATTGGAAAGAAAAAATATAAATCGAAAAAACACCACACTGAAAAAATTTGACGATTTGCAGAAAATGTCAAAGTTTGATATAATAAAAAGAAAAAAAAATCAAAAATGGTAATCATCGAGAAATTTTCGATTTTTTCGAAAAATCTAAAAAAAAACGATGAAGATGGGTTTTTATAATTTTTTTGTATTTTTGTTTCAAAAAATACATTAGAAAACAAACATTTTGAGAAAAAAGTCGTCCCGATACGTCAAATTTTGAAAAAGTTATAGCTATTTGAAAGATAAGAAGCCAATTTTGTTGAAAAATTTATACCTTCTTATCGGCTGGGTGTAAAAATTTGAAAAAATTCTGAAAAATTTTTTCGATAGGGTAAAAAAAAATAAAAAAGTTTCAGCCAAATCGAAAAAGGTCGGGTTCTAAAGTGGTCGATTTGGCGTGGAATGCCCCACAGGAATCCTTAAAAAAAGGCCTCTCGCAGTGAGTACGATATCTATCGATTCGATCATCCAAAATAAAAAAAATAAAAAATATTTCGTTAATATAAGGTATAATCTAGTATTTGATCGAGGGAATAAGCAAAATATTTATTTTTAACAAAAAGGAGGCTTCTCAAACAAAAGTTCCGATTTTTGATAAAAATTTCTGCCTTAAATTGTTTATAAAATGGAAAATATTTATCGGTAAAAGAAAACCTTCGATTAATTACTAAACAATATATTCATAGAGCTTGTGTAAAAATTAGAGACTGCACGGAAAAAAATGATCAATGAGAACTGCTGAGATTCCCATTAATTTTTACAGTTTTCCCCATCAACAGCGCCTCCTGGAAGGGCAAACAGTGAAATTTGCATATTTCTTTGATACAATATACAGATGTCACATATGACATGGTACATGCCCATCAGACGAATTTTTACAGTGTGGGACATTAAAATGTACACTACGTGAAACGTTATATTTCTGTTGTATCCGGTGAACTTTTTACACATTTCACATTGTAAAAATTATCCAGGGCCCGTGAAAAAATTACAGTGTACATTGTAAACTTTGAAAAGTACGTAGTATATTTTGCGGTAAATTTTTTATTTTTCACTGAAAATACTGCAATTTCTAAAATAAATTATAGTCTAGTGAAACGTTTCGAGATTTGAATAAATTCCAATTTATTCAAATATTGCAAAAAACCGTTATTTATCCTCGCTCAGGCTCATAGCTACGAGAGCTTGTACTTGACTAATTAATCGTGAGATCAATTAATGAAGCAAATCTAGTTTAACCTCGCACCCATGAAGAGCCACGAACGTCACCGAAATGCAATGGTGATCCGTTAGGAAAATGTAGTATTCAGTCCATAGGACTGCTCGACCACAGAATGCGGGTGATGTTCCAACAATTGTATGCCAATTGAGGACGCCGATGTTGGTGATACATCGGACCTTATAGGTGCTCGGTGGCTCTCTCGCTGGCGCGAGAGGGCGCGCCGTCCGACGCCATCTAGCGGATCTCGGGCGAAGTGCAGAGATCGTGGCGCGCCGCAGGTCGTCCCGTTACAGTGCCACACTGTAAAAATTGAAATTGACGTTGCATATTTTGCGGCGCGCATTTGATCATTCACTGGGAACACTGCAAATTCTAATTATGCGCTTTGAACATTCTACAGAGACCATTGTAAATTTTACAGTTCAAACACAGTGGATTTCGTCGTTTCTGCTTGTTATTTCTACTTTGTCATTTTTTTTGCGGTGAACATTGCATTTTTTAAAGTGTAAATCAGCATTTACAATGGTTTGAAAAGTAGAAACTACATTAAATCCATTAATTTATAATGGATTCCCAGTAAAACGCCTGAATTACAGTTCTGAACCGTATATTCCGCATTGAGTTCAGTAATTTTTTAAATATTACACATGAATTGTCACTGATCATTTTTTTCCCGTGTGATCGTTAATGCCATTTTTTTACATTTTTAACCCCTAAATCGTTATTAATTTCATTAATTAGTAACAATTCAGGGGTTCAAAATATCAAAAAATGGCAAATGACTTTTCTACTCGAAATTACGTCACGAATCGACCCTCACGGTATTGCCCTTTATTCCTGGGACACCCTGTATATGAATACGAAAATGAAATTTAAAAAAATCGATTTTTTGAAAAACCTGATTGCGAATGACCCCTTAAAAGAGAGAAATGAGGAGAACGCAGAAACGTTATAATAATACAATTTCAAGAGAAGACCGAAAAACGCGCCGCGTTGCGTGGATCGTGATATAATAAACGCTAACGATTCTCGGTGAAGAGCTTAAAAAAGACCATTCGCGTAATGTGTACACGAGGTTTGAAAAAAATATATATTCTTGCAGATATGATACGACAAGCGGCATATATTAAAGACGATCTCGCTCGCACAACCATTCTTCTATTTATTCAAGTGAAATCGCAAAAAAAATAATTTTAAACTCGCGTTGGATTTTTATTATCTCACTCTATATACTTTTTTTAATATAATTTTGATATATAAATTATATGCAAATATAATTTACATATATCTAATCATATATAAAAATAATAATTATAATTTAATATAATAAAATAAATTATAATAGTAATTATCGAGGAATTCCATACTTGATTTTTTTTTCAAAACCGTAAAATATTGAGAATTAGCAACCCACACATTTTTTTCGGGTCAACTAATTTGGGGTTTTTTTTCTGTAATCAATAATGTAGACTTTGATAATGATGATTGATTTAGAACGAGTGATTAATTTTTACACTGATAATGAAAGTTATAATGATAAAGATAATGATAAAGAAATCGACGATAATAATGCAAGCGCAGACGAAAATTTTTAATTATCGGTAGTCCGACTCTCGAGATTTGTCAAAAATTTAAGAATTCTTGTATTCCGAAAAATCTAACAGTATTTCGAAGTTTGAAAGATTACGAAAAGAACGATTTAACTGATTCAATACACATAAGTTAAAAGTATATAAATTTTACGACACTTTTTAACAAGTCAAACAAATTTTAATCAAAAGACGACTTTTTAATCCCAGAATTTATTTTGCAGAAGCCCGTATTCATGTATTTTTTTTACGCTAATTATAAACCTATCAGTGATTTATGCAAAAAATTAAAAGTAAACAAAAAAACTCACAAAATGACATTCCGGAGATTTTTTTTCATTTTTACTTCGCCATAAAGGAATTTTTGAGAAATTCAAATGGATTTATCTGGAAAACGGCTTAAACCATCGAATTGAACCATCGAATATGCAAAAAATGAAAATTAAACAAAAAACCTTACAAAACGATATTCTAGACCATTTTTTCATTTTTGCTTCCTGATAAAGGAAGTTTGGAGAAATTACAATGGATTTATCTGGCAAACGTCTTCAACCATCGAATGGAATCATTTAATGTGCGAAAAATTAAAAGTAAACAAAAATCTCACAAAACGAAATTCCAGAGAATTTTTTTATTTTTACTTCCCCATAAAGGCATTTTGGAGAAATTAAAATGGATTTATCTGGAAAACGGCTTAAACCATCGAATTGGACCATCGAATATGCAAAAAATGAAAAGTAAGCAAAAAACCTCACAAAACGAAATTCCAGAGAATTTTTTCATTTTGACTTCCTCATAAAGGAATTTTGGTGAAATTAAAATGGATTTATCTGCAAAACGGCTTAAATCCTCGAATATGCAAAAAATGAAAAGTAAACAAAAAACCTTACAAAACGATATTCTAGAGAATTTTTTCATTTTTGCTACCTCATAAAAGAAGTTTGGAGAAATAAAAATGGATTTATCTGGAAAACGTTTTCAACCATCGAATTGAATCAATTAATATGCAAAAAATTAGAAGTAAACAAAAAATCTCACAAAACGAAATTCCAGAGAATTTTTTCCTTTTTACTTCCTCATAAAGGAATTTTGGAGAAATTAAAAAGGATTTTTTTTGGAAAACGGCTCAAACCTTCGAATTGAACTATCGAATATGCAAAATAATGAAAAGTCAATCAAAAACCTCACAAAACGATATTCTAGAGAATTTTTTCATTTTTGCTTCCTCATAAAGGAGTTTTGGAGAAATTGAAATGAATTTATGTGGGAAACGGCTTGAACCATCAAATTGAACCATCTAATATGCAAAAAAATTTTTGGTAATTAAAAAACACAAAATGACATTCCAGAGAATTTTTTTCATTTTTACTTCCTTATAAAGGAATTTTGGAGAAATGAAAATGTATTCATCTGGAAAACATCTTGAACCGTCAAATAAAAATTTCGGACAGAATTCAACTACTTACATGTGTAACTTCATCCAGTACAATTTTTATCGAAATTGCGAACCAATTGTCAATTTTGCATTTACTTCACTTTTATGTAAAATGTTTTTGAGTGTTCCCACTTTCGTAATCTTGCAATTGTCAAGCTCGAATTTCTTGTGTAGATAGACACGGTAATGTAGAGGTCGTTGGAATTAAATTAGAAAAAGTCGCTTCAGAGGTTCCGTTACAAAAAAATTAAGAAATTTTGAAAAACTGTTCGTGAACGCTCCAACTTTTATTATTTTCTGACTATTGATTATAATGAGTACTAAGTGACAAGACTATTAAATATAAAAAGAATCGTTGAAGGGATTGAGTTTCAAAAAACAATTTTGAAATTCTCAGAAAATGCTTTTAAACGCTCGCTTATGAAGCTCGAATTTTTTAGATCAATGTACCAGACGACTATGATAGTTGTTATTAAATTAGATTAGAAACCATTGTGATTTTCAGCCGTTAATAAAATTTTGAAATTGTGTACAAGTGATTAAAAAAATGGTGGAAATTGCAAATTTGCAAATTTTAAAAATGTCTGACGCGATTTTTCAAATCACCAAACATTTAAATTCCAACACAAATTTGCCCAGATTTTAATCTGAGGGGCGATCGTGCTATTTGCAACGATTTCAGAGTTTTCATTAAGGAGAAAATCCATTGTAAGGGGCGAAAAAAGTTTGAGAATTTTCATCATAGTTAAAACTAATTATTGAAGGATTTAACAAAATTGGTTGGCTTCCGGATGGATGCCGCGTTTGGTTTCAGCAATATGCCGACGTTTCGCAAACGTTGCAGTCTGCATCATCAGGGCGAGGAGGCTCTGATACTGAGCTCCCATCAGTTCAGGAAGGGTTTATATACCCGATGCTCAGTCAGGTGGAACATCGGTCAGCCAATCAGAGCTCTTGATCGGGTCAGCCAATCAGAGCTCTTAATTGATCAGCTGGTCAATTAAAAAACCGGGAGGACGCCGTGCCAGATCGGGTTGACCTGATAAACTCTGTCTCTGTTGAGATTATCTGAGTGTTTCAGGATTTCGATTCCCTCGCGTCATTTCCGAGGAAAATAATTGTTAGTCTTGGCTAGGATTTCCACCTTGTCAAATTGAATCTTGTGACCAGTGTCCATCCAATGTTCTGCCAAGGCCAACTGTGCGGAGTGCCCGACGAGTCTAACACTGCGTTCATGTTCTTTCAGGCGAGTAATAATTTTCCTCCCGATTTCTCCAATGTACACTTTATTGCATGAGCAAAGAATTTTGTATACTCCCGGGACGTCCAAAGTTGATCTTTTGTCTTTAGGATTTGGGAGGATTTGTGCAATCTTTGTGGGAGGTTTGAAGATCACACGGATGTTGTATTTTCTGAGTACGCTGCTGATTTTTTCCGATGTACCCTGAATATACGGAAGGACTAGTTGTTGTAATCTTCCCGTGTAGAAATGTGATAGGGCAACCATTAGTTGATTCTTGCCCCTGATCCGCCCTGCCTGATCCGATTTTCCTGGCAGGGCCCTGACATGGAACTTAACGACCTGGTCCCTAGTTATTACATTGAAATAATCACTTATTACCAGTGCCTTGCATGATCAGAATATGAACAGTTTCCGACGATGTTATTTTTACACTTTTAAGCAAAACATATTTTTGTTTTATTACTCTGGCAGGGCTCTGATGTGAAAACTATTGGATTGCCCTGAGTATTTATTAAAATAAAATTATTTGTATATCGGCTTTCAGTAGTATAATAATAATAATAATAATAATAATAATAATAATAATAATAATAATAATAATAATAATAATGATAATAATAAATAACAATAATAGTAATGACAATAATAATAATTTAACAATCATTGCCTCGTTTATTATCATCATTATTATTATTATTATTATTATTATTAAATTATTATTTACATTATCACTTTTATCCCACGAGAATAACAAGCAATTGTGCGCCTGTCACAAGTTCGTTACGTAGGCAGAGGATTATTATTATTATCACCACAAACCGCATCGCGTTAGTTCCGAGAGTTGGCGCGAGATGTCGCAGGACAGCAACCGTTGAACTCCCATACGGATAATGTGTTCAGTATGCTTATATAGACGGGTGCGAGCACGGATGTTAGCAGAAGTCGGTGTCGGAAGAATCCATACAAGGAGTTCCTGCCGTCTTATGTAATTGTACTTATTTATTTAATTCTCGTAAAGAATTTCCGTTCACTCGGAATCTAATATTCTCTTCGAGGATTGCCAAAAGAAAAGTGTACCTTAAGAAAGGGTTGCCTCGAAATAAATAATAAGATGCATACATTGAAAAAGGAGTACCTCGTAAAAACTAATTGTTCAAAAAGCGCTTCGGTGTATGATCGTGACCGTGATCAGGGCCTTTAAGGGCATGATTCTAAAAATCTTAGGGGCCTGATCAGGATCTGCTAGGACCGGATCATATCGTCATAGGGGCCTGATCATGACCGCCGGATCTGAAAATGGCCAGCCAGGTGTTACATGGCATAACAGGGCCTGTTAGGATGAGCGGATCATTTCCCTACATTAGTTAGGGAGGGCAAGTCAGGGGCAGAAGTTTTTCCCTACCAAAATTTCTACACGGGTTTTCCTTCGTTTGATTCTGTTCAGCGGGGTTGGGGGATTGGGGCCCAGCTGACAGCTTGGACTTAAAGTGTTTGATGATGTAGTTGATGTTTCTACGGTTATAACCATTTTTTTCCAGTGCCTATGTTAGATGCGTTAAGGATGTTGAGTCCCAAATTGAAAATGATGATAAAATATTGAAAATTTGATATGTCATTATGTACAACATTTGAAAGGTTGTGTAAAAATTTTACGACGATTAGGAAGCTGGTTACTGAGAAATTTGAATTAAAAAATTACACGTAGTCTTATGGAAACTGAAGTAAATTTGCAATTATTATTTTTTTTTGTTATAAAAAATGATGCCAAAAATACAAAAAAAATTGCACTCGAGGAAAAACATATAAGAAGCATTGTGTAATTTTTTCAAGACATTTAGGAAGCTCGTGTTCCAGTAAATAAATAATAAAAACACAGTACGTGGTTTTCACAGCAAGAAGCAAGAAAATAGCGGCACCGTTGCATAGACTGAAAGTAGCGGGAAATTCAAATACTCATTTTCGTTCACGGACGACACCGTTTCATGCACGATAAAGAGGTTTCGAGGTTATGTTTGCTGTCAGTTCCACATTCAATCGCGACCGTCGCGACTGCTCTCGATCGTACAGTTCTCAGTCGTGCCAACTTACCAATGCACGCAACGTTGCCAAATGTAAAGCTAATACAGCGACTACTTTAAATATCAATATTGTTTAAAAATATTGTTTTTTTTTTGCAGTTCAAAGTAATTTCAAGTTATATTTCTATAGTTGCGATATAAAATAATCAACATTTTTTTGAGAATGAATGGTTTCCACTATCGAGATTTTAGCGTTGTCAAGTTTGGACAAAACATCCAAAAGTTAATCCTCGCTTGTAAAAACATTGTGAAAACATGATATAATACGTAAATAAGAATTTGCGATCATTAATATGCACAATTGCGATACTTCTTTTCACATCAACGGTGTTACGATACGAATTGAAGTATTAATCAATCCCAGTAAAATTCAGTAAAATGAAAAACTTTTGGACGGAACGGTACGGACTCAACATCCTTAATTCGGCTTCCAACGACTCTGTTTGGGAAATGGTTAAGGCTCTATAAAGCAATGAGCTGATCACGGAGTTCTTTTGGGAAGGATGGTGGTGGGAGGCCTTGGCAGAACATTGGATGGACACTGGAGTCCTGGTCCCGGGAGTATACAAAATTCCCTGCTCATGCAATAAAGTGTACATTGGAGAAACCGGGAGGAAAATTAGTACTCGCCTGAAAGAACATGAACGCGGTGTTAGACTCGGGCACTCCGCACAGTCAGCCTTGGCAGAACATTGGATGGACACTGGTCACAAGATTCAATTTGACAAGGTGGAAATCCTAACCAAGACTAACAACTATTTTCCTCGGAAACATCGCGAGGGAATCGAAATCCTGAAACACTCAGATAATCTCAACAGAGACAGAGATTATCAGGTCAACCCGATCTGACACGGCGTCCTCCCGGTTTTTTAATTGACCAGCTGATCAATTAAGAGCTCTGATTGGCTAATCCGATCAAGAGCTCTGATTGGCTGACCGATGTTCCACCTGACTGAGCATCCAGTATATAAACCCTTCCTGAACTGATGGGAGCTCAGTATCAGAGGCTCTTCGCCCTGATGATGCAGACTGCAACGCTTGCGAAACGTCGGTATATTGCTGAAACCGAACGCGGCATCCATCCGGAAGCCAACCAATTTTGTTATGACTCTGATGGCCGCGAAAGCCTTAAAACTATTGAAGGATTTTATTTCTGTTATATTTTATTAAGAATATATTCAATATATTCCATAGCAATTTTTATTGAAAAATCTTGATAATTAACAGAGATAAGATATTATTTTAACAAGAAAATACTTAAGATCAAACTTTTCATTGAACTCAAGTTGGAACTTGAGATCGAAGTTGAGTTCCAATTTAAGATGAATCTTAAGTTTGAACTCAAGTATCACATTATAAGTCCATACTTAAGTTTGAACTTAAGTATCACATTATAAGTCCATCCTGAAGTTCAAACTTTAGTGCGAACTCCAGATCGATCTTAAGTTCAAACTTCAATTTGGTTTGAAGTTTCGTCTCAAGATCCATCCTGAGTTTGAACTTAAGTTCGATCAAACTTCTTTCATCGCTTCCCACGACCGTGTTTTTTGACATTGGTTGTCAAAATAATTAAGTTGGATCGAACTTAAGTTTAAGCTCAAGATGGATCTTAAGTTCAAACTTCAAAACAAATTTAAGTTCGATCTTAAGATCGATCTGAATTTCACACTGAAGTTTGAACTTGAGTATTAACTTATGATGACACTTAAGTTCAGACTTAAGATTCATCTTAAATTGGAACTTAAAATTTATTAGGCCTTAGCTACTGCAATTACAAATATATATTAAAAAAAAAAAAACAAATGGAAATCGGCTGATAAGTTTCGTTGGTGCTAACCGATCATTTTACCTACTTTCACTAAAGTGTCTGTAATTCAGTCAATTTTCAGAATGTTATGTTAAAAATTTACCCAGACGTTTTTGAAAATACATAACCTTAAAAAAAATGCACACAAAAAATTGACAGTGACTTTCCTCCTTAAAACAATGGAATGCAAACATATCAAGGTTTTGTCATCTTCATATAATCTGCATAAAATATACACGGCGTGTTACTGTTTTTATTGTTCTTATTGCATAAAACATGTCTGAGATAGTTTTGCATGCAATATATGTCACTAAACTATTGCGCTAACTCACGAAATTCTACACCGAAGAGCAATATCGTGTCCGATAACGCACCGTATAACGTTTTCTTTTTCTCGTTTGTATTTTTTTTTCTCTTAATGACCATCACATATAGTACTTTAAGGCTTCTCTCAAGATTGGTATCCCTCGTGTGTATGGGGCATTCCATACCAAGTCGACCGGAGTGTGACCCTCGACCTCGCTGATTTCGTTTACGATTTTTTATATGATTCTTCCAACTCGAAATAGCATTAAGAATTTTTTTCAGATTTTTAAAACCAAATTTGCGTAGTTTATGATTTTTCGAACATTTTATTCGAAAACTTCGAGGACCATAATTTAAAAATCTGAAAAAATTCTCAAAAATCCGGTGTCAATAAATGACAATTTTTAATCCAAAATTCATGATT
The DNA here is from genome assembly GCA_946863875.1 of Alloplasta piceator. Taxonomy (NCBI): domain Eukaryota; kingdom Metazoa; phylum Arthropoda; class Insecta; order Hymenoptera; family Ichneumonidae; genus Alloplasta; species Alloplasta piceator. The sequence goes on along the minus strand of OX333080.1, from coordinate 17,483,886 downwards.
TCCAGGCTTTCGCTTCCACCTCGATTTTAGGTTTTTATGAAGAAAACGTAAAAAAAATGAATGCAGAAATCGATCTACCGTGGAAAGTGGCTTGAATATTTTTATCGTTAACCAACAATTTCCAAATAGTTGTTTAATTTCTGCATCTATTTTTTCTACGTTCTCTTCATAATAACCTAAAATCGAGGTGGAAGCGAAAGCCTGGATATCATGAATTTTGGGTCAAAAATTTTCATTTTTGACACCGGATTTTTGAGAATTTTTTCAGATTTTTAAATTACGGCCCTCGAGGTTTTTGAAAAAAATGTTCAAAAAATCATGACGTTCTCAAATTTGGTTTTAAAAATCTGATAAAAATTCTGAATGCTATTTTGAGTTGGAAAAATCATGTAAAAAATCGTAAACGAAATCAGCGAGGTCGAGGGTCACACTCAGGTCGACTTGGTATGGAATGCTCCATATAAAAGCGCGAAAATTTGTGCTCGAGGCGCGCGTCTCGACGACGACCTCAGACAAGCAATTCAGACCTTGAACCCACCGCCGCGTCATTCCCCGTCGGGCAATAGCGACGTTTGTCCGAGTCGTTTCTTCGGTCGTGTTTATCTTCGAAATTGGATGTAAATAGACCAGAATGTTAAAAAAGAAAAATGGTTCCATGGAATTGACTTTTCGAGATAACATTTTTATTTACGATTTGGAAAATCAAATATCGACCCATTGAAGTTTCGAATGATCGAACTTGTCGATTGAATTAGATGAGAATCTTTTTTGAAGTGAAACAGTGATGTAAATTCAATGTTTAGCGGTCACACAGAGGTCAAACCGACCAGCTGCTGGATTTTCAAGTTTCTCTTGTGCAATTTTTGTTTAATAAAATGGGAGTTTTTTTGCTTTCTAGGGAATTTAATTCCCTTCGACTTCGATTCGGATTATTTATGTCGTAGAACAACCAAAATCGAGTTCTCAACTTTTGCGTTCAATGCGAAAAATTGACGACTTTTAGGCCCGAATTTTAAGAATTATCTTAGGATCGATCTTAAGATCAAACTTTCCATTGAACTCAAGTTGGAACTTAAAATCGAACATAAGTTCCAATAAAAGATACTTAAGATACTTAAGTTTGAACTTAAGAATCATTGTAAGTTCATACTTAAGTTCAACCTTTAGTGCCAACTTCAGATCGATCTTAAGTTCAAACTTTAATTCGGGTTGAAGTTTCAACTTAAGATCCATCTTGAGCTTAAACTTAAGTTCGATCGAATTTCATGATTTTGCCAAATAACGTCAAAAAACACGGTCGCGGGTCGAGAGAGGCGATGAAAGAAGTTTGATCGAACTTAAGTTCAAGCTCGAGATGGATCTTAAGATCAAACTTCAAACCAAATTTAAGTTCGAACTTAAATCGATCTGAAGTCCGCACTAAAGTATGAACCTGTAATCATACTTAAGTTTAAACATAAAATTCATCTTAAATTGGAACTCAAGTTCGATCTCAAGTTCCAACTTAAGTTCAACGGAAAATTTGATCTTGAGTTTGATCTTAAGATAGATCTGAAGAACTTAAAATTCGGACTTTAGATTATCCGATTTTTGCTCGCCGATAATTCTGTTAATTTCTATATTGGATCAAGATCTTTTTTCACTAACTTTGTAGGGAACCTCTTCTACAATATTAATATTAACTATTTTTATGAAAAATTACTGTTGTGAAAGATTTATTGGAAAAAACGTGAATTTTTCATTTAATTTCAAATTACAAGAACTTCTCGTCCACAATGTCAAAATTATTTTTTTTTTGCTCTCCTTTAAAGTCTATATTTTCAAAAATGTGTAGGTGTAATTCAATTAAATTTTAATTTTTTTAATATTTGCATCGCCACAGCGTTAATTATTCTGTATTATGATTATGATTATTATTATTGTTATTATTATCTTTATTAGTCTATATAATAATTAGTCCATACGTAGTTGATTTCAAAATTTTTGATAGTTATTATTTTTAACACCTGCTTCAATAAAAAAGGGGCTTAAAAATGAAAAAAAACTATTCGTTGCTATTTTGTAAAAGATGAAAGAAAAAAAACGGCTACGCCTAACGATAGTTGCATTCGTATAGAAATTATTTTTTTTTTAAATTTCAGATAGCCCTACGTAAAGATATCAATGGGCCAATGAAGAAGAATTTTCTCGTTATCTTTAAGATAATATCTACATCTCCGTCAATTTTTAAGATTTTTCATTAAAATTTTGCTATGAAATAAGTCGAATATATACCCCCACAAAGAAACGATAACCCGATCCTTTGATAATTAGTTATCCCTGTGAAAAAAAAAATCTAAAAATTAGACAGTTTTTTTTACGCTTCACACTGACTTCCCCCTTAAGACCGCAATTAAGTGCACAAGTGCTATTCAATCTGCTGCAATAAATGGCGGACCATGACTAGGATGAGCCGATAATAAATGTAGAGAATGATGGAAAGAAATTTACAATTTTTTTTTTTTTTTTAGGTAACGCCACATCTACCGGAGCCATTTCCACGGTAACGGGTTCCACTGCGAGAAGTACGATTACGTCGAGTAGCCGTCCACATTCGGCAAGGCGAATAGGACCGCAACATCGTCATCAGCAACAACAACGTGGGCATCAGCAACAACAACAACAACAACAGACGCAACAACAACAAACGAGAAGTTCGTCGCTAACGTCGCTGAATCCCGTTGCCATTCGTAATTCTGATGACACTGCCTCGGCAAGACCGAGGGGTAGTTCCGCCCAAGATATTTGTGACAATTCGAACGACTCGGGTCTCGGCTTCGAGGAGAGACAGCAGCAGCAACAGGCTCATCAACAGATAACCAATTCATCGGTGAGCAACCAAAATTTACGCCACGAATTTTCGCCATTTTTAATAATCATTAAGGGGGTATTCTGGTCTAGAATTAAAAAAAAATATTTTTTGCATATTCTGAAAGTTTAGATCTTTATCTATCTACCTTAAAACGGGGCTACTATGTTGGTATTTCGGAAGTTTTTTGGTCATAACTTTTTTTTAACGTCCAAAATTAATTTTTTTTTGCTCGAACAGAACAATGTGTCCTTTGGTTATAAAATGTATAACAATAGCAAGCTCCACTAGACCCTCACAATTTTATATATTTAGAAAAAAAAAGCCAAAGTAACCCCGAGTGTGGGGCTACTTTGGAGAGGCATTGAAATGCAACTTATGTCAAAGATCCACATGGTAAATGCAGCTTTGACATAATTTTGATAAAAAAAAAACAATAATATTTTGTATATTGTACGTGAAATTAAATGAAAAACAACGATTTTTGACAATGAATTCGTCATTTTTATTGGAGAAATATTTTACATAAAAGTACCACTTACTTAAGCCCGAATTTAAGTTCTTAAGATCAAACTTGAGATCAAACTTTCTATTGAACTCAAATTTGAATTTTAGTTCGAACTTAAGTTCAAATTTAAGATGAATCTTAAGTTTGAATCATTATAAGTTTATACTTATGTTCAAACTTTAATGCGAACATCAAATCGATCTTAAGTTCAAACTTAAATTGGGTTTGAGGTTTGACCTTGAGGTCCATCTTGAGCATGAACTTGAGTTCGATCAAACTTCTTTCATCGCCCCCCTCAACCGTGTTATTTTAAATTAGTTGTGAAAATAATTAAGTACGATCAAACTTAAGTTTAAGCTCAAGATGGATCTTAAGTTCGAACTTCAAACCAAATTTAAATTTGAACTTAAGATCGATCTGAAGTTCGCACTAAAGTTTGAACTCAAGTATGAACTTATAATGGCACTTTAGTTCAACTTACGATTCATCTTAAATTGGAACTTGAGTTCGATCTTAAGTTCCAACTTGAGTTCCATGAAAAGTTCGATCTTAGGGTAAGATTTGTGACTTGTAATTCGGGCCTTACAGATGTAACGGACGTTGGAGTCGTTCTTCTTGCCCTTCTTTATCGGCTTCATGCGAATGGCATCATCGATTGTTCGGATATCTTGGCTCGTTACACATATCTGTGTACCTGGTTTATGAATGACTTTTTTTTTCCTCTTCTACCCACTCCCCACACCCCCTCCCACCCCACAAGGTCACGAGGGTTCACTGCGCACACGTTTTTACCGTATTTTGCTGCTCGTCCAAAGTAGCCCCAAAAACCAACAAAGTAACCCCCAAAGTTAAAGTAGCCCCGTTTTACGGTAATCGTAGGCCCGAATCTTAAGATCTTAAGATCTGTCTTAGGATTGAACTTAAGATCAAACTTTCTATTGAACTCAAGTTTGAATTAAGATCGAACTTAAGTTCCAATTTAAGATGGATCTTAAGTTTGAACTTAAGGATCGTTATAAGTTAATACTTAAGTTCAAACTTTAGTGCGAACTTCAGATCGATCTTATAAGTTTAAACTTAAACTTGGTTTGAAGTTTGAACTTGAGGGTTAAACTTAAGTTTGATCGAATTTCATTTTTTTGACAACTAATGTTAGAAAAATACGGTCGAGAGGGACGATGAAAGAAGTTTCATCGAACTTAAGTTCAAGATAAAGATGGATCTTCAAACCAAATTTAAGTTTGAACTTAAGATCGATCCGAAGTTCGCAATAAAGTTTGAACTTAAGTATGAACTTATAATGTTAATTAAGTTCAAACTTAAGATTTATCTTGAATTTGACCTTAAGATCGAACTTAAGTTCCAACTTGAGTTCAATGGAAAGTTTGATCTTAAGTTTGATCTTAAGTTTGATCTTAAGATAGTTCTTGAGAACTTAAAATTCGGGCCTTAGAATATATCCTCGAAAGGAAATTTTTTTTATTCCAATTATTTACGGAGCTATAGCTATTTTAGTGACGTTAAACGCGTTTTTCTCAAAACTGCTTTTCCCAACACGGTTGACATGATATCTCAAGTTCTACTCAACCGATTTACTTCAAATTTTTTACCAATATTCAATGTATAACCCTCTATCGACCCTACCACTTTTGTATCAAAATTATGTTTTTTATTAATCGAAAAAAAAATTAAAAACTGTGAAAGAAGAGTCGAAAAACGCCTTTTTTTGTTTAGACAGCCGCCATTTTACGAAATTTTTGTTTCCCCTTTTCTCTAAGGTAGGGGCTATAACAACATTCTTACTAACTAAGAATCTTTCTTTAAATTTCGTATCGGATGACTAGAAGGGTTGCAATCGCGTCAACCAGCACACCCCTTTATTTTCCCCCCAACTTTACCAGCTTGTAACTTATTTCATTTTTATTTTTTTTCCCTCGAAATTCTTTTTTGTTTTTTTTTTTCAAAATATTAATAAATATGTTGTAAAAAAGAATGCTAAAAATATTTTTTTTTATCGAGCTCGGCAATATGCTCAAAATGTATATGTCTCTAAACCAAAATACCTCCTTAATGCTCATTTTTTAAATTTGGTCTGTGAATGTTCTGTAATTTAAAAAAATCCATTCATGACAAATTGTTGTAAAGGATTTTCGACAATTTTGTACCAATCGTGGAAAAAAATCTTCAATAAAAAATTGATAAATAAACAAATAATAATAATAATAATAATAATAATAATAATAATAATGAATAAATTCTCAATACAAAAATTGCATTTTCTATTTTGGAAACATCACACATGAAAAATTGAGAAATCGTCTGTTTAAAAAATATACTTTGTGCGATTTTTTATATTCGAATTGAAATCTCGTTCGACTTGAATTATGTTTCTTTCAGTCGTGGAATTGAATTTGAAAATGAATTTAATGGGCACAGTTAACTTTCAGTCTGATATATTCGATTGAAAATTGATTTTCTCTTACGAAAGTGCCATTCGGTGCAAAGTAATTTTTTCCACTTTTCAATTTGCGGCCTCTTCGAATTCTTGTTCGCCTTAAGATCTCCACATGACGCGAAAATTTCCAATCTTCGCGGATTTTCTGGCAACGGACAAAACACAAACTCACGCTCATCCACCGACAATATTTCAATTCTATTTTTGCACCTCAATGTTCGATATACTTACATATATATATGAGGTATTCCTGCTCAACGGGACCCCCTTTAGGCCGACCTCTTTCGATTTTCTTGAAAATCGAGTATGTTTGAGTGTTGCCTGAAAGTATATTGTACATCAATTTTCAGATCTTTAACTATAATACTCTTTGGAATACACCAAAAGTTATATTTCAAACTTTTTGCGTATTCAGCGCTTCGGAGCTTTGGCACGGCGCGTAATGAAATCGAAAAAATTCTTTGACAATAGCTTTTGATCGGAAATTCTCTGCGCTTTTCGAAAAAAATGTGAACAATTCCGAAAAAAACGAATTCATTTGAATTTCGGCCAAAAACCGAAAAAATAGATTTACAAAAAAAGAGCATAATTTAATTCAGCGGGACAATTTTTTTCATGTTTCGTATATATCTGAGAAGTCACGATATAAATTTCAAGTTGGAACTCACATCCGTTTACTAATGCCAAGTCTTTTAGTAGGATAAAAATTCTTAAATATTGTGTTTTTCATATTCAACAGTTCTCTGATATATTATATAGTTTTTTTAACGAATTCCGAATTTTATAAATTTATTAAATTCAAAATTTAATAAATTTGATTTAATAAATTTAATAAATTGAATAAATTTGATTATTTAATAAATTTAATTAAATTAATTTAATAAATTTACTAAATTCAAAATTCGTTAAAAAAACGCTATATAATACATCAGGGAACAGTTGAATACGAAAAACATGACATTTAAGAATTTTTATCCTACTAAAAGACTTGACATCAGTAAACGGATGTGAGTTCCAACTTGAAATTTATATCGTGACTTCTCACATATATACGAAACATGAAAAAAATTGTTTCACCGAATTAAATTATTCTCTTTTTTTGTAAATCATTTTTTTCGGTCTTTGGCCGAAATTTAAATGAATTCGTTTTTTTTCGGAATCGCCGATATTTTTTTCGAAAAGCGCAGGAAATTTCCGATCGAAAGTTAGGGTCAAAGAATTTTTTCGATTTTATTTCGCGCCGTGCCAAAGCTCCGAAGCGCTGAATACGCAAAAAGTTTGAAATATAACATTTGGTGTATTCCAAAGAGTATTATAGTTAGAGATCTGAAAATTGGTGTACAATATACTTTCAGACAACACTAAAACATACTCGAGTTTCAAGAAAATCGAAAGAGGTTGGCCTAAAAGAGGATCCTGTTGAGCGGGAATACCTCATATACATATATAAAATGGTCGTGCAGAGTAAACTGGCTATTTCAGTAGCCACGTTGCACTCGCTATTTACTTCCGGTTTTCTCTCTCACTTTCTCGAATTCTCATAAATCCTTCTTATCTTCATTAATCTTGGCCTCTATTTTTAATATCCCGTTTCGTCCTGCTATAACCTTCTCTAAAATGATACAACATGTGCGAAATTTGAAAATGTGAATTTTCACGAAAATTGTGATAATAGTTAAAAAAAGAATCGCTCGAAAGTATCGTCAATTTTAAGATCATATCACAAGCATTAATTTTCAATTTTTTTCCATTATCGATTGTTATCACGATGAAACTTAGATTCTGAAAAATCAAATAGAAACGACTTGAAGAAAGATTTCAATAAAAAAATAACAAATATTTTATGTTATGGAACTATGTTTTGTTTCAATTTCAATTATATTTCAATTCAATTTCAATTCTTTTTTCAACTCGCCATTCAATTTTTTTAGTGCCGACAAATACTGTTATACGTTACTGCTTATTCTATTTTTAATCTTTATTTGTGTTGGAGTTTTGGTAATTTTTTTCTCTCCCGAGAATCTTTTTCAATTTTGCTCCATCGTTATCAATTATTATAATTCCATATCACGTGTACATCTTGTCATGATGGAGATTGAGTTCTTATCAGCGTATATCATCGCGATGATCAACAAAAGTTTTTTGTCACGTGAATATGAGTCAACGAAATTTTTTTAACCATTTTTTTTTGTTCACCGACGAAGATCCAATCAAATTGTTGGGTGGGGGTCGAAGAGTCGACTAACCAATATTTCGAACGGCCGAAATCCCGAATGTCACGATTACGAGCGTTCGAATAACGAAGCGCCGAAATCCCGAACGCCAGAAAAGCGAAAGCGGAGAGAGCCGCCCCATGCGTAAGAGAGAGAGAGATGCGCCTCCTCTCTCTCTTACGCATGGGGCGGCTCTCTCGACTTTCTCTTTTCTGGCGGTCGGGATTTCGGCGCTTCGTTATTCTAACGCTCGTAATCGTAAAATTCGGGACTTCGGCCGTTCGAAATATTGGTTAGTCAACTCTTCGACCCCGCCCCCTATTAAGGTTGTTTGGTATTGAATTTGGCGAAAATCCATCGAGGGATTAAAATTTTATGAAATTTTGAATTTTTTGAAAAATCGCCTACACGTTCTAACTTGCGCAATTTTTAAGATATTGTACTGAAACTTTGCACAGAGGTAATATAGCTGTGAAGATTGTTCGCTATTAAATTTGGCACAAATCTATCGAGGGATAAAAATTTTATGAAATTTTGATTTTTTTGAAAAATAGCGCAAGCGCTCTAACTTGCACAATTTTCAATATATTTCACTGAAACTTTGTACAGAACTTGTATAGCTATCAAGGTTGTTCGCTATTAAATTTGGAAAAAATCCATCGAGGGATTTTATGAAATTTTGAATTTTTCGAAAAAATAGCGCAAGCACTCTAACTTACACAATTTTCAATATATTTCACAGAAACTTTGTACAATACTTGTATAGCTATCAAGGTTTGTTCGCGATCAAATTTGGCGAAAATTGATCGAATTTGCTCAAGTTAACAAAGCTTCCTTTATGAGGAAGCCAAATTTAATCGCCATACCGTGTGTTAAAGGAAGCTATGTGAACTATGGATAAAGATGAGGAAGCAATGTGCAAATTTCAATTTGCAGGGTGTTTAAAAAATTATTTTCGTTGCACTGCAACGATGCAAACTTGAACTTGATCATTTTCCCTCTATCATCGAATTTTCCCTTACCTCCGCCATAATCTTTGAACCATCGATGGAGACTTTGCACCGAGTGCGCCAACTTTCATGCCCGATTATTCATCAATTTACAAACCTCAGCATGAAATGATAGGCGGATAGATATGAGTGAGAGAACGAGAGATAAACTGACGAGTCTGAACGGTAGTTGAACCCATCGTTCTCTTCTCAATCGTCCATCTCCCTCTGCCTTGTCTCGTTGATTTATCCAAATTGGTTGATTGAGAGAAATAGAGGAGGCCGAAGTACATACACAGACCCACAATGATGAATTGTCGTTTTCAATGTAACAGGGTTGGAACGGTGTTGGTGAGGAAGACACGAAGAGACGAAAGATGGACATAAAGCTCGAGTCGGAGGATGCGAACTTTGCCTTTCCCGAGGTCACAAACGGTCTTGTAACGTCGAGCAGCAACAACAACAACAATAACAACAACAACAACAGCAACAGCAGCAACAGCAGCAGCTCGTCCAACAGCGGATCGAGCAACAGCAGCAACAGCAGCATCAGCAGTAATCCCAATGAGGTGAACAAGGTCGTTGCCAGAAACGTCGGTGGTGTTGCGAATTCGACAACAACAACAACAACAACAACCGCCAATGTCATTGGGTCTGGGGCGATCTCGGGTCGCGGCGGAAACGGAAATGGCTCGGTCGGAAGGGTCGTTGGTGTCACGAGACCGCGTCCCTCATTGGGCGTTTACGCCAAGAGGCCACCGCCAGCCCATCAAGGTCCCGTCACTCTTACGTCGCAACTTTGTACGTTTTCCCGTCGTGAATGACCCTTTTTTTTATTTTCTTCTCTTTCGTTTACTTTTACGTCGCCATTTTTTTTTTTAATTCACTTATTTGCTTGATTTTCCGTTTAGTTTACCCTTCATTATGTTTTTGAAAAGCTTTTAGGTCACTTCAAAACAGAGTTGTGAAAATAGTAATGTAAAACTAATGCATTGCCCATTACTTCAAACAATGTGTATTGGATAAGTTCTCCATTACAAATGAAAATAGTAATGTGTAATGGATGCGTGTTCCATTACAATTAAAAAAAGTAATGTGTAATGGATGCACGTGCCATTACAAATAAAAAAGTAATGTGTAATGGATGCATGTGCCATTACAAATAAAATAAAAGTAATGTGTAATGTATGCATGTTCCATTACAAATAAAAAAGTAATGTGTAATGGATGCATGTCCCATTACAAATAAAAAGCGTAATGTGTAATGGATGTGTGTTCCATTACAAATAAAAACAAGTATTGTGTAATGCATGCATGTTCCATTACAAATAAAAAAGTAATGTGTGATGGATGCATGTCCCATTACGAATAAAAAAGTAATGTGTAATGGATGCGTGTTCCATTACAAATAAAAAAGTTATGTGTAATGTATGCACGTTCCATTAAAAATTACGATTAAAAAAAAAAAGTAATTTGCAGTGGAGAATATTCCATTAGAAATAGAAAAGTTGCGGTGCTCGTATTAGAAACTTGCACATGTCTCATTATTTTATTTAGCTCACTAAAAGTTCATCCACAATTATCACAAATGATCCATAAAGTAAAAAAAAAAAAAGAACATGCACATTATTTAGGGATTCAATAAAGCGACAAATTTTATATCGGTAACTTGTAATTTTTATTAGATTGCTTATAATTATGGGTAACAGCGTGTAAAAGCAAGTTCTGTATTAACTTGGATAATTTTTGGGGTTCAGTACATTTTTGTACTTCATATTTAACGATGAACTGTCTGTTTTTTTGTTTCTATTTTTTAACGTTGTTGATCATTTGTGATAATTGTGGATGAACTTTTAGTGAGCGAAATAAAATAATGGGACAGGAATGTGCAAGTTTCTAATACGAACATGGCAATTTTTCTATTTGTAATGGAAAATTCTCCACCGCATATTACTTTTATTAAAAATTGTAATTTGTAATGGAACGTGCATACATTACACATTACTTTTTATTTGTAATGGAACACGCATCCATTACACATTACTTTTTTATTTGTAATGGGACATGCATCCATTACACAGTACTTTTTTTTAATTTGTAATGGAACATGCATACATTACACATTACTTTTTTATTTGTAATGGGACATGCATCCATTTCACCTTATGCAGTGTAACGGGTAATAAATACAGTAATGCATTATCAATGTAATGCATTGTTTACAACTCGGCTTCAAAGTGGTCACTGGTCAATACTAAATTTTAGAAATCGCTAGAAATGTCACAGTTTTTACTGTAATGTGACCTTGAGGAGGAAAGCCACTGTGAGGGTTAAAACAATTGTGGTTAATGTTTGAGAATTTTTTTCACAGACATAATTAATTTTCAAAGGGTCGGGTTGTTGTTTCTTTTTTGAGTATACGTTCAACTAATTTCATAGCAATTTTTATTGAAAAATCTCAATAATTAACAGCGATACAGATATTATCTTAAAGACAAAGAAAAAGTTTCCTCCCCATTGTCCCATTGACAAATTGAAGTTTCTCTTTAATTCTAGGGCTCTTTTTTTATAGAACCAGGTTTTAGAAATAGTAATTATCAAAATGTCTTTAATCGGCTACTAAAAAAAGTAATAAAAAAAAAATGCAAAAAAATTCTGCATTTTTTACAGTAGCTTTTAATTCAGGAAAACCGTCATTGCAATCTATTTGCCGTAGCAACAGCTGTTTAACGTCAACTTTCAACAAGGTGTATTTTCTTCAAATTATTTTCGAGAATAACTCACAATTCAGGGTCATTTTGTTCTTTAGAAGATTATCTATCGACTGATTATTTACATTATTCTTTATAATTGTCGTTGAATAAGTACAACCATTTCTTTATTTAGAGAAAATAAAGAATAATCTTTTTTTAACGATAATCTAAATGGTAATTCCATGGAGAATCTTGCGAACGAGGAAAAGTGCACAAGATTCAAAGCAATTGGACAAAAAATGCGAATTATTCATGGACAAAACTGAACGAAAATACAAACAATGGGAAATTAATTGCTAAAACTATTTTTTTGGCTTTAGAAGACGTTTTAGCACAAATTATTGTTCTTTGTTATTGTGCGATTTATAAAGAGATATTTGTGAGGCAGTCCACACCAACCCAGAGGTGTTGACCCTGCCCCCCTGCGATTTGTTCCATTATTTTTTATGTTATTAAGCCTATCAAAAAACATACCCCATATTTTTTCAAATTTTTTGGACCAGCCGGCATCTCAAAAAAAATTGACCAAACTTGATTTTTGACGGGAAAAACGCCAATTTTTAAAATTTCCAAAACATTCCCAAAAATTTTGTGTCACAAAACGAAAATTTTGAACCATGAAACATAGTGGAAGTATTTTTTTTCAGGGTTTACGGAAGAAAAAGTAGATCGACATTTTTGTATTCTTGAAATTTTTAGGTGAGGCATTTTTCTTCACTTTAGCAGGTTATAAATATGGAATAGCCTCTAAAACATGCCAATAAAAATAAGTAATTGATATAAATAACGGAAATAACACATCCAAATTTAACCAATTATTCGGCTAAATACACAATATTATTTCAGCAAGTAAAATAACCTTGGAAATTGAATATCTCGATTTTTAGGATCAACTGCAGTATGCGCTGGTAAAGGCCTTGCAGTGTTAGAGACAAGCTGGGTGAGATTGCAACACTTACACCATCTATTGTTGGAAGGAAAAAGCAGTGATTCAGGTTCCGCTTTTGGTGGGAAAATTAAATGTGTAAAATCACGCCTTGACGTGAAATGATAATAAATTATGATAAATAATAAGAAGAATCATAAATAATAGAAAATAATAGATAAGAATAATAATAACCAATTAAGAATTATAAGACTCAAATCACAAATTCAAATCAGATCTACATGACCGACACTTCTTCAACATTACAGATCTATATGATTCTGTTGGTCCGAAGAAGGGCGCTTTATTTTGCAAAATTGGAAGAGCTTTGTTAAGAATATTTTCAGTCCTGAAAAGGGTCACAGTGCATTTCAAGTCGGAGGCTTATACTGTAGTTTTCGTCACAAAGGTTTTGGCGTGTCAAAGTTTCGCACTGCAAGAAATGGGCGATGAAAGCAAGTTTGACGAGGCGCTGTCGATCACGATGTAACAACAGGCTCGATGTACTCAAGTTTTTACATAAAATACTTCAAAATATCAATGTAGTAGAGTATTCAGAATTACTATGTCATTACCCCTACAGCACGTAACATTGCTGCAACGTTGCAGCAATGTTGTCATATTGCACGTGCAATGAAATATTGCAGATATGTTGTGGCAACATTGCGTACGCAACATTGCACTGAAACTTCTCTGCAATATTTCGGGAATGTTCCTAAGCAACATTTCTGCAATATTTTATTGAAACGTTGCTGCAATGTTGCAGCAATGTTGTCATATTGCACGTGCAATGATATATTGCAGATATGTTGCGGTAACATTGCTACGCAACTCAGCACGAAAACTTCTCAGCAACGTTTCGAAAAGGTTCCTAAGTAACATTTCTGCAATATTTTGTTGAAACGTTGCTGCAATGTTGCAGCAATGTAGTCATATTGCATGTGCAATGATATATTGCAAAAAATATTGGAGGAATGTTTCCTGCAATATTTTGTTGAAACGTTGCAAGTAAATTACAGCGATATTAATGAGATGGAACTTCAAATTTTACAACTACACAAGCGTAATAAATATGAAAAAGAACTGTTGAAAAAGATCTATTCATTTATTCCTCATAAAACATCAATAACGATTAATTTCACGTCATTTTCTTTTTCTTTTTTCATATTTCTTTTTAAAATTTTGTTGTGCTTTTGACATTAATAAGACATGTGATATTGCAGCGATATAATATAATTAAGACATTGTGATATTCGTATTGAAAAAATATCCAATATCAAAAAAGCTATAAAACCAAAATGTTTTTTGTTTCTGAATGATTCTTATTCGCAAAATATGACTATATAATGTAACGGGATGACCTGGGGCCTGCCACGATCTCGACACTTCGCCTGAGATCCGTTAGGTGGCGGTGGTTGGTGCGCGCTCTCGCGCTGGCGAAAGCGCCACCGAGCACCGATAAAGGTCCGGTATCGGGGTCTTTATTAACAATCAATTGTTCCTGTTTTGTTAATATTCCTGCAATATTGCATATCCAATACGAGTGACATTGCCGGAATATTGCATATTGATTGCATGCAATATTTCTGCAATATTGCGGAATATTGCAGCAATAATTCAATCGGCGGACATAGCAACATTGCAGCAAGGTTGCTGCAATGTTACATGCAATATTGCAATGTTGTCGTGCAACATTTCAGCAACATTGCTGCAATATTGTATGCTGTAGGGGTAACTATATAGGCCTCACGTAAAAATTTCAAGAATACAAAAATGTCGATGTACTTTTTTCTCCGTAAACCCAGAAAAAAAATACTTCCACTATGTTTCATGGCCCAAAATTTTTGTTTTGTGACACAGAATTTTTGTGAATTTTTTGGGAATTTTAAAAATGGGCGTTTATTCCGTCCAAAAATCAGGTTTGGTCATTTTTTGTTGAGATGCCGACTGGTACAAAAAATTTGAAAAAAATTTGGAGTACGTTTTTTGATGGGCTGAATAACATAAAAAATAATGGAACAAATCGCAGGGGGTCAGGGTCAAATACCTCTGAGTTGGTGTGGACTGCCTCTAATGGAGTCAATTTATAAAATTTAATTCCAACTTTCTCAACGACTTTTTAATTTGGGACACGTTCGATTTTTTACTCGAAATCAGAAAATCAGAGTCAATTGAATTATGGATTACAGATGAAAATAAAAATTTAGCTTGTCAATGGGCAAGTGAGGTTTATTTTGTGAGGTTCATTTTATTTCTTTTCATTTTACGAATGTTTGTCAGGACTGTTGGAAAAAAACCACTGCAAACGAACATTTATCATGATCATGATGAAAAATTATTCGAATTAGATATTAGTTACATAGACAAAGCGAAATAGTTTTGAATCTTTTTGAGTGTTTCATTACATTTTTCATTACAAAACATTACTCAAAGCACAAAACACTGACTTTTGTGATTAGTTTTCTCAACTCAAAAGCGACCCTATAAAACATTATAGTATCAGTTTCAGCTTGTTATGAAATTCATTCTTTCAAAATAGAAGAATAAAGTAAACTCGATAATCAGTCAGATTCTTGAATCTAAAAATATCAAGAAGAAGAAAAATCTCGAATATTTATTTAGGGATCGTTTACTGAGCGCGACAAATTTCGGGAAAGCCTCTATTCTACATATTTTTATTCTACACATGAAATTTTCTACACAAAAGTTTCTACACAAATTATTCTACACAAGAGAAATAGCAAGGAATATTATTCTACACGAAATTATTCTACATAAGAGAAACGCCAAGGGATATTATTCTACACGAAATTATTCTACACCGGTTTCTACAAACATTATTCTACACAAGAGAAGATGGCAGGAAATAATATTCTATTCTGCACATTATTATTCGACACATTATTTTTCTACATATTATTATCCTGCACATTATTGTCCGCTAAGCCTGTGGCAAAACTTTTTTATTCAACCCAAAAGACAACTGAAACTCTGCAACGTGATTATCCATTCCAGTAGTAAATTTTGCTAAAAGCTTTAATGTGTAAGAAAATAATGTGTAGGGTAATAATGTGTGAAATAGATTATTATTTCCTGCCACCTTTTCTTGTCTAGAATGTGGGAATATGTGTAGAAATCGGTGTAGAATAATAATGATTATATTTCATGCCACTTCTCTTGTATAGAATATCATGTGTGTAGAATCCCGTGTAGAATAATTTTGTGTAGAATAATATTTCTAGCAACTTCTCTTGCGAAGAAAAACATTCTTTGTCAGTTTCCTTGTGCAGAATAACTTGGGTAGAAATTTAAAAAAAAAATGTGTAGAATAGATACCTCCCCTAAATTTAGTTCTGTGATAAGGAAACAAGCCCCTCGACGACTGTGATAATAAAAGAGTGGATATTCAACAGTTCTGATGTTTATGACTGAACCTACCCTGCATCTCTCTTATCGTATCTAGATTTTCGATTTTTCGAAGTGAAACTTCTATGGGCGCGTTTGTAATTAATTACATTCTAATTACAAATTACAAATGTGATTAGTAATTCGAAAAATTTCTAATTACAAATTACAAATGTAATCAGTAATTGAAAAATTTCTAATTACAAATTACAAATGTTATCAGTAATTGAAAAATTTCTAATTAAATTACAAACGTAATCAGTAATAGAAAAATTTCTAATTACAAATTACAAATGTAATTAGTAATTGAAAATTTCCCAATTACAAATTACAAACATAATTAGTAATTTAAAATTTCTTAATTACAAATTATAAATGTTATTAGTAATTAGAAAAATTCAAATTACAAATTACGAATGTTCGTAGGATCAAATTTCGCACTAATTACATGTAATTAGAGTGAAATTTGACTCTATTTACATCGATAAAATGTAACTAGTGCGAAATTTGAATCTAATTATATTTCTGATTTATAATTAGAATTTTTCTAATTACTAATTTCATTTGTAATTTTTAATTAAGAAATGTTGAATTACTAATTACACTTGTACTTTGTAATCAGGAATTTCTCAATTACTAATTACATTTGCAATTTGTAATTAGGAAATTTTCAATGACCTATTACATTTGTAATTTTTAATTAAGAAATTTTGAATTACTAATTACACTTGTACTTTGTAATTAAGAAATTTTCAATTACTAATAACATTTGCAATTTGTAATTAGGAAATTTTCAATTAATAATTACATTTGTAATTTGTGATTAAAAAATGTTCAATTACTAATTACATTTGTAATTTGTAATTGGAAATTTTTCAATCACTAATTAAATTTGTAATTTGTAATTAAAAATTTTTCAATTACTGATTACATTTGTAATTTGTGATAAAAAAATTTCAATCACTAATTACATTCGTAACTTGTAATTAGAAATTTTTCAATCACTAATTAAATTTGTAATTTGTAATTAGAAATTTATCACTTACTAATTACATTTGTGATTTACAATGAGAGTTTTTCTAATTACTAATTTCATTTGTAATTTTTAATTAAGAAATTTTAAATTATTTATTACACTTGTACTTTGTAATTAGGAAATTTTCAATTACTAATAACATTTGCAATTTGTAATTAGGAAATTTTCGATTAATAATTACATTTGTAATTTGTGATTAAAAATTTTTCAATTACTTATTACATTTGTAATTTGTAATTAGAAAGTTTTCAATCGCTAATTAAATTTGTAATTTTAATTAGAATTTTTCTAATTACTAATTTCATTTGTAATTTATAATTAAGAAATTTTGAATTGCTAATTACACTTGTACTTTGTAATTAGAAAACATTGAATTACAAATTATATTTGTAATTTGCCGCTCGCCAATACTAAGTTTGATTCGATGTACTGGCTTTTCTTGCCAACAAGAATAGATGATCCGAAAAGAATTTTTTGTCGAGAAAAGAGCATCCCGACAGAAGTTTCACATCTACCGTGTTAAGCACACGTCAATTTTTTTATCGTCGTTTTTTTAATGATTTTTTTCGTCCGTTTTTTCGGTATTACGTGGACTTGGCGATAATCAGGCAGCGTTTCACGAGACGGAAAGACGCAGCTTCAAATAATTTGCCAACCGGAACAGCAGCATCGTGCGCGCTATCAGACGGAGGGGTCACGCGGCGCGGTGAAGGATCGTACCGGAAATGGCTTTCCCATAGTTCGTCTGCTCGGTTACGACAAACCGGCGACTCTGCAGGTCTTCATTGGTACCGATCTCGGCCGAGTGGCGCCACATATGTTCTATCAGGCTTGTCGGGTCAGTGGCAAAAATTCGACTCCTTGCATCGAGCGCAAACTCGACGGTACCATCGTCATCGAGGTCGAGATGGACCCAACGAAGGACATGCTCGTCACTTGCGATTGCGTTGGTATACTCAAGGAACGCAATGTCGACGTCGAGCATCGCTTCCCACAAGAGGCCGGCGTACTTCAAGGTCGTAGTAAGAAAAAATCAACGAGATGCCGCATGGTTTTTCGCGCTACGATCACACACACCGACGGCACGAGCGAAACTCTTCAAGTTTGCTCGCAGCCCATTGTTTGCAGTGAGTTTATTTCAATGTTAAATTCAGAAGATATATACCTGGGTCATTCCATGTCAAATCGACCAATAGTTGGAACGGACCCCTTTCGATTTCCATGATATTTAGGGTCAGAAGTTTTCGTTCATCATAAAACGAAGTTCTATCAGAGGAAAAAAATTAAAAAATTTGTTTTCGTAAGTTATGCAAGATTCAAAATTTCAATTTTGTAAATCTTTCAATTTTGTTTTTTAAATATCTCGAAAACTATTATAGTTGCGAAAAAATTGTACTGGATTCGTCTTGAAAAGTATATGTGGCTACGAAAAAAAAATATATTCCGAAAAAAATTTTTGAAAAATGTGAAATTTGAATTTTCCAAATCGTGCAAATCCACGATTAACATTATTTTTTTTTTTATATAATACCTTGTGCTGATCTTGGAAGATCCTGAAGTTTTCAGAAAGGTGTTTTTTGTGTTTTCAAAAATATGAATTTTTGAATTTTTTAAAATCGTGCAAATCCACGATCAACATTAAATTATTGGTTCAATTGTTTTTATATAATACCTTGTACTGATCTTGAAAGATCCTGAAATTTGCAGGATGGTGTTTTTTTGTTTCAAAAATATACATTTTTGAATTTGGTAAAAAAAAAAATCTTTTGTCACCTCTCAGTTAAGTAAAGTTGAGCAATCATGTAGTTTTGTAATTTTGAGCAGTAAGAATTTCAATTAATAACATAATAATGTAAAAAGAAGAAACATAATTTTAATTTGCGTTTTTATTGATTTGGTAAAGCGTTTTAAGCGTAAGCTTAATTTACATGTATAAGTAATATTAATATACATGTATATTACTAATGTAAAATATATTACTTTGATGAAAAAAATTTATTTACTAAAATTTAAAAATTCAGATTTTTGAGATCGTGGATTTTCACGATTTTTGAAAATTCAAAATTCTCCAAATTCGTCATTATTCAAAATTTTTTTTCGAAATATATTTTTTTTTTTGTAACTATAATAGTTTTCGACATATTTAAGAAATAAACAGATTTAACAAATTGTGAAATTTTGAATTTTGCATAACTTTCAAAAAAAAATTTTTTTTCCTTTGGTAGAACTCCGTTTTATAATGAACGAAAACTTCTGACCAAATTTAATCGAAATTGAAAAAGGTCGATTCCAACTCTTGGTCGATTGGACATGGAATGACCCACCTAAAGTTTGAACCGTTCAGTTGAGGGAAAAACCGACAAATGTATTTGTTTAATGAGAAATTAGAAGAGCTTTGCAAATACTTGGCAAATAATAATTTTCAAAATTGAAAGACCTTTCAAGAATTATTTCCAAATGGTGAGCTTCAAAAATTAATTCTTTCTTCTTCTTTACATAATTAATCTTGTAGATTTTTTGCTTCATCTGAACGTTTGGAACTTCACGTCCACAAAACGAGAATCGTGCAAATTCAAAAATTGCAAATGACTCCTTGATCATTTTTACACAGGAGCAAATCCATCTCGATCAGCGAATGGCCCGTACATTTTTTTTTATAGAATATTCAGTGGAGAGAGTCGCAATTTTAGTGTCTTGCTTCCTCATATAGCAAGTTTTCACGAAAAACTGTTTTTCTTCGAGATTTTCATGTCTGTATGTTCAAAATGTCCCAAAAATTGATATTTCTGGAGAACGGTTTAAGCGATCGAGTTGAAATTTGGTATGCAAGTATTTCTTCGGTGCAAATTTTTTCGAAATTGCAAAACAATTTTCGATTTGGCTGGGCTTCGTCGCCAATGGCAAATTTTTTTGCAAATTTTAATTGTTTTTGTGATCTTACGTTATTACATTTTAAGTTTGAGTTTACGTTATTACAGCTTAAGTCTTCAAAATATGTGATATCTCGAAATTTGCAAAAAAAAGCGATTACGCAATTTTTTTGAAAAATTGAAAAATTTTGTAAAATCCCACGGCTTTGAGCTTTTCTCGCAAAATTCGTTATCATATAACCATGTTCCGAGCTAACAGCGTAAGCTTTGGGCCCAAAATCTCAAAATTTATGAAATTTATAACTATTGCATCTGTTTCAACAAATGCCAATATTTATGAAAACGCACACTCAAGCAATTTTCACGCAATACAATTCCGAATACTTTCATACTCTACTATTTTACTTTTACTAATTTTAACTATTTATGTTGAAAACCTTCAGTTTAATATCACAAAATTTGGAAAAGTCGGATGGTTCGCACATTTTTTGCAAGAAATTAGGAATTTTTCAAACGTTTTAAACGAATTTGTATAGATTCAACAGAAAAAATGTTTACCAAAACAAAGCTTGCTCTATGAGAAAGAAAAATAAAAAATCAAGAATTTAAAACTTGAATTTCCATCCGAAAAAAATAGGATCAAATTTCTTCAACTTCAATTTTAGATGAACTTCATTGAAGTTCTGCACGTTGAGATGAACGATAAAGCAAAAAATGTATTCTTTTACAGAACAATTTTGAGACTTTGTCAATACTTTAAAAATAATTGAAATATCATTGAATTTTTAAAATTATTATTTATTAAGTATTTGCAAGCTCTTTTAATTTTTCGTTAAATAAATACTTTTTTGGATTTTTCGTTCAATTGAACGTTCGAAACTTCAAGTGCATAATTTTAGTTGACCAAAAATGTAATTTCAGACAGAAAAATTGTGTTTACTTAACCCTTAAATGGTAACGTGGGGTCACTCGTGCCTGGCGCTTTAAAAAATGCTCTAAAGTGCTCTCAAAAATTCCGCAAAATTAATGAAATCTCATCAACTATCCTAGAATAAGAACCAATTACTGGGGCATTCCAAGTGAAAACGTGGGGTCATTTCCCTCGGGTCATCAGATCTTTGTATAACTTTTTTTTCGCATTGATTCCACTTCAAAAACAGCCTAATTTTTTTAAAGATTTGTCTGGCCACTCCTTCGGAGGTGGCGCGACGATCATTTTTGTATAAAAAAGGGATAACTGAAAAAACACTATTTTTCAAATTCTGCAATTTTTTCCACAGATTCTGAGTCAAAAATAAGTAATATCTATTATGATTAGAAAGTGGGATGCGGCTGCCTCATTTTTTTTTTAAATTCTTTTTCCAGTTTCTAAATAGTATATTAAGCCACAAGGGACGAAAATCGAACTTCCGTCCCGGCGTGTCATGATTCCCGAGGCGAAGCCGAGGGAATCATATCACGCATGGACGGAAGTTCGATTTTCGCCCCGTGTGGCTTATACTTTTTTTCTTCATAGCCGGTCGAAAGTACGCGATTAATTGTAGAAATAGAAACGTTTGTTTTTCATTCTAAAGTTGAGGTTATATGAGTCCGAGTTCGCTGTCAATGCCCGCGGCATTTGCAGCCCGAGCGCCAGCGAGGGCTGCTGGCCGACGGCGGGAATTGACAGCCAATAATTATCAATTAAATGAATTCGTTTGCCGTTAAAATTAACTGGGATAACTTGAATATGTCATGACTAATAACTAAGGCATTTTTAATATTTTATGACTTTTTATTTTCACACGCGCAAGACACAATTGTAAACGTACAATTATTAAAAGTACAGTTAACAAATTTCTCGAGTGAATTTTTGTTGAGGATAGAACTGGTGTCGCTTTTGATCTCATTTTGGTCGTTCAATGAAGGGTTTACATTCGGTCCGGATTCATCTTCTGCATTCCTTCTCCTTTTTGATGGGGATTTAATAGATTCGCCTTTGTTAAAATGTAACTTGATTGGTTCTTTTGTCAAAAAATGTTGCTTTACAATTGAAGGACCTGCTTCAGTATGATTTTTAGTTAATTTATTTGATTTCGATGGTGCAGTTTTTTGTAGTGGTCTTTCATGTAGAACAGCAGCCGTAGTAAACGATGGCAAATTTTCGATTGCGTCTGATTGTTTTTTATTTTTGTCATCTATGATAACAAAATCATCGGATAAATCATCCCAATCAAACATCATGGAAGGGGGCTCATTTTCCTTGTTTTCAGGTCCTTTGTTACTTGTTGATTTTGAGTTAGTTGGAGTATTGGATGTAGCCGCGTGTGTTATGCCTTTGAAAATGTTGTCTCTATTATGAAGGGAATTTTCCACGTAACCTTGTGCTACGGTGTCGGAACGCCATCCTCCTAATTGTTTAATCATCTGCATGTTTGCTCCCGAATGAGAAAGAAGTGTGGCTGCACTTCTTCGAAAACAATGTCCAGTATATAGTTTTGGGTTTTCCAATTGTAAATATGACGCGGTGATTTCGGGTGTTTCGCCTATTTTATTTTTACCGATCACTTGGCGATTACACTTTCCATTCCAATAATGGAGAAAAAATCTGTCCGTGAATTTCTCAGACGGTTTTAGCATTATATATTTCTTGACGGTATTATAAAAAAGGGGTCCAATGATGAACTGTCGATCAAAATCAGTTTTCGTGTCTTTGACGGAAACGATAAACTTATTACCCGTATCTTCAACGTCGTCGGTTTTCAGATGAGTGAGTTCATTACATCTGAGTGCCCCGCAAATCCCGAACACCAGTATAACCTGGATTTATATTGTATTTATAGCCTCAAAAATGATCGAAGAGAACAATAATTTCATACTAATCTAAATACTAACCTTTGCACCCAAATATAAATGATCATTAGCGTCCTTTATGAAGTTCTCAATCTCTTTCCATTTGAGAACTAGAGACTTTTTTGGTTTAAAACCTTTGGCATTCGTTTTTAATAAACTTTTCAACTTGAGAAATTGGCCAATATCAAGATCTTCATGTGTACTCAACGTTTTTTTCAACATCGACCATACACTCCATAAAGTCGGCGGTTTTAATTTTTGACTTATTTGTTTGAAGTAAACGATCAAATTATTCTCCTCATTTGTAGACAAGGAATTATTATTTTCTTCTCGCCATTTTTTGTAAGTCTCATAAACCAATAAGTACCGATCCGTTGACTTCTTCGGCAACGTATCCTTCTGCACAATTAATGCTGCCTCAGAATCAAAATGCTTTAACATTTCTTCCTCATTTTCTGATTCCTCGGATGACAGCATGTTTTTTTATTGAGCAGAGACTCTTATTGCTAACCTACTCTGTCACTCACTGACTTTCCTCCCGCATTGCTTGATTTTCCTCCCGCGAAACAAAAGACGCGCGGTACGTTTCAACAGGGAATAAAAGACAAACTTTCCTCTTCCAAATCGGGGACGAAAATGCGTACTTTCGACCGAGGTATGAAGAAAATAAAATTAAAAAAATGATTCTTAATACCCCTTACATGAGTAAAAAAATAAAATATGTCTTGAAAAATTTTGATAGTTTGCATATTGCTCTATATTATGCTATACTATATTGCTGATTTGATCATTTGTTTAAACAATATAATCATATAAACAAAGGAAAACGTGAAGAGTGCACCCTTTCGGTTAAAAAATCATAACTTTGGATGTAATTAATATTTTTTTAAATTTCAAACGGGAAATTAAAGCTTAGAAATGGTACTTTGAGGGAAAAAATATTGAGATTCTGTATGAATAAAAGGAATGCTTGAGGTTTGAGCATGAAAATCGAGTTTTTTCAAAGTACATAAAGAGGTTCAATTTCAAATAAAGGAGACATTGTCTTATTTTGTACTCAATTTTATTAATCACAATGAAATCAATGATCAAAGTTCACTTAAAAATGAAAGAAATATAAAAATAAAAAATGACGGCAATGCTGAGACCAAATTACAATGCACGATCAAGGCATAACTCGTACCTGTGTTCTAATAAAAACATAATAAAATTCGAATTTATATTAAAATTCACGTTGAAAAACTTTTGGTTTACTTTCAATCAATTGAGATTCGATACACATCAAAATGTGGAGAACAAAATTTCAGGAATGCGAATTTCCATTGAAATTCATGTTAAAAAACTCAGATAAATTTAATTCATTGTTTCGTAATAAAAAAAAAGCATCGATTCATGAGTAAAAAAAACATCAGAATTTGGAAAAAACAACTTTACTTACCTTACACTTTCAGTCATCGCGAACGGTAAGGGGGTGACCCAAGGGTGTTTTCATTTGGCTCTCACAACAGCTGTTTACGGACTAACTATCGGCACTTGGGGAACTTATAGCCTACTAATGAGGCATTCTACGTCAAGTCAACCACCCCATTTTTTGAAATCACCAAAAATCGCATACAAATTTTTACAAAGTAGTTCCAACTGTCAAAAAAATTCGTGATTTTTTTCAGATTTTTATATTACACCTTTTAGCCGGAAAAAAATACAAAAAATTTTCTTGTTCCATTTCGTAACTCGAAAATTATTCATCGTACGAAAAAAAAGTACAACATGAAATTTAGGATTTTCAACGTACTTTTTACTGAAATTTTTTACGAACTCCTCCAAAAGCTCTATATGCCATTTTCGGAGCAAATAATGTTTTGATATATTTTTATCAGAATTGACATCTTCGATTTTTCTGTACCTCAAACAGTTTTTTACTTGATATATTTACAGACTATAAAAAAATTGGCTCAGTGGAGAATCCATTCCTTCCCATGCGTTTTTCATCCCAAATGAATACACATATTTCTCTGTGCATTAACACGGTTGAGACTATCTATAGATATTTTCTAAAGCCCGCATTTTTGTTTATTTTTCGTACTTTTTCAATTTTTTTTAGCTTTTTTCATTTTTATTTTTTTAAATATCTTTTTGTACATTTTAATAAACTTTATCAATGGACCCATGTACACCGATAAAGTCTATTCAAATTAGAGTCAAAGGCTACTCGCGTCTCTCGATTGCAAAAACAAATTAATTGACCCTCTATGGAAACACCGATGTTTCTATGGCCAATGAGTACTTTTTTAGTTCGATTTGGGCATAATTTTTGGGAATGAAGCAATGATACTGTTTTGTTCCTGGCATCGTCTTCGCAGTATCAAAACAAGATTGTTTTATTATTTTTCCTTGTCTACGATTAATAATGATAAAATATCAATATCTGCACTATTTCGTTAAATCACTCTATAATGATAAATTGTATAAATAAAAATGCATTCGAAATAATGGATTCTCCACTACGCCAATTTTTGTATAGTCTGTAAATATATCAAGTGAAAAACTGTTAAAACTACAGACGAATCGAAATTGTCGATTCTGAGAAAAAAAAGATCAAAACATTATTTGCTCCGAAAATGGCATGTAGAGCTTTCGGGAGAGTTTGTAAAAAATTTCAGTGAAAAGCACGTAGAAAATCTTAAATTTTATGTTCTACTTTTTTTTCGTACGATGAATTATTTTCGAGTTACAAAATGGGACAAACGAATTTTTTGTATTTTTTTCCGGCTAAAAAATGTAATTTAAAAATCTTTAAAAAATCACAAATTTTCTTGATAGTTGGAACTACTTTCTAAAAATTTGTATGCGATTTTTGGCGATTTCAAAAAATGGGGTGGCTGACTTGACGTGGAATGCCTCTAGTGTACAATTATTTACGGTATAGTTTGGGCCTGCCCCCCCCCCCTTCTCTCTTAGCTAGCAAGTGGAGACGGTTCGGGCGAGTGACCCCCCGTTACCATTTAAGGGTCAACTTGAATAGAAAATAAATTACAAACGTCAGCAGGGTTTTAAAAAATATTCATATTCAATCGACCGATCTCGAAGAATGGAAATAACGGTTTATTTGTTTTTGTTTTTTTTTTAGCTCAACCCCCGGGCATACCGGAAATATGCAAAAAATCGTTAACGTCGTGTCCTTGCACCGGTGGCCTCGAGCTTTTTGTGCTCGGTAAAAATTTTCTCAAGGACACGCGTGTCGTTTTTCAACTGGACAACGAGGATCTAACGAGCAGTCTCGAGCCACACTGGGAATGCGCTGTGATACCGGACAAGGAATTTCTTCAGCAGACCCATCTCGTTTGCGTTGTACCAGCTTACAGAAGACAGGATCTCACGGCCGGAGAAACGGTCAGCGTTAAATTGTACGCCGTTTCGTCCGGAAAAACAAGCGAACCCCACACGTTTCTCTATACGGCGGCGTCGTCACCGCCCGAACCATCGGTCGGTAAAATCGAGACGGCGACGACACCCCTCGTCACAGGAAGCAACGATGCAACCGGTATCATTGCCACAAACACGGCGGTACCGCTCGCTGCAGTAACCAATAATGGTAAGAAAAGATGTTCCGGCATTTCCACGAAGGAAATTTTTCGAAATAAATGAAAATGTGATGAGAAAACGGCATGGAAATTCTTATTCACAAAGTTTCTGGCTTCTTGTCTTCCACTGGAGAATTTCAAATTTGGTTATCAAAACTTTGAGATCAATAATAGCAAAGTTACCAAAGTGACCTTGACCAAATCCCAATAATTCATGGGAAATGTAAAAATCTTACCAAGTCCGAAGCCCTGATAGCCAGGGTTGCTTCAGAGGGTCAAAAATAGTAGAATAGTGAATAGTGACTTTTTCGTCTAAATAGTGACAAAATAGTGACATTTTCCCAACCAATTGAGAAACTTTTGTAAAAGCTGGTCGTATTTTTTTTCACCATTTCAGAGCTCATTTGCAGTATTTCCATGAGAAGTTTGTAGGATACGGGAAGTAAATGAAGGACGAGACAAGACAAACTTGAAAGTGACTTTGGTTCTTTTTCCTTCAAATTTGTCATTTTAGTGAGACCGTATGAAATTCAGCTGTTCCATATATTTTGGTTCGAGTAGGTATCACATTTAGTATGAAACAGCTGAAATTTGTTCACGATTTCAGAGGAGACCCCATAGAAAAAGTTATTTGTATCGACGGATAAAACCACCTCTTAAAATATTGAAATATAGTTTTTTTAAATAGTTTTTTCTTGCTTTGTCTCATGAATACATTTTTTTTCGACAAAAACTCTGCGTGATTCACAATCAGCGGTGAATTTCGCATCGAAATAACGTTTGAAGACGATAAAAATATTTTAAAAAATTTTTGCTCAATTTTGGCTCAATCTTCAAAAACCTCAAAAGAGCGAAATTTCAAGTGCTCGTAACTTTATTTTGATTTGACCGATTCCAAAATTTCTTTTTTGTACTTAAAGGCTGTCACTGAACTTAGAGAATGGCGTTTGGTTCATTTCGATAACCTCATTTTTTTTAGAAATGAGAGCACATTGAAAATCGCTGAAAAAAATGGAAAGGGCCTTTAAAAATAGGCAAAGTCGGTGGTCGAAGTTTAAAAATCTGCTAAAAATTGAAAAATGATCAGAATCGGATGAACCAAGCGGCATTTTGAAGCTTCAACGAGCCCGAAAAGAATGAGTTCAATACGAAACTGTAATTCTATCTAGAAAAAAAGCTACAGCCATTTTAGTGAACAGATCCAATTTTTGTCAAAATGCGAAAGAACAATTTTTTCAAATTTTCCTTTTTTTGAACCTTATATCGATGTGTTTTTTCCCCTAAACACGAATTTATTAATAGTTTTCCCAAAAAATCAAAATTTCTAAGAAATTTCATCAAAAATCTTATTCGTTCAATCTTTGCCCCATTTTCAAAAACCTCAAAATCACGAAATTTCAAGTGTTCGTAACTGTACTTCAGATTGGCTGATTCCAAAATTTCAGGTAGAACTACCTCTTTAAAAAAGGCATATCAAAAGAACACGGCGTATTAAAAGTGATTCCGCATGGGACAAATTTGTCCCCTAAGCGAGTTTACCTTAGAAGCGACTCGAGGTATAAATTTGTCCTTTATTCTAACCGGCACCTTTATTCTCACCACTTCCGAGCTCTGAAATAGTGTCTAAATTCCGAAAATAGTGGAATAATGATACGATTTTAATATAGTGACCAATGATGACAGTAGTGACTCACTGGCAACCCTGAATATCAGTGTACAAATTTTGGGTTCCATAGCTGTAAATTTACTAACATTGCCTTCTTATCCTATTAAAACATTTCCAACATAACATCATCAAAATCACTAAAGGTGATCGCCATTGATATTCTCCAATTTTCATCTTTCAGCACTCATACCCCAAACGTCTGTGACGGCTCCTAATTTCCTCACGAGCATGCAGTCCCAGCAAGCCCAGCCGCAGCAGCAAGCGCAATCCCAGTCGGATGCCCTTAAGAATGATCCGAGTCCACCGCCAGCAGCGCCATCCGGTCAGATAACGCCGGTGATGATGTGGACGTCGCAAACGGGAAATTGTCAGAGTACGGTTACGGACGTGATGATGCCACCACCTAATATCGTTGCGAATCCACTGCTGAGTCGTCGTTCATCGTCGAATCACCAGTTGATAATACCGGATAGTTTGAAGACCGAGGTACTGGACGACAGTAGCGAGAACAGTATGTTGAGTGACAATAGTATGCAAAGTATGCCAACGCCAACATCAAATCCGGGAACATCACCGCTGCGTCAATTAGTGGGTGAAAATTCCGCCGATGGGTCGCAACAGTCTCCAATGATAAGATCGGTCACGGTGCCATCTCTGAGTTCACCGGCGCAGGAAGCCGTTGGTATCCTCGGTGTCGTTGATCTGATGCGCAATCAGCATCCGCTGAGTCTCACGACGCAGCATCAGAGTCCATACGGCGCGATCCACGAGCAATCGCACGTCAAAGTATTGAGTCCGCATCACATAAACAAAGACCCGAATGGTATATTACCGACTGAGGGCGTGACGAACGGTGTTGCTC
The DNA here is from genome assembly GCA_946863875.1 of Alloplasta piceator. Classification (NCBI taxonomy): domain Eukaryota; kingdom Metazoa; phylum Arthropoda; class Insecta; order Hymenoptera; family Ichneumonidae; genus Alloplasta; species Alloplasta piceator. The sequence goes on along the minus strand of OX333080.1, from coordinate 17,454,943 downwards.
ATCAGACGAACGCTAGTGGCGTTGATCTGCGCACGAAGCATCAGCAGTCCGAATACAACACAGTCAGTAACTTCACGACGACACCAGCGGGTCAACCTTTGCCGACACAGAGTGGTCAGAGTATCGAGAAGTACTTGAACAATCTCGAATCAACGGCTATTCAAGTGTCGAAAGACGCTGAGGCAAGGGAAAACAATTTTGTCGGTGCCATACAACAGCAGCAACAGCGTGCCTCGATAATATCGAGCAATCGTCCGCAACCATCCCAACGAACAAGCCCAAATTTACTGTCGGCAAATGCCGCAACGGTAAAACTCGATGCGTTGGTTAATTCAGCGGCGGAGAGTCATCAGATGAGAACAAGTCCGAGCGTTATGCTCGGACAAATGTCGGAACACGACGGTATAACGAGTCCTCAACAGAGTACAAGAACGAGTCCACCGATACCGGTGAAAACGATGCTTCTCGAGGCACTGATGCCAACGTCACCGGTACAGAACCTCGCCACCGGTGCTAATGGCGCTGTGGTCAATGGCACAGCCGTGGTTAACGAATCGAACGCCGAGGAGGCTCTATTGACGACGATAAACGCTGCGCTATTGCCAACAATGCAGGAAACAGGGTCCGTGAATGCGGGATCAATGACGAATTCAACGGTAAGCGTGAATTCTCACAATCCATTGGCCGTTACGAATGAACCCATAGCCGGAAGTGTCGAGCACATTCAGCAGATTCATGCCCTGGCCCAACAGGACGCAGCGATGCAGCAACAGGTCCAACAGGTCGAGCAGGTTGTAGCTCAGGCGCAGCAGCAAGTTGAACAAGTTGTGGCCCAGGCTCAGCAACAGGCTGTTCAAGCTGTGCAACAGGCGCAGCAACAGGTTGTTCAACAAGTGGTTCAACATGCTCAGGTTGTTCAGCAAGCTGTACAACAGGTACAGGCTGCCCAACAGGTTCAGGCTGTACCGGCAGTCCAGCAAGCGGTTCAACAAGCGACCCAAGAGGTTCAGCAAGCGGTTCAGCAAGCTACCCAAGAAGTAGTTCAGCAGGTTCAAGCTGTACAGCAGGCTGTTCAACAGGCCCAAGCTGCTCAGGCCATGCAACAGGCTGTTCAGCAGGATATCGGCTCGATGCTGAATCAACCGGCTGGTTTCGTCGCAGAGGCGAGTTCCGTACTGGCGAGTGGTGCTGCGCAAGAACCGTGCCAGCAGAGGCTCACCAATGCAGCCGAACAAGCGATCAACAGTGTTATCACCAATGCAACTCAGGACATTATCAACAATCGTCCTTTCACCACGACAACGGCACACGCGATTATAGCAACGAAGAATATACTCAACAGCGTTGCGACACAGAGTGCCCAATTGATGAACAACACGATGGAGGGCATATTGCCAAAATCACCCTCCAGTCAGGGTAACATCGTTGAGCAAGTCGCGAGAAAATCATCGCCCATAACCGTTACGAACAAACGACAGAACACAAATTCCACGATACAGAACAATGGCTCGACGAGCAACGGGCAAGTTATTAGAAAACCGGAGGATGACGGTAGCATGCTGCCCCAGGAATTGACCTCAATGTCTGAGCATGATCTACTAAGCTACATCAATCCGAGCTGCTTTGATCCACAAGGCGGTTTCCTTATGTAGTGCAACGGTCAGGCTATCATGAATTTGAAGTTCCAAATGGTCTATCATGAAATTGAAGTTTTGAAAGGCTAAACGAAAAATTAAAAAATGGAACCTTTCAAGAAAAATTGAAAGAGCCTGTTGAAACGTGAAAAATAATTGTTAATGGGTCATCCATTGATTAAAATAATGATGTGGCGAGTATTGCTTGGGGTCTTTCAATTTTTCATTGAAAAATATATTTTTCAACTTTTCGTTCAGCTTAATGTTCGGAGCTTTGACCACATGAACTATGGTCATGGTTCAAACATCGTGTTCAGAAACAACCGTCTTGATGACGAGTTTATTGAAAAAAATATATATATAAAGAACTGGCACGTGAACGCTGCCGCACTCTTGTATACTCTGAAATATGTATAAGATATTCGATGGTAATTCAGTCAGTGTTTTGTCAACGTTTTTAAGGTAATGGTCTAATTTAGAAGGCAAAAAAAGCAAATTCAAAAAAAAATTCTCAGCTCCTTTATCAGATACGACGATAAAACTGTTATTACAACATTGATTTATACTTCGAAAATACAAAACGCAAGTTAATTTTTTATTTCGATTTTTTGAATAATTTATAGAAGGCTCCAAAGTCGAAAATGTCTTGTCTCATGGCCGACATCTCAGGACTGGCAAGTCTGAAACATAAAAATAACAAAAGCATTTTAAAGAGGAAGGTTGCTTACGCAACAATTAACCACCGTTAATGAAAAATTGATTTAAAAAATGGCGGATGTTTGAAATGAGAATAAAGGTTTAATATTTCACAATTTATGTCGAACATCCGCCATTTTTTTTAAATCGATTTTCCGTTAACGGTGGTAAATTGTTGTGTAAAAAAGTTCCCCTTTAAAATGCTTTTGTTATTTTTTTGTTTCAGCCTTGTCAATCCTGAGATTACATTGGCGCCTTCTATAAATTATTCAGATAAACAATAAATTTTTGTTTTGTACTTTCGAAGGATGAAACAATGTTGTAATAACAGTTTTATAGCCATATTTGATAAAGAAACTGAGAAGAAAAATCTTAAAAATTTGCGTTTTTTTGGCCTTCCAAATTAGACTTCCTTAAAGCACCTCGTAATCCATTGATTCCAGTGAAAATTTTAAGAACATAATCATGTTGCAGAGATTGGGAAATAGTTTGGAAAAGTTACTCCGGATGCTCTGACTTTAGGTTTTTGAGATATCGAGCGGAAACTTAACAAGAAAGGCGACTATGGTTGAGAGATTTTGTGGCAATTTGAAGTTTGCAGAAAATCGATCCAAGACGTGTGAATTTCACTACTAGATTGTACTTTGTAATCCCATAAAATTGTAAACATTTTTTTATATACTTGAAAAATGGGGCAGCCGAAATACCATTGAGAGTTTCATATGTAAATATGTCGTTTCGAAAGAAGGTCAAAAACGCTTGTGATTTTACGTATGCTTTTGTTATTTCCATTAAAATAAAGTTGAAGTTTGCCACGGAGAGATGGAGGATTTCATGTAAAGAGAAAAAAAAATTGATAATTGAAATTGAGTTTGAGATCTCTGTGCAAGATGCATATGCAACTTCGACCTTCTTAAAAATGAAAAACTATTTAATGTTATTGAAAAAAAAACACAGAAAAAAAAATGAGACGGGCGCACGTGAGAGCGCGACAATTGATTATTAATTTTTTAAACAAACTTTAGTAATGAACGTAATTTTCGAGTTTTGTTTCCCTTTCCACTGAACCAGTTATTCAATTTTTATTGAGAAATTCATTTATTTATCTTTCATGAGAGCGTCAGCATCGATGTGCCTTTTAATCTCGATATTTCCCCTCGAGAAATGATCACCTTTTCTCAATTTAACGATTCCTAGCTCAAATTGGTTTTACGTTCAATGAACACAATCGCTTTTTTTTTTACATCTTTTCGAATAAATGATCATACATTTAAACGAACCATATGACCCCACTGAACAGAAGGATCGAGGCGCGTTATCGAGTGTTTAGCCAATTTAGGCTAATTTAACTTTTCGATGATAACGATGAACTAATCGATAAACTTTCTTTGACTTGATTACATTGTGAAAAAAAAATGAATCATTCTATTGTTTGACTCTGTTTTTATGATACAAATCTATGCTTAAGATGTTTCTTATATTTGTTTAATATTTGAATTTGTTGTTAATTAGTTAATGATAATGATGAAGAAGGAAAAGATGAAATTTCGATAAAATAATGTGATTACGTTGATATCGTCAACGCTTAGTAAAGACGATGATAAATATGTCTGAGAGATTATATCGTATGCCCATGCGAATAAATATATGGCGAATATAAATATATATATCAAAAACAAAATTATATGAAAATATACAATATATACACACATTATATATTTTTTACGTTTACCCAAAGAGAGAAACACGTTCAGATATATACATACATATATATTGTAGATGTGAAAAGTGAGCTTACTATGAAGTAATTTGCAATCCACATTCGAGACCTCTGTTGTGAAAACATCGAACAACAATCGAATGTACCTCGATATTGGTCTAAACTAACGCAAAGAGTAATCCGAGAATTTATTATACAGTTTAAAAGGTTTTTAAAATCAGACTTTTGTACAAGATCTTATAGAAATGATGAAAACTATCGAAAATGAACTTCTGAAATCTAGAATTTACAACAACAAAGATTATATACACATATGGGACATTCCATCCCAAATCGGACAGTTTGAAAAACTTTTTTTTTTATTACCTCAATTTTTTTATATCTTTCAGTACCCATCAAAAGACCTTCCTGTTAAATTTTGAGATTTTTTTGGATTACCCGATCAAAAGATATTGAATTAACAAAAAAACCGCTCTTTTTTGGTATTTTGGTCATAACTTCTTTAATAATTGTCCAAATTAAGTGTTTTTTTCAAAAATTTTGTTTTTTATGGCCTTTTCAGAAAAAAATACAACAAAACTTAAACTCTAGATCACGTTTTTAAAAGTGTGCGTTATTTTTGATTTTTTTTAAATTTTTTGTTTCAAAGATCTATCTATCCAACAATTTTTAAGACTATAGTCCGATCGTGGGATTTCAATAACTACTATTTTTTTCGATTTTTGAAAATTATTATTTTTTTTTCATAAATTATTATGAATACCAATTTTTGTTACTGTATAGTACCGTTACTGTATAGTATTTTTTTTAATCATTTTGAATTAATTTTGACAATTTTTCATTGTTAACAGATTTTTAAAATTAATAATTAATCGATAAGCAAACAACAACAGTTCAAGAATTGTATGAGTGGGCATTGAACCTAAATAGTCTACCGAATATTGCTGTCAAATTTTCACTTGAGAAACATTATTTAGATGCAAAAGAAAGATTTTATTTGCGATACAATACTGCGAAGTCAATCACAGAGGGACACAAAAATTTCATTCAATTATTCCAATGAGCAAAGGAAACGTATTGGCAGAGGAATATTCAAATTCAGGAAATAATCGTATATGTAAGGTTTTAAAAAAAATACGTGAATAAAAAAAAACTGTTGTTATTATTGTTCATAATCAGACTTAACGATTAATTATTTATTTTAAGAACCTGTTAACAATAAAAAAGTGTCAAAATAAATTCTAAATATTGAAAAAAATACTATACAGTAACAAAAATTGGTATTCATAATAATTTATAGAAAAAAGAAAAAAAAATTATTTTCAAAAATCGAAAAAAAGTAGTTATTGAGATCCCACGATCAGACTAGGCTTAAAAAATGTTGCATAGATAGATGTTTAAAACAAAAAATTAAAAACAAATAAAAAATGACACGCAATTTTAAAAACACGATTCAAAGTTTAAAACTCAAAAAACTCATTCAAAAACACGTCGAATATTTTTGTTGTATTTTTTTCTGAAAAGGTCATGAAAAAACAAAAATTTTGAAAAAAAACTTTTAATTTGGACCATTATTAAAGAAGTTATGACCAAAATATCAAAAAAAGAGCGGTTTTTTTTGTTAATTTAATATCTTTGGAACGGGTAATTGAAAAAATTTCAAAATTTAACAGGATGGGTCTTTTGATGGGAACTAAAAAATATAAAAAAATTGAGGAAATAAAAAAAAAGTTTATCAAACTATCCGACTTGGGATGGAACGCCCCATATACACTATATGTTTGGTATTTGTTATAAACAATAAGTGAAATTATGTGAAAATTCCATAACGCCACATGACCCAACAAAGATGCACATGTGATCTCGCGAAAAAAAGAAATAAAAAAAACTATTGTGCACTCTCGGCAGTTGAAAATATGAAGAAAAAAAAACAGAAATTACTGTAATCAGGATATCAACGTATTATTTCAATGTAATTCGTTCATTTTTCCGTAAATAATCATTTGTAATGTTATGTAATGTTATATACTGTACTGCGCGTCATTGATATATCTGTAACATGTGCCGTATATAAAGAAAAACGAGAATGAAAATTGCTATAATCGCGAGCATGTATCCCACGATTTTTAATGAAAATCCAAAAGCATGTATCATCGTTTCTTCTATAAGTTGAATAAATGTTTCACAAAGTTTTCATTGTTGTTGAATGGCCCATTTAACCGCGAGAGTGCTCAAAAAGTGCACCTTAATTTTGGATTCTTTTATTTTTTGAGAAAAGAAAAATCTCATGAGACCTGGTTAAATTTTTTTCTACCGCAGAGTTTGCCAGCGTTTTAAAGGATCAAGAATAGTAGAATAGTGACTTTCACCGAAATAGTGACATAATAGTGACTTTTTCGAATAAATAAGTTATAGGGGTTTGAAATTTCGCGATTTTGAGGTTTTTCAGAATGGGGCTGAAATTGAGGAAAAATGTGTATGAAGAAAATTCATAAAAATTTTGATTGTTTGAGAAAACTATCGGTAGATTCCTGTTCAGGGGGACAAAATACATCGATATAAGGTTTGAGAGACAAAAATTTATAGACTTTTTTTTTCATTTTGGCGAAAATTGAATCTTTCCACTGAAATAGGTGTAATTTTTTTTCTACTCGAAATTTTGGCTCTAGACTGCACTCATTCTCGTAATCGTTTAAGCTCCAAAACTCGGCTTTGTTTATCCGATTATGATAATTTTTTTATTTTTGGCAGATTTTTTAATTTCGACCATGGATTTTTGCAACTTTTTTAAGACGCAAAAATTTGTTTGATAAAAATTCATAAAATTTTTGATTTTTTGAGAAAACTATTGGTAGATTCATATTCATGACAAAATACATCGATATAAATCGAACAAAAAAAATTTTAGAATTTTTTTTTGCTATTTTGGCAAAAATTGTATTTGTCCACTAAGTCGGTGTAATTTTTTTTCTACTCAAAATTTCGGCTTTAGTTTGCGCTCAATCTCTTCGCAATCGTTGAAGGTTCAAAACCCCGCTTCGGCCATCCGATTATGATGATTTTTCGAAATTTTTCCCCTATTCTAACCGGCACCTCTATTCTAACCACTTCTGAGCTCTGAATTTCGAAAATAGTGATCAATAGTGACAATAGAGACTCACTGGCAACCCTGTCAGCAGTGGTAAAATTTTCGAAATTCATTAGATAATTGAAAATATATGGGGCATTCCAAGTGAAATCGTGGGGTCATTTCCCTCGGGTCATCAGATCCTTGCATAACTTTTTCTTGGGCATTGATTCCACTTAAAAAACAGTTTAATTTTTTTAAAGATTTTTCTCGACACTCCTTCAGGTGGCGCGACGATCATTTTTATGTAAAAACGGGATAACTGAAAAAACACCATTTTTAAAATTCTGCAATTTTTTCCACAGATTCTGGGTCAAAAATAAGTAATATCTATCATGATTAGAAAGTGGGCCGCGGTTGCCTCATATTTTTTTTTATAATTTCCTTTTTTTCAGTTTCTAAAATAAAATAAAAAAATTGATTCCTAATACCCCTTACATGAGTAAAAAAATAAAAATAAAACATAATCTTGGAAAATTATGATATTTTTCAAAATAAATGAGTAAAATCTTTTTTTTGAATAAAATACTTCATTGAAAAGGGAGAACTGAAAAAGCACAATTTTTTAAATTCTGCAATTTTTTCTACAGATTCTGGGTCATAAATAAGTAATATCTATCATGATTAGAAAGTGGGATGCGGCTGCCTCATATTTTTTTTTATAATTTTCTTTTTTTCAGTTTCTAAAATGAAATAAAAAAAATGATTCTTACAACCCCTTACATAAGTAAAAAATAAATTAAAAATGAAACAAATCTTGGAAAATTTTAATATTTTGCAAATTTTTTAAAATAAATAATAAGAAAAATCTTTTTTTTTCAGTAAAATATTTTTCTCATTTATTTTAGATGATATTCAAAATATCAAAATTTTTCAAGATATGTTTTATTTTTATTTTATTTTTTTACTCATGTAAGGGGTATTAGGAATCAATTTTTTATTTTATTTTGGAAACTGAAAAAAAAAGAAAATTATTAAAAAATAAAAATGAAGCAGCCGCATCCCACTTTCTAATCATGATAGATATTACTTATTTTTGACCCAGAGTCTGTGGAAAAAATTGCAGAATTTTAAAAATTGTGTTTTTTCAGTTATCCCTTTTTTACACAAAAATGATCGTCGCGCCACCTGAGTGGCGCGAAAAATCTTTAAAAAAATTCAAGTGTTTTTGAAGTGAAATCAATGCGAATAAAAAGTTATGCAAGGATCTGATGACCCGAGGGAAATGACCCCACGATTTCACTTGAAATGCCCCATATATATCAAGTTGTAACTCAACTTGATATCAATTGATATAAAAACAAAAAAATTCAAAAAAAAATTCAATTGATATCAAAACCAAAAAAAAAAATGTATATAAAATTTTTTCAAATTAGTGTCCATTGCCTTATCAATATCAATATTTGTCATTATTCCACAACTTACAAATTTCACGACAGATACGAATTGTAGAAAAATTGCAAAGTTGATTTCAAATTTATTGATATTAACTTATCAGTAATTTTTTTTAAATCTTATAGATGTTAACTTTTTTCAATACTCCCATTAAATAGTATAAACGTTAAAAAGTTGCTCGATATATATTTGAATGCAAAAACAGTCCAATTTGAAAATTTCTGTACCACTGAATAAATTTTCCAGGCCTTTTTTTTCTTGCAAGTTATGTTCGAATTTAAGAGTGACAAGAATGAGCAGCAAAACAAAAATTGTAGTCTCTTTTGCTGAAAATGATGAATTCTTTTTATCAACTTATGTACAGTATATATAATTCATTAGATTTTCATCGCACGAGATTCTCAACTGGAAGTAACGAGCCAGAGTCCACATTTGTTTCGGACAACTTTTCCTTCTTTGAGTAACTTTTCCAGATGATGACCAACGTTTACAGCCGCCGCTGGCCACAAATTCTTCGGAGTATCCTGAATGAAAATGTACTTTCCTAAATATTTTCAAATATTCCAAAAATGCCAGAGACGCAAGATGCAAAATAGCCCCGTTACCTTATAAATTTGACCAACAATGTCCATTTCGGACATACCGCTGTCTTCTGCGTTAATTTCCAGAGTCTCCAGAATTTCCGCTTCTCTCTTTATTCTGTGCTGTATGTAAAATTGTATTTTGGGTACCGGATCTTCGATCACCGGACCGTGTCCAGGATAGATAGTTCTAGGTCTCATGTTCAATATTTTCTCCAGCGAAAGCATATAATCTTTGAGATCCTCGAAAACTGCGGTACCTTCGCCGAGTATGCAATCGCCGCTGAACAAAATATTCTCATCTTTGAGCAGCAAACAAGCATGATCGGTCGTGTGTCCGGGAGTGAATTTCACTTGTAAGCTGGCTCCTTCGACGTCGAGCGATTGTTCGTCCTTCAGATATTGCAAATTATCAATTTTGAAGTCATCGTTGTCGTCATTCTGCGATCTGGGCAACTTCCAAATGCAAAGAGGCGACGCCGCGCTCGATTCGACGAGTTCCTTGACCGGACCCACGCCTCCGACATGGTCGTGATGCCAGTGAGTTATTACCAAGTGCGCTATAGTCGCATTTTCATCTCTCAATACTTCACCGAGAAGCTTCGTGTAAGTCGGTGCCGTATCCTCGTCACCGGAGTCGATGAGTACTCGCCTGAAAGACACGCTGATCTTTGTTTTTCTTTCTTCAACCCCCTTAAACTTTTTTTTTTTACCTTTTTCCAGTACCTACGAGATACGTGTTTGTTCCCTGGAGTGTCATTACACTGGGATTACAGCCCAGAACGCGTATAACGTTTTTCGATAATTTGGAAACTAGAGGAAGAACCGTGAGCGACATATTCGAGGCAAAACACGCAATGGAGATTCTACTGATAATTGAAAACAACCGCTGAGTAACGTTAAAGTAAAACGCACTTGACGGGTGATAAGAGTGTTGTTTTTATTTTGTCGGCTGATCAATCACACGTGACATCTTATGTTTTGAAATGTAATTCGATTCAAATACATATGGGGCATTCCATGTTAAATTAGAGTTCCTCTAGTAGTAGAGTTTGGCCACTGGGCTATCAATCGCTGATTGGTGGCGCCATTTTCAGGCAAAAGAGGCGGATAAATTTGAAATAAATGTTTCCAATCACCGTTGAACTGTAAAAAGATTCGGTTTTTTTCCTAATATGACATTGGACATATTCTAAAAAATGACTAATGTTATTTGTGACCATTTCGTATAGAAATCATGTTCAATCATCACAAATTTTAATGTACAAGTTGACTTGCGAAAGTATGAGGCATACAATAACACACCGAAAATTGATTTTACTAAAATATCGCATAATTATCGTATAAAATATTATAATCACAATAAGCATACGTAGCTAAGAATAAAATGACTGTCGCTGTTGTTGAATATCGCGTTTAATAATTTCAAGGAGAGTCTAAAGGTAAACATAACCTCAAAAAAATTTTCTCACATTTTGCTCTGAGATGGCTTGATGGAATAAAAATAGAAGAGTGGCACCGCCTGCGTAATAAATGTGTACAGGTAGCTCTACTATTCTTTTTTCGTTTCATTGAGTCGTTTGCGAGAAAATGTGATAAAAAGTTTTAGCTCTATCTCTTTCGCACTCACGGCAGCGTTAAGGCGGGGGTTCTATATGCAGTTTGCATGAAAACAAGTCGCAATATTTGAGCATGTGTTGACTGTGAACGTGTATACTATTAGCGCCATCTTTTGCGATTGTGTGTTCACGCAGGTTGCCTATAAATTTTACGTTTTTGAAATTGGCGCGCAGGCATTTGCCAGAAAATGGCGGATTGGCCAAACTCTTTTACTAGAGGAACTCTATGTTAAATCAACCAAACCCGACCTCTTAATTCGATTTGGCTGAAATTTCTTTTTCCTTTTCTACCTCATTAAAAACATTTTTTAGGAAATTTTCAAATGTTTTTACCCGACTAAAAAAAAAGGCTTTTTTTTAAATTAGCTGTATAACTACTTCTAAAATTGACTATAATTGGGACGTTATTTTTCAAAATTTTCATCTTCAAATGTATACTTTCCGAATTAAACTAGAAAAGAATTTTAAGATCTTAAAATCTATGAAATTTTTCAGTTTTTCGAGAAAAATAATCTTTTTCTCAAAGCTCGCCATTGTTAATATGTTGTTTTCTTCACTTAAAAAATGCCGCCCAACATGGAGTGGGCCGACATTTCTATTATTGTTACTCTGGACATTTTTGAAAGAACCTCAAAGTTTGAAAAATTGACAAGAAAAAAAAATGGAAAGTGGCAATCCTCGAAATTTTTTTCCATTTTTTTTTCAAAAAAGTAAACAAAAAAGATACGAGGAAAAGTCAGCCCACTCCATGTATGGCGGCATTTTTTCCGGAATTGATCAAAGTTTTTTTTGAGTGAAAAAAAAAATGGCAAACTTCGAGGAAAAAAGATGATTTTTATCGAAAAAGTGAAAAATTTCATAGATTTTAATATCTTAAATATTTTTTTCGGAACAAGTACATTTAAAGACGAAAATAAAAAAAAAAAAGTTCCAATTAGTCAATTTTTAAAGAAGTTATAGCTATTTGAAAAAAAAGTCTTTTTTGTTGAATTGGGTAAAAAAATTTGAACATTTCCTGAAAAATGTTTTTAATGGGGTAGAAGGAAAAACAAATTTCAGCCAAATCGAAAGGGGTCGGGTTCAAAAGTGGTCGATTTGACATGGAATAACCCATATACTCATGCAACGGTCGAAACAACGCCAAAAGCAACAGTTGCTTTTCAACTTTTAAAATCGGTAAAACAACGGTGAAAGCAACGTGAAATTTCCGTAAAAATCAGGTTTTGCAGCGCTTTACTTTACCGACGTCGGTAAAAAAGGCCGAAAAACATTAGCTTTGCAGCTTCCTACTTTACCGACGGTGGTAAAAGGGCGCTTCGGATGGGTTGGTGTCGTTGTTTATCGGTGAGCAGAAGAGGAAATAAAGAAATCATCATCTAAAAGGCAGCCACGCTGCTTTCGCACTAGAGATACCAAAATATGTACAAAATTTGGTGTTGCTTTGCCGTTGTTTTGACCTATTTTAAAAGTTGATAAGCAACGTTGCTTTTGCCGTTGCTTTGTCCGTTTTTTTCACTTAGCAACGCGTTGCAAGTTCCGCTAGGGAATTCTTTTTAAAAAAGAGGCAGCGGCGCTACTTAAAGGAAAAACTTTGTCGGTAAATCAGCGATCGTTTTTACCGACAGAAGGTATTTTTTAAATTTCAAAGGACGGTAATTTCCTCAGTTATTCTAGAGTCCCGTCTGCTGTCGGATATCGCTGCAATAGCGGGGGGGACGCTATCTTCGTTTATTTTTCTTCATTATTGAAAAGAAAATCTGATTTTCATTCGTGCTGTCTTAAAATTGTTTTCCACATTTGTAGTACAAGTGCGAGTGTATTAACCGGCAGCAAATGCCCTTCGTGAAAAATCGAAAAACGGCGAGAAAACGTGAGGAAAAATAACACGAACGATGTTGCAATAACTGCGCACGTAAACGATGAACCCGGCGAATGGAAACGTGTTGTTTCAAATGAATTAAGGGGTCCGCAAAAAACAAACGAATTTCGTTTCAAGAAACGTTTCTCGGATTTTTTTCCTGAGGAAAGAGACCCGATTTCCTCACCAATTTCGTATCCATGGAAATTCAGTGAAGATTCGTAAATATGGACATGGAAAGAATCGGTGAGACCACGAGACAGAGGTTAAACGGTTCGTACAAGTATCACGTCGATAGAAGAGTTCCACGCTCTTGTTTCTTCCTGTTTTCGTGGACGATTAAGTTATCGTTTGAGCTCGATTCCTGACAGAAAATGTTTGGCCTACTTTCATTCATGATATTTGCGCTGGCTCTGCTGCTCAATAGAATTGCATGGCTCTGTTTACGCTCGTGGTTGAACGAGGTCAAGCACTTTACGACAGTTTTTGAAACAATATATGGTATACAATTTTTCAAATCTCGGTAATTATTGAGTATTAATCGTCAAATATTATTGGGGTATTTCAATTTCTGGGTTCGGGAATAAATTTATTGATTTTCTGTTCAGTTGAAATTTTTTTTTTTTTAATCACTTTCTATTCGTTGGAATCATAGTTTTTACCGTAATACCGAACGCCATGGAAGGACGACTATGTATGATTTTTTTAGAGGTACCGCACTGGGTTTTGCTTCCTTATAAAGGAAGCTTTGTTTTTCTATTTGCTATTCGATTAACACATGGAAAATAGATATCCATTGTTGGGATAGGGAAAACAATAAGTCCATGGATAAAATGGAGTATAAATAGGTTTGAACGTTAGTTTCCACTCTATTTTACAGGTTTCATCGAGATACGCAGTTCGAACATTCTATGGAATTAAATGAAGTATAAATAGTCTCGGATAATAGTGACTCTATTTTTCAGGTTTTCATGAAGATGGGCAGTTTGGATAGGAAAAACAATTATTTTGTAAAAAAAAGTATAATAATTATTCTATGGAATTAAGGATGTTGACCCCATACCTCAAAAAAGAGATTTTCATGAAACTGTGCATGCACGTAGATAATGGCTTTTAAAAAATGCTTGCCAAATTTGGCGAATTTTAGGAGGGTATTTTTAGAGATATTTAATAAAGAAGTTAACACGCATTCTTATGGGATTCGTACATTTTTCAATAAAAAAAAAGTACGACAATCCACTTTTCGCATGCTTACAAAAGACGGATTTTGATAAAAATTGGAGGTACTATTCTTGAAATATTAAGCAAAGTACTCACAAGAGCGTCGTTTTTGCACAATTAAATGATAAAGTTTATAAAATAGCTAGTTCATTCGACGTGGCAACGTCGCTCACTGAGGTTAGGGCGGGAAAATTCAAAAGTATTTTATTCAGATATAGTGAAAAAAAACTCTTGCAACTCAAAATGGTAAAGTTTTTCATTTCTTATCTTTCATTCTGCATATATAATATATACATAAAATTGAAAAACAAAAATAACAATATGCAAAAAAATTTCTTCGTCAATGTTTCAATGTGCACAATACGACGCCCGTCAATTTGGAGGTTAGGTTGCTCATGATCGTTTTTCTTTGTATTTTCGTAATTTTTTCCCTTCTTCGACTAATCTCATTCGATTTCGATACGCCATTTCAGTAATTCTCTTATTTTTCCATATGCCGGGTTTATTTTCACTCATCGCGTAATGTTTTCGTTCACTCGATTATTTCACTCGTAATTTTAATGAACAGCTGACTCCCATGAGTACCAACATAAAATTTTCGCAGTGCTGCACGATTTATCGTCATCAAACAGCAATAACAAATAATCTATTTGTAAACATTATTTTCATATTTTCATCCTTTTTTAAGTATAATTCATCGGAAAAAAGTGCATTTTATTTCTAAACCTTTTTCATCAACGTCTATTTCTTTTTTTAAAGCGCGTGTTTTTTTCTTTCCAAAGTTGGCAGCTGACATACAAAAGTTGGTAGAGCAGCATAATAAATACGTGTTTTATTATATATTCGACATTATTTCATTAATAAGCGCTTATTTCAGGTGCATTTTTGCACAAACTTAATGTTTGAGACTATTTTTTTTCCAATTTGCAGCTGGATCTCAATTATAAAAATTTTGATAAGTCACTAACTTTTGGTTGAGAGTGTATAGGGTCAACATCCTTAAATGAAAGATAAATAGTCTCGGATGATAGTTTCTACTCTATTTTTCAGATTTTCAATGCAGTACACAGCGTTATAGAGGAATATCAGGTAGAATGTACAGGGCGAATCCTTTGGGTGAATAATGTAAAATATATACTTGGCCAAATATACTTTGGTCAAGTCAAAGTTCGGGTTAAAAAAATTTACGGCGCAGAACAGACACTGATCTCAGTTTGCCCAAAAAATTTATTGCGCTCCATATTTCTTATGTAAAGGGATGTTTTTTACATTTTTAAAAAACAACAAACAGAATAAATCGGTGCATGTACCCTAGACTGATTAAACAAAAGCGACTATTTTTTGTTTTTCGAAATAACAATTTAAATACTTTCAGGGAGGTGAAAAAAGATGCCTGTCAAAAGCAAATTTCTATTTCCCATTTAAATAACACAGGAAAAAAAATTTGCATACCTTGAAAATTTTATACCTCGGCTCACGTCAATGTACCGTAACGAACGATACGTATTTTTGTAGGGAATTGAACGCTCTACAAAAAAGGTCTCTTATGATTTTTCGATTAAGTCACTCCATCAAAGGTTATTCACGGTCTAATATATATATGAGGCATTCCACGCCATTTCCATGAACATCTTGCCTTGATCATTCCGATTTTCCTCTAAATTTTTTATATAAGAAAACACATTGAAATACATTTTCCCAAATTTTTTCACAATTTTTTGGCGACGCGTTTTTTGGTTTTTATTTTGTTTCTTTAAAAAAAAAGACCACTTTATAGAATCTGGAAAAATGCAGAAAAATCTCATAAAATATAACAAATTATCAAAAATGGAGATTATTCAAAAATGGAGATTTTAATACTTTATGAGTAAGATTTAAAAAACTGCAAAAAAAAATTTTACCCATAGAGTATTAAAATCTCCATTTTGGAACAAAGCCCAAAAATATTGTTATATTTTATTAGATTATTCTGAATTTTTTCAGATTTTACAAAGGGGTCCCTTTAAAAAAAAAAAAAAAAAAAAAAAAAAAACCAAAGAACGCGTGACCAAAAAATTCTGAATTAATTTGGAATTTTTTTTTTCAGTGTGTTTTTTGTATATACAAAATTTAGAGGAAAATCGAAATCATTAAGCAAGATTTTGATCGGAATGTCGTGGAATGATACGACAAAATCTTGTCTTGATGATTTCGATTTTTCTCAAATTTTTATATGAAAAAACACATTGAAAAAGAATTTCTCAAATTTTTTCAGAATTTTTTGGTCACACGTTCTATTGATTTTATCAGATAATCTAATAAAATATAACAAAATTTTTGGGCTTTGTTCCAAAATAGAGATTTTAATACTCTACGAGTAAATTTTTTTTCTCTTCAATTTTTTGAATTTTACTCATAGAGTATTAAAATCTCTATTTTGGTACGAAGCCTAAAAAATTTGTTATATTTTCTTAGATTTTTCTGATATTTTTCAGATTTTACAGTGGGAAAATTGGGAAAATGTATTTCAATGTGTTTTTTCATATAAAAAATTTAGAGGAAAATCGGAATGATCAAGGCAAGATGTTGATGGAAATGGCGTGGAATGCCTCATATATATATTAGACCGTGAATAACTTTTGATGGAGTGACTTAATCGAAAATTCATAATAGATCTTTTTTGTAGAGCACTCAATTCTCTACAAGAATATGTATCGTTCATTTTGGTACATTGACTTGAAGCCGAGATATGTAATTTCAAAGTGTGAATTTTTTTTTCCTGTGTTATTTAAATGGGAAATAGAAATTAGCGATGAGATATATCTAAATATTTATATTAATTAAGAGCTCTGCTTTTAACAAGCATCTTTTTTCACCTACCCGAAAGTATGTAATATGTTATTTCGAAAAACAAAAAATAGTCGCTTTTTTTAAAATGTACCCCCTTTAGGGTACGAGCCCAGTTATTAGATTTGATCAATTTTTGTGTTTTTGTAAGAATGGTGCAAATGTTCAAACTTGTGCAAATTTAAAAATATTGCATTGAGATTTATCATGCAGTTAATATGGGAAGCAAGGTTGTTAGCTATAGGATTTTTCAAAAATGGATCAGAGGGTTGAAATTTTATAAAATTTATAATTTTTTCAAAAAAAGCAGCTTACATCGTGACTATCAATATTTCAGATATCACATCGAATTTTTTCGCACAGCTAATATAGCGACCAAGGTTGTTTGATATTGAATTCGCAAAAACAACGATCAAAGGGTTGAAAGAATTTTTTTTATCTGGCGCACTTTGTATCTACATCAATATTGAATTTTCTTTCATGGCTAATAATTATCAAGCTATATACTAAATTTCGCAAAAATCAATCCAATGTTGAAATTTTATAAGATTTTAAACTTGTTTAAATTGGAAATTTGCTTTCTTTCATTACAAAGAATGCTGAATACATTTTCAACCTCTGGGAAGAAATGTTAGCGCAGGAAGAAAATGTTTACGAAACTTTGTACAGCCAAATAATGCAACTTCAAACCCAAACCGAAACTCAAACGAAATAATGCAATGCTTGCAACGATTTTACAGAATCAAGTTCGAGCTCGTCCGACGAAGATGGAAAGAGTTTTCAATCTCCAAGTTTCAGCTCAACGTCGCACAATGTTGGTTTCAAGAGTTTCGGTCAAAAGCGTCAGCACTCGGATTCGTCGCTCAACGACGATGGAGAGTCGTTCGAAGCACCGGCGAAGAAGAAATTTGCAACGGAAAAGGCGAAACGAATGATGGAGAAGATGGGTTACAAGAAGGGCGTTGGTCTTGGAAAGCACGGTCAGGGACGTCTGGAGCCGGTGGAGGCGTCCAATCAAAAGGGTCGCCGGGGTCTCGGTCATTACAACGAAAAATTGCGAGAGGCCAATCTACGTTGGGATCCCAGCGAAGAGGTGATATCGGTGGAGGAGGACATGGAATGGCTGGATAATCCTCACCAACCGCCGTCCCAGAAGGAACTCGACCGATGGATGGGAATAGGACCTAGCAAAGAAACGATCGAAGATGAGACATTGTTCTGCGACCCCAACGTTGTGTCTCAGGTCGTAGGATCAAAATCCGTATTCGACAATCTCGACAAAAATGAAATGCGACGCGCTCGCACGCGTTCGAATCCCTTTGAGACGATAAGGGGTGCCTTTTTCTTGAACCGCGCCGCCGTTAAAATGGCAAATATGGACAAGGCCTGTAATTTCATGTTCACGACACCAAAAAATCTGAACCCCGGTGAATTGCTCTATTTCGCTGATGTCTGCGCTGGTCCTGGCGGTTTCAGCGAATACGTTCTCTGGCGAAAGAAATGGCGCGCCAAAGGCTTTGGCTTCACCCTCAAAGAATCAAACGACTTCAAGCTCGAGGATTTTTATGCGGCATCACCGGAAACCTTTCATCCTTATTACGGACCTAACGGAGACGGCGACGTTTACAATCCTGAGAATCAGGAGGCTTTTCGGAAATTGATAATGCGACATACCCGAGACCAAGGTGTACACTTCATGATGTCGGACGGTGGTTTTTCCGTCGAGGGACAAGAGAGCATACAGGAGATACTTTCCAAACAATTGTACCTTTGTCAGTGTCTCGTTGCTCTGATGATAGTGCGAAAGGGTGGACATTTTGTGACCAAGGTCTTCGACCTATTCACGCCATTCAGCGCGGGTCTCGTTTATCTGATGTATCGATGCTTCAACAGCATTTCGATATTCAAGCCGAACACATCTAGACCAGCGAATTCCGAGCGTTATCTCATATGTAAGGGAAAGCACGCCAATGTACAGGACGTTATCGATTACATGGCACGAGCCAATCGCGTTATACTGAAAAAAAATCGCAATCTCGATGTCATGGAACTCGTTTCGCACGATGTCCTCGTTGAGGATACGAATTTTTATCAGTATCTCAAAAATTCAAACGATGCACTTGGACGCAAGCAGATAGTTGGATTATTGAAGATTGCCGCATTTTGCGAGGACACGACACTTCACGAGGATCGACAAGCGGAAATGAGAGAGCAGTGCCTCAAATATTGGGACCTCCCGGATATGATAAGAATGCTACCGCGCAATGAAAAACCGGCGGAATCGTTGAAGAAGATCATGAAGAATTCGACGCTGAACTTTATGGCGACGCCAGCGACGAAATTGACGCCGGTCAATCTTGATAGCACTATTTTGAAAACGGCGCTCGATTGGTTTTGCATGCCTTCCGGTTCCGGACGCAGCAACGAGCCCGACAGAGCCGCCACCTTTTATTTGGGCATGGGACGAAGAAAAACGTTTCGTTTGACCAACGGCAGTTGGGAGAGAGTCCTGTACCTCGAATTACCGGCCAATACACTCGTTTATGCTGAGGTCATATTCGAATATCGGGGTGAATTCAGAACTCAGAGAAAAACAAATACGCTCCATATTATCGATGCTCATACTCTCGGTAACGAGGACGTCAGTCAGAAGCACTTGCACGATAGGTAAAGGAAAAAATAATATAACCTTTCGGTGCCGCTCGAAGGATGATGTTGAAGCTTGCATCGTTTGGATGCAACGAAAATGATGTTATTTTCTTATTTTTGAGGCATTCCACGTCAAGTCAGCCACTCCATTTTTTGAAATCGTCAAAAATCGCATACAAATTTTTAGAAAGTAGTTCCAACTATCAAGAAAATTTTTGATTTTTTTCAGAATTTTAAATTACATTTTTTAGCCGGAAAAAAATACAAAAAATTCGTTTGTCCCATTTTGTAACTCGAAAATTATTCATCGTACGAAAAAAAAGTAGAACATAAAATTCAGGATTTTCAACGTGCTTTTCACTGAAATTTTTAACAAACTCCTCCGAAAGCTCTGATGCCATTATCGGAGCAAATAATGTTTTGATATTTTTTTTCTCAGAATTAACATCTTCGATTCGTCTGTAGTTTCAACAGTTTTTTACTTGATATATTTATAGACTATGAAAAAATTGGCGTAGTGAAGAATCCATTATTTCAAATGCATTTTTATTGATACAATCTATCATTGTATAGTGATTTAACGAAATAGTGTAGATATTGATATTTTTTCATTATTAATCGAAGACCGGGAAAAAATAATAAAATGATCTCGTTTTGATACTGCGAAGACGATTCCAGGAACAAACCAGTATCATCGCTTCGTTCTCAAAAATCATGCCCAAATCTAACGAAAAAAAGTACTCATTGGCCATAGAAACGTCGGTGTATCATTAAGTGTAAAATTATTTCTTTTTTGCAATCGAGAGACGTGAGTAACCTTTTACTTTAATTTGAATAGACTTTATCGGTGTACATGGGTCCATTGATAAAGTTTATTAAAATGTACAAAAAGATATTTAAAAAAATAAAAATGAAAAAAGTTTAAAAAATTGAAAAAGTACATCAAATAAACAAAAATGTGGGCTTTAGAAAATATCTATAGATAGTCTCAACCCTGTTAATGCACAGAGAAATTTGTATATTCATTTGGGACGAAAAACGCATGGGAAGGAATGGATTCTCCACTGAGCCAATTTTTGTATAGTCTGTAAATATATCAAGTAAAAAACTGTTTGAACTACAGACAAATCGAAGATGTCAATTCTGAGAAAAAAAAATATCAAAACATTATTTGCTCCGAAAATGGCATGCAGAGCTTTTGGAGGAGTTCGTAAAAAATTTCAGTGAAAAGTAACGTTGAAAATCCTAAATTTTATGTTGTACTTTTTTTTCGTACGATGAATAATGTTCGAGTTACGAAATGGAACAAGAAAATTTTTGTATTTTTTTCCGGCTAAAATGTGTACTATAAAAATCTGAAAAAAATTATGAATTTTCTTGACAGTTGGAACTACTTTGTAAAAAATTGTATGCAATTTTTGGTGATTTCAAAAAATGGGGTGGCCGACTTGACGTGGAATGCCTCAGTGGCCAACCTGTAGGCAACATTTTTCCCCAATCGTTGCAATTTCTTTTAGTCATACGTGATTAAACAATTTCTCAAAATCATACACATCTATATCCAAACGATTTTTTGGAAATTTGATTTCTCAACGGTTCAAGACATTTCAAACATACCTGGCATAAACATTTCGAAATTAATTATGTTCAGGAAAACAAAGCTTCCTCTGGGAGAAAGCAAAGATTGTTATCAACAAAGGCTTTTACGTTTTCAGGTACGAGGCGGCGAAATTATTCGCGGAGGCACTTTGGAAACCGGAAAACAGTGAAAATATGAGGGTACGGGCGAAGGAACTGCATCCTCTGGCGAATAATTTGGAGGAAAGGTTGAATTTAAAATCATATTTGATGAAGGACGGTAACAAGGCATTAGCGCACGTTCCATCGTGCAGTCAAACGAGTTACGATTACGACGGCGATGAGCCATATCGCATTGTACCACATAGCATTATATTTCTCAAAGGTACGGCCCAAAATTGGTCTCGTCACATGAGTCGAACATACGGTTGTCCGTACTACTTCAATTGCAAGAACAATGAAAAATTGTACGAGGCACCGCCTGAGGCAAATGCCTCGTTTCCGGAAACTTTTGTAAAGCGTGTAATTTGGCATTGGCCACCGGATCCGGCACTCACGATAGAAGATCTATTTCGTATAATTGGAACGAAATGTTTACCCCCAAAGCCAAAGTAACGACTCGTTGAATGTAGACTATTTTCTTTTCATTACGAACAAAATAATAATCGCGTCTTCGTAATGGGTCGACTAATTTTGCCAAATCGTTATGAGACCTTTTGAGAACATGACGAGAAATAAGTACGGAAAATGTTGATAGTCTCGAATATCTTATAACGTGTCGCTGGTTCGAGATACGAGAAAATTCATGTAAATACTACACAAAATATAATATTTGTGGTTATAAAATTTATTTTTTTCCTAGACGCTGTTACTGCGTTCTCTGCTTTGATGTTATTTCTTTTTTTTTCTTCTACCGATATATCACCCATTGGACAAAATTGGGACAAAATTGTCTGTGATCGATACAATTTTTTGTGGAATTTTATAAAAAGATCAAGTGGACGAAATACTTGGCGAAAAAAGGACTAATTTTTGAAAAAACAAAAATCAACGCTCGCTAGAAATTTAGGGTCTGACGATAATTATTCGCTATTAATTCTGTGATTAATTTATATTTGAATGTCTTATTCGATAGTTTGATCTGACTGTAAAATATAGAGAAATTATCAAAGGTTTCTGTGAGAGAACTAACAATCAAAAACTATCAGTAATATTCTTTTTTCTTTATGCGAGATGAAAATAAAAATTTTCTTTGAGAAGAATATTTGTAATGTTTCGAATATTTGTGTGGATGAAAGAAGAATCGATAATTGAGCTCGTTTAATTTTTATCAGATCTTTGTCAGCTTCGATTGACGGTGTTGGATAATTATGTAATTATGTTATGCGAGCTCTGTAAAATCAATAATGTTGTATATTTATATATGGGGCATTCCACGTCAAATTACGCGGTCATCGGCCTGACATTCTCGGATTTTGATGTCCAATGAATTGTGGATTTCGTTTGGCTCAAAATATGATCTCAAATTTTTAGAAATTTTCATTTCATTTTTTAGGGAGCTGCCCGAGCTAAAGAATCATTAAATTGAGGGAAAACATAAAGAGGAGCCTTTTTTTAATTAATTACAATTTTTTACAGAAACTAAGGCCCAAAACAGATACTTTCGTTATAGTTCGATAATAGGCCAAAAATAGTGACTAATTTTTTTTTTTTAATTTTTTCATAATTTCTTATTTTGGTTGTTTCTTGTATTGAGAATAACAACAACAACAAAAATATTTTTCTAGTGAAACTTGATTGTTTTTTCTTGGTTTAAGAGTGAAACGACAACATTTTTCGGAAATTTATTAGCCTCGACGACTTGAAATAAAACGGATGATTCAAACACAATTAACCCTTTGAAGCATACATTTTTCCTGATATAGGATCTATTTCAAATTTGGGTTTTAAGGGTTTTTCGGTTCGCCGATTACGAATCCGAGCTCAAAATCCAGAAATTTAAAATGACCATTTTCAGCGTTTTGGACCGCCATATTGGATCCGGCATTTTGAATTTCTGAATTTTGAGCCCAGATTTGTATTCAGCGTCGCCATAAACCCCCGAATACCGAGTTTCATCTTCATCGAGCTACTTTGAGCGGTTTGGTCCGCCATATTGGATCCATTCTAAATTTCTTGATTTTGAGCTCGAATTCGTAATCAGCGACACAAAAAACATCTCTAAATTCATTTTTTGTTTATTGCTTACCTGCCGGATTAACTACAATTACATTTATTATCTAAAAACGTGTTTTTTTGTACTGTAGTTGTTATTAACATCCACTAGGTGAACCATAAACTCTTAATAGTCATATTGTAGTAACAATTGATCTTTTAATATCTTAAATATACATTCACATTCGTTGTTAGGCGCTAAAAAAAATTTTTTTTTCACCTATGCAAGATTTTCGTGCTTTCTACCATATGCGTGGATAGCCGAAAAGTGACTCTTTTCGGCTATCCACGCATATACTGAAAAGACACGCAAATCTCCCATGGGGAAAAAAAAGATCGTGTGCAACGCGGGCCAGAGATTCGTCTTTTGTCTGGCCCGAGATGCACAAAATACTATTATTGAAGAAAAACAGAGTGGAAGTGAAAAAAATAGTAATTATTTTTGGCCCATTATCGAACTATGACGGAAATATCTGTTTTGGGCCCTAGTTACTGTGAAAAAATGTCATTAATTTGAAAAAGACTTCTCTTTATGTTTTCCCTCAATTGAATGATTTTTTAGTTCGGTCAACCCCTAAAAAATGAAATGAGAATTTCTAAAAATTTGAGGTCATATTTTGGGCCAAACGAAACCCACAATTCATTGAACATCAAAATCGGAGGGGGTCAGGTCGATGACCTCCTGATTTGACGTAGAATGCCCCATATACATATGATATTGGGGCGATTAAAAGAAAAACTATATTTTCCGATTGTGGTCCACATCGAGATTTCTGTACCTTTTCACTTCAAATTGATCTCGCAACTAGTGAAGGCCTCTACGATTTTTTACTACTACTGTGTCAATCGTTAAAATTGTGGGAAAATGTCGTTTTCTTCATTTTGAAATTCAGATATTACAAAATTCTTTGGTCTGCGAATTGTGTATGACAAAGAAAAGTTTTTGCGAGTCTTGAAGCTTTTGCAATATATTTCAAATTATAAATCCGTTTGGAAAATTCGATTTTTGAAAACTTCTACTTATGTATTTTCCGTTAAATTTTATTCTATTTTGTTTTCCACCTTTAAACGATAACTTGTGCGAAACCTAAGAAATGTACACCAGTATATGGGGCATTCCATCCCAAATCGGACAGTTTGAAAAACTTTTTTTTTTATTTCCTCAATTTTTTTATATTTTTGAATACCCATCAAAAGACCTTTCCTGTTAAATTTTAAGATTTTTTTGATTACCCGTTCAAAAGATAAAATTAACAAAAAAACCGCTCTTTTTTTGGTATTTTGGTCATAACCTCTTTAATAATGGTCCAAATTGAACGTTTTTTTTTCAAATTTTTTGTTTTTTTATGGGCTTTTCAGAAAAAAATACAACAAAAATATTCGACTTGTTTTTGAATGAGTTTTTGAGTTTTGAACGTTGAATCGCGTTTTTAAAAGTGAATGTCATTTTTTATTTATTTTTTTTAATTTTTTGTTTCAAATATCTATTTATTCAACAATTTGTAAGACTAGTCCAATCGTGGGATCTCAATAATTACTATTTTTTCTCGATTTTTGAAAATTAATTTTATTTTTTTTTCTAATAAATTATTATGAATACCAATTTTTGTTACTGTATAGTATTTTTTTCAATATTCAGAATTTATTTTGACCCAATTTTTGTTACTGTATAGAATTTTTTTCAATATTTAGAATTTATTTTGACACTTTTTTATTGTTAACAGGTTCTTAAAATTAATAATTAATCATTAAGTCTGTTTATGAACAATACTAACAACAGTTTTTATTTATTTACGTATTGTTTGAAAACCTTACATATACGATTATTTCCTGAATTAGAATATTCCTTTGTCAATACGTTTCCGTTGCTCATTGGAATAATTGAATGAAATTTTTGTGTTTCCCTGTGATTGACTTCGCAGTATTTTGTCGCAAATAAAATCTTTCTTTTGCATCTGAATAATGTTTTTCATGTGAACATTTGACAGCAATATTCGGTATACTATATTTAGGTTCAACGCCCACTCATACAATTCTTGAACTGTTGTTATTTGCTCATCGATGAATTATTAATTTTAAAAATCTGTTAACAATGAAAAAGTGTCCAAATTAATTTAAAATGATTAAAAAATACTATACAGTAACAAAAATTGTTATTCATAATAATTTATTGAAAAAATAAAATTTTCAAAAATCGAAAAAAAATAGTAGTTATTGAGATCCTACGATCGGACTGGTCTTAAAAATTGTTGAATAGATAGATGTTCGAAACAAAAAATTAAAAAAAAAATCAAAAATGACGTTCACTTTTAAAAACGCGATTAAACGTTTGAAACTCAAAAAACGCATTCAAAAACACGTCGAATATTTTTGTTGTATTTTTTTCTGAAAAGGCCATAAAAAAACAAATTTTGAAAAAAAAACTTTTAATTTGGACCATTATTAAAGAAGTTATGACCAAAATACCAAAAAAAGAGCGGTTTTTTAAATTAATTTAATATCTTTTGAACGGGTAATTAAAAAAATCTCAAAATTTAACAGAAAGGGTCTTTAATGGGTACTCAAAAATATAAAAAAATTGAGGAAAAAAAAAAAAAAAAGTTTTTCAAACTGTCCGATTTGGGATGGAATGCCCCATATAGTAAAAGTCTTTTGCAAACAAAATTTAACAATAAGTCTTTGAAGGTCTAAATATTGTCGAACCTTTCACAATATCCGTGAAATATATCGTTTAATAAGGGTCAAAATAGCAAAAGAAAAAAAGAAAAAGAAAAATTCATAAATAAAATTAAAAAACTGAAATAACATTATTTTAGGACATCGATAATTCGTTCGAAAAAAATTGCAGAAAGTTCACAATTGACATCTCATTCCTCAAAAACAATTTACAGTAACTGAAGATTTTATGATATTAAAATTGTGAAATTAAAAAAAAAACACCATTCGTAACAAATTTTGCCATTGATGCGGCAGTGGTAAAAACAATCGCTCTAATATAGGGGGCGTTCCATGTCAAATCAACCACTTTTAATCCCGACCCCTTTCGATTTGGCTGAAATTTTGTTTTCCATTTCTACCCCCCTTTAGAAACATTTTGAAAAAAGCCCTTTTTTGGTTTGGTTAAAAAAATTTGAAAATTTCCTGAAAAATGTTTTTAATGGGGTAGAAAGGGAAAATTTCAGCCAACTCGAAAGGGGTCGGGTTCAAAAGTGATCGATTCGACATGGAATGACCCATAGATATAAATGTATATATATGAATTTATATAACGATTGTGGAAAAAGATAAGAACAAAAGTGAAGAATTGTTTGTATTATACAAAATTAAGATGACGATTGTACGAAAGTAAAAAAATAAAATTCGAAGGATGATTAAGGATAAATCGTCAAACGATAGAGTTTATCGGTCGTTAAAAATGTTAGATGTTTGTTGGTTGCAACAGCGCCCATAATGGGAGATGCTTCGGAGCCGACATCGACGATCCGTTGTTTAGCGATTGTTGTCGATGCCTCCGGTTTTTCGTAAATGAATGCCTGCCTCGTGTGTTCCACAATGGCAACGTAGGATCTATCTGCATTTTTTGCAAAAAAAAAAAAAAAAACCGCCACATTATTAAATGCCCCTAAATTTCAAGGAAGCGTGAAAAATAGTTTATTTTTTAATAAAAATAATTTTTCTCAAGAAATGTTCAAAGGGAAAAATCGTTAAAATTTATTTTGGGCTCTTTATCAGGGACTTGGGTTTTTCAATGCAGAAACGAAATGTGCATCTCACTAAAAAATTAATTTTACAAAATTACTTTCGTCGCAACGATGCAAACTTGAACACAATTTCTTTTCACTTATTGTTGTGAATTTACATGTAAATCCATGAATATGTTTTTCTCGAGAACAATTGAATGACCTCCATTACTTTGTAAATAATTATTTGAAATAACGGAAAAACTGTTAAAAAACAATTATCAAGGATAAGCAGTGGTCGTTCAATTCTTAATTTTTTTTTCACATAATTTTTCGAGTAGCAAAAGTAAATTTTCATGTAAAAATTAGCTCAAGATGTAAAAATGGTATTATATTTTTCCTTTGGATTGAATAGTGACTCTGAACCGAAATTCAACATTCAAATGACATGAGTAAAAAAATAAAAGAAAAATAAAACATATCTTGGAAAATGTTGATATTTTGTAAAATATGCAAAATATCAAAATTTTCCAAGACATGTTTTATTTTTATTTTATTTTTTTACCCATGTAAGAGGTATTAGGAATCAATTTTTTTTAATTTTAGAAATTGAAAAAAAGAAAATTATTTAAAAAAATATGGGGCAGCCACGGCCCACTTTCTAATCATGATAGAAATTACTTTTTTTTTACCCGGAATCTGTGGAAAGAAATTGCAGAATTTTAGAAATGGTGTTTTTTCGGTCATCCCTTTTTATTGAAGTATTTTATTGAAAAAAAAAAAGATTTTTCTCATTTGTTTGGAAAAAGTATGCAAAATATCAAAATTTGCCAAGATATGTTTTATTTTTATTTGATTTTTTTACTCATGTAAGAGGTATTAGGAATTTATTTTTTTGTTTTATTTTAGAAACTGAAAAAAAGAAAATTATTAAAAAAAATATGAGGCGGCCGCGGCCCACTTTCTAATCATGATAGAAATTAATTATTTTTGACCCAGAATTTGTGGAAAAATTGCAGAATTTTTAAAATGGTGTTTTTTCAGTTATCCCTTTTGTACACACAAATGATCGTCGCGCAATCTGAAGGAATGGCCAGAAAAATCTTTTAAAAAATTAGGCTGTTTTTGAAGCGGAATCAATGCGAAAAAAAAGTTATGCAAGGATCTGATGACTCGAGTCTGTTGTTTGTTCCATCATTGTTTCATCCTTCGAAAATACAAAAAAATGTTTTTATTGTTTATTTTGATTCTTCGAATAATTTATAGAAGGCGCCAAAGTAGAGTTCTCGAAAATGTTTTGTCCCATGGCCGACAGTTAATTTCACGATTGGCAAGTCTGAAACAAAAAAATAAAAAAAGCCTTTAAAGAGAAAGGTTTCTTGCACAACAATTTACCATCGTTAATGAAAAAATTATTTAAAAAAAAAATGACGGATGTTTGAAATAAATTGTGAAAAATTCAATGGTTCATTTTCATTTCAAACATGCGCCGTTTTTTATCTAAATCGAATTTTCATTAACGGTAGCAAATTGTTGTGTAAGAAACCTTCCTCTTTAAAATACTGTTTCATTTTTTTTTGTTTCACCCTTGCCAATCCTGAGATTAACTGTCGGCCATGGGAAAAGACATTTTCAACTGTGGCGCCTTCTATAAATTATTCAAAGAATCAAAATAAAGAATAATTTTTTTTTTGTACTTTCGAAGGATGAAACGATGCTGTAAAAACAGTTTTATCGCCACATCTGATAAAGGAGCTGAGAAAAAAAAATCTTAAAAATTTTGTTTTTTTTAGCCTTCTAAAGTAGACTAGTACCTGAAAAATACTCAAAAATTACGAACATAAAAAAATACGTTTACAATTAATTCTTACGAACATCTTGAGGTAATTGAAAAGAACAAAATATTAATTTATTTTTTTGGAGTGAAATCTCACTCCATGAGGCTTTTACGTGAAAAACTTGAGCTAGCAAAAGTATTGTCTTTTTTTTTATAAACTTTCATATTTTCAATCTTTCAATACCTGTCCTCAATTTAAGGTGATGTGAAAGGTTCCCCCACTCCTTTACCCCCACTCCGTCATACCACAGTCGGTAAATCATCAGTAAATTCAATTTTTTTCATAAATGCATTGACTTTTCGAAAAAACGCAAAATCTTAGGAAGTGGGAATCCCAATTACGCATCTACTAAGATGTGTAATTGGGATTCCCACTTCCTAAGATTTTGCGTTTTTTCGAAAAGACAATGCACCCATGAAAAAATTTGAATTTACTGATGATTTACCGACTGCGGTATGGCGGAGTGGGGGTAGAAGAGTGGGGGAACGTTTCACATCACCTTAAATTATCGCAAGACATTGCAAATTGAGAAAACTTGTAATTTTTGGCTTTTGGACAATTATGTTTCATAGCGAATAATGGCTAAGATTCTTAAAGTTCATAAGTAATTATGATTATTAACCAGCTGAACATCCAGCTAACCAACTGGATTTCAGCAGGTGAATTTATAATGATGATGAATGATTCTATATGAATTTAAAATTGTTCATTGCTTATACATGTGTATTAGATCGATTCAAAAAAAGCGACTATTGTTTGTTTTTCGAAAAAAAGTATTAAATACTTTCGGGGAGGTGAAAAAAGATGCATGTTGAAAGCAGAGCTCTTAATATTAATATTAGATATATGTCATCGCAAATTTCTATTTCCCATTATTTATTTTATTTCAAACTTCGAAATTTTATACCTCGGCTTCAAGTCAATGCACCGAATCGAACGATACGTATTCTTGTAGGGAATTGGACGCTCTACAAAAAAGGTCTCTTATGATTTTTCGATAAACTCACTCCTTCAAAAGTTATTTACGTTCTAATATATATGGGGCATTCCACGCCAAATCGACCACTTTTGGCCCCAATCCCTTTCGATTTGACTGAAACTTTTTCATCTTTTTCTACCCTGACAAAAACATTTTGCAGAATTTTTTCAAATTTTTTTACCCAACCGTCAAAAAGTTATGGGTTTAAAACAAAAAAATGGCTATTTATTTTTCAAATGTCCATAACTTTTGAGCCCGTCATTTATTTGAAAATTGGGTAATTTATGTTAATGCAATTTAAACTTTTGTTTCAGGAAAGATTTTACGATATTTAGTAATAAGTTTCAACATTTTGCCGGAAACTAAATAAAAAAGTGAAATTTACTCTAAATTTAAATTTAACCTTGAATAACTTTTGAAGAAGTGAGTTTATCGAAAAATCATAAGAGATCTTTTTTGTAGAGCGTTCGATTTCCTTCAAGAAGATGAATCGTTCATTTTGGTACATTGACTTGAAGCCGAGATATAAAATTTCAAAGTTTGAAAATTTTCTTTCCTGTATTAAAATGGGAAATAGGAATTTGCGTTGAGACATATCAAAATATTTATATCAAGAGCTCTGATTTTAACGGGCATCTGTTTTCACCTCCCCAAAAGTATTCAACATGTTGTTTTGAAAAACAAAAAATAGTCGCTTTTTTTGAATCGGTCTAAGGTGCATCTAACAAAATGAGCAAAGTTCCGCTCAAATCAAAAAAGTTCCTCACTATTGAATCCAAAGGAAAAATATAATACCATTTTTGCTTCCTCCCAAAGGAAGCTTTGTTTTCGTGAAAATTTTTTTTTCGCGAGTTCAATGCCAATATGTTCAAAATGTATTAAAACATCAAGAAATCATTTAGAAAAAATGTCCAGATCCATGTGTGTGTGTGTGTGTGTATGTATCCTGAGTTTCAGATGTAAATAATTAATAACTCGAAAACGCTTCGAGATATCAAGCTAAAATTTGGCACACTTATCGAGCACAAATTGCTCTTCATTATGAAAAAAAAATTGTTTTAATTATAACCTGTGTTCAGATTTTATCGACTTTTTTCGTTTTTGCAAGAATGGCGTAAACGCTCTGACCTCTGCAATTTTCAAGATATTGCACTCAAACTTTGTACAGAATTAGTATAGCTGTTAAGGTTGTTTGGTATTGAATTTGGCGAAAATCCATCGAGTGATTAAAATTTTATGAAATTTTGAATTTTTTGAAAAATAGCGTAAACGCTCTAACTTGTGCCATTTTTGAGATATTGTACTGAAACTTTTCACAGAGCTAATATAGCTATCGAGGATGTTCGTTATTAAATTTGACGAAAATTGATCGAATGATTAAATTTTTATCAAATTTCTAATTTTTTCTAAAGAAGCGTAAACGCTATAACTTTTGAATTTTTTTAGATATTGCAATGAAATTTTGTAAAGAGCCAGTATAGCTATCAATGTTATTCGCTATCAAATTTGGCGAAAATCGATCGAATTTGCACATTGATTACTAATATTTTTCAATAGTTAACAAAGCTTCCTTTATGAGGAAGCCAAATTCGATCACCATACTTTGTGTTAAAGGAAGCTATGTGAACTATGGATAAAGATGAGGAAGCAATGTGCAAATTTCAATTTGCAGGGTTTTTCCATCTTGAGCTAACTGCTTATTTACCAGACTCGTATAATTCTTTTACCCCCCTGACCTTGAAAAAAAAACCTGTGCTATCAACCGCGTAACTTACTGGGCGGTGAGATGCAAAATTTTTTGTTGGTTTTGCTGGCTTCGACGTAGCCGAAACCAGGAAACGTATCGACGTGTTGAATTTCCCAGGAATCCCCGTTATTGCGTGTCAGCCATACGCAGCCATGATGATCGTGTCGAAGGCAAAATTCCTGGCGATCATTCAATTTCTGCGTAAACAAAACATGATTGCCGCTGCCCAACATTCCAAGATGAGTGATCGTGCGATCATTGAGATTAACTCGCTGAAGATAATTGTCGGGTCCTTGTAAATCGCATTCCTCCAATTGTTCGGTGTTGAATCCAACGAGGGGTTGACCGTCGCCCATCGCCGAACTTTGCTCGCTCGTGCACAAGTGCGAAAGTCTGTCGTGAATTTCAGCTGCGAGGGTCTCATTGGGAAGACATTCGCCACCGGTATCACCGCGGATCAACTCGTTCCACATGAGGCCACTTTCGTGCTTTGCAAGTTCCAATTTAACGGTCTCTCCTTCGAGCGTCCAAGTCGTTAAATCCGGATCAAGCCTATGCTGCGAATCGCCCTGTATAACGACTTTCCCATCGAAGAGGACCGATACAACGTTCGCCGTAACATCAATTTTTACGCTATCCTTTTCGCATTTGGATACTGCTTTGATCCAAACCGTAAGAGAATCTTCGTCCTGAGACCAGCAATATTTCGGTATTTCAATCCCTTTGTCAAGGCGAGTTTCCCCTGAATTCTGCTCTAACGGTTTCGCAGAATCATGTTCGAAAACCGCTGTATCCTGACTTATAGCATGGGCATAATCGCCGCCCGCTTCTATGTAAACATATTCGATGGGACCTTTGAAATTTAGAATTTGCTCTCTGGATAACAAGAGAGAACTCTCGCCCTCGCCTTTTCCTTGAGTGTATTTGTAGGTTCTTATGGATAGCCTGGAACGCTTTTTGCCCTCTTTCTCAGCAATGCTGCACATCGCGACTATGATTATGGATTTTTCTTTGATATAGAGAGAATCTAGTATAACGCCCGGTGTGATATCGTCGATGCGGAAAGTTTCGCCGTTTTGGGACGAATTTTCAATGAGAAAGTCAATCGTATCATCTCCGTTAGTCAGTACAATTGTGTCGAGAGAGGCAAATCCTATCGACGGATTGTAGGTGGTAATTTTGTCGGTCGAAAGATTTCGCACGAGCGAGAGATTACTGTCTCGATCGAATCTCCAAACGTCTCTGTTGTCGTCGATGTACCAACATGACGAGTCAAAGGGATTTTTGAACAAATGATTGTGGAATGCAAATATACGAGCCTCGAGCCAGGAATCCTGAGTATTACCCGGCTCCTGACGATATACATCTAAATAATTAAAGAAAACAAAACAATGTTCAACATTTTCCTATTATCTTACATACATTTAGGGTTACCATATCTCAGGATTTGTCCTGAGATTTCAGGATTTTTAAGGTACCGACAGGATTGCGGCCGGATTTCGGAAATCTCAGGATTTTTCGATTTTTAATCAAATACAGTACATTTTTCAGATTTTTTGATTAGAAAAGTCCAATCAACAAAAACAAAATCTTCTTTGGATAGTATCACAAATCAACGTAATTAACATCAACATAATATAAAAACATAATCTAATTTACCCTCTTTGGTTTTTAAAATCAACTTTTATTGCTACTAGTCTACTTTGAGAAGGCCAAAAAAGCAATTTTTGAAGATTTTTTTTCTCAGCGCCTTTATCAGATATATATAACTATAAAACTGTTATTACAATATTATTTCATCCTTCAAGAGTACAAAACAAAAATTTATTTTCTGTTTCCATTCTTTAATCTCAGTATTGGCAAGTCTGAAACAAAAAAATAAAAAAGCATTTTAAAGAGGAAGGTTTCTTACACAACAACTAACCACCGTTAATGAAAAATCGACTAACAAAAAGAATAGCGGATGTTTGAACTGAATTGTGAAAAATTAAATTTTAATTTCTATTTCAAACATCCGCAATTTTTTTTAAATCAATTTTTCATTAACGGTGGTTAATTGTTGTGTAAGAAACCTTCCTCTTTAAAATGCTTTTTTATTTTTTTGTTTCAAACCTGCCAATCCTGAGAGTAACTGTCGGTCATGGGAAAAGACATTTTCGACTTTGACGCCTTCTATAAATTATTCAAAGGATCGAAAGAAAAAATAAGTTACTTTCGACGGATGAAACAATGTTGTAATAACAGTTTTATAGTCATATCTAATAAAGGAGCTGAGGAAGTCTTAAAAATTTGCTTTTTTTGCCCGTTAAAGTAGACTAGTACCTTATATGAATTGCGGAAATAATCAATTCTCTCATTAATCTGTGAAACTAATCAGTTTTATCATATTTGCTTTGCGCAATTACGTTTGCGACAAAATCTCAGGACATTCCTATGGAAAATCAGGCTTTATGTCAGGACTTTTCAATTTTCCATCTGGTAACCCTACATACATTTGGCATTATTGTTATTATTCTTTGAGGTTAACCATTGAATCATTGTGGAGAGAAAAACGTTATCCTTACCTCTGCTCAGCTTCCGCTCGAGATCCACGGCCACGAGGTCCGACGAATATTGATACTTTTCGAAATTTTCATTCATCAATCTTTTGTCAGGTCGCAGTTCAATTATTTTCGGCATTGTTTTGGTTCCTTCTTGTCACCGGCAAGTTCTCGTAAAACTTGACTACTTGACACTGTCGCGCGATACCGACTGGTCACTTTTCACTTTTTCGCAAAAAAAAACAAACAACCCGATTTTACGCGAATTCAACGAGATTTACTATATGAATAGATTCAGAATTACGTTTGTTTATTTAATATTGTTTTAGACAACGTTATTGTTCCGTCGGTAAGTTACCCTCAGCGTTTCGGTAGAAATCACGATTCGCGATTGACGGTTATTGACTTTTGAATCTTCAACGACAAACACTTCGGCCACGATCGATCAAGTTCGGAACGCTTCGGTTTTTGCACGAGAGATGGCGCCACCGGAACGATAAAGCGTCTCAACCAGTCTCAACGAATAACAAAGGCCGTGCAAAAAAAAAAGACGAGAAGAAAAGAGCTCGCGTTGTATTGAAAAAAAATCAAAAGTATACAAACAAGCACGCGGCATCGTTCAGGAAACGTTTATTGCTCGATAAATAAAAACTCAAAGATTCATTCGTCAATATGGGGAAGTTTATATATTTCGAGATACGCGGAGATGTCCACCGATGGAAAAAAAAGACAAAAATTTATGCTTACGATGCGTGAAAGAAATGCGAACGTGTTCATCGATTACATCCGAGATTATTATTCACTGATCCTGGCTGATATTGAGAGTTTATTCGATTAATTTATTCGTCACAAATCGACAATAACCCGGACATGCAAAAGGACGCCGCGAACACGATCCGACACCCACTCGCGTTTCGATCGTAGCTAACAAGAAGCGCCGCGTAACGAGAGATCGCAAATCGCGCCGCTTCCGGGAAAGCTAGTGAAAAAAACCGTTGCCCGTTCAAAATTCTCCAATCGCAGCGCCGCTTACTCGGCGCTAATCTCAACGCACCAATGAGAGAACGCGTGGGGGAAGACGCGCGACCAATGGGATATCTTGTTTTATTTCTACTTTATACTCATCTCGAATGCGTTGAAACAAATCTCGAAAATAATGATCATGGAAAAAATCCCCATAAAAACTGCTGAGAGCCCTTCGCAAATATGAACCGCCTCGATTAATGAATTAAACGACGAATGATGATAAAATAAAACAACGCCCGGGTCCCCGAGAAGGAAAACATAAAATTAACTCACATGTTACCGCGCAATATGCGGTGATGAAAAAAAGAACATCGCGATGAAAAGGTTGTTCTCATCGTTTCCCGAGATGCGAACATCTTGATTGATCGCCGACGGCCATTTCGTCTCACTGCTATTCATTCTTACGCGGAAATATCGAATTATCCATCAGCAGAAAAAGAAAGAAAAACTCACTCACGTGTTCATCCCGCGAGTAACGACGCGACACTGACAGTACTGACATTGACAGTGTAACGGATAATAAGATGCATTGTGCGATTGGTCGACGCTTTGACGAGAGCCAATAAAAAACATTGTTTAATAAAAGTCGACCAATCTACAGAGCGTAATAATGCAGCGGTCCAATGAGAGACGGCGCTAGTGCGGTCGCGGCCAAGCGACCAATTAACGAGTCTGTTAAAAAACAAGTCATTTTTTTCTCATTGTCAGTTGGCATTTTCTCCGGACTATCGGCACAAGTGGAAACTCGGGAAGAAGGAGTCACGCGGCGAAAAGTTTATAGTTCTTCGGTAAGTATCAAACGGAGAGAAAAAAAAACATTTGGCTTTTTGCTTCTTTTTGTCACGTCGTTGCGAGGAAAAGTTTTCCAAGCAGTTTGGCGCACGTGTCGCGTCTTCCTCTCCCTCCCTTTTCGTCTTTCTGACTTCTCCTTCTCTCTCTCTCTCTCTCTCTCTCTCTCTCTCTCTCTCTCTCTCTCTCTCTCTCTCTCTCTCTCTCTCTCTCTCTCTCTCTCTCTCTCTCTTTTTCTCTCGCCCCGCGCTCGTTGTCTTTTATCTTTTGCGCGAAAACGTGCCGATATTACGACTCTTCTTCCACGGGGTCCTCTTTTTTCCTCTCGAACACAGAGTTTATCCATTTTTATCCAATATCTGTGCTTCTCATCGTTGTCACACATCGCCTGCGACATGTGGTCCGGCACTTGGCACCGTAATGCCGCGTGGTTATGTTTTTTTCCCTTATTGTCCCCCTCTCGTCCCATTCGCCGAGAAGAAACGAAGCTCTGGATCGTCACGTAATAAAAACATGGTGCGCCGAAAGAAAAAAGGAGATACGATAGACAAAAGTCGCCATCTCGTGATTCGCGATTCTTCGCTATCTCCAACAGTTTTCTGGAACGCGTTTGTTTCCCCGTTTATTTTGGCGGCCATATTGTTTGTTTGTTTTTTTGACAATGAAAGTCACAAAAACTGAATCGCAAATGTGAGACCTAAATTTTTGTTGCTGCCTTGAAAATGGTGGAATTTTCGAGTAATTTATCGTTTTGTTTATAACAATTATGATAACAGCATTGTTTTCATTATTATTCATTTAGAATCTGGTCGAGAGCTTTATTTAGTCTGCACCATTTTTTTGCACTTGGCGCAGCAATTTTTTGCACTCATTGATAATCGTTTGTTGTTTTTTTGTTTATAGGCTCATCCACTTGTTTGTTTCTGAGGTTCTACATTTTCATGTGCTTATGAATTTGTAAAATCCTTGGAATACTTGCGCGGAGTATGTATTACGGAGTGATGGAGTTTCAAGGTCATTGAAGGACTTGGTTTCAGAAGTTGACCCTTGGAAAAATTCTGACAAAAACATTGTAAGAAAAAGTACATAATTCAGTTATTATATACAAAAGAAGAATTTGGAAAGCAATTTTTTTGTAACATTCTCGCATGCCTTTTTTTAATAATACTTTTTAAAATGGCAAAGAATAATTTCAGAAGTTGACCGTTGGAAAAGTTCTGACAAAAATATTGTAAGAAAAAGTAGATAATTCAGTTATTATATAAAAAAAATAGAATTTGAAAAGACATTTTTTTGTAACATTTGCATGCCTCTTTTCAATAATACTTTTTAACATGGGAAAGAAAAATTTCAGAAGCTGACACTTGAAAAAGTACTGAAAAAAATATTGTAAAAAAAGTTCATAATTCAGTTATTATTTAAAAAAGAAGAGTCTGAAAAGAATTTTTTTTGTAACGTTCGCATGTTTTTGTTCATTAATACCTCTTAAAATGGTAAAGAAAAATGGCACAATCCATGGGCTGCAATGATTACTTTAAAAACGAAGAATATTCGATAAGAATTACAAAGACTAAATTCACAAAATCGAATTAACACGCTGATTATATCCATCCAGTGTAATTTGCATTACAGCAACAATTTTGCAAATTATTCTGGAAATGATAAATACTTCAAATTCGTGAGCAGGAATTTTTCCTGCTATAATTCTTCAACAGGCCGAAAAAATATTAATAATTATTTAAAAACTGTTAGTTGACGAAACTATAAATTCGACAATCTTGAAATTTCAAAACTGCAATGTATATATGTCCCACGAAAAAAACGATGTAAATTTTCAAGCTTTTATCTCGCTATTAATCATACATTGAAAAAAAAATTGCTCTACTTAAGAAGAAAACATGGTAAAACACAATACAGAAACGATAATCGATCTAACGAGAATATAAATTTTCGTCACGATAACGTGACAAACTGAGCAACTATTGATAGAAATTATTCAAAAATTTTCCCGCTCGCTTCACGATTACGAAATCCCCTTGCCACTGGCTTTTGATCCGATAGCCCTATAATTCATTCAAAAAATAAACATTCAGTGAATTCATTGAAGAAAATTCAAAAAAACCTCACAAACTCGTTTTTTCGAATGCTCTGTTCGCCTCCCATAATTCTTTCTTCAATTTCATCACTACCTAAGCTTCGGGTTTTCCAAAGCATACTTTCATCTCAAATGGTTCAGCCCAAAAAAAGTGTCCCTTCAGATGCGTCGATAAATCATGAATTAACGTCTGGATATTCAATCTTGAATTATGAGTTTCCCGTTTGTCAGTTTGCATAAATGTTATAATTCTCATTTTTTTGTCCTTTTCCCTAGCAGCAACGTGTCCTGTTATCTCAACGTGAGCCAGATAATCGCTGAGCACAGGTGGGATAAATAATAGATCCGTTGACAAACACACCAACACGGGAATGAAGAGAAGCGAGGGCGAATGATGGATCGATCGACGACGGCCAGAAAGAGAGAAATACATATACATATGTGTACATGTATGGGTCATTCCACCAAATATTGACTAAAATTGTGCCGGGGGGTCTGAATTCTGCATAACAAAAAATTTTATTGAAAAGTACATAACAAAGAGAGCTTTCATGATTTTTTTCAAATTTTTTCGTCGTACCCTTTCGAATATATGGTAGATCGAAAATAGCAAGATTTGCAATTATTGACTTTGGATATTAAAAATATCAATCCCTTGTAAAATTTCTCAAAATATATTAAGTAATGGTTTTTGTGTAAAAAAATCTCAGCTTTCTGAAAAAAATATTTTCAATTTCCTCCAATGTCGGGAAAACCCCGGAAAATGAGGTCAACAAGTAAAATACGCTTTTTCTACCAATGTATCATTATTGATATTTCATAAAATATTTTTTTCGAAAAGTTCACACTTTTTTACACGGGAAATGTATTTTTTTATTTTGGAAATATTAAAAAATAAACCATAGCAAGATAAAGTTGAAAGTTTCGTGATGAATTGCCGATATGGATTGTGCTGCCGCCACGGTCGTCGCACGAACTATCGAATCAAATTTGAAAATTTCTGTACAAAGCATTATATTCAGCGATTATGTAGTAAATATATATGTTCAAAGTGTCCCATGGAAAATGACCATGTGAAGGTTAGCAGGCACGATCAAACGTCTTGCTGCAAGGGCATCTCTTCAAATGGGCACGAGAAACGAAATTTTATCATCTTTGGCATTGTACGACTGAGCACGTGAGTCATTAAAAAACGTTGATTTCACTTTTATTTCAAATGAGAAATACGAAGTACGCGCAGCACAGCTAAAGTCAAGATTTGCTAATGTTGTGGCTGTAAAAAAGATGCAATCTATGCATTGTATTATCCCTGATGCCGAGAATCATGGTTCTGCTACGATAAGAAATGTTTCTTTGTCCACAGTGGCAAGAAGAATGCAAATAATAAAGATTTGATCCTTGTCGTAACTCTTTTGTATAATAATTTTAATTTCTTACCCACTTCACAATTTGAACATATATATTTACTACATAATCGCTGAATATAATGCTTTGTACAGAAATTTTCAAATTTGATTCGATAGTTCATGCGACGACCGTGGCGGCAGCACAATACAGATCGGCCATTCATCACGAAACTTTCAACTTTATTTTGCTATGGTTTATTTTTTAATATTTCCAAAATCAAAAAATACATTTCCCGTGTAAAAAAGTGTGAACTTTTCGGAAAAAATATTTTAAAAAATATCAAAAATGATACATTGGTAGAAAAAGCGGATTTTACTTTTTGACCTCATTTTTTGGGCTTTTCGCGACATTAGAGGAAATTGAAAAGATTTTTTTCAGAAAGCTGAGGTTTTTTTTACACGAAAACCATTATTTAATATATTCTTAGAAATGTTACAGGGAATTGATATTTTTAATATCTAAAGTCAATAATTGCAAATTTTGCAATTTTCGATCTACCGTATCTTCGAAAGGGTTTGACAGAAAAATTTGAAAAAAATCATGAAAGCTCTCTTTGTTAAGTACATTTCAATAACAAATTTTGTTATGCAGAGTTCAGACCCCCCGGCACAACTTTAGTCAATAATTGGTGAAATGACCCATATATATATATATGTGGACGCGCGTGTTTCTCGGACGAAACGGTGAGCATGGACAAAACGTTTATTGAAACGTGTGTTGACGAGAAGAACGAGGAGAAGGATCGAGACGAATGAAGAATTAAAGTTGAAAGAGTCCCCCGTTTTTCGAACGGTCTTTCGACGTATGAAGAATTCTTCATCAAGTAGGCCACTTATTTTTCATGGGCTTGAAGTTTCGAACGTTCGGCTGTATAAAAAATATTGACGAATTTATTTCTGCAATGAAAATTTGAAAGACTGCAAATAATTGATAATTATTTATCTTTTCCATTATTCGAAATAGTTATTTAACAAGTATCGGGGTCATTCGATTTTTTTGTTAAAAACTATATCCGTCGATTTTTTGGTCAATAATTTCAGGGGCTTCAATTTTGAGTGAACTCTTCCAAAATATTGTTTTTCGTTTGAAGCATGATATTTTTGTACAGAGCGCTTTTTGCGATGGAACAAATTTTAGGATACTGCCCAAGTTTTATTTCCAAAATTTTCTGATTCGAATTTATGATTCTTTATGAGAAAATATGCATTATGTAGCTTTGTATGTTTTGTTTCGAAACAATCCTAAACAAGACAGGGAATCGTATTTAAGCGTGATTAAATTCGAAGATTTTTGAAGATTATAAAAAATTACTTCTTTAATTAGCTTTTTTTATTCCACATCAAATTGCATTTGTGATGATTGGCTCTCCAAGCATTTTTTTTACTATTGAATTATTACATGGTCGTTTGAGTAGATTTCCAAAATATCTGGTATTGTGGTAATGATTTAAAAAAAATTAGTTTCGCCCATTTTTCTTTCTCCTGAGCTTTGTTTGCATTGAATTATTTTGAATTAGAGAGTATCAAATTTTTTGTACGAGT
The DNA here is from genome assembly GCA_946863875.1 of Alloplasta piceator. Classification (NCBI taxonomy): domain Eukaryota; kingdom Metazoa; phylum Arthropoda; class Insecta; order Hymenoptera; family Ichneumonidae; genus Alloplasta; species Alloplasta piceator. The sequence continues at coordinate 17,414,183 of OX333080.1, read as the reverse complement.
ATGTTGGAAACAACAATATCATACAACAACATCAACATAACAATTCATAATTGTTCATTTCTTAACTTTTTTGTAGTTTTTGGAAAATATGTTTTAATCCTTAAATTTTGAAATTTTGCAGCCAAAGTATGTCACGCAATTAACAAGCCTTCAAAATGTTGTCACCGAGGGATCCGAGAAAAACTCTGGAGTCGAGATGAGCCTTTTGAAGATGGAGACTGAATTGTCTTGGATTTTTTTACGGCAACGATGGACAAGAGGAAAAAGCTGTTGCAGAAGTTTGCTCGGGTGAATTGGTGAGTAATTTGATACCTTTATGAAGATGTTGGACCCGACAAAGAAGTCGTAATAATTTTTTATAATTTTAGATAAACTTTATTTGACTTTTATGACCTTTTTACCTCTGTTAAACAAATTTCAGCAAATTTCCGTTTTCAAAAATTAAAAATTAACCAAAATTAACAGTTTGAATGAAATTTCATCAAGGATAAATTATCATTATAATTATTCTTTGTTTAATGTTCGTAATTCGGGAAAAGTCGAAAAATCTCGAAAATTAACGAATTTTCTCCAATTATTGACAATTCGACGATTCATGAAATTCGTTTTAAATGAAAGTATGAGGCTATTGTTGAAAAAAAATGTCAGGTATTTTCTGACACGTCTAAACATGTGATAACAATATTTTTTTTGTACACAAAAATGGTTGCTTTATGATTTTTTTTTCAAAGGAGAAAGAAGTTGCTTCTTTATCACTCTTTATCCTTATCTAAAACAAAATGGACAAAATTGTATTTCATGGAATTTCATTGGCGATGAATCTAAAGAAGAAACCAACAGTTTGATTTTTTTTAAATACAGGAATAAAAGATTTAATTTGGTGCAAAAAAATGTTGGCAACACAAAATTTTAACTTCAATTTGAATTTATACTAAGAACGTTTATAGAATATTTGTTTTTGTTCATACAAGTTAAACTACATTAAATTAAATAAATAAATTTAATTAAATTAAATAAATTAAATTTCATATAAACACAATTTTTGTTTATAAATTGTACAGATGAAGACAAGATTCATAAAAATTCTTTTCACTTGTTTAAACGTTACATAAATTACTCTAAACGGTTGAAAAGCAATAGATAATTGCAATTCTTGCACCTATTCTGTTTTTCAATTTTTTTTTACTGAATTTCCAGAGTTGAACAATTCCAATAAAGGAGTGACGAAATTACCAGAATAAACCAAAACTTCGGGATTTAAGGTAAAAATAAATCCATCGATTGAGAAAAAGTCGCCCTTAGAAAATACGTAGATTGAAATTAAGAGTAATTAAAAAGATGAAAAACTTGAAAATTCAGTAAAAAGAGACTAATTCGAAGGTTGATGAAACAATCCGATTAAAAATAAATCGAAGAGAAAATATGCAGAATAACTAGAGGTCAATGAAGAAATGAAAAATTTGAAAAACCATTTAAAAAAACTAAATCAAAGGTTGATAAATTTCGATTAAAAACAAAACGGAGAACAGAAAATATGCAGAATAAGTAGAGGTCAATGAAGAAATGATGAATTTGAAAATTCATTTTTAAAAAGACTAAATCAAAGGTTGATCAAATTAGTGGAATAATTCAGATTCTAATTCTGGGTCATGAAAGTCCTGCTGATATTTTTTCTAAGAAAAAAACGTCAAAAAAAGCTGAAAAAATTCTGAATTACTTTAATAACATCTTTTTCCATGATCCAATCATTTATTTAACCATTTATAGTAAACAAATTTTTTTACAACAGTTAATGTGACCAAAAATCGAGAAAAAATGGATTTTCATCAAAAAAAATCATAACTAAAACAAATTTTCACGTAAAAATAAAAAATTTTCGGGATTGTATAGCTGAATATATGTACTTTTAGGAAAAAAAATACAGTGAATGTGCTACTTTCAAAAAGTATAATTATTTTGACCGACGAAAAGGTCGCTTTTTTTAATAGAAAAAATCGGAGACAACAATATTTCTGGGTTCATTTTCATTTTATTTATTACAAAATTTGTAAAAAATTATAGTAATCAACTAAACATAATGAATTACAATGAACAAATATTTAGACTTATTCTGGAAAAATTTTGTTTGTGCTTGCACATACATATACATGCGATAAAAATCATTTTAAGAAGGTTAAAATTATTAGAAAAGTCCAAAAAGAGCATAAATTAAATATTACTGACACGAAATACCGTCGCCGTCTGTACTCTGGGTCTTCTATGGCACGCTTTTTTACGGAAGGCCCCCCCCCCTTTTCCCTAATTTGAAAATTTGGCTTGTGCCTTAAAAGACCCAGTGTGCAAACGGAGGACTAAGAATTGAAACTAAAATTAAACTGTGAATCTAAAAAAAAATAGAGGTGAAAGGAGATTAAAATTGGTAGTAGTTGACAAAATAACAAACTTGGAAATTCAATTTAAAAAAAAAGAAAGGTTGATGAAGGTCGAAAACTCAATCAAATTTTAGAGATTTCGAGCTAAAAATAAATCCATTAGTCTTAAAGAAATGGAGAATAGGAATTACGTAGATCAAAACTACGAGATAGATGAGGAAAAGTAATAAAATCCACGAAAAAAAAGACTGAGAAGAAAGTGGACGTATAAATTAAGACCTGATGCAGAATTAAAAGTAGGAAATTGTGAATGTGGGAAATTGAGGCAACATGTGGCAGACGCAAAACGGCGTGAATAATGACCCGACGATTTTGATCTCATCTCTTCTGAAGAGAGAGAGAGAGAGAGATAGAGATAATCAGAAGAAGAGATGAATTTTCTCGCCGGCGTTGGAACGAGTATATAATAAGAAGAGGGCACGATAATCATGGAAATCATTATGTATCGCTCGCGCCTGTTTCTCTTAGACATCATATCCGTATATCCGCATCTTGGAGGAAGGAAAAAAAAATCCTGATGGCGACTACATGGCTCGTTTATTGAAGATCTTCCTCTGCCCTCGAATCAACCAGAGGCCAAATCGACGCTCTTGTTTTGTGTTGCTCGCAATTCGTAAATGCAAGCACGGACACGGACGCACACAGGAGAGACGCTTTCGATGGTTTGGGGGTAATGGCAAAATTATACCGAAAAAGGTATCGCCTCCTTCCACACACGAAAGAAGATATAAGAGATATCTTCTTACCGTTGTCTCACTCGCTCTCGTCTCGATTATTTTTCGGTCGATAAATATATGGGCTACTTAATGTCAATTCAACCCGATCCTCGAGCTTTCGGACTTGATCCATGATTTCTTTCTTTGCTATTATCATTTCTTATTTGAGCTTGTTTGGTTTGAAAATTCAAAAATTTAAAGAGACAATTTCGCTAAAACATAAAAAGTAATAAAGACTTCGTCTTTTTTATATTTTAATTTAAAAAATAATGTTAAATGATGATTTTTCTGACGAAAAAATTGAGTTGCAATAATTACATGGTCAGTGATCGGCAAAATTTTTTTTTAGATTTTTAATTAATCGTTATTTACAAAATTAATATTATCATCCATTATTTTTTTTAGGTATTTCGATAATCAGTAATTTAAAGACCAATACTACGAATTATTTGGATATTGAATATGTGTATTCTTTGAATTATTCATTATTAGAAAAATTAGTGATCGTAGTCTTTAAAATACTTATCATTAAATTATTTAGTAATTGAATGATTTTAATTACTAATTATTAGAATAACTAATAATTGAATCATGTCAATTATTGATTATTTGAATAATTAGTAATGTATGTATCTAAATTACTAATTATTCAAGTAATCAGTTATTGAACTATTTCAATTACCAATTATTTGAATAATTACCAATTACCAATTATTTGAATAATTGAGTGAACTTGTGCAAAAGTTGGAGTATATTTTGTGTACAAGTTTGCCTACAACTTGTATTCAATTACCGGCCTTAGATCTCGATCAACTTGTATCCAAATGTTGCTCACCAAAAACTTACCGTAAACTTGGCGTCAAATTGATTCCAAGCTACAGATGACCAAGTTTGTATAGTACAATACTGGCTATCAGGGTTCCTGCTTAATTTCACTAATCAAATTTACAAGCATAAATGTGCATTATCAAATGATAAATAATTGCAAAGAATAATTAACTAATTTTTTGAAAAATTAGTAAGTAGAATACTTAAGTATTTAATTACATGGATAATTAATAATTAGAAGGAACAATAACTTAATTTTTATTTTTAAATCAGTAATTCATAAGAGCAACATTTTAATTACTTGGTTATTGAGTAATTATTTGATCTAAATTACAAGTTATAGGTTTATTGGATAATAATCGACTAATTATCGAATTTTCGAATATTAGAAATACCTTACTGCCTAATTACTTAGTGCCTTAATAATGAGTAATATTTATTGGAACAATTATAAAATTTTCTAACGCAGAGTAATTAGCGGTAATTAAATTGACGAAAATATTGATTTTGCCGATCACTGTACGTGATTCTGTTTAATTCTTAATTTTTTTTACATTATACGAAACGAAGATACTATATAGTTCATGTAATAAATAATTAATTAATTAATAAACACAAGCCAAATTATCAAATCGAATATCTTTGGAATTAAAAAAATTGTAAAAAAAATTTGCTTACTATAAATGGTTAAATAAATGATGGGATCATGGAAAAAAATGTCATGAAAGTAATCCGGAATTTTTTCAGATTTTTTTGACGTTTTTTTCTTAGAAAAAACATTAGCAGGACTTGAACGACCCAGAGTACAGGTGGTGTCCCAAAATTTAAGCGTGCAGACGGAGGGCTAATTTTATATTTCACAATTTTGAAATCGTGAGCATACCAAAAAAGCTTGCAAAATTAATAAAAAATAAAAACTGCTTATTCTATGGGTTATAAATGTTTGATAATTGTGCAAGAGTGTAATTTTTATTTTTTTTAAATATTGACAACATTTTATAATTATTTTCACGTTTTCTCTTTCAGCGAACAAAATTCCTCAAATTTTCTAAATTTGAGGATTATTGGAAATTTTAGGATTTTGAAGCATTCTTGAAAAGTCCAATTTTTCTACAAACATTTTAAAACCTTGCCCGACAGATGGCAGAATTTATTTCCTCGGATGTTTTTTTTTAAATTGAAAAAAACATGAATATTGGTCGATTTGACATTGAATAGCCCATATGTATCTCTCTTTAGCTCGCGAATACTTCGTGCAAACTCGGGTGTCGAAAACGTTTCCTTATCTCTTCGTTCTCTCTCGCTCTTTTACACGCGCACGGGACGTATTAACGCTGATGAGGATGGCGTGTGTGCACGCTCGCCGACGATCATGAAAGCACGTTGCCCAACGATAAAGTATTCGCCCTGAAAAAAAAAATTGGCTTGGAAACAAAAAGCTCTTCCTCAAGTAAAAACATCAATTTTCTTGAAGAGTTTTTCATGATAAGGGCGTAAGTCACTTTAAGGGATGGAAAAGTTGTCAACGTTTGAGAATCTTTTTCAAAGACATGACTAATTGTCAAAGGATCGGGTTATCGTTATTGTATTAAGTAAATATATTCAACTTATCTCGTAGCAATTTTTATTAAGGCTTAGGCTACTATAGGGCCAAAAAAGGGCATATTTGATTTTTTTTCAGCGAAACCATAAGATAAATCGAATTTACAAAAAAAGAGTTTTATTATACATCTAATTGGTAATACAAAATTATTTTTTCATGGCAATATGTGTCAAAATGGCGACTGTGCAGCGTTTTTCCGATTATGCCCTTATTTCTGGAAGGTCAACGACCGAACCAACCAGAGTTGCAAATAATGCATTACTTTTTTTAATGCATTTACACTTTCAATAACCATTAACTCTTATTTTCAATAACCATTAAATGTTAATGGTTAATAGAATTTATTTCCATTAACCATTAAGTGTTAATGGTTAATGTAAATTATTTACATGAACCATTAAATGTTAATGGTTAATGTAAATTATTACCATTAACCATTAAATATTAATGTTTAATGTAAATTATTTCCATTAACCATTAAATGTTAATGATTAATGTAAATTATTTCCATTAACCATTAAATGTTAATGGTTAATGTAAATTATTTTCATTAACTATTAAATATTTTTTGTTCCCCGATTGGGTTTGACAGCTGTTAGTATTTGTCAAAAAAATAACTCCCATAATTTGAGCTTTCAAAAAAATTCTTTAGAGGTCGCTCAAATGACTTGATATCTTTTTTCGATTTTTACTAACGATCATGATATAGAAATTTCGATTTTTCCTTGTCGCACCAAAAAATATAAGTATTTGATGAAGCAATAATTCACCCAAAATTTGGGTCCTTGAAAAAAAATGATAATGAAAATCTAAGTGCACGCCCATTAATGGCTAATGAAAATGTTAATGGTTAATGGAAATAAACTACATTAACCATTAACATTTAATGGTTACATTAACCATTAACATTTAATGGTTACATTAACCATTAATATTTAATGGTTAATGGAAATAATTTACATTAACCATTAACATATAATGTTTAATGAAAATTATTTCCATTTGCCATTAAAAAAGTACTGATTAATGCATTTCTTTTACATTAAAAATTTCACAACCCTGGAACGAACAGCTGCTAACATTTTTGAATTACGATGAGACACTTAAGTTTTTTCGATTATATATAAGAATAGCTATAGGAGTTCCTAGGATTTTTTTGATATGTTGTTTTTTGTAAAAATGGTGCATTTCTAATTCAAAAAGTATAAAATGCCATGAGAAAAGCGCCAGGAAATTGTTTATAAAAAAGGAACCATGCAATATAATTAAAGAAATCCTACGTAGTCCTTGAGAGACCGTTATTTTGAATGTGCAGTTGAAATTTCAAATGAATCGGTTGAAATTTGTTTGAGTCGTGAGTTAGGCCGACTTGAAAAATGTAGTTCTGGGATACACGCGTTTAAAGTTTGTAGAAAGCTCGCTGCGGATGAAGAGGGGTTCCTTTAGGATGCGAAAATCGAGTACTTAGGAATTTTTCACGCACATAACCTTTTGGAATTTAATTCTATGCTACCTTTTTTATTTTTTTAAAAATAGATTTTTTGAAAATCCCAGAGCAAATATTTAAGTTTTTTCTCAGCTTCTTTATCAGTTATGGCTATAAAACTGTTTATACAACATTGTTTCATCCTTCGAAAGTACAAAAAAAAATATTTTTATTTTTGATTTTGATTGTTCGAATAATTTATAGAAGGCGCCAAAGTCGAAAACGTCTTTTCCCATGGCCGACAGTTACTCTCAGAATTAGCAAGTCTGAAACAAAAAAATTAAGAAATCATTTTAAAGAGGAAAGTTACACTTACACAACAATTTACCACTGTTAATGAAAAATCGATAAAAAATGGCGGATGTTTGAAATAAATTATGAAAAATTCAATAGTTCATTTTCATTTCAAACATGCGCCATTTTTTTCGGTTTTCATTAACGGTGGTAAATTGTTGTGCAAGAAACTTTCCTCTTTAAAACGCTTTTTTATTTTTTTGTTTCACTTTCGCCAATCCTGAGTAACTGTCGGCCGTGGAAAAAGACAATTTCGACTTTGGCGGCTTCTATAAATTATTCAAAGAATCAAAATAAAGTGTAATATTTTTTTTTTGTATTTTCGAAGGATGAAACACTGTTGTAAAGACAGTTCTATAGCCATATCTGATAGAGGAGCTGAGAAATTGAAAAAAAAACAAATAGCTTTTTTTTGGCCCTCTAAAGTACAAAATAAAAATCTGAAAATTAAAAAAAACATCAATATCTATGCGAATGCATTTAATTATTATAAGCTCTTCATTTTCAGGGCCTTTTTTTATTCAAGCAGGATTGAAAGATAGTAATTATCAAAATTTTATGTTCTACTTATAACATTGCGATTACGAACATTAAAAAAATTGAAAATCGCTTTATAAGTTTTCGAGTATTCCCTGGGACAAAATCGGAAAAAATCATTTTGATAAAAACACCATCAAAATATTCGATGGCTGAAATGACTGTGACTTAATCAATTTTCAAAATTTCAACTAAAATTTTACCTACACGTTTTTGAATATATAACATAACATAAAATAACATAACGTAACTTCAAAGAAATGCAAAAAAAAATCCTAATTTTTACGATGACTTTTCCTCTTAAGGAAGTAATTTTCGTGATGAATTTCAATGATTTTTGATCGAATGCTTAGAATTTGGATCGCCGAAACATCATCACAGGAAATTATGCGAAAGTCGAAATTGTGCATTAAAAAAAGAATTATCTTCAATTTGCAAATTTTCATTATAATATATTTCTCATCTTATGAGAAATTGTATACTCAGAAGTTGATTCGAATTGAATGTTGCTTGATAATTGAAATTGAATCGAGACACTCGTAGAATTGAAAACACTTTTTCGTCTTCGTGAATTTTTCAATTACTCAAGAAATCAATTTTGAAAAAACGAAGTGTAAATTGGCAATTTGCTCATCGCTTCCTCCCATAATTTTCCACGCATCAGCGAATTCTCTTCTATGAGCAAGTAGCTTTCTCAGTTGTGCCATTCTCATACAGGAAGCTTCGCAATTATAGAAAAAATGGTGAGAAATTTTCTTAAATCTGTAAAAAATTATTTGTATGAATTTTTCTTAAGCCAAATACCGAAAATTTGCGGAAGCTTAAACGATTACGTTCATTTTTCGAAAATGTCATCCAGATTTATGAAAAATTGACATTTTTATCTTAGAATATTTTAACGTAGTTTCAAAACTTTTTTTTCACCAAAACAAGGTTTACTTTATATGGGGGAAGCAAAATATAAGATAATTGAAACACCTTCGATCTTGGAGGAAAAAATTCAATTCCATCTTTTTCAAATTTCAGGATCATTCTTTTTCCCATGGAGTGAATTTCACCGCGACGAATGGTCGGAATTTCGTACGAGGCCGACGGTTCATCGTGCGGATGGCAACGATCGGCTCTACCCAAAACCATTATGGACTCCATAAATTAATATGTCCCGGTGATGGGAAAAATAAGAGGGAGAAGGAGAGAGAGAGAGAGCGAGAGAAAAAAAATGGCTCGAGACGATATATTTTCGTCGTTCGGGCGAAATAGATAGAATCCTTATAATAATGTAGGCGTAGGCATCTCCCACGGCCATCTTTGAGAACTTCGGAGATCGCTCCACCTTTTTCCCTAAGACTTTTTTTTTATCCTCTCTCGGCGATGTGGACTTTGTCGATAATTCGTCTCTCTGCGGTTTTTCGTTCTTCCGGCCACGAATCTTTTCTTCGCGGTGTCTCTCGCGAGGACTCTCGTTCCTGAATTCTGCACACTCGAAGGCAAAAAAAAGCTCGTGCCTTCTCGTAAAAACTCAGGAATGAATATGGGGCATTCCGGGTCAAATCGACCACTTTTGACCCCGACCGCTTTCGATTTGGCTGAAACTTTTTTATCTCATTAGACCTTATCAAAAACATTTTTCAGAATTTTTTCAAATTTTTTTACCCAACGAAGGAAAAGTTATAAATTTTTTTTTAAAATAGCTATAACTTTTTCAAAATTCGACTTATCGGAACGGTTTTTTTCAAAATTTTCCTTTTGAAATGTACTGTTTGAAAAAAAAATACAAAAAAATTATTCAGAGGTTTCTTCTATTTTTTATCTTAATTTTTTGAAAAAAATCAAATTTTTTCGATAATTACCAATTTCAATTTTTGTTTTTATTTATTTTTTTTCAAATTTGGAAGTTCTCCGAACACCCTCAAAAATGTTCAGAATGGTGTTATGAGAAATAAGGCTAGTTGAAATTTTTTTTTTTCAATTGGAAAAAAATAGAAATAATAAAAACAGCATTCTGAAAAAAACTGAGGATTTACAGAAAATGTCAAAGTTTGATATAATAAGAAGAAAAAAAAATGGTAATCATCGAGAAATTTTCGATTTTTTCCGATAATTAAAAAAAAACGGTGAAGATGGGTTTCAATAATTTTTTTGTATTTTTTTTTTAAAGTATATTTAAAAATACAAATTTCGAAAAAAAAACGTTCCGATAAGTCAAATTTTAAAAAAGTTATAGCTATTTAAAAAAAATCAATTTTTTTCAAAAATTCATACCTTTTTTTTGGTTGGGTAAAAAAAATTGAAAAAATTCTGAGAAACGTTTTTCATAGGGTAGAAAAGGATAAAAAACTTTCAGCCAAATCGAAAGGGGTTAGGTTTAAAAGTGGTCGATTTGGCGTGGATACCCCATATAGCTTTTTTTGCCTTTCTGCTCGAGCATTCTAGCTAAAGGCTCGTAAAAAGCGGAAACGCCCGAGAAAGGAAATTAGCAAAACTGCCGCAAATGGTAGCTCCGCGAATCGTCGAACCGCGAAACTCCTCGAAGCTTTAATACTCCCATCATCTTCCTTTTGTTGCTATCTCTTCAGCAAAAATAACGAAATTTCGCACATTTTTCGTTTCTCCGTCTTCGTATCTTTGGGCGATAAAAATAAAATTATTTATCTTTGCGCCAAAAGCAATTTCGGGCACTCGCGTTTCGAGAGTTCGCGCCATACCTTTTCATTTTCGTTTCTTTCGCTTCACAATTGGAGCCTCATTTTCCTCAATAACCTCATCAACTTCTCAAGGCCAAAGATCTTGGACAAAAAATTCATAATTTTTTTTGACGGTACAAAAAAAAGATTAAAAATCTTGTTCTCAAATAAAAAAGGTTTAGCTAAATAAAAATGGTGAATCTGCCCCCACCGAATTTTGTGGCACCGATTTTTTCCAATGTTCCTAACCTTAAAAAACAATTTTGTGCAAAGTTACAGCTTTCTACATCGATGCCGAGAGTCTTTCTGCTAAAAAAAGTGTTTTTTCGATTTTTGCAGTTTTTGAATACCAAAAGACGACTGGAAAATCTTGAAAAATTCTGAAAAATCAAAAACACGTCAATGTTGATGGAAAAACAATTTCTTTTTTTTTTTAATGTCAAATTCTATTTTTAATCATCGAATCTTTCTTTATAAACATTATTTTGTAGCGAAGAGATTTTTCTACTATTATGATAAAAATTGACATTTTTTTACTCTCCATTCCCTACATTTAAAAAAAAAATGCCCAAAATTCGACCTGCAACACATTAAAAAAAAACCAAAACGACAAAATTTCTCATTTTTCATTGGAAATCCATACATAAATCATTCTTTGGGTTTAATTAATGGGTGATCATGGCTGAAGTAGTTGTGAGACATAACAAATAGATGTAAACAATACGATATTATTGCTAATTTTAGTATTGCAACATATTAATCTATTCCTGTTTTCTATTTTCCAGCCATGAGCACTGAATTAAACCGAAATAATGATTTATTTATGGATTTCCAATGAAAAATGAGAAATTTCGTCGTTTTTATTTTTTTTTCAATGTGTTGCTGGTCGAACTTCGGACATTTTTTTTGTTTAATGTAGGGAATGAAGAGTAAAATCACATCAAGTTTTGTCATAATAGTATAAAAATCGCTTCGCTAGAAAATAATGTTTTGAAATGAAAAATCCATGATTAAAAATAAAGTTTAACATTAAAAGAAAAAAAAAAGAAATGTTTTTCCCATAAACATTGACATGTTTGTAATTTTTCAGAATTTTTAAAGATTTTTCGGTCTCCTCTTGCCATTTAAAAAATGTAAAAATCGAAAAAAACTTTCTTTTTAGCCGGAGGACCCTAAAATCGGCACCACAAAATTCGTTGGGGGCCGATTTCACCATTTCTTAAACCATTCACCATTCCTTTGCTGAAATTGCATCGAAGATAAAAATGAAATAATAATTTAGCATATTTGAAATATCGGTGGGAGAAAAAAAAAATTCGGGCATGGAGAACCGTAAAATTCGTTTCCTTCGTGAGTTAGCCAGTCTTTTTCGAACAAGGTCGATCCGGGGGCATTATTTTCGTGTTCGTTTGTTACCAGAGGCACTTTCGAGAGTCAGATGCAACGTTCCTAAGAAAAACCCTTGTCCGTGCATTTCGTTATGCTTTTACTCTTGGAAGAAAAAAAATTTGTTTTCGAAGCTAAATTCACCGCGACTAATGCACCAAACGTCAAAATATTTTCGATATTTTCGCATTGTTGTGGCTTTTCCAGACCCTTGGACGATTTTTCTCCAACGTGAATTTACCTCGAGGCGCTTTCACCAAAAATCGCTCCTCGGTATAATTAGAGGCGTCTATTATCCCCTCGATACTTTTACACCCGTCTATATATATTGCGGTTCAGACAGGTACATGTATCTTTTACATAACCATAGACAGACCTCTCTATATATGGGGCATTCCATATCAAGTCGACCCGAGTGTGACCCTCGACCTCGCTGATTTCGTTTACGATTTCTTATATGATTCTTCCAACTCAAAATAACATTTAGAATTTTTTTCAGATTTTGAAAATCAAATTTGAGTACGTTATGATTTTACGAACATTTTTTTTCGAACACCTCGAGGGCCGTGATTTAAAAATCTGAAAAAATTCTCAAAAATCCGGTGTCAAAAATGAAAATTTTTGACCCAAAATTCATGATGTCCAGGCTTTGGCTTCCATCTCGATTTTAGGTTTTTATGGAGAAAACGTAAAAAAAACGGATGCAGAAATTAACCAACTATTTCTTGAAAAAAGTGAAAAAATTAAAATCTTAAAATTAAAATAAAAGCCTATAATCGAGGTGGAAGGGAAATCCTGGACATAATGAATTTTGGGTCAAAAATTTTCATTTTTGACACCGGATTTTTGAGAATTTTTTCCGATTTTTAAGTTACGGCCCTCGAGGTTTTCGAAAAAAAGTGTTCAAAAAATCATAACGTACTCAAATTTGGTTTAAAAAATCTTTAAAAAATTCTGAATTTTATTTTGAGTTGGAAGAATCACATAAAAAATAGTAAACGAAATCAGCGAGATCGAGGGTCACACTCAGGTCGGCTTGGTATGGAATGCCCCATATATATCTTCATCGAAAAGGGCATTCTTTTGGATTCAAAGAAAACTGCTGTGCATAACGAACCACTGCAAAATATGTATATGCCGATTGTCATGCGAAGTACAAAAACCTTGATTCGTCACGAACTCACTTTGAACCCATTATTTTTTGTTCTCTATCCAAGTTCTGAATAATTTGCTCCTGGAACTAGTTTCGAGGTCTAAAATTATGAGGTCTACAACTATGAAGTCTTAACTTTTCATACATTGTTGCATCCTTTGAAAATGGAATACAACAACAATATTTGAACCAAAATGCATTTCCAAATATGTGCAAATATTAAAATTTTATTTACTATACTTATAATCTATTGAAAATACTGAATTTTAATTCAGTATAATTGATGTAATTTACTTCTTTTTAAATTTTTCAATATTGTTTCACAAACAATTTTTTAAACTCAATTACTTATAATAATTATATTGTTCTGAATTCGAGATTCTTTGATGAGAGATGAGATTTTTTTGAGTCTTTCGAATATCTTACAAAATAGATGCCTACTTTGAAGAATGGCGGATTATTTTCTTAATTTTCTGCACTTTCAAATACCGGATAAAATGGTGAATCTGCCCCCACCGAATTTTGTGGCACCAATTTTTTTCAAAGTTCCTAACCTTAAAAACGATTTTGTGCAAAATTATAGCTTTCTACATCGATGCCGAGGGGTCTTCCTGCTAAAAAAAGTGTTTTTTTGATTTTCGCATTTTTAAAATACCGAGAGGTGACCGAAAAATCTTAAAAAATTCTAAAAAATCGGAAACATGTCACAGTTGAAGGGGAATTTTTTGTTAAATGCTAAACTCTATTTTTAATCATCGAATATTCCTTCAAAAAACATTATTTTGTAGCGAAGATATTTTTCTACTATTATGACAAAAATTGACATGATTTTACTCTTCATTCCTTACATTAAAAGAAAAGTCTCCAAATTCGACCCACAAAACATTGAACAAAAATAAAAACAACAATTTGACATAAAAAATGGATGCACCCATTTATTAAACCGAAAGAATGATTTATATATGGATTTCCAATGAAAAATGAGAAATTTTGTCGTTCTTATTTTTTCTCAATGTGTAGCAGGTCAAATTTAGAAACTTGTTTTTAAATGTAGGAAATGAAGAGTAAAGTCATTCCAATTTTTGCCATAATAGTAGAAAAATACTTTCGTTACAAAATAATGTTTTAGAATGAAGATTCGATGGATAAAAATAGAGTGTAGCATTTTAAAAAAAGGAAAAAATAATCCCACCAACATTGACATGTTTCTGATTTTTCAGAATTTTTCTAGATTCTTTTAGAAAAATCAAGAGGCAGATTCATCATTCTTATCCGGCTAAACCCTTCATTATGTACCTATCTACAGTTGACATTCACATAACTCATCCATTTCCTGGAGATTTTGTTGCACGTGTACGAGTCCATTTTTGAATTGCATTTTCCAAGCTCTGGGCTCTTGCAATTGTTTGTATTATCGTTCGTTGGTATAAAATACAAGTGTCGTCGCTGTTGTGAGCAATTAGCCTGTCGCTCGAGGCTAAATTTGTCGTCTCGCGTTGAAAACCAGGAGCAAAACTTTCATGTTGGTGTGCGCGTGTTAAGGCACAAGAGTAAGAGAGTGAGGGATGATTAGAATCCACCAAGAGGGGGCTTTTATATAGCGTGTTCGAGCCCCTCAACGCGATTGTTGAATAGTTGTATAACACACATGCTATAAGGGAATACAACATGGGTTTATTACCTTCCATTATAATCGTGAAATATACACTCCCTCGCTCCTTTTTCTCTCTTTCTCTTTTGCGATGGTGTAGGCAGACAAATAAGTATCCCGTAGACGACGGCCAAACGTGCCATGAAATTTCGTAGCGTGGGTTTTGCACTCTATAAAAATCTCCCTTCCCCAATGGTTAAAGTTCATAGATACATAATTATTTTCGTTTAAATTTATATCGTGACATTATCGTTATACGTGCAAGTTAAAATATTTAAGAAAATCATTATTTGCTTATTTCGTTGTTTTTTTTGTTTCCTTGTTGAGCAACTTTGGTTTTGACTGTAAGTTTTATATGGAAATATTTGCATGGATGTGGTGGTAGGCAAATTTGACACAGTGCAAATTTCCTCGAAATTGCAATTTGTAATTTTTACAGTTTTTCCCATCAACATCGCTTCTGCTAAAGGTGAACATTGCATTTTTTACAGTTTATTTCGGTTTTTGTATTTGTTTGAAAAGTAGAAATCACACGAAATTCATTACTTTATAATGAATTTGAAAAGTAGAAACCCCATCAAATTCAGTACTTTATAATGCAATTATAAATGCTGAATTAAATTGCAAAAAATGCAATGTTCACAGCAAAATGTTCACAGTAGCACATTGCATTTTTTACAGTTTATTTCGGTATTTATATTTCTTTGAAAAGTATAAAACAAATGAAATTCATTACTTATAATGAATTTGAAAAGTAGGAAGCCCATAAAATTCATTACTTTATGATAAATCTTATGTGGTTTCTACTTTTCAAACAGTTATAAATGCTGAATTAAACTGTGAAAAATGCAATGTTCACAGCAAAATGTTCACATTTGCACATTGCATTTAATACAGTTTATTTCGGTATTTATATTTGTTTGAAAAGTAGAAAACACATGAAATTCATTACTTTTAATGAATTTGAAGAGTAGAAACCTCATCAAATTTATTACTTTGTAATGAATTTAATATGGTTTTTATTTTTCAAACAACTATAAATGCTGAATTAAACTGTAAAAAATGCAATGTTCACAGCTGCACATTACATTTTTTACAGTCTATTTCGGTATTTATATTTGTTTGAAAAGTAGAAAACACATGAAACTCATTACTTTATACTGAATTTGAAAAGTAGAAACCCCATCAAATTCATTACTTGATAATGAATTCAATGTGCTTTCTACTTTTCAAACAATTATAAATGCTGAATTAAACTGTAAAAAATGCAATGTTCACAGCTGCACATTGCATTTTTTACAGTTTATTTCGGTATTTATATTTGTTTTAAAAGTAGAAACCACACGAAATTCATTACTTTATAATGAATTTGAAATGTAGAAACCCCATCAAATTTAGTACACTGAGAAAAAATTGTTGTTGAAAATGCAAAAATTTGTTTGACTCAACCAAATATTTGTTTCCGGACGTTCAACGAGATTATTTTGGTAATTCAACAAAGATACATTGGAAGTTTTAGTTAGATCGGTTAAATAGTTCCTTGAATGGGCAAAGTTTCAGTTCAATCAAATAAATATCTTTGTACCAAATAAATTGTGTGATTGAAAATACGAATTGTTTTTTTGTTACAGCTAAATTTATTTAGTTAAAATATACTAGAAATCAACGAAATATTTCTGTACAGCAACTCAGTAACGTGTAAATTGGACTAAACTGTATCTGGAAATTGATCAAATAATTTCGTTCACCTCATATCTTATGGTTAACCAAATCCATTTGTTCAATTAATTATAGTTTCATTATTTCAAACAAATTAATATTGAATCAACTAATTTTTTTTTCAACTAAGTGGATTTAGTTGTTTCAATTGAACTTTTTTCTCAGTATACTTTATAATGAATTTAATGTGGTTTCTATTTTTCAAACAATTATAAATGCTGAATTAAACTGTAAAAAATGCAATGTTCACAGGAAAATGTTCACAGTTCCTCAGCGGAGTCGCTGTTGATGGGAAAAACTATAAAAATTACAGTAAATTTTTTTCGCGAAGTCAATTGTCAGTTTTGGGCATTTCAAATTTGTTCGAAAAATTCTGTGATTGTGTTAACTTTTATCATTTTACGTTTTTCAAGGTTATAATTTTTGTGCTGATATACTTCATGATAGGGGTTTAGTTGGAATTGAATCTAAATAAAATCGCTTCAACCGATTCAATTTCGAAATAATTTTGAAGTTTTTAAAAAAGACCCGAAGTTTTTCTCTGAAAAACGCTGTACATTTTTTTTGTTCGCAATAATAGTATGAATATTGATGTTGAAAATTCTGAAAATGTCAGAGAATTTTCGGTTTCTGAGAACATTATGAAATAGTCAGGAAACTTTGTAACTTTTCTGGGATGTCCCATCATTTCCCTCATCATTAGAGAAAAGATTTATGTTCATGCATCCGTGTCAAAATTCTCAAAAATTGCTCAGTTCTTTGAAAAACAACCTCAATCAGGGCCGGATTAGGCTCTGTGGCGCCCCTAGGCAGGCTCCGTGGCGCCCCTAGGCGGCACAGCAAGCTACAAATATCGAAACATTCAATGAATAATAGAACACGGGTGCAAATAATTTATTTGTACAATTTTTCAACCACCCACGCAAACTGTGCTATAAGTTGGTCAAACTGGATATTTGACGGCATTTCTGATTCAATGCACAGGGTGGCAAGAGCATTGAGACGCTTTGGTGACCAGGTCGATCCTAGTGCAGTTTCATCACTGGGCCGTCCGATGGCGCTGAGTGTCAAATGTCAAATAAAATTCGAATGTATGTAAAAAAAATATAAGTACAGTTAACTTTCATCTATTTTACCGCCAGCTATTTTACATCGCCGGCTATTTTACGAAATCACGACCAGCTATTTTACCGAGGTATCCTTCCCCTATCCCCCACTCTATTCTCCTCTCTGTCAACTGTCGTAATGTCGCGCCTTGCCGTGAGATGTCGCCACCATTTCTATCAGTGGTGGGAAACCCCTCACGCCGTAAAAAAGTGGCAAGCGTCAGTCCCGGCCATGTAAAATAGGTAAGAGTTCACTGTACATTCATCATAAGATGGAAGAAAAAGAATTTGGCAATAATAATTTTCACTTTTAGTCAAATTAAAAAAGAAAAAGTCCAGGTGTTCCGGAGAAAAGAAGACATCGAAACAAAATCAGAGATCGTGGCGCCCCCCAAATTGTGCCGCCCTAGGCGATTGCCTAGGTTCGCCTAGGCGGTAATACGCCACTGACCTCAATTCTCTTATTCCAGTTTCTGCAAATTCTAGCGTATGAAGCAAATAATTTTTACATGAATAATAATGAGCATAACGATGCATGATATTGAATTACGTGCAAATCGCTTGTGGCATTAAGATTTAGCAAAATTTTGAATTCGAATAATTACTAATTCAATTAAATTAGTTAATTAATTAATATAAATTAATATTAATTAATTAAATTAATTTAGTTAATTTTCGATTCAAGAATTTACCATTCATGGAGATTCGCTGGAAAGCGGGCATAGAAAATGAATATTTTATGCCGGGGAAATCTCGAAAAATCATGGAATCTAATTGTCCAAAATCCTTGACTGGACACTCTGAGAATTCTTAAAAATGATCTTTGAAATCAAATACTCATGCAACTAGCATGAGGCGTTCTTTTTTAATTCCCTGAAAATTACAAATGGCACTAATGATTTTCATAGCGATACCAGATCAGTCAAAAACCCCAACCCCAAACCCAAACCCCGAACCCCAAACCCACACCCGTCCTTCGGACCTCATAAATTATCATTACACGTTAAACCGCTCTCCTCCTTTGCATAATGTATATCACATCTATATATCAATGCATATCAAGATTTTTTACAGAAGGCAAAGTTACAATAGTGCCCATGCTTATATATGATGCATCGAGATATAATCTGATACATGGGAATCTCTCAGGAAGGTGGGCCATGAAAGCAAGGAGCAAAAGTATAATGCAAAAAATTTTTTTAAAAAAGCTCAGGTTACTTTATGCGAAGGTAAATCGTGTATCCTTGCAGAGAGTCCTTTCACGTACATATAGACGTATGTTCGATATGTATGGGGCATTCCAGGTCACTTCCCGTGGTCATCGGCCTGAACCCCTCGGATTCGGTTGACGGATTTTTTTTTGGGAGTACTTTGGTCTAAAAAAAAAAGAGGTTTTTTTCAGATTTTTATCACTTGTTTTATCCCATAAAATAATTTTTCTTTTCCATAAGTGTTGAGTAAAAATGAATTTGGACCAGTTATAAAATTCTGAAATCTTTGCATAAATTCTATAACTCAAAACTACTATTTTCATCATAGTTTGAGAGGGGGTTGAGAATAATTCATAATTTTTTTTTTGTAATTAAAGAAAAAAAATTTGTTTACAAATGTTGTAAATTAAATATTTCAACGATGGTTCCTTGTAGGATTTTAAAAAAAATCAAATTTTGGCAAACAAAATTTTTTCCTATATTTTGATAATAGTTAGATAAAGTTTTTACATTGTTGTGGTTTTTCATCCGAAAAGTAATACATTTTTTCAATGCCATAATTAATCGATGTTATGAAATCAATTATCAAAATATAGGAAATCTATTATCGAAATACAGAAAATATATTATCAAAATATAGGAAATTTTTTTTTTACCGAGCTACGATTTATTTTTCGGTTTTTTCCTATAGGAAACCATAATTAAAATATTTAATTTTCAAAATTGGTGAGCAAATTTTTGTTCTTTAATTACAAAAAAATATAAATTATTCTCGGCCCACTCTTAAGCTATGATGAAAATACATGTTTTTAGTAATGGAATTTATGAGAAAAATTTTAAATTTGGTCCAAATTCGATTTTATTCAAAAATTATGGAAAAGAATTATTTTATGAGGTAGTGATAAAAATCTGGACAAAATAACTTCTTTTTTTAACCAAAAGATGACCTGGAATACCCCATATACATATATGCATATGTAAAATCGAGCTATTTTACGAACGAGTGTTGTAAACACGCTTGTGTGAACATCTATATGTATATATCTAGTGTCTGGGTATTAAAAAAGGGGTTATAGGTATATAAAAATATACAGACACATGTATATATGTATGTGCCAGCACGTCGTTGTGGTCATCTTTCTTAAGTTGGAGAAAAAATGAGAGAACGAGTGAGAGAGAGAGAGAGAGAGAGAGAGAGAGAGAGAGAGAGAGAGAGAGAGAGAGAGAGGAGATGAGGCCACAGCGGGTTCCGGGCGTCTTGGCCGTTCGCAAGAGCACTATATTATATCATTGGCGGCCATTTTGGACCACCCAAGACGCTGTCAGAGGTATAAAAAAATATGAAGTTCTTTTTAGGGCCGCCTTTTTATACACGAAAAAGCCGCGCGCGCGTTAGCTCGCGTTCTCCTCTCTTATAGTCTTCTCGTCGACGCCGCCGCAAACGCCTCTCCAACACACTCACACACACACGCACAACACACTCGCAAACAAAAGCGTACATACAAAAATGAGTACGAGGTAAAAAAAAGGTGGCTTTGGTGCTTCTGCTCTGCACTAGCTTGTAAAAGGTATCTCGCTCTCTCTCTCTCCCAGGTGGAAAGAAGGGCGGACAGGAGGGAATGAGATATATAGAGATTACGAGAACCTGGAGAAGGTGGAGAGGTAGGAAAAAATAAGAGAAGATGAAGGGTGCCGAGGATAGAGAAGGAGGAGAGCGAGGAAGGGAGATAAGGACAGAAGGAGGACGAGAAGGGAGAAACCTAAGAAGAAGAAGAAGCGCTGTGAGGACAGAGGAAGAGGATAAGAGAGGAAGATGAAGAGTGCCGAGGATTGCGACGAGGAGGAGGGGTAGGAGAGAAGAAGATGAAGGGTGCTGAGGATAGAGAGGTGAAGGAGAAGAAGAAGGAGGAGGAGGAGGAGTGGACCAAGGGAGAGACAAAGACAGAAGGTGAAGGAGGAGAAAAAACGAAGAAGAGTACTGAGGACAGGGAGGAAGATAAGAGAAGAAGACGAATATGAGAATATGGAGGAGAGAGAGAGAGAGAGAAGGAGGAAAGAAGAAATAAAAGAAGGTGAAGAGTGCTAGGGGTGATGGGGAGGGAGGGAGGGAAAGAGAAGGAAAGAAAACGTAGAAGAAAGATGTAGTTATGTAGTTAAGACGGGTTAGATCGTTCGACCGTCCGCCATCGCCACGCCGGAATCTCCTTTTTTTTATTTATTGTTTTTAGACCCTAAAGCCCGCAACGCACATGGCAGCACAAAGTTAGCGGAGACTAAGAGAGAAGGAGAGAGGAAGGTAGAGAGAAAGAAGAAGATGGAGTGCAGTGGAGAACCTCCCTTTGATTGTGGCTCCTCTTCTTGTTCTTCTTCTCCAACCGAGCAGCGGACTCTATTATTATTTTACTCCTTCTCCTCCTCCTCCTCCTCCTCCTCCTTCTCTTCGCTCTTTTAGAGGCTCGTAACTTTTTTTTGCTACCTCACCTTCTGGGCCTTCTCCCCCACTCCCTCCACTCCCTGCATTGTCAAGATATCACGAGAAAAGTCTCGGGGATCTCAATTTGGTGTTTCTCGTCAAAGTGTCCTCTCTCACCGTCTCTTAATCCCTCTCTCTCCCTTCCAGGCAATTCCGAAAATGAGTTTTCCTGGCAAAATCCCTGACTTTTCAATAAATTTCCTGACATTTTGTGTCAATGTTATATTTAGGTATCGCGGTAATAAATGTTATTAAATTTAATATAAAAAAGTATATGAAAGGCCGGATAAAAATGGTGAATCGGCCCCCAGCGAATTTTGTGTCGCCGATTTTTTCCAAAGTTCCTAACATAAAAAAACAATTCTGTGCAAAATTACAGCTTTCTACATCGATGCCGAGGGGTCTTCCTGCTAAAAAAGTGTTTTTTTCGATTTTTGCATATTTTAAATACCAAGGGGCGACCGAAAAATCTTAAAAAATTCTGAAAAATCGTTCAAAAACATGTCAAAGTTTATGAAAAAAATTTTCTTAAAAGGGTTCAATAACAAGTGTACGAAATCGAAATTAATATACATGGTATTGGAAAATTAACAATTTCATTTTTAATTTAATATTTTTATATTCAAATTAAAAGAGTAAACATTGAAAATTAATAACTCCGTACATGAAAATGGTTGAAAATGTATATGAAATTTAATATACCGCATATACATAAAAACTTCATATTTTTTTATTAAATTGAATACAACATTTTTTATAGACCCACCCGAAGGCAGTAAAAATATCTAATTTTGAAAACTGGCGTGTTTCATTGTTATATTCTATTTTTATTTTATTTTAGTTTTATTTTATTTTTTTCAACAAACTGCTCAATAAATGGGTCATTCCATGTTAAATCGACCAATAGTTGGAGTCGACCGCCTTCAATTTCGATGAAATTTGGTTAGAAGTTTTCGTTTATCATAAAACGAAGTTCTACCAAAGAAAAAAAAATTAGAAATTTTTTTTCGAAAGTTATGCACAATTCAAAATATTACAATTTTTTCAATTTTTCCAGTTTATTTTTTAAATATCTCAAAAATTATTATAGTTATGAAAAAATCGTTTTGGGTTCATCTTAAAGAGTATACTTGGGCTACAAATAAAAAATATTTCGAAAAAAATGTTGAAAAATGATGGACTTAGAGAATTTTGAATGATCAAAAATCATGAAAATCCAAGTTCAGTATTAAATTTTTGGTTCAATTTTTTATAAATACCTTGTACTGATCTTAGAAGATCCTGAAATTTTCAGAAAGGTGTTAGTTTTTTCAAAAATATGAATTTTGGTAAACAACAATTTTTTTTTACCTCCAAGTTAAGTAAAGTCGAACAATCATGTAATTTTGTAATTTTGAGCAGTAAAAATTACAAAATTACATGATTGCTCAACTTTACTTAACTTGTGGAGGTAAAGAAAAAAAAAATTTACCAAAATTCAAGAATTCATATTTTTGAAAAAAAAACGCTTTTCTGAAAATTTCAGGATCTTCTAAGATTAGTACAAGGTATTATCAACATAATCTATATAAGATATTTCCATAAAAAGTTGAACCAAAAATTTAATGTTGAACGTGGATTTTCACGATTTTAAAAAATTCAAAATCCCCAAATTCATCATTTTTCAAAATTTTTTTTCGGAATATTTTTTTTCATTCGTAGCCCCAAGTATACTCTTTAAGACGAACCCAAAACGATTTTTTCGTAACTATATTAGTTTTCGAGATATTTAGAAAAATAAACTTGAAAAATTGAAAAAATGGTGAAATTTTGAATTTTGCATAACTTCTTTAAACAAATTTATATATATTTTCTTTTGGTAGAATTTCGTTTTATGACAAAATAAAACTTCTGACCAAATTTTATGGAAATTGAAAGGGTTCGATTCCAACTGCTGTTGGATTTGACATGGAATTACCCAATTATTTTAATTTTCATTTCATAAATTTTTCTCTCTCTATTCGAAAATTCCTGACAATTTCAAATTTTTCCTGACATCGTCGAATCATCGAGATTGGTCGGTAAGTTATCGACCGGAAAATTACCGAATGACGTACGAGAGAAAATCTCTGGATCGTTTTGAGGTTATAATTCAACGCTGTCGAGGATAAAAAATGGCGTCGTTTCCGTCGAAAATTCATCGCTTCGAGGCTCACAGTTTCATATGGAAACAAAAATTGGTGTTATTCCGTCGCCAATTTATCTTTTCAAGGCTCATAATTCGGGAGTGGAAGAGGGAGAAGTAAAAAAAAAAGATCCATCGCGTGTGTATCACTCGCGAGTCATAAATATGAAAATATTATTGCTTTATCGTGATATGCCTTTTGACTCTCTCCTCTCTCTCTCTCTCTTCCTCTCTCTGTCCACACAAGTGAGGAACGATCTATCGTTCGCGCGATCCATCGATCGTCTCTCTCTCGGGATATATTTGCAATCTCCTTCGGGGCGGGAGAGAGAGAGAGAAAAAGAAGGAGAGACAAGATCACTTCGATCATCGTTCGCCAAGCTCTCGCTTCATGAATCCTTCTGGTGTCCCGCCCACATATATATATATATATTCCTCACTGACCATCAGCATCCAGCTGAACACTACATATATCGACCATTCTTTACAAATTCAGCCATTTTTTTCCTCCAGCTCCCCAAAATTGTTGACATCGTGCCAATTTCCGGCGGTAATTGAGATAGTCCTTCGTGGATTCCAACCATTCATTGGATACCACCTGAACCAACGCCAAAAACTGTCAATTTATGAACATGATATTGAAGATGGATGGGAAAAAGTGACTCTGACGCGAATGCATCATACAGCAAAAGTATCCTCTGGGCTCCTTTTATGCTACGTTAAGAGTCGATGCAAACTCTCCACAGTAATTTCTCGACGTATACATACATTTATAAGAGAGTATTTGTATTTGTGCTCGTGTGGAGAACGATCAAGTCATTCCATTATCTGAATTGAGTGCTGCGCTCTCTCGTGGGTTGGTACCGATCACTTTGTTCGTTTTCTTTCTTTCTTTTTTTCAACTTTTTTTCTTTCACCCTCTTATCGTTTACCTTTTATTCTCGCACTATTGAATTGCCAGTGTGACTGTATCGAGATGCAGACATTTTTGTCACGTTTTTTGGCTTCCGTAGTAAAATGGCAAAGTTTCGACATGTCCCTCCGTTTGTATGTCACAGTCATTTTTCTCAAAAACTTTTGGTCTAAGTGAGTCCAATTTGGCACAGTCAATCTTTCGTACTTAAGGGGCTATACCAGTGTGACAAACATTAGCCTCTCAGCAGGCATTTTTCGAGGAAGAAGAAGGTGTATTGTATGGGCCAGGCATAGCAGATTAGCAATTTTTATGGTAAATATAATTTTATCTAGCAAAAATCGATAGTTGAAACTTAAACGCGTTTTTCTCGAAACGACATCTTTCAAAATTGCTGACATCATAACTCAACGAGAAATTGACCGATCGACTTCAAATTGAAACTGAGTATTCTTGATTATTTTTCCGACCCAAATGTCGGCCAATAGAATTGCACCATTCGACGTCACGTGGTACAACCTACATGGTATTATACTGATAATTTTTTGATTATTTTCTCTGGTAGTTGCTATATATAAAAAACAAAACATGATCCAGTCAAATTAACCACACGTCAAACTGACAGGTTGAATTCAATTGTGAAAATTGGAGATTTTGCATGAAAATGAGTCGATTTGGAGTTTGTTCTCTGTCCACCATTGATAAAAAAGTCAAAGGAAATGTTCCCATTAATACGGAGAAGGCAAAAAAAACAGTTTGGAACCAATTTACTACTGTTAACTGTTCATTTCATCTCATGGTGCAATTCTATTGGCCGACATTTGGGACGGAAAAATAATCCCCCGAATACCACACGAGCTTCAAAATTATCTGGCATTTCCCTCAAGGTTCCCTGCAAACAAATAAAGTCGTCAAGTTTTTCAGGAAAAACTTGACTCCTTCATTTGTTTGCAACGAACCTATCGGGAAATACCCGATAATTTTGAAGCTCTTGTGGTATTATAAGTGAATATATTTACTATACAATGACCTACGATCTGTTTGATTGGTTGAAAATTGTCAATTTGGCATTAAAAAAACGACCATTTTTTTACCCCAAAAAACGACACTTTTTTTGAGAACTACGCCATTTTGTTAATTTTTGATATTTTTCAAAAATCGTAGGTCATTGTATAGGAAATACCTTCAACTTGAATAACCTTTTTGATTTTTTTTTGTTTCAGCTACTCATTCGGCCGGAATCATGTCAGCAGTTGGGGAACTTTTTTTTTTTGGCACCTCCGAAGACAGCACATTACTCCGTTATTATTCAATATTTTTGTAAAAAAAATCTTAAAATATAGCTGAAAATATACCTTATTATGTCCAAAAAACTTCAAAACATTCTATCGAGTACTTTCTTTTAAAAAAATTCTCGAAAATCGCCTAATTTTTCATGGGTTACACTGGTATAGCCCCTTAAAGGCTGTCACTCAACGTAGACAATGGTGTTTGGTTTATCCCGATAACTTAATTTTTTTAGAAATGAGAGCACTTTGAAAATAGCCGAAAAATATAGGAAGCCTTAAAAAATTTGCAAAAATTGATGGTCGAACTTTGAAAATCTGCCAAAAATTGAAAAATTATCCGAACTGGATGGACCATTTTAGTGAACAGATCCAATTTTGGCCAAAATGCGAAAAAACAATTTTCTCAATTTTTTTCTTTTAAAACCTTATATCGATGTATTTTTCCCTCTGAACCCGAATTTACCAATAGTTTTTCCAAAAACCAAAATTCCTAAGAAATTTCATCAAAAACCTTTTTCATTCAATTTCTACTCAATTTTAAAAAACCTCGAAATCGCAAAATTTCAAGTAGAATCACCTCTTCAAAAAAAGGCATGTCAAAAAGAACACGCGGGTATTGAATGTGATCCCGCGCGGGACAAATTTGTCCCCTACGCGAGTTTACCGTAGTAAGCGAGTCGAGGTACAAATTTGTCCCCTATTCTAAAATATGCCTTAAAAAATTTGCCATAATCGATGGTCGAAGTTTAAAAATCTGCCAAAAATCGAAAAATGATCGAAATCGGATGACCAAGCGAGGTTTTGAAGCTTGAACGATTTCGAAGCGAATGAGCTCGTGTCCAAGCCGCAATTCTATTTAGAAAAGAAATTATAGATATTTTAGTGAAGAGATTGAATTTTGGCCAAAATGAAAAAGAAAATTTATTTTTATTTTCGTGCCTTATATCGATGTATTTCCCTCTTAAACACGAATCTACCAATAGTTTTTTCAAAAAATCAAAATTTTCGTGAATTTTCATTAAAAACCTTTTTGCTCAATTTTGGCCCCATTTTCAAAAACCTCAAAATAGAGAAATTTCAAGTGCTCATAACTTTACTTTGATTTGACCGATTCTAAAAAGTCCCTTCCGTCCAGGTTGCCATTGAGTCATTATTGTGTTGCTAATTCTGTGAAAGATAGGTCACTATTTTACTATTTTTGAATCTCTGAAGCCATAAATTTGCTTTGGGTCGTCTGATTTGGGTGATTTTTTTTTTAAACGAAATTCCGTGAGGATTCCTAGATAATGACGTTTGATTAAAGCCAACGGTTTAAATTTTATAAGTATTACGACGCTTTGAACATTGATGAGAAGAAAAGGCAAATAAAATTTAGAAAATTAGTGGTACGCGTTAAAAGCCTGGGAAAAGATACAAAAAAGAATGAGCCCTGATCTGAAACGCATTTTAAAAGGGAAAAAAGTTACGGCTTTTTTAGTAAACGACTTTGCGTCAGAAAGCAATTTTTCCAAATATTGCATAAATTTCTAATAGATAGTATTTTTCTTTGTTTACCATTGATTTTTTTTTAAATAGGGAGAATACTTCATAAAAGCCCCTAAAGATTGATCTCAGATGAATTTTTGGGCTTTTATTGATTTGGGCATTTAATTAAAAAACTGCATCTCAATGAACGGGAAATTGTTCATATTGAATTATTGAAAAATCGTCGAGGTCTGAATTGACTGAAACTCCTATTTTTTTGTGAATCCAAATTTTTGTTTTTTACCCGGACCATTTTGTCCCAATATTTCGCGTGCATCGCGCACATGTATTCGTAAATGTCGGAGGCTTAATTTGCCATTAAATTATTGCCTGCTAATGAGATCGAGCGCACCTCTGGGGAGATTCGACGGAAGATTACCAAGGAGAGATGCATAATTGCATTATTACCCCACACCTTCCTCGTTGAATCGAGCGGACGCCTTTCAAATTTGCCGCTGATCCCGCGCCAGCGTTTAACGAAATATTCATTTCGCGAGAAATTATATAGCAGGAAAAGAATTTTTTTTTTTTAATTTTATGAAACGTAGCAAAAAACGGTTCAGACATTTTCCCGTATAATAATTCATCGAATTACATTATTTTACGCATCGTCAATTGCCAATTTTTTTTAAATGAAATTTTTTAAAATACTTTTTTTATTTTATTTTTAAACTTTGGTCGAGTGATTTGATACATCGCGATCATAAATATTAGGGTGGTTAAAAAAAAAACACTTTTTTTTTTACTGATTGTGCTTTTCATCGAGATCCGTGTATTTTTTTGTTTCAAGATTGGACATGAGAGAAGGAACGATTTTTTCTATTACTGCCGCATCAACGTTGAAATTTGGTAAAAGAGGCATTTTTTGAAATTTTTGAATTACTTCGGTATGTACATTTTTTTTGAAATATAAACATTTTTGTCAATCCTCAAGCCCATGCAATTTTTTTTCGAACGAGTTGTCGTCAAAAAAAATTTTTGCAATCTCAAGTTTTCGAGCACGTTCTCTTCATTATCAAAAAATTAAAACCCTACGAAATCTCCTAATCGCATATACATTTCGCGGGGTTTTTATTTTTTTTTCATCGTAACCATTGCAGGTGCCATTCTGATTTTTTTTTCGCAGTCTCTTTACCCAATCTCTTTACCCCAAATCGAATGCGTTAATTTTTCTGAACGCATATGAATTTTTTCAGAATTTTCTCTTTATTTTGAAACATTACAAAAAAATTCTGAAATACAAACAAAAAATTGTCAATTTTGTATATGTTTTTGCACACAGGTTTATCGTCAGCTTTAAAAAGTTTCAAAGACACTGGGCCAAAAAATACATAAATGCAGTCATTCTAAAAATGTTAAAACAAAAATTTCAAAATAGAGAGAAAATCTGAAATAATTCATATACGTTCAGAAAAATTAACGCATTCGATTTGTTTAAGAAAAAAAAGAACTTACCAAAAAATTGTTGAATAATTATTTGCTTAAACAATTTATTAATAACTTTTGGGAAATATTATTATTGATAATTGTCGTTTATGGCAAGCCAAATGTTACTGAATTTTTTCAGATTCTTATTGTATCACGAAGTACGGAAATTTCAATAAAATACAATTTTTGCCTGGGACTGGGATTAAAAAAAGATATTTGTAGGGATAATTTCGAAAATGTTGCACTGATTTAAGTAACCAGCGCGAAGGACTTCAAACGTACTTAAAACTCTTTATTCCAGTCACGTGATTCGATTACGAAAGGCTTAATGAAAAAAAGCGTCTCATTCGTCTCCATAGCATTTGGATCTCTGAAACTGCTCTTCGACTCCCTCCTTAATTATACTCAATAATTAGTTCACAGAAATTCTCATGCGTGACACGAAAAATATTCCAAGTCCTCGAGTCACTAATACATCCTTTTAAATATATATATATATATATCGAGAGAAGAGGGATTAGCGATGTCTTCCTTGCGTCCAAAAATGGCGGCTGACGTCGCCATGAGAGGTCCCGATCCCCGCGATCAAATTAATTCGAATCGAAATGATTTTCGACATTTTTGCCCTCTATGGAATTTAACGAGAGGTACGCTGAACGCGATGTACCGAAAAAAATATTTCAATTACAAAATGTACTCACATATATATATGCATAAGAGAGGGTGGGGCACAACGGCCCCCCCAAAACATTCGGTAAAAGAAAATATTGTTTTCTTGTCAAATTATCATAAATTTGATGTATTGATTCATTTTTAGGCCGATCCGCGATGCATAAAGGACGAACCTAAAAAATTAGGTCAAAAAATTCTTTTTTTTCTTTCAATTATGATGAATTTGATGTATTCATCCATATTTAGGCCGATGCGCCAGGGGTAAAATGGACCATAAAACAGAAAAACATTTTCAACGTTTGAAACGATTTGTTAAAATGAAAATGAAAAATGTATCATTTTTTAGATGGGGGCCATCGTGCCCCAGATTTTTTTTTTTGAGTTTTGGCAAAATGTTGGTGAATTCGTTCGAATTACACTGCGACTTCGATAATCGGAATCCGTCGGGACCAGCTCTTGCAAGAAGTGGGGTTGCGCACATTGCACAGAACCGTCTCTGTGCCGCTGGTGGCTGACGGCGGCCTGACGCGATGGGCTTGGCGCTCCTCCCACTACGCTGCAATTGCAACAATCGAGGTACCGATTATTGAGGTCGCAGTGTAGAACAAAAGTAAACTGATTTGATGATTGAAAGCCACGAAATGTATTTACCGGCTTAAGGGGGCCGTCTTGCCCCACCCTCCCTTATATATATATATTTATACGATTCGTTAAAAGTGAGGGAGGGATCGAGGGGAGCTAAGCTTTTATATATATCGCGTATGCCAAATATGGCGTACACGATCTCGCACGCCGGGCGGTCTCTGTCCTCGATTTTTCGGAAATTTAAATCAACCCGCGTCCGCGAGCGCGGTGCGAGCAAAAGTGGTTCGTATAATAAAATCGTTCGCTTCTCTCCCTTCTCTCTCTCTCCTTCGTTTCTCTTTGTCTCTCCTTCTCTGCGTGTGTTATTCGACTTTACTACCTAGCTGCACCTGAAAAACCATAAACCGCATGCATAATTTAATCCCATAAACCGAATGCTCCAAGAAACCGCAGCGTAGCATCGCTAAATGTTTGACTCTTTTTCGTCAATCAGCTGGAAAAGAGAAAAAATGTTCCAGTACTCGATGTACAGGAATTGCCTGAAAATATGGCGAAGTTCAGCGAATCCTCCATACACGGAAAAAACGACTTAGCTGTGGTAACAAAAAAATTAGTTGACTCAACCAACTATCTCAGTGCTCTGAGCGCCAGACGAGAAGTTGGTTGGATCAATGATTTTTACATGGTTGGCTTACAAATGGCAGACCAACTAATTTTTTGGTTCGGCCAACCACGAGTGAAATGATTGTATCAACTATTTTGCTAGTGGGTTATTGTAAGTTTTTTTTATATCGACACAATATTTTTAAACATTTAAATCTTTGAATGTTGCTACGTATGTGATGTTTATTATTTCGTTAAGCTTCGTCTTTTCTTCAAGAGAAGGTAAAAGAAAAAAGACCCTTTTTTTATGTCAATCCATGTTGGACTCAACCATCTTGCGTTTTGCCGCAGAGTATTAAATATCCATATTAAAAATTAAGGACATCAAACATGGACGAACTTGAAAAGGTTATGAGCATCGAGGGGAAAGTTCGTTCGTGCGAGAGGAAGCCATCTAGCGGATTTTTGGGGTACTGACAAATCTGCAGATATGATCATATAATTGGCGAGTCCCATGCAGAAATTTCGGTAGGGATCCTACGGGATCCTGGCTCGGGCCCCGGGCTCCCGATCGGGATCTGATCAGACATCGCATTGGATTCCGATAGGGAATGTAACAATTTCACACTGGATCGCCGCAGGGACTCCGAATTTGGGGATCCCAATTGGAATCCGGGCCGAATCCTAAAGGGATGCTTGATTTTTTTGTACGGATAGGGACGCCGGTTTTGGGGAATCCATGGCAAATCCCGATCGGGATTCTGATAGGGACGCAGTTTTAGGGAATCCATGGCAAATCCCGATCGGGATTCTGATAGGGAAGCCGGTTTTGGGGAATCCATGGCAAATCCCGATCGGGATTCTAATGGGGACGCCGGTTTTGGGGAATCCATGGCAAATCCCGATCGGGATTTTATGGGACGTCGGGCTTCCCTAAGAAATTTCTGCATGGGGTGCCTTGAAAATTTGTTGTCCATCCTTTACCCTCTTGAATACTATTTTATTAGTTAGACTGACTAATCAAGTCAGTTGTGTTGACTAGTCGCTTCAACTAACTATGAATATTGGAACTATCCGGGCATGCATTTGATGCAGGCCCCAACTAGGCCCCGATCAGTTTTCCCTAACTTACTTCGGGTCCTTGACTGGAAGCCCAATAGGGCCCCTGGATGGACGGTCACGCTTTTTCGACAAGGGCCTTAGAAGGTTGCCAAATGAGGGCCTTTACAACCGCCTCACATCTGTTATGTCGAAACCACGACAAGCCCATGGTCAAGCCCTATCAGGGCCCTAGTACGTACGTAGTATCGCTACACGTGTAGATTGTAAAGTTGAATTATTTAAATAACAATAACATTGTTATTATTATCATCATCATCAATTATTATTATATATTATAATAATACATTATTATTAATAATTATTATTATATATTATAATAATACATTGTTATTAATTATTATTAATAATAATATATTATTCATAATTCTCCAAGAGAATTTTTACAGAAAAATACTATAAAGCAGAGGATTTCTATCTAGAAATCTTGCGGGTATGACTTCCTGAGAGGCCTGACTGATAGTGTTGAATACAACCCGTGCTCCCACTTTGGCTATATAAGCATGTTATTTGCATATTCCGTATGCGAGAGAGCGCACGCCGTATGCGACATCTCATGGCGAGTCTTGGAACTAACTCCCCGTGAACCTCGATTAGGCCCTCAAAGGGTTGCCTCGTTAGTGCCATGTTTGAAATAATTAGGGCTCCGATACTTTCACCCTATTTGGGCCCGATTTGGTTCTGTTATAATTATACCGACTTCTTTAAATATGGGTTGCCCCATCGAAGCCCGACAAGGTCCTCAACGGGTTGCCCTAGGTCAGCCATATTGTAAGTAAGCCTGGCAACCTTGGCATTGCCCTGTCCCGGCTCAACCTGGCGGTGTTATGGCAATACATGACAGGGCATCCACGTTTAAGCTCGACAAGGTCCTCAACGGGTTGCCTTAGGTCAGCCATATTGTAAATAGGCCTGGCAACCTTGGCATTGCCCTGTTGGGGCCCAATCTGGCAGTGTAAGGGTGATTCCTGACAGTTCATCCACGTCCAAGCCCGACAAAGTCCCGACTTAAGTCAGAGCTTCCCTAGAATTTTCATGCACGGGTAATGCTAGATGATTATTTTAACAAAGCAGATGGTTACGGTAACCGAAATATGCCCAACTAATAATCAGTGGGTTGACCCAACCAACCATTTTTTTCCGTGTGCATGTGAAAAGATTAATAGTTTTTGCCCAAGGATAAGGAAGGATCAACGAAAAATCCATTTTTGGTAGAGAAAGCTCAATTTTTCTCGGATTACATTTTTTGGAATATCGAAATGCGTCATCGCTCTCAGGATCATTATCGAATTATTGTCAAACGATCAAAAATAATGAACGCTAATATATAGGCAATTATGAAATTCCATCAGAACAGCTGCGAGAAAATCGATTATATACAAAGCCGGAAATATCGATGATCGATTTATCTCATGATTATTTATGAAACAAAAACTCTTGAAAAAAGCGAAAAAACCTCGAATCAAAAAGATTCCACGATGCAGGTGCAGTATTTCGTTTTTCCTTCCAAATACCTTTTTCAATGATACGAGAGAAGGAGCCCGCTCTAAAAAAAAAGTGCATCAGAGAAAGAGAAAGACATCGAGAGAAGGAAAGAGAGACAGAGAGCAAAATGAAGGAAGTTTCGTCGCATTATCATAATCAGAAGAAACGCGTGGACAGAGACGACGTTCTCAAGGATATCGTATGTCGACGGTTGAGGCTTAAGGAATATATAAACGAGAAAACGAGAGAGGGCGAAAATATAAGGGAATAATGAAAAAAAGGCCAATAAGAGGAATCGAAGAAGGCGGCGCTGTTTCTGAGCTCTATGGGGCCTCGCCAGTGACATTTTCGTTAATGCCTCGGTCCGTTCAATTAATTAAGCCCAAAATGGTGGAAAAAAATGTTTTAAGCCGTATCTCACCGGCAAACGTTATTTTATCAGCGTGTTTGAGAGTGCGTGAAATGCTCCTCGATTGAGTATCTATATATACGTATATGTATATATAGATAACCGGTCCACCATTTTATCTGCCTTGAATTCCGGTCGTGTTATAGAGAGAAAGAGAGAGAGAGAACATTTAAGGCGCGGGTGCCGAGAGGACCATCTCTCTTTCTCTTTCTCTCCCTCTCTGCATTAAGCACGATCAAGAGAGAAAGAGAGAGAGAGAGAGAGAGAGAGAGAAGAGGAAAAGCGAGGGGCAACTTGCGAGTCCGCTCGTAAAGCAGATAAAGTCGCCGCCTACCAAAGGATCGACCGAAACCGGCAGCAAGGAACAGCAGCCCAGCAGCAGCAGCAGAAGCAGCAGCTGTGTCTGGAAAGAGAGAAAGAAAGAGCGAGAACACCGAACGAACCGACAACGCAACCCAGTCCACGACGATATTAGGTATGGCGCCGAAAAGTAGTGGGGCAGGAAAGTATAAATTTCACCGTTGAGATTAGATCGCGGCTCGTGGTCTCACTAAAACTTCTCACAAACATACTTTTGCCGATCCCAACCAATCCACTCGGACTCTCTCGAGCTTTCCGACATCGAGAAGATATCCTAAAAATTGTTAAACGCCATTTCTAAAAGCATTTCTGGAGGTTTTAGTCCAATTCCATAAGTTTTTCTATTTTTGCCTATTCCAATCCCTCTTTTTCTAGCCCAGTTTGGCTCGCCCTCTGTTGAAAGTGACTGGTGACACTCACTAGTTTAACTCGGAGCTGGGCAAAGTACCGGAAAGTACCTAAGTACAAAGTACCAAGTACCGTAAGTACTTGTAGTATCGTGAGCTGGCAGTACTTAAAGTATCATATACTGGCAGTACTTGAAGTACTTGAGATTTAAAGAACTTGAGGTACGAGCACTTGAAAAATCAAGTACCAAGTACTTTTCAAGTTTTCAGGTATATCTCGTAAGTTCTAGCACTTACATTTGATTTATTATTCTCATTTGATTTTTATTCAAGTACTTTTACTTTTTGTATAAAAACGTATGTTCACCTTGTGCAAATACACTGAGATTAAGCTGAGGTAGATTGGAATGGAAGTATTTGAATAAAGAATTAAAAATAATTCAACAATAACATTGACGATCGATTGATAATACATGGATTGTTAAAACTGCTCCAACTTCGTGTTCGTCTTCAAAAAACTGCCGTAATAATATTTTCAATTACATATTAAAAGGCTTTGTACATGCACCCATCATCAAGACACATTCAAAAGTATTTGATACTTGTACTTGAAAAAGTACTTGAAGTACAGGCCAAGTACTTAAACATTTAATTGTAAGTATAATCCTTGAAGTACTTGTAAGTACATACAATACTTAAAGTACTTTCTAAGTACTTCAAGTACGTCGCAAGTACCCGGTACTTTAAGTACTGCCCAGCTCTGAATAAGATGCTAAACGTGAAAAGCTTTTTACTCTTCGTTGGCTAAAATGGCGTCTATCATCACCAAACGATTTTCAATTACTTATTCAAAGTTTTTGCATATGCAACCATCAGCAAGACACATTCAAAAGTACTTGTACTTGAAAAATTACTTGAAGTACAGAAAAGTATTTGAAATTTTGAGTACAATATTTGAAGTACAGGCCAAGTACTTGAAAATTTAAGTACAATACTTAAAGTGCTTTCTAAGTACTTCAAGTACGTCGCAAGTATCGCGCGTATTTCAAGTGCTGCTCAGCTCTGAATAAGATGCTAAACATCAAAAGCATCTTAATCTTCGTTGACTAAAATGGCGTCTATCATCACCAAACGATTTTCAATTACTTATTCAAAGTTTTTGTACATGCAACCACCAGCAAGACACATTCAAAAGTACTTGATACTTGTACTTGAAAAACTACCCGAAGTACAGAAAAGTATTTGAATTTGTAAGTACAATACTCGAAGTATTTTTAAGTATTGTACTTGCGATGTACTTCAAGTCCTGCCCAGCTCTGAACAAGATGCTAAACATAAAAAGCTTTTTACTCTTCGTTGACTAAAATGGCGTCTATCATCACCAAACGATTTTCCGATCATCTTCTCTCATTGTCAATTTTAGCTCTATCTTCACAACAATCGAAAGACACATTCGCCACAGAGTATATTGCAAATTATTGAAAGCGTTCGTCAGAACTGATAAGACCTTGTTCTCTCATAAATAAGGTTATAAAATCGTTTAAAAAGTTGAAGATGGCGCCACTCGCGGCGTTGGCAGCGCCATTTTGATTTTTCTGTTTTGTCTCTTCTATTGTCTTATCTCGGCGACATATTGAAATTTTCTTCACACATTCACACACTCACACGAGTATCCTGGAGATCGTAATCCCGAGCGGTCAGCTTCACCGTGTTGTATCGCGTCGTGCGGGCGGTTTTGCTCGCGCAGAAACTCCTCGAGATAATGATCGCTTTTGGAAACAGAACACGCTGTTGGCAAACATTTCTCTTTCTCTTCCCCTCTCTCGCTCATTTTTCTCTTCTTTGCCACGCTCTTGAATGTCCAGACCTCTTTACTCCTCTCGCTTCTTTATCTCTCTTTCTTGTTCGTCTTTCCAACAGAGGAAGAAAGAGGAGCGGGAGCAAATAAACGTTAAACCTCGCGCGATTTTCAGACCTATATATATCTATATATAAATATCTATATATATATATATATATATATATATATATAGGATAATGTAGAGTCCCACTTAGCTACTAATGCTGTCGCTACCCGCTCCTTTTTTTCAACAAGCAGCAAAACCTAACCGTCCAGCCTCTCTTATGTATATACGCAGAGCTAAATTATGTCCTCCGGTCCGAGACTCGTCGACTTAATCTTCGTTTTTTCTCCCTTCTCCTTTCTTCTCTCTTCTCCTCTCCCTTGAGCTCTTTTTCTGTCGTAATACCGAGAGAGACGAGAGTTGGCACCCATCTCCGTTAGAAATTCGTTTTTTTTTATCTTCAACTTTTTTCCTGTACTTGGAGCGTCAGAAAGGACGAGTCTAATGTGTATAAAGCTGTCGAGCACGTTTTGCAGAGTATATATAGCTTTGCAGCAGAGCTTCCCCGGCTTCCTCACGCTGATTAATAATTATCTCCATGCTCTGCCGATATATTTGCCACTTTATATTTTCGTTCACCTTCAAGAAGCTCGCTTCTGACTCGTTATCGGATTTTAATAGTAATTTTATTACGCGGATAAAGTCATGTTTTATCATTAATAAGCGGGGTAAATTGCATTACTTTGAAGCACACGATAATCGGATGATTCCAATGGATTTTATTGAGAAGTGAGAATTTCATCGAATTTCATTGAATTAAATAGATTTTCTTCTTGTGATATTCTAATGACGAGATTAAACATTGGGAATCATCTTTCGATCCTGATTGTATTACTACTATTGTCACTATTTTAAAATCGTGTCACTTTTCTCACTATTTTCGAAATTTGGTCACTATTGTCACTACTTCAGAGCTTGGAAGTGGTTGGAATGGAGGTGCCGGTTAGAATGGGGGATAAATTTGTACCTCGACTCGTTTGTTACGGTAAACTCGCGTAGGGGACAAATTTGTCCCGCGCGGAATCACTTTCGTGTTCTTTTTCATATCTTTTTTTTTAAAGAGGTGGTTCTACCTGAAATTTTGGAATCGGCCAATCTGAAGTACAGTTATGAGCACTTGAAATTTCGCGATTTTGACGTTTTTGAAAATGGAGCAGAAATTGAACGAAAAAGGTTTTTGATGAAATTTCTTAGAAATTTTGATTTTGTGGGAAAACTATTGGTAAATTCGTAATCAGGGGGAATGAGTATACCGATATAAGTGTTAAAAATAACAAAATTTAAAAAATTGTTTTTTCGCACATTGGCCAAAATTGGATCTGTTTATTAAAATGGCTTAAGCTTTTTTTCTTGTTGGAATTCCGGTTTCAACTTAAAGTCCTTTTTTTCGGGATCGTTCAAACTTCAAAATGCCGCTTGGTTCATCCTATTCGGATAATTTTTTAATTTTTGGCAGATTTTTAAAGTTCGACCATCAATTTTTGCAAATTTTTTAAGCCCTTTTAATTTTTTTCGGTGATGTTCAAAGTGCTCTCATTTCTACAAAAAAATAGTTATCTAAATGAAGCAAACGCTATTTTCTAAGTTCAGTGACAGCTTTTAAGGACGAAAAAGAAATTTTGGAATCGGTCAAACTAAAATAAAGTTATGAGCACTTGAAATTTCCCTATTTTGAGGTTTTTGAAAATGGGGCCAAAATTGAGCAAAAGGGTTTTTAATGAAATTTCTTGAAAATTTTAATTTTTTAAAAAACTTTTGGTAGATTCGTCTTCAGGGGGGAAAAAACATCGATATAAGGCCCGAACAAGAAAAAATTGTTTTTTTTAATTTTTATGTTTGAAATTCAATTGGTTTACCAAAATGGTTGTAATTTATTTTCTAAATAGAATTGCGATTTGGACACGTGCTCATTCTCTTCATAACTGTTCAAGCTTCAAAACCTCGCTTTGTTCATCCGATTCCGATCATTTTTCGATTTTTGGCAACTTTTTAAAGTTTGATCATCGATTTTTGCAATTTTTTTATTTTATTTTTATCGTCTTCAAACGTTATTTCGATGGGAAATTTGGAAATTTTCTCGAAAAAACATGCATTCATGAGAAAAAGCAAGGAAAAACTAAAAAAAATATATTCCAATATACCGTGCTTTTTTTTATACGCCTTTTTTTAAAAAGGTGGTTGTACCCATACGAACAACTTTTTGAATGGGGTCTCCTCTGAAATCGTGAATAAAAATTTCAGCTGTTTCATACTAAATGTGATACTCGATCCAAAATGTATGGAACAGCTGAATTTTTTTTCACGGTTTCATAGGAGTTTCCATAGAAAAAGTTGCTTGTATTGATGGGTAGAATCACCTCTAAAAAAGGCATATAAAAAAGAACACGGTGTATATGGTGTGCGAAATCTCGTTTGGCCTTCGATTGTTACAAATCTATGGTAAATGTGTCGTAGGGTAGATTGGGTACGGTTGTGCCAGGGTACGGTTGTTACAGTCGCCATATTAGCGAAACTATAAGGAATCCGGGGGGGGGGGGGGGGAGGGGCAAGGGGAGAGAGGAGCGGTATGTCCGACTGAACATATTTCACAGTGTTGCGTTCGCCATCGCGCGACATTAAAGCCAGCAGAGGTCTACATTGCTTTTCA
Source organism: Alloplasta piceator (assembly GCA_946863875.1). Classification (NCBI taxonomy): domain Eukaryota; kingdom Metazoa; phylum Arthropoda; class Insecta; order Hymenoptera; family Ichneumonidae; genus Alloplasta; species Alloplasta piceator. The sequence goes on along the minus strand of OX333080.1, from coordinate 17,375,455 downwards.
CCAGTCAAAAGTAAGTATTTTTATTCGATTTCTTTTAATAATTGTTGTTATCTGTGTACAGATAGCGTAATGAGTTTTTTTCCTCGTTATAAGTTAAACATTAGTAGTTAAATACCAATGATTACTTTTTACGTAGATTATTGTTTATTGTCATGGCGATTGTTTTTTTGCGAAGGAGTGCGTTGGGTACGGTTGTGACATATTTCCTGGGTACGGTTGGGACACAAGTAAAATTTGCTTTTTTTGCTTTTAGATGTCCAGAAAACGCTTGAGGAAGACGGAAAGAGGGCAGTGTGACGTAAAAAAATATAAAATCGCTTATGAAGAAGGAAAGAAGTTTTGACTGATTATATGATAGATATATAATGTATGATATATGATATATGATGATATACGAAATGATAATATGAAGACTGTTATAATAACTTATTCGTACAGGGCCTTAGTCATTATAAGGGATTAGATTTTAATATGAAGGCTGTTATATAATAAGTATAGATTCTACAGTGGCTTATTAGTTATAACCGATTAAAGTGTTCTCAAATTTTATTTCCTTTGTTTCGTAAATATTAACTTTTTCCAGAAAAAGATTATATCGCGTTATGTTACATATGACTTGCAATAAAAGTGATTTGAAACCGACACACCGCCCCTGGGGTGTGGTCGGTTGTGACACTTTTTCCTTCTTTTCTAATTTGCTCCTATGAGTTAACTATTGTACTTAGGGACAAAATGTTGGTATTTGAAAGTAGAAAAATGTACACTTCACTATAAAGAACAGTTTTCGTCTACTAACAAAATTATGGGCGATCAAATGAAAATTGTCACAACCGTACCCAGTCTACCCTACAATAAATTTTCTTTCATATGGTATCATTAAAATTACAAATCTGAAGGAAAAAGAAAAAAAAGGTCACTTTCAAGTTTGCCTTGTCTCGTCCTTCGTTTACTTCCCTTATCCTACAAATTTCTCATGGAAATACTGCAAATGTTGAAAAAAAATACGACTAGCTTTCACAAAAGTTCCTAAATTGTTTGGGAAAACGTCACTATTTTGTCACTATTCAGACGAAAAAGTCACTATTATGTCACTATTTCTGTGAAAGATAAGTCACTATTCTACTATTTTATTCACCCCTTCTATTCTATTTTATTTATTGGGTCGCCCTATTTATTTTATTCCATCAAACTCAAAAAATGGGTTGTGTTTACCTCTTTCCTCGCCTCAAGCAAAAACTCTATAGTCCAGAGGCACTTCACATCGTACCGATCCCTCCGTCAAAACGTGTGCAAACAATTTTTTAAATCTCGGCACACCATTGACTGCCTTAAATTGTCCGCATTCGCAAAAAAAGTCTTCTTAACGAAAACGATCGTCATTCACCATCTTCTGCCTCATCCTCTGGCAAAAGAAGGGCGGCTCGTTAGTTTTCCCCTGGAAGCGATGCGCCATTTAGAATTTCTTGCTGTCTCGTAGTAAAGCGCCTCCTGGTGAGCAAAACGCGCTTGTCCAGTGATCGACGACTCGCCGCTTGGACTCGTCAACAAATCCAAGAGCGAGAGACGCGATTATAAAAATCAAGCCAAGAAAAGCAATCCGTAAAAGAACGCCAGAGAAGCCAAGAGCGAGAATCTTGGTATTACAAAGTTGGAGAGGGTGGATTTGTTGTTGTTGTTTTTTTTTGTCCTAATGCTAACGATAAAAATCCGAATCGCACCTTCCGACTCGATGACCTTTTTCTTGGATGCTTTTTTTTGGTCTTTTTAATTTAAGGGACGGGGAATCCCTCGTCCAGGATAATTTGTATCTCCGATTTGTAAGAGCTGCATCGGAGGCCTCTTTGACTCTGAAACGCCAGATTGAATAAGAAGCCTTCAAGACGAAGGGGAGAGAAAGAGAGGACGCGGAAGGATGAAAGAAAGAAGTCAAAGTTGGAATGAAGAAGAAGAAGAAGCCAGGTGCTCTCGCATCTCTCTCTCGTCCTTTTCATCTCTCTCCTTTCTTTCCCTCCATCGACGTTTTTTCTCTCGATCTCCACAAACGCGCGTGTGTTGTCTGTCCCCGCTTTTGGACGAACGATCTCATTGTCCGCTTTCCAAAACGAGCCCACGCGTCTCCCGGCCTTCCTTTTATTTCTCCACTTTTTCTTCCTCCTCTTCCTGGCAAAGCCGGCATTATGCAATCAACCACTCGACGAATACTTAACACCGATCCTTTTAACCATTACATCAGTTTTTCCAACACCTTCCTTTACAGTTGCATTCAACCGAGCCAAGGCCGATAAAAAAAATTTTAATTACGCTTAATTATCGATTTTAATTATCGTGATTGATGCCATGGCGATTGTTCATGGAAGCCAATGATTATCATTTTTCTTTTTACCTTTTTCGCTTCGTTTACTTATTTTTGCTACCTTATGGAGGAAGCTTGGTTTTTGCCAACATTTTTTTGTGATTTTTAGGTCAAAAGGTTTAAAATGTACCAAAATGTCAAGAAATCGGGCCGAGTTGGCCTCAAATAATTGAAATAGATGATCTGTAAATTGTCTTCAACGATTACACAAGTAAACCTTTGCTTGATGCAAATTTTGTCGAAATTGCAAAAGACTAATCAGTTTCGAGGGACTTTGAATTTGTTCCAAAATGTCTGTTGGTACCTAAATTTTTTGAGTTTTGCAGATATTAATCTCAAATTTTTTGTACAGATGCACTTCACAATGAGGATTGTTAGTATCAATTTTGGAAAGAATTGCTTCCGAAATTTGATTTTGAAAAACTTAAATATTCCTGAAAAATGCTGAATCCGAAAACCAAATGGTTTGTTCAAGTTTACAATAAATAAGATTAACTGACGTCGATTTTTAAAATCATTAGGTTTAAAAAAATGGTGACTCTGCCATCAAAAATCTATGAAAAAAATCGTCGTTTTTACATAATTAAAGAAAAAAAGATTAATTTTTGACAAATAAGAACATCAATTAGCTTCTAATATTTCTCGCTGCATTTCTTGTAAATTTAAAAACAATCCATCAAGTTCTTCGCGACATATCACGGACACTGATTTTGAAAACAGTGTTTCGAGAAAAAAGCATTTGAAATTTGATTTATGGCGCTGCTATATCAAAGCTTCCCGACTCTAAAAAATGTAGCTCATTCAATTTTAGGAATACTTCAATGAAACTTTTAGGGATTATAGCTAAAAGGCCGTACTATGAAAAAAAGTTTTTTTGGACAAAACAATTTTTTGCCCTCGTTGGTAGATATCCTTAGAAAATATTAGAGCTGGGAAAAGTACCGGAAAGTACATCAAGTACAATACTTGAAGTACAGGCCAAGTACTTGAAAATATAAGTACTTCAAGTAGTTGAAGTACTTTTTGAGCACTTCAAGTAGTTTACGTACTTCTTAAGCACCTCAAGTAGTTTACGTACTTCTTAAAGCACTTCAAGTAGTTGAAGTACTTTTAAAGTACTTTTTACTACTACTTACAATTAAAAGTACTACAACTTTTCAAGTACTTAGCACTTTTTAAGAACTTAAAAAATACTTCAACTACTTAAAAAGAAGTTGTAGTACTTTTAGTTGTAGTAGTGGTAGTAGTTGTAAGTAATAGTAAAAAGTACTTTAACTACTTGAAGTACTTAAAAAGTACTCCAAGTATTGTACTTAAATTTTCAAGTACTTGGCCTGTACTTCAAGTATTGTACTTGAAATTTCAAATACTTTTCTGTACTTCAAGTACTTTTCACGTACAAGTATCAAGTACTTTTGAATGTGTCTTGCTGATTTTTAAGCACTTCAATTACGTCGCAATTACCGGGTACTTCAAGTACTGCCCAGCTCTGGTAGATATCCTTAAAAAATGGAATCTTGGGATACTTACTCCACTCAAATGGAAAATATAGTCAGGTACCCAAAATCCATATTTTGCCGCAAAATCTTGTGAAATAAATTTTCCGGACATCATTTTTCTCGTAGAAGCCTCCATAGGAGAAAGAAATTATTTGCGGCATTAGGTAAGCTGTGTAAACTTCAGTTAGGCATCAGTGTCCTTTTTTTCCAAAATCATCCCCCCTTGGATTGTCACGGCGTGTGCCAACCGTGTTGCAATTTGAAAAAAAAAGTATGAAGAGACGAAAGAAAAGAATAGATTTAACAAGACGAACGAGAAGAAGATGAGGACGACGTGCTGGGACAGGTTCAAATTTCGGAGTGTGTGTTGACTTTAGCGCGTGTTTACGCGGAAAGGCGAACTGGAAGCTTCCGTTAAAAATGAACGCACGCGTCTGTGGAAAACCACCCCTGTGGTCTTACGATAAAAGATCATGGAAAAAAAGGACCAGCCGGTTTACCAATACACGAGTAGTTTCATTGATGATGCAAATGCCCGGGTGTCTAGTTCGTACAAATGGCCTTGACAATGCCCGCCATTTTTTACTATAAGTATATATATAGATATATATATGGGGCGTTCCATCCCAAATCAGACAATTTGAAAAACTATTTTCTTTGATTTCCTCAAACTTTTTATATTTTTTAGTACCCATCCAAAGATCCTTCGTGTTGAATTTTGAGATTTTTTAAATTACCCGTTCACAAGATATTAAATTTTTCAAAAAACCACTGTTTTTCGGTTTTTCGTTATAACTTCTTTAATAATGGTCCAAATTAAGTGTTTTTTTGACAAAATTTTTGTTTTTTATGGCCTTTGCAGAAAAAAAATACAAATCAAATATTCGACGTGTTTTTGAATAAGTTCTTTGAGTTTTACACTTTGAATCGTGTTTTCAAAAGTGAGTGCATATTTTGTTTTTTTTTAATTCTTTTATTTTAAACTTCTATCTATTCAACAACTTTCAAGGTCAGTCCGGTCGTGGGCCCTCCATGATTACTATTTTATTTCGATTATTGAAAATTAAAAACAAAAAAATTTCTATAAAACATTATAGATATCAATTTTTGTTACTGTATACAGTGCATAGTCTTTTTTTTCATTACTTAGAATATATTTCGATACCTTTTTTATTGTTAACAGGTTCTTAAAATTCATAATTAATCGTTAAGTCTGTTCATGAACAATAATAACAACAGTTTTTATCTATTCACATATTCTTCTGAAAATCTTACATATATGATTATTTCCTGAATATAGAATATAGAATATTCCTTTGCCACTATGTTTCCGTTGCTCATTGGAAAAATTGAATGAAATTTGTGTGTCCCTGTAATTGACTTAGCGGTATTGTATCGCAAATAAAATCTTTCTTTTGCATCTAAATAGTGTTTCTCAGGTGACAATTTGACAGGAATATTCGGTAGACTATTTGGGTTCGATGCCCAGTCACACAATTCTTGAACTGTTGTTATTTGCTCATCGATTAATTATTAATTATAAAAATCTGTTAACAATAAAAAAGTGCTAAAATTAATTCAATATGTTTGAAAAAATACTATGCACTAACATAAATTGGCATTCATAATAATTTATAGAAATTTTTATTTTTTATTTTTTAAAGACGAAAAAAAAAAAGTAATTATGGAGGGCCCACGACCGGACTGGTCGTAAAAGTTATTAAATAAATACAAGTTCAATATGAAAAAATGTCAAAAAAAATTAAAATATGCACTCGGTTTCGAAAACACGATTGAAAGTTTAAAACTCGAAAAACTTTTTCAAAAACACGACGAATGTTTTTTTTAAATTTTTTTCTTTCAAGGCCATAAAAACCAAAAATGTTGAAAAAAACTCTCAATTTGGACCATTATTGCAGAAGTTATGACCAAAAAACCGAAAAAAGAGCGGTTTTATTTTTAATTTTATATCTTGTGAACGGGTAATCAAAAAAATCTCAAAACATAACAGGAAGGGTCTTTCGATGGGTACTAAAAAATATTAAAAAATGGAGGAAATCAAAACAAGTTTTTCAAACTGTCCGATTTGGGATGGAACGTCCCATATATATTGATGTTTATAGGTAAGCGTGCGCTCATCCTCGTGCGGTTGATTCCAACAAGGGATGAGAGACGACAAACGAAAACACGGTTGAACGCGCCGGTGAACAAAACCGCACACAAAAACGGACGCAACGTCGACAAACAGCGCGACAAAGGAGCGACGGACGATCTTTTGCGCTCGAGCAGATCGAAGGAGAGTGCGAGAGAGGGTGGAAAAAGTGATTCTTGAGGTCAGGGGAGGCAGAGTGAGAGGGATGAAGTGATTTTTGTCAGAGGGAACGAGAAGTGTCATTCTTGAGGCAGAAAAACGACTCCAATGACAAAAGTTTGTGTGGGCGGGTGGCCCATGTTCACACACGACTTTTCCTGCACCCGGTGAGCTTTTCATCCCCCTCCCTTTCCCCCTTGCTAGAATTTGAAAATATCGGCAAAGTCGCAAGGTGCGTTTGCTTCTTCGACTTCCGAACGTTATTAGCTGACTTCCCCCAATGAAGAATCGTCTCCTTATTCTTCTCCAGGGACACGAGTTGTCCTCTTCTTTTCTTGGCACCGACAGATATATTTATTTTTCTCGCTGTGGGCAAACACAAGGGTGCTTCCCGTCGGGAAGACACGAGCGGAAATAATAGTTGACTCCGAGCCGATGGGGCCGAAAACTACGTGGTGGTTCCTCTTGCTTTACCTTTTGATGCCGTTCAATCTCTTTTTGTCCAGTTAGCGCGTGCACCGTATCATTCTTTTGCTCAGAGGGAATCCAACGAGTGCGACGAGAGAAAGAGGCAGCTTTTTTTGGGTGCCCCGGGACTCAGCTGCGAAAAATCGGCCAGTAATCAAGTGGTCAGGAAGAGGGATCAATTTTATTCGGTTCCGACGTTGTAGAGTTTTGTTTTTGACATTAGGCAGTAGACTGGGTACGGTTGTGCCAGGGTACGGTTGTGACAATCGCCATATTAGCGATACTATAAGGAATACCGAGGGGGTGCAAGGGGAGAGAGGAGCGGCATGTCCGACTGAACATGTTTCACAGTGTTGCGTTCGCCATCGCGCGACATTAACCAGCAGAGGCCTACATTGTTTTTCACCAGTCAAAAGTAAGTATTCTTATGCGATTTCTTTTAATAATTGTTGTTATATGTGTACAGATAGCGTAATGAGTTTTTTTCCTCCTTATAAGTTAAACATTAGTAGTTAAATACCAATGATTACTTTTTAAGTAGATTATTGTTTATTGTCATGGCTATTGTTTTTTTTGCGAAGGAGTGCGTTGGGTACGGTTGTGACATATTTCCTGGGTACGGTTGGGACACAAATAAAATTTGCTTTTTTTGCTTTTAGATGTACAGAAAACGCTTGAGGAAGACGGAAAGAGGGCAGTGTGATGTAAAAAAATATAAAATCGCTTATGAAGAAGGAAAGAAGTTTTGACTGATTATATGATATGATATATTATGTATGAAATATGATATATGATAATGATATATGAAATGATAATATGAAGACTAATAACTTATTCGTACAGGGCCTTAGTCATTATCAGGGATTAGATTTTAATATGCAGGCTCTTATATAATAAGTATAGATTCTACAGTGGCTTATTAGTTATAACCGATTGAAGAGTTCTCAAATTTTAGTTCTTTTGTTTTGTAAATGTTAACTTTTTCGAGAAAAAGATTATATCGCGTTGAGTTACATATGACCTGCAATAAAAGTGATTTAAGACCGTTTTGGTGCATTTTTTAAGCTGTCACTACCGACCCCAAGCACTGTCATAACCGCCCCTGGGGTGTGGTCGGTTGTGACACTTTTTCCTTTCTTTCTAATTTGCTCATATGAATTAACTGTTGTACTTAGGGACAAAATTTTAGTATTTATATGTAGACAAATGTACACTTCACTATAAAGAACAGTTTTCCTCCAGCTAACTGGCTTACTAACAAAATTATGGGCGATCAAATGAAAATTGTCACAACCGTACTCAGTCTACCCTACAGACAATGTTTTGCACTGATTTTATCAATGTAAATTACCGTTATAGCGATGTGCCAGTTGCTTTGTTCAACGGTTTTTTAATCTTGGTTTGGTGAAGAGTTTACAATTAATGAATGATTCGATTATTGTCCATATATGAGGCATCCCACACCGATTCGACCTGGGTCTGACCTTTCGCCTTTGCGATTTTGTCCACAATTTTTTATGGTTTTGTAGTACCTCTGAAGAGCAATCAGGATTTTTTTCAGATTTTTTTAAAGCGATTTGACTCAATGATAATTTTATATGAGGCATCCCACACAGATTCGACCTGGGTCGGACCCTTCACCTCTCCGATTTTGTCCGCAATTTTTTATGGTTTTGTTGCACCTCTAAAGAGCACTCAGAATTTTTTCGCGATTTTTTTGGAGCGATTTGACTTGACTATAATTTTATGAACAAATTATTTTTAGGCCAAATTTAAAAATCTGAAAAAAGTCACAAAAATTCCATTTTTTATACAAAAAATTCGGAGCGTTGACAAGGGTTTCCTTCGGTTTGTAACAAGCTTTTTCGATTTTTTTTTTACTAGAAGGAGGAACTTCAATTGAGTGGGCCGTTATCCAAACATTTTTGTATGAATTGAAGATGTTTATAAAAATGTTTGAATACGGGCCCACTCAACTCAGGTTTCCCTTTCTATTCTTATTGAATTTTTTTTTTGAAAAAGCTTGTTATAAATAGAAGGAAACCTTTGCTAACTTTGGTTCAACGCTCAACATTTTTCATATTAAAAACAGCATTTTTGTGATTTTTTTCAGATTTTTTCAAATTAATGTAAAAAAAAAATTTAAATAGAAGGAGAAACCTAAATTGAGTGGACCCTTATCGAAACATTTTTTTAAACACCTTCAATTTATATAAAAATGCTTTTCAGAGGGACTACAAAACCATAAAAAATCGCGGACAGAATCGAAGAGGTGAAGGGTCAAACCCAGGTCGAATCGGTGTGGAATGCCCTATATATTTGCACTCGTAATTTTAATATTAATCATGCTCGTTTCAATATTATACATTATTTATCATTCAATTTCGCGCAAAGTTACGTGGCAAATCGACCAAAAAGTTTGCGACTTCTTTGCTGATATTTTTGTGACAATTATTTTTTGGAAAAAAATGTTGTGATCATTTTTGACTCATTTATTAAATCCTTGAATAATTTGAGTTCGATTCCTTGGAAAATTAAGATAAAATGAATAATTAACGATTTTTATTTACAAATTGTTTTTTATATTTGTTTCATATTTTTTAAAATAATTTATTAAGTTTGCCTGGACATTGCTATTTAGGAAACCATTACGTTGAAAGTAGTTGATAAATCGACGATTCCTCCTCGTCGTGGAATTCTTCTTCTTCCAACCCTTCGAGAACGCAAACTCGAGAGAGGGTGGAAAAAAAACTCGTAAATCGCTGAAGTTTTGGTGACAATTATTCTTTGGAAAAAAATGTTATCATTTCTAATTCATTTAATCCTTGAATCATTTCAGTACAATTCTTTGGAAAATTAACATAAAATGAATAATTAACGGTTTTATTTACAAATTGTTTTTTCATATTTTTTTAAATATATTATTTAAAATAATTTATTAAATTTGCCTGGAAATTGTTATCTAGGAAACCATTACGTTGAAAGTAGTTGAGAAATGGACGATTCCTCCTCGTCATGGAGTTCTTCTTCCAACCCCCTTCGAGAACGGAAACTCGAGAGGGGATGGAAAAAAAAACTTGTAAATCGTCCACTATATGGTGCTTCCCTCCGAGATAACGAGAAAGATATAGTTGGAAAGAGCATCGTAACGAAAATAATCATTGTCCCAAGTGATGACGATGAGTATGGAGGATCATCCCCGTGTGCGATGCGCCAGCTGGCTCTATATTGAAAATCCCAACCCTCCATACATAACTGATCGAAATACATCGTTCCCTTGCCCCAAAACTAATATGGCTACATTCACCGCTATCTGTATATACATAATAATCTTCGACATCCATCTTTATCTCCGATCCCTCCTGCACTTTTTCTCACCTATCCAACGCTCAAGCGATTCCGGATGTGTGGCACATTTACTCGCTATTCCCGTCGCACCCATACGCGTAAAACGAGGGTTCAACCCTCAAATTATGAACCGTCTGTGTGTGCTTCTCTCGGTAATATTTTCCCCCTGTTGGCCAAAATAAACCCTCGGATGCTTGTTGGGCACAGAAACGGTTTGGGTTCTTTAGGGGATCCTCGCCCTGCCACACCCTTCCAAACTTACAAGCTCCACCCTCCTTGTGTATGGAAAAATAAATAGTCTCATCGTTTTTTGTTCAATTTGCATCAATTTTTTTAATGCAGACGTTCGACAGATGGAAAAAAATGATCTGTGAAAACTGCTGAGAATCCCATTAATTTTTACAGTGATCAACAGCGCCTCCTGCAAGAACATAAATAGTGAAATTTGCATATTTATTTAAGGGGCCATAGCAGTGTAAAATTTTCAAAATAGTATATTACGACACTAGTGCGAGAAACTTTTTCTCAACTCGTGTGATTGCAACATTCGCCTTCGGCTCATGCTGCAAACTCACACTCGTCAGAAAAAGTTTCTCGCACTAGTGTCGTACGAAATTTTATTGTACGAGTGCGCAAAGTGCCACTTTGCGCACGGAGTGCAATAAAATCATTTTATATCACTCGGCGTAAAAACATGTGATTTTCTGACGCGTGTGACGGCTCGTCCTGCAAACTCACACTCGTCAGAAAATGTTTTTACGCCGAGTGATGTACGATATTTATATATAAAAGTACGTTATATAAAAGTAAGTTTTACCCATAAAAAAAACAAAAATTTTGAAAAAAAAACTTTTAATGTGGACCATTATTAAAGAAGTTATGACCAAAATACCAAAAAAGAGCGGTTTTTTTGTTAATTTAATGTCTCTTGAACGGGTAATCAAATAAATCTCAAAATTTAACAGGAAGGGCTTTTGATGGGTACTCAAAAATATAAAAAAATTGAAAAAAAAAAAGTTTTTCAAATTGTCCGATTTGGGATGGAATGCCCCATATCTTCAATTTATTTCAGAGCGATTTTTATTGGAAAATCTTAAAAGTTGAATGAAATTTAAAAATTGAATAAAACATTTTAAAATTATTTTAACGACTTTCTTTGATAATATTCTTTAACCCGTAATGATCAGCCTTACCCAAAACATCATAATAGTCACCCTGGGTCAAGTTCGACCCGAGCCAATTTTGAGCGATTACTGAAACAAGACGACGCCTTATATTTCCGTATAAAGATTAAGAGACATAATTTGAACATTGAAAAATATGCTCTCGTCGATGAAAATGTAAATTATTTATTTTCAAGTACTGAAAAAAATTCCTGAAAAAAGTGTCTGGAAAAATACGGTTTTCTACTTAAAAATTCATAACATTTTCAATTTTCAATACTTTTTCTTGAAAATGTAGCACGATACACTTGAGTTATAGTACTTACATAAAAAAAAGACATTTCGACGCACACCTGTAGATGGCAGTAGTAGTCCTGTTTTTGCTGGCTTACTATTTTTAATATTAGATTAAAAAAAAAAGTCCGGGTCAATCTGATCCACGGTGATCATTGCGGGTTAATAAACGAGGGTGAACATGTTTCTCGAAAAATTATGGACTCGATTATCCCTCAACTATTCCATTTAGTAGAATTTTATTTTTTCTCACATTTTTACTTTCTATATTTATTAATATTTTTTTGAAGTTGACCATTATTCCCTCAGCTCTCCTTTCATACTCCAGAGGGGAATTTTCAACTGTCTTCAATGCTTTTTTTTGTACGTCGGTCATTTGTGAGAAAGCGGATCGATTATCATTCCAGCGTAGCCTTTGATCCGATCAATTCTCTCTCTCTCTCTCTCTCTCTCTCTCTCTCTCTCTCTCTCCTTCGTTATATTCCTATCTCTCGCTCTCTCGGTCTGGAAATGGAGAGAATTGTTAGGACTCGTTAATACGACTCGCTTGACCTCTCCATCCGCGAGATCAAACTTCTCGCGAGATAGCACGTACGACTATGAGAGAGAGATGGCCATTATATAAAAGTACGTTTTACCCATGATAATACCGCACTACAATTTTTTTTTGTACGGCTGAAATGAGAGCCAGCGGCGTGTATGATCACTTTGATGGAAAAAAAACTGTGAATGATCGTTGTGTGGAGCGCGATGAGAGAGAAAAGCCATTGATGGCAGGTGAGAATGCGTAATACCACTAACGATAAGTTGCCACGTTAAGCGATATATATATGAACATATAGGGGAAGGGGGGGCAAAATGGATCCCATGCGAAGATAACGCAGCTAGAACGCTACGCATAGTGTAAAATCGTTGCTTTTCATCCAAAAATATCGTTTTTAGTCACTCACTCATTTGTGACAGAACGTGCCTATTGCAATCGCCTCGAAATCTGCGTCGAATGTCCGTCCAGACCCAGATCTCAGAAACCGGTATACGAAATTCAATTTGCTTCGGAGGGTAGTTGCGTATGGTTTTAATCTCTATGCCCAAGGAGTTTAAATCCAAACGGATACTGCAAAACAACGATTTTTTTTTAATAGCCATTTTTAAGCAAACAAAAGACGTTTTATGACCATATCGACGGCAGTATGGAAGAACGTGCTATGTCAAATTGTGCTAGAAAAACGTGCTACCTCAAATTGTGCTGGAAGAACGTGCTATCTCAAATTGTGCTAAAAGAACGTGCTATCTTAATTGGTGCTAAAAGAACGTGCTATCTCAAATTATGACAGTAGAAGATCCTTCTTCACCACCTTCACGTCATTCTAGCACAATTGGAGATAGCACGTTCTTCTAGCACAATTTGATATAGCACGTTTTTCTAGCACAGTTTGAAATAGCACGTTCTTCTAGCACAATTTGAGATAGCACGTTTTTTCATACTGCCGTCGATATGTAGTTGAAACTTGGAAGTTCACGAAATAATTTTTCTCTAACTCATACAATGCGTGTATATGATTGTAAACAAATGTCTGACGAAATATGAATCCAATCAGACACAATTAAGTTTGCTATTTTGGCAAAAAACACCATTTTAACCAAAAAACGCTACCTCTATCTATATACACTTGGATCTTCGAAGTTCACGGATGAATTTTTCTCTAACTCACACAATGTCTGTATATGATTGTAAACGAATGTACCACAAAGTATTAATCCGATTAGACACCATTAAGTTTACAATTTTGCAAAAGAAACAGAGTTTTTAACGAAAAAAACTGCTATTTCTGTCCATGTACACTTGGAGCTCAAAAGTTTACGAACGAATTTTTTTGTAACTTACAGAATTTCTGTATATGATTATGAACGAATGTTTCATGAAGTTTCAATCCAATTAGACCCTGCTAAAGTAAATAACTTTTACATGAAAACAATATGTTTAACAAAAAAAGACTATTTTTCAAACTGACAGAATCTCTATATGACTGTAAACAAGCACATATGGTCACTTTCACGTAAAGCGTACACCTGCGTATGCGGCGTCGCCACGTACGTCACGACGCCGCTACGCTACGTACAGAGTAAAAGAGGAACTAAAAACGGCCTGAGTGCGCCAAATTCAAAACCCATATTTCTCTTATTAAGAGTACATGGTTCTTTTATGTGCTTGCGCTCCGTTGGCAATATGACGATCATCCGCGCGGTTCAAACGTGAAAAAACAGAATATGAGCATTGATTTATAACCTAAAGCTTTTTTTACTTATTATAAATGGACTATTAATCATTAAATGATTAAAGTGTTATGATAAATATGCCCATCTCAAATGTCACGAATATTCTTCATTACCCCTAATGTTTTAACAATTCTGTGAATATAACCTATCAAAGCATTTAAATGATATGGTTGTTTGGATACTTTCATATCATATTGATTATATTCAAATCTGTCTTTTTAATAATAATGAATAGAATTTATCCGACTACTCGATGTTCACAATGAATCAAAAGGTTTTAATTACGGTGTGAGTGCCTATTAAAACGTCCTTAAAGGACATGTTAACCAACATTCAAAATATATCACAAAAACAAAATGTATGATCCTTGTATTCTAAAGTTGTGAGTGCCAACTAATATAATCATTGAAATTCGATCACCACCTTTATGAACAGTTGCCCCTATGAAGGAAGAAACATGTGACTCAATATTATCAAAAACAATGTACAGAAACATGAAAACAATATAGTATTTCCATACCGAATAAATCAAGACAATGATCAAGAATACCGAGCGCGAAGCGCGACGACAAGGGCGCGCGAAACGTGGGGTGTTTGGGGGGCGAAGCCCCCCAACGAGTACGCGAAGCGTACTTGTTATCGATTAGATTCCTCGTCGAAAACAAAATGCCCTAGGGCAAATTGATAAACCTAAATTTTTTTTTCAAATTCAAGTGAACGAGGAAAAACATTGAAAAAACGATTTCTTCCGTTTGTAACGTCACCTTGATATAAAAAATACTTGGACCAAGTTGCTTGGCGCATTTTGGCAAATTTTTGGTGAAATTCAATTTAATTGTAGTTGCATTATTATTTTTTTTACGATTATGGAGGTGACAGTCTTGCTCCCCTCGTTTTGCTTTGACTCTGAAATTATCCAAGTATTTTAGTAAAAGTAGGTTATTATAAAAGTATTAGAATATGGTGAACGGTTTTTTTTTCAAGCAATGAGAATGACAATTTTTTCAAACTTTTTCCAACTTTTCATAAGAAATTGTCATGATAATATCGAGTCTAGATCTGATTTTGCGTGGGTATTTTTATTTAGGTTAGGTTAGGTTAGGTTAGGTTTATTAACGCCAATTATAATGATGATTCTCTCATTTTCTAAGTTTTTAAATTTTCAATTTTTTCGATAATTTTGGATGGTGGCTATTTTTGCCTACGTTGTCCATTTTGCCTCTACTTCCTGTATATATATGTATAATATATATAAATCAATTTTTTTTGCATACATTTTTTTCCGGACCGAAATTATAACGCGCCTGGGCGATGAGATCTCAGTTTGGCTCCCGCCCTTCAAAATCGATCGTGACGAGCGCCCATAATCGTAATCGATAATGGCCGCCAGACGCGCGTGCTCCCTTCCTCAAAAATAACCTATACGTGACCTATAATAAAAATATACGGTCAATATAATATTTAATATATTTTGTTGCAAAAATTTCATACTTTGGGCAAGATTTATGAACAGCTGAAAAATTGAAAATTTTGAAAATTCTTTAGGGCTTTTGGTAATCTCAAATGGATATAATTATAGTTTACAAAATTATACAAATGTGTATAAGTGGAGATAATTATAGTTTACAAAATTATACAAAATCCGGAAGCCAACCAATTTAGTTACGACTCTGGCCACGAAAGCCTTAAAACTATATACAAAATGTTGTTGGTTATTCTTTTTTTTTAAAATAGGTAATTGAATAGTGATTAAGGGCATCGTTCCACAATAGTTAAATCACTGCTAAAATTGTTGAATTGTTTTTATAAATATTTTTGGATTGATCTAAAATTATAAATTTTGTCCTCAACAAGTGGTATATATTTTTGGATATATTTTTTTTATATAGGCTCGTATATGTATGAAACGTCTCGTGCTAAAATGCAGCCATTTTTTTTTAGATTCGGTTTCATGGATTATTTTTCCTTGGAGAAGGTTCACTTATTTTAAGTTGGTTTTTTTGACACAGCTAAAAATTCGAATTTTTGAAATGATGATTTCGTTTCAAGACGTTCCATGCACAGAAGTTGCTATATATTATTGTATCACGTGTTTTTTCTTTGTTCCCTCGATTTTACCCCCCCCCGCATCTGAAAGCGATCGGTCTCGTTATCCATTTCTCTCTTAAATCATCCAACAGTTTTGCCTCGTCATCGTCTCGTCATTTCCGACCACTTATTTTCGTTCTCCTTCTTTTTTCTCTCTCCATTTTCCCTTCGTCCTTGTGTTTCCTTTGATTTATTTACCCCCAAGTTCTCACACGTTGTTTTCTTTCACTATCGAAAAAATACAAAATTCCATCGTTTTTCCTTTCATCGAAATACCGATGATCGAGGGAACCGATAAAAAAAGGCGATCACACGGATGATTTAGTGGTTCTTACGCGTGATTGCGATTTATCGACTCTATGTCTTTCAAAGTTACAGAATATAAATCATAAAACGGTTTTATTTGACGATCAAAATTAACGATAAATGCGGAATATTAAAATTAGAATTATAATCAGGGGAGGGTGGGGCACGACGGCCCCTTCAAGCCGGTTAATACTTTTTGTGGCTTTCAACCATCAAATTAGTTTACTTTTGTTCCATCTTGAACGAATTCACCGACATTTTGCGGAAACTCAAAAAAAAAAAAAAAATCGTGGGCCCGACGGCCCCCCCTCTAAAAAATGATGATTTTTTTTTTTAATCTTGAAATCTTAAAAAATTGTTTTCTACGTTAAAAATGTTTTTTTATGGTTCATTTTACCCCTGATATTGTGCATCGGCCTTAAAATGGATGAATACTTACATAAAATTCATCATAATTTGAAGATAATTTTTTTTTCTAATCTAATTTTTTAGGGTGGAAAAATTAAATGAAATTTCACACAAAAGAATTTTTAAAAAAATGGTTCAAAAGTTGAAAATAATTATTGCCATTGTCTTTATTGTAATGAACTTTACTTGGAATCTAAGGAATCATGAATTCAGGATTCTTCACGTAATTTATTGTTTGATTTTTAATTTTACTTTTGTTACGTTTTTAAGCAATTATCATAAATCATAATCGATTCTATAGTTTATTTGTTTAAAATAAAAAATATATAGGTTGATTAAAAATTCGTTAAATAATAAATAACTTTATTTTCATAAATAAACTTTTATAAATAAAATTTATGTTTATAGAATAACTATATTTTTTAACTATTATTTTTTTTAACAAATAATTTTTTATTTTTTGTTTTTTAGATAACAAATAATTTTGTTTCCTTTGAAAATTTTTCAATTTTTTTCAAAATAAATTTTATTCAAATTTTTTTTAATGATTTATTTTACCCCGGATGTAGTGCATCGGCCCAAAAATTGATGAATACATCAAATTCATCATATTTCGAAGAAAATGAAAAAATTTCTGGCCTAATTTTTTAGGGTGGTCCATTATGCCCCAGGTATCGCGAATCGGCCTAAAAAATGAGTCAATACATCAAATTTATGATAATTTGACAAGAAAACAAAATTTTTTTTAAATCCAAGTTTTAAGGGGGGTCGTCGGGCCCCACCCTACCCTACATTGTTGAAAAGTTTCTCCTAATTATTTATCATTGGCTTTTTTGCTTCGTCTAAATGTTAAAAAACATTCTGATTGGCTGTGGAAGCTTAGGATGCAAGAAAATTAAAAGGAGGAATTGGTTTTTTAAGAAAACCAATTTCTCCTTTTAATTTAAATCGAAAAAAACTTTTTTTTTCAATTTTGAGTTCTAGAGTGCTTGAGAATGAAGTTCGGATCGATGGAAGAAAAACGATCCAACAGAAGCAAGTACAAAGAGCCTGTTTCAATTTCGCGAATAAGGAGGGTGCGGGAGAGAAAAAGCCGAGGTGAAAAATAGAAATTAAGGGTCGGTGAGTTATCGCGGTTGCGTGAGATAGAAGCGGAGCGAGATAAATCACAAACCGCAGGCCGCCAACTCGCGACCGCATACTGTACACTGGGAATATATGGGTCATTTCATCCCAAATCGGACAGTTTGAAAAACTTTTTTTTTTATTTCCTCATTTTTGTAAGACTTTTGAGTATCCATCAAAAGACCCTTCCTGTTAAATTTTGAGATTTTTTTGATTACCCGTTCAAAAGATATTAAATTAACAAAAAAACCGCTCTTTTTTGTGTATTTTGGTCATAATTTCTTCAATAATGGCCCAAATTAGAAGTTTTTTTTCAAAATTTTTGTTTTTTTATGGCCTTTTCAGAAAAAAATACAAAAAAATATTCGACCTGTTTTTGAATGAGTTTTTTGAGTTTTAAACGTTAAGTCGGGTTTTAAAAAGTGAATGTTATTTTTGATTTTTTTTTTTAATTTTTTTTTCAATCATCTATCTATTCAACAATTTTTAAGACTAGTCCGATCGTGGGATCTCAATAACGACTATTTTTTTCGATTTTTGAAAATTAAAAACTTTTTTTTTCCATAAATTATTATGAATACCAATTTTTGTTACTGTATAGTATTTTTTTAAATCATTTTGAATTAATTTGGACACTTTTTCATTGTTAATGCATGAGTGGGCATTGAACCTAAATAGTCTATCGAATATTGCTGTCAAATTTTCACATGAGAAAAATTATTCAGATGCAAAAGAAAGATTTTATTTGCGATAAAATACTGCGGAGTCAATCACAGGGGGACACGAAAATTTCATTCAATTATTCCAATGAGCAACGGAAACGTATTGGCAAAGGAATATTTTAATTCAGGAAATAATCGGATATTTAAGGTTTTCAAAAAAATACGTGAATAAATAAAAACTGTTGTTATTATTGTTCATAAATAGACTTAATGATTATTTATTAATTTTAAGAACCTGTCAACAATAAAAAAGTGTCAAAATAAATTCTATATATTGAAAAAAATACTAGACAGTAACAAAAATTGGTATTCATAATAATTTATAAAAAAAAAATTTTTTAGATTTCAAAAATCGAAAAAAATAGTACTTATTGAGATCCCACGATCAGACTGGTCTTAAAAATGGTTGAATAGATAGATGTTTGAAACAAAAAATTTAAAAAAAAAATCAAAAATGACATTCGCTTTTAAAAACGTGATTTAATGTTCAAAACTCAAAAAAATTATTCAAAAACACGTCGAATATTTTTGCTGTATTTTTTTTTTGAAAAAGCCATAATGAGCAAAAATTTTGAAAAAAAAACTTTTAATTTGGACCATTATTAAAGAAGTTATGACCAAAGTACCAAAAAAAGAGCGATTTTTTGTTAATTTAATATCTTTTGAAAGGGTAATAAAAAAAATATCAAAATGCATCAGGAAGGGTCTTTTGATGGGTACTCAAAAATATAAAAAAATTGAGGTATTAAAAAAAAAGTTTTTCAAACTGTCCGATTTGGGATGGAATGCCTCATATATATATATATATATATATATATGTATAGAGAGTGGTGCAAAAATGCACCCTGGCGAACGCTACTATATTCGAAACGCTTGCTGTGCGCGCGAAATCGCGAAATGCAAAAAGCCCTTCCCGACCTTCTCCGCTGGCAAATCCATGACGCGGGATTAATAGTTGCACCGCAAATGTTCTGCCCCCTCCCCTCGCCACTTTTCGCCGCCATCTCTCGAGTTCCATTCACGAGAAAACACCATTCGTGCCGCTACTCTCTCTCCCTCTCTCTCTCTCTTCGTGTTGTAAATTTCTGTAATACAGCTGTTTTTATTTCATCCTGCTAAAGCAATTATAATTTATGAGCGATTTAATTGATGTCGGGATATGGTTGCCCTTGTAATTTTAATGTTGTTGATCATGAGCTTCTCAATATTATTAATCATTTGCCAAAAATAAATGGGAAATTCAGCAAAATAATTATGGGAAATTGCAGGACATCAGTTTTTTTCTCAATTCGTCGCTACATTTATTTCTTGCAACATAAGGATACTTTTTTTCACTGTAAACGAAACAGTTGATTGGTAGGTTATTTTACTTCGGATGAGCCGATTTATTATCTTAGTAGTTTTTTTTTCTCATCTTGGAGGCAGAGTTGCCAGTGGTCACTATTGTCACTATTGGTCACCACAGTGGACGCTCCCACAACTTCACCCCCATAACTTAACAGCTCCCATAACTTAACGCGTTGCCATGGCAACATGCTCCCATAACTTAACGACCGCTGTCGCGCTGCGGAAATTTGACCCAGGGCAACGTAACCTCGACTGTCAAATTTTTTTCTTCAATTACGTACGATTTATCAAGCTTTACTATCAGTTTAAGTGTAATTAATGTGCGTGAAGTGGATAAATGATACAAGATAACGATTTTGGTAAAAATGACTGATTGATGGGGCAAGACACGCCTATTTATAGGACTACGTGGTCGAGAATAGTCATTCTCTCGTAAAAACAGGAATTTTTATTTTCCAGAAAGAACGAAATTTCTGTAGAATATTCGTATGTATATTAGGGTGACAGTTATTTGAGCTTTGGCGAAAAAAGTTCGATGCCACCCCAAAAACATAATCAAGGTGTATCAAAAACAATCTGTGTAAAGTTTGGAGGCGGTCGGAAAATTGGAACACGCGCCACCGAGCGATTGAAATTTTAAATGTAAAGTACATGTATTTATTCCACGCATCAATGATTTTTTTTCTTCCGACTGAGAAAAATTTGAAACTTGGTACAATTATTGTGCATAGTATGGTGTACAAAAGAAAATCTTTTCAATTTTTTTCATTAACAAAATTATGGATGAAAAAAATTGAAAAAAATTGGTTTTGTACATCATACTATGCACAATGAGTGTACCAAGTTTCAAATTTTTCTCATTAATATTATACTCCGAGCGATTGAAATTTTAAATGTAACATATACATGTATTTATCCCACGCATCAATGATTTTTTTTCCGAGTATAATATTGATGAGGAAAATTTAAAACTCGGTACACCTATTGTGCATAGTATGGTGTACAAAACCAAATTTTTTCAATTTTATTCGTTCATAATTTTGTTAATGACAAGCTCTGTAGAGATGCTCAAAAAACATTAAAAATTTTAATCGCTCGGTGGCGTATTTTCCAATTTTCCGAGCGCCTCCAAACTTTACACAGATTTTTTTTGATACACCTTGATTATGTTTTTGGGATGGCACCGAACTTATTTCGCCGAAGCCCAAATAACTGTCACCCTAATGTATATGCATGTATGTATATATATGGAACTTTGTATAAAATTTTCTAGAAAAATGTATCTCGCGCGATCCAACAATCAGATAAATGTATTTTCCGTTCAATTCTTTTCATCTAGAGTTATTAATATTCAATTCTTATCAATCATCAAAAAAATTTGCAAAATATATCGCTGTCGGATTTTGAAATATATGTCTATAACGCGTAGGTACGAATTTCAAGTTGAATTTCGCGCGCTAGTTCTACGCATGCTTCAATAAAAAAAAGGCAGTACGCATGCGTTGAAACACGAGAGTGGGAGAATGAGGGGAACGTTAAGTTATGGGAGCGTTTCCGGTCCCGAGGCGTTAAGTTGTGGGAGCGTACACTGTATGTTGAAATCGTGTCACTTTTCTCACTATTTTCGAAATTTGGTCACTATTGTCACTATTTTAGAGCTCTGAAGTGGTTAGAATAGAGGTGACGGTTAGAATAGGGGGACAAATTTGTACTCCAACTCGCTTACCACGGTAAATTCGCGTAGGGGACAAATTTGTCCCGCGCGGAATAATGCTCAATATACCTGTTTTTTAAGAGGTGGTTCTACCTGAAATTTTGGAATCGGCTGATCTGACGTAAAGTTACGAACACTAAAAATTTCGCGATTTTGAGGTTTTTGAAAATGGCGCAAAAATTGAATGAAATAGGTTTTTGATGAAATTTCTTAGAAATTTTGATTTTTTGGGAAAACTATTGGTAAATTCGTATTTAGGACGGAAAAATACATCGGTACAAGGTTTAAAAAGAAAAAAATTGAGAAAATTGTTTTTTCGCATTTTACCCAAAATTGGATCTGTTCACTAAGATGGCTGTAGCTTTTTTTCTAGATGGAATTCCGCTTTCAACTTCAACTCATTCTTTTTGGGATCGTTGAAGCTTCAAAGTTTGACCATCGATTTTTGCACAATTTTTTAAGGCATTTTTTTCGGCGATTTTCAAAGTGCTCTCATTTCTACAAAAATCAAGTTATCGGAATGAACCAAACGTCATTCTCTAAGTTCAGTGACAGCCTTCAAGTACGAAAAAGAAACTTTGGAATCGGTCAAATAAAAAAAAAATTATGAGCACTTGAAATTTCGCTATTTTGAGGTTTTTGAAAATTGTGCCAAAATCGAGCAAAAAAAATTTATTTTATTTTTATCGTCTTCAAACGTTATTTCGATAGGAAATTTACCGCTCATTGTGAATCACGCAGAGTTTTTGTCGAAAAAAATGTATTTATGAGAAAAATCAAGGAAAATCTAAAAAAAAAATATTTCAATACACCGTGTTCTTTTTGATATGCCTTTTTTTTTTAAGCGGTGGTTTTACCCATCAATACGAACAACTTTTTCTATGGGGACTCCTCTGAAATCATGACCTCAATAATAAATAATAATTAATCATTATCGTTTTAATATCGATCATTAAGGAGAAAAAAAAGAAAATACAGAAAATGGTACAAATATTTTTTTCTCCATCAATGGCTTGCAGCAGTACAAACAACCCTTATTCATAGTAACTTTATTAACAAAAATTTAAATTAAAAAATTCAAAAAATGAAGCGCTAAATTTATATTAACGTCGATAGTCGTTAGAGTAAGGAACGGATTTTTTCTCACTTACCGCTCAAAAGTTAACTCATTGTTTTTCGATCCGGCGATCTTTGTGTTCATTTCAAATTCCTCATTCCACTTTACTTCATATCTCTACTCGATTCTCGATTATCGCACGTGTAAATTAAACGAGAGTCACGCGACTACCTCTTCAGGATGATAACATATATTTATGTACATATCTGTGTTTGTGAGTGTAAACCTTATTTTATAATACATAGTTATACGGTATGTGTCCTGGACGCAATTGTCTGACTCGCGTGTCAAGAGCTCAGAATCGACGAATACACGACGAAGCTACCGATCTTATCGTAAAAACGGTTCTCTCACTGCTCACTGAGCTCAAACACACACAAAGACACATACATACATAGGAAAAGGTAGTCTAAAATGATCCCTTGGGGTAAAACGATCACTTGGGGTAAAACGATCCCTTGGGGTAAAATGATCCCTTGGGGTAAAACGATCCCTCACAGTTCAGACGAAACTATACCAAAGCAATCTGGAAAATAACTTACCGGTACAAAGTTATTTAAGAAAAATTGGAATTCCTTGTCTTTTCCTGAAGTGAGACAATTTTGACGACCTTGGAATTGTGGTTTAATTTTTTTTTAATTATATTAATTCCGTTGCACCAGAGCTGTGTTCTCATTCAGTGTAATTTAAGTGTCATTTAAGTTTTTCCCACCCCTCATCCGAATGAGGGGGGATAATTTTTAACGCAGGTGTGTATAAAATAAAGAATAAAAAATAATTGAATATTAAAATCGTAAATTAAAAAAACAATTGAATAGTAAGACAAAAACGCTTTATTTCAGAAATTGTTAGATGAGAGTCCATAGTTTCAATGCACATAAGCAGAAAACATAATACTACATAAATTCTTCTAAAAATTATGTTCGTTTGCTAGAATTAGAAGAATTAAAATACAAAAAAAATAGTAATTATTTGTGGTCCATTATCGAACTATGACGAAAATATCTGCTTTGGGTCCTAGTTTCTGTGAAAAAATTTCATTAATTAAAAAAATGCCCCTCCTTATGTTTGCCCTCAATTTAATGGTTTTTTAGTTCGGGCAACCCCTAAAAAATGAAATAAAAATTTCCAAAAATTTAAAGTCATATTTTGGGCCAAACGAAACCCACGATTCATTGCACATCAAAATCCGAGGGGGTCAGGCCGATGACCCCGTGATTTGGCGTGGAATGCCCCATACATATATATGTACAGCTAGAAAAAAAAAAACTTCGTGACAACGATTAGACGATAGTCATCTCTAATCACTATCTTTACACGCGCATGAAAATTAATTCAACCGCCGAGTACATCATAAGTGTGTATGCGTGCCCACACTTTTGCAATGACGCGTGTGAAACTTTATACGATACAATCTATAACGCGGGAATGAATATTCAAACCCAACGAGATATTTCACTATCGTTATTTTCCAGATATTCATATATATTATGTATTTTTTTTAAATCTACCATCGACGCAAGTTAAAATTTAACGATTAAATCTTGAAAGCTTCATATTTTTTACGACATATCTAAATACAGCTAAATAGTGATACTATCGAAACATTTTTTTTTTTTGAAAAAGCAATTTTCCGACCCATCTTGGTAAATGTAGCCCCTTAAGTAACGACCGACTGTTGGAAGATGTAGCTCATTCAATTTTAGGAATTTTTCAATGAAACTTTTATGGAATATAGCTAAAAGGTTATATCATCGAATACAAATATTTTTGAAAAATTCAATTTTTTGACCGACTTAGATAAATGCAGCCCCTTAAGTAATAGCCTATTGTTGGAAAATGTAGCTCATTCAGTTTTAGGACTATTTCAAAGAACCTTTAAGGGATTAAAGCTAAAAGATGATTCTATTGAAAATAATATTTTCAGAAAATGAAACTTTTAAACCCACCTAGGGTAGATGTAGCCCTTAATTAATGGTCGACTGTTGGAAGATGTAGCTCATTCAATGTTAGGGCTATTTCAAAGAGACTTTGAGGGATTGCAGCTAAAAAGCGATACTGTTCAAAAGAATATTTTTAGAAAATGGAATTTTTTAATCCACCAGCTAGATATAGCCCTTGAATAATGGTCGAGTGTTAGAAGGTGTAGCTCATTCAATTTTAGGACTATTTCAAAGAAACTTTCAGGGATTAAAGCTAAAAGATGATACTGTTAAAAATAATATTTTTAGGAAATTAAATTTTTTAACCCACTAGGTAGATGTAAGTAGCCCTTGAATAATGGCTGACTGTTAGAAGATGTAGCTCATTCAGTTTTAGGACTATTTCAAAGAACCTTTGAGGGATTCAAGCTAAAAGATGATACTGTTAAAAAGAATATTTTTAGAAAGTTAAATTTTTTAACCCATCTAGGTAGATGTAGCCCTTAATTAATGGTCGACTACCAGAAGATGTAGCTCATTCGATTTTGGGACTATTTCAAATAAACTTTCAGGGATTGTAGCTAAAAATGATACTATTGAACATAATATTTTCAGAAAATGAAACTTTTAAACCCACCTAGGGTAGATATAGCCCTTAATTAATGGTCGACTGTTGGAAGATGTAGCTCATTCAATGTTAGGGCTATTTCAAAGAAACTTTGAGGGATTGCAGCTAAAAAGCGATACTGTTCAAAAGAATATTTTTAGAAAATGGAATGTTTTAATCCACCAGCTAGATGTAGCCCTTGAATAATGGTCGAGTGTTAGAAGGTGTAGCTCATTCAATTTTAGGACTATTTCAAAGAAACTTTCAGGGATTAAAGCTAAAAGATGATACTGTTAAAAATAATATTTTTAGGAAATTAAATTTGTTAACCCACTAGGTAGATGTAAGTAGCCCTTGAATAATGGCTGACTGTTAGAAGATGTAGCTCATTCAGTTTTAGGACTATTTCAAAGAACTTTTGAGGGATTCAAGCTAAAAGATGATACTGTTAAAAAGAATATTTTTAGAAAGTTAAATTTTTTATCCCATCTAGGTAGATGTAGCCCTTAATTAATGGTCGACTACCAGAAGATGTAGCTCATTCGATTTTGGGACTATTTCAAATAAACTTTCAGGGATTGTACTAAAAATGATACTATTAAACATAATATTTTCAGAAAATGAAAATTTTTAACCTACCGAGGGTAGATGTAGCCCTTAATTAATGGTCGACTGTTGGAAGATGTAGCTCATTCAATTTTAGGACTATTTCAAAAAAAACTTCCAGGGATTAAAGCTAAAAGATGATGCCCACGACTAAGAATATTTTTGGAAACTGCAATTCTTTTTCCCCACCTAGATCCAGCTCCTTGAAAAAATGGTAGAACACTCGGAGTCCTAGAAATAAATTTAACTCAACCGCGATATATGATTTGGTTTCTCTCTGGATCTCTCTCTCTCTGGAGTGTTCCTCCCCTCGACGACACGGGTCCCGGGGGCGCTCGCCAGCTCTCTTACGTGTGTATATCCGCCATTGTTTGGGCCCATGTGAGCCGATGGCGAGGTACGCGGCCATGTTACCGCGGCTTTTAAAAAAGATCACGGAGGAAGACAGAGGGCAGCAGCAAGGAACGGGAGAAGGATGGAGGAAGATGTAGAGAAGAAGAAATGTTGCGCGCTGGTTTGTAGAAGAGAGAGGTTATGCGGTCGAAGGGGGAAGTGGGAACTCGAGAGAAGTGGACCCTCGGGAGTGGCGTGGAATGAAAGAAAGGGTAAAGGGTCTATCGTCTCTTTTCTCCATCCCTCTTCCTCTCGTCCTCAGCATCTCTTCCTCTCTTCCTCTCTCATTCTTCATCTTTTTCCTCTCTCTCTCTATCTCTCTTCTTCTCATTCTCGGCATCTCTTCCACTCTCATCCTTCACCTTTTTTCCTCTTTCTCTCTCTCTTCCTCTCATTCTCAACATCTCTTCCTCTCTTCCACTCTCATCCTTCATCTTTTTTCCTCGTTCTCTCTCTCCCTTCCTCTCATTCTCAACATCTCTTCCTCTCTTCCACTCTCATCCTTCATCTTTTTTTCCTCTCTCTCTTCCTCTCATTCTTGAGGATAGCCTCCAGCTATCTTCGTACGATATATGTACTCCAAGTTCTATCTCTCTTTTTTTTCTTTCCCTTCCTGAGGTGCGTACTACGTGAACGCGCGTTGACTGGTTTCTCTCGAATTGGTCCTTCTCTCTCTTTCTCTCATTCGCTCTTTCTTACCTTCTATAATTATAAGCCATAACCGCATCGTTTCATCAAACTCGATCACCTGGACGCAGCCATACCTGGACATCACACATCCTTCCACATAGCGAAAACTTCGCCATCTCTGTTTTTCTCTTGGTTCCTCTTTCTCTCTCTCTCTCTCTCCTCCTTAATGCCGCTGGGTTACGAGAGTTTCGTTGTTTATATCGCCTCTGCCAACACTCTAAACCCGTCTATCTCTATCCCTCTTTCTTTTCCTACGTTATAAACCTCAGAGCAACACACCAAGCCAAATGAAGCTCTTACACACGCATGTCCATCGCCCTATTCACGATTGAGTTTGTTACGGGATCAACACTCTCCTGTTTATACCTATTACGCACCCTTTCAGCTCCACGTTTCCTCTTCTATTTATTCTCGCCGAGAACGAGCTTCTTTTTTCACTAAAAAGTGATGACTTTTTTTTTTATCAGCCACCTAGAAGAGGACAGCTTATTATCAGTGATTATTAATTTTCTGAATCTACAATTTGCGCTGAGTTTACGATTTTTGGTGATTTCAAAGAGTTTCAAAATTTATCTCACTCGGTAATTATATAGATTGCAATAAAAAAAATTAAAAATAAAGAAATTGTAATAAAGTCATTGCAGATAAGTTTCGATAAAATAAGGTCAAATTAGTTATAACAGAAAAAAATGACTACCCACACGTTTTGATGCGAAAAATAATTAAATAAGTTTTTTTAATTTGAATTTAATTTTTTGAAACAAATTTATTGATCGATTGCTATTTTCTGGATCAAAGGAAATTTGGAGATTCGTAGCCTCCTCCTCTTAAAAGTGGACAAGTAATCGAAAGATTGAAGATGCTATACGCTTTTTTATGTTTTTAATCGCTGAATTTAATGAGCATTTTTGGAACCCTTTTGTGTAACTCTTAGAAGCAGAGCTATGCAGTACTTGAAGTAAAAGTTCTTAAGCTACTTAAAGTACTTTTTAAGTACTTAAAAAGTCCTTCAAGTATTGTACTTAAAATTTCAAATCCTGCTTTGTACTTCAAGTACTTTTTTGTGCTTCAAGTACTTTTTTGTACTTCAAGTACTTTTTTGTACTTCAAGAACTTTGTTGTACTTCAAGTACTTTGTTATACGTCAAGTGATTTTTCAAGTACAAGTACTTTTGAATGTGTCTTGCTAAAAGTTGCATGTACAAAGCTTGTGAATATGTAATTGAAAATTATATGTATATTTCGTCTTGAAGACGAACGCGAAGTTGGAGTAGTTTTAACAATCCATGTATTATATTCTTTATTTCAGAACTGGGCAGTCCTTGAAGCATCTGGTACTTGCGACGTACTTTAAGTACTTCATACTTGAAGAACTTATAGAAAGGACTTCATACTTGAAGTACTTAAAAAGTACTTCGAGTATTGTACTTAAATTTGCAAGTACTTAAAAAATGCTTCAAGCATTACTTAAATTGTATTTAAAATAAAAAATACTTTTCTGTACATTAAGTACTTTTGTCTGTGTCTTTCTGATGGTTGCATGCACAGAGCCTTTGAATATGTAATTGAAAATAATATTCTCGAAAAGTACTTGATACTTGGTATTTGATTTTTCAAAATGTACTTTAAGTACTTTGAATCTTAAGTACTTCAATCACTTGAAGTACTTAAGATTTAATAAGTACGTAGTACTTCAAGTACTTACGGTACTTTGTACTTGAAGTACTTTCCAGTACTTTGCCCAACTCTGCTGTAAAGTAGTTTTGGCGGAAAATTAAGTCAATTGGGTAATTTCGAAACTTATTTGAACACGTTTTGATGGTGAAACTAGTGCGATCTATGGTATATCTGAATTGAAAAGTTTCTACTTAATGTAGAAAAAAATAAGCAACTGTGATTTTACAAAAAAATAACTCAGTTTATGCCAATTAATCGATTCTATTTTTATGCAGTTTTTTGTCAAATTAAATTTGTAATTTTATTATGATCCGCTCCAATGAGAAGTCATTTCGTTTCTCATCAGATTCTCCATAAATTCCCGGAAAGAAAATAAAGATAATATTCACGGCTCACAAATTGAAACCATTTGTTTATGAGTCAGGAACAAAGCTACACCGTTAACGAAACTTTTTTTTCCATTGCGAATGTTAAGAAGCAAAAAGATTCCCATGAATTTGTGAAACAAACTTATCAAAAAAAGCACTATCACTCATAAAAATCGTACTAAAATTACAAATTTGTGCAAAAATACCCAAAAATGTGTTGGATTTTTCGGCATGAGTTACTCCAAAGTCATCGTAATACAATTTTTAAAATTAAATACAAATTTTGTAATATAGATTACGTTTGGTCAAACTATATAGTTATTCCATCCAAACCTGTACGAGCAATTTTTGAAATTTTTGAAACCCTAAATCAAAATAATCGCATTTTATATCGATTGGCAAATATTCAAATGATTATTGTAAAAAATTTAAATCTCGAAAACAAAACATACTTTTGCTGATTAAGGTATCCTTGAGTTTGTCATCCCCGTCTGGACTTGAAGTCATGAATTCGCGTATGCATGTTCGGGGGGCGCAAAAAGCGTTAATGGGAAAACAAGTTGCGCCTCCCCTTTGTGTGACAGAGAAAAGAGAGTGCAAAGGAGGGATGGAATATACACACTGGATTTTTTTTTCCTCGAGGGGTTTTGCAGATGGCAGAGAGTTTACCGGGGTCGCCATATTATACGGTCCCTCGACCACATGTACATCCCCTAGAGACGGATAATTGAGTATTGTAAGGGCGACAACAAA
The DNA here is from genome assembly GCA_946863875.1 of Alloplasta piceator. Lineage (NCBI taxonomy): Eukaryota > Metazoa > Arthropoda > Insecta > Hymenoptera > Ichneumonidae > Alloplasta > Alloplasta piceator. The sequence continues at coordinate 17,345,899 of OX333080.1, read as the reverse complement.
ATCAAATTTCGGTCGTGTATTACGACTATATAGAATGTATATACATGCGGTCGTATTTTCATCCCCTCTATTATAAGCGCACGCCGTTTATATTCACCCAACCTTCCCTTTCACCCCCTCCCTTCTGCCAGTCTATATTATGTCGGTTTGTGCATTTTTCACAAACGATAAACTAGCTCTTTTCCTCCCTCTTTCGTGTTCGGTAACATTCGTCACTGTATTGTTGCCATCCCCGAGTACGAAAACCAGACGATTTGTGACCTTATACATGCTTTTCGAGGAGAAGAAGGCGGGCTAGAGAGACAGATGCGACTATTTCGCAACGAAATTCTACATCCTGACAGAGGCCATTTTTCTTTTTTTTCTCATCGTTTCGTTGCGTTGAGGTGTTGCAACAGTCTAACGTAGATAGTTGATTGGGTCAACTAACCAACTCTATTTTTTAGTTATCACAATTAAGTCGTTTTAAACGAATTGGTTTGATCAACTAGATAGTTGGTTGGGTCAATTAACCAACTCGATTTTTTAGTTACCATAACGACTAAGTCGTTTAGCCAACCCTATTTTTTAGTTACTGCAACTAAGTCGTTTAACGAACCCTGTTTTTCGTTAACACAACTAAATAGTGTTAAACGAATTGGTTGGATCAATTAGATACTTGTTTGGGTCAACTAACCAACTCTATTTTTTAGTTACCACAACTGGTGGTTTTAAGCGAATTGGTTGGATCAACTAGACACTTGGTTAGGTCAACTAACCAACCCATTTTTTTAGTTACCACAACTGAGTCGTTTAAAACGACAAAGTCGTTTAACCAACCTTATTTTTTAGTTAAACTAAGTCGTTTAAAACCAATTGGTTGGATCAACTAGATAGTTGGTGGGGTCAACTATAACCAACCCGATTTTTTAGTTACCACAACTAAGTCGTTTAAAACGACTAAGTCGTTTAACAAACCCTATTTTTTAGTTACCACAACTAAGTTATTTTAAACGAATTGGTTAAATCAACTAGATAGTTGGTTGGGTCAACTAACCAACCCTATTAGTTACCACAACTAAGTCGTTTAAAATGACTATAAGTCGTTTAAAATGACTAAGTCGTTTAAAATTACTTAGTTGTGGTTAAAAGATATGGTTGGTTAGTTGACCCAACCAACTATCTAGTTGATACAACCAAATTCTCGCCTGGCGCTCAGCGCACTAAGCTGTTTAGTTGAATCAACTAAATTGTTCTTTCCGTGTTTTTTCAGTGATTGTCAATAAAAAAGTATAACGATTTGCTGCTCTGGAAGAAAAAGTCGAGAGGTTATAGTTTTTTTAAAACTATAATTGTACACATTAATATAAATGGTTAGTTCATTGAGAATCTTTTAAATCTGAAAACCATTTAACAATCACTGTAATGGACAAAAATGGGAATTAGAGAGACAAATTCTTTTGTAGAAACAATTTCTAAAATTTAGCCTTGTTTTGGGTCCATCTCTTTCAAAAGAGATATGCATAACCTCGGAGTTGCAAAAATCGGTCGATATTCAATTTTTTTTTTCAGGTATCCGGATTTTAAGATCGAGTTTTCGCACACAGTGAGTACATATTCTTGACATGTTACTTCTTATTTTTTATTGCAAAATATATATTCATAAACAATGTGATACGTTATATTTGAACAAAGCGCTGGACTCAACGAAAGTCGAAAATGAAAAAATTTCCTTTAGTACAATGATAGAGCTAACATGTAAACTGATACTTTTTCAAAATTTGGAATATTGCGAAAATTGCAACGTTTTCAAAAAAATGATCGGATTTTACCCAAAAATACAACTTTAAACATTAGTTATTATCAAACAGAGGAACATATTAGAAAAATAATCCAGTTACATCATTAAATATGTTGTAAACTATGTCCAGTCCAAATTTGAAGAAAATCGAACCATTAGATTTTGAGATAATCCGCCAAAATGCAAAATATAGTTTCGAGATGAAAATTTCTACCAAACGCCCCACTAAAATCATCATAACTCTGTCAATTTTTTTAATTTTTGCAAAATTTATGTGGGTCATTCCATGTCAAATCGACCAAGAGTTGGAATCTGCCCCTTTCAATTTCGACGAAATTTGCTCAGAAGTTTTAGTTTTTAATAAAACGAAGTTCTACCAAAGGAAAAAAATGTAAAAAATTTTTTGCGAAAGTTATGCATGATTCAAAATTTCACAATTTTTTTAATTTTTTCAAGTTTATTTCCTAAATATCTCGAAAACTATTATAGTTACGACAAAATCGTTCTGGGTTCGTCTTGAAGAGTATACTTTTCGCTACGAGAAAAAATTCTGAAAATTTTTTTTGAAAAATGATGAATTTGGAATCTATTTATTCTATTTTGGTTCTATTTTTTTAAATAATAATACCTTGTACTGATATTAAAAGATCCTGAAATTTTCTGGATGGTGTTATTTTGTTTCAAACATAATAATTTTTGAATTTTGGTAAACAAACAATTTTTTTTTACCTCTCAGTTAAGAAAAGTTGAGCAATCATGTAGTTTTATCATTTTGAGCAGTAAAAAAAGGAAAGTAACAGTATTTTGGTAAAAAAAGAAAAAATTTGTCAAATGAAAGTTAGGACTATGCAAATAGGAAACTGAATAAACCACATCGAAAAAAAGGTTTAGTAATATCAACTAGCCAGCTGCGATCACGGAAAATTCGTTTGAATCAATCGTCACATATTTGATTTCATCAACAAAATCTAGTTCTAATTTGAGCTATTCATCCAGTTAAAAAGAATAGTAAATGCTTTAAAGTCGATCAAATTGTTTGATGAATTAGACTAAATATTCCAATGCGGCCACAATACATTTAGTCGATAGTATGTGTAGTAACTGCTACGATCTCAGCACTTCGTCCGAGATCCGTAAGGTGGCGACGATCGGCGCGCGCTCTCGCGCCAGCGAGACGGCCACTGAGCACCGATAAGTACCAGTGTATTCCCAGCATCGGAGTCCTCAATTAAATTTAAATTGATGGAACATTAACCACGCTCTGTGGTCACGCAGTTCTATGGGCTAAAGACTACATATTTGAATGCGATCATCATTGAACTTTGGTGGCGCTCGTGCTCTTCATGGGCGCAAGGATAAACAAGTTAAATTTTCACTTAACTGTTTAATCTCACGATTAATTAGTTGAGTAAAAGCCCTCGTAGCTTACAAAAATATTGCATATCATCAAATGTTTCGTTAATTCAATTGAAATTTTCCAGCTTCATATTGAATGCATTTTTTTTTCGGCGAACAACATCTGAATTGCATAGAAAATATAAACTGTTCATTCAACTAAACCATTTGGTTTTTCAATCGCGTATTGAGTGCATTTTACCAAAAATAGAATCAAAACAATGTAATTTTGAATTGAATGGATTCTGTACTCTGTTGGGTCAAGGATATATGTATTTATGGGAATGCAATTTTTGTTTCCATTTTGATACACGTTTTGAGTTAACTGAATTACACATTTCGTTCGCCACCCGTAACCACCGGGTTTAGTTAATTCAAGCCAAATTTTTCTCACTTTCCCAAACCTTTTTCTCGGTGCAAAAATCAATTTTGGAAATGCCCCTTAATGCCAATAATGTTATTATAAACGGAGGCGCCACTTCAGCTGGATAAGAGTGCATCCTTAAGTGCTGTTATCATGCGTGTCCATATTTATTACGTCACGAGAATGTATGGCGCTTACACTTGAGATTATTGTTCCCGATAGGAAAAGGCGTGACGCATACACCACGTATATGATATATCCGAGCGAAGAGAATTTCGCTCGGATTACTTTGTGACGCCTCTTCGGCTCGTTGGAAAACACGTGCGAGAGCTCCCGGAAGCGATAGGGGCTTGTCGAAGCGCGCGCCTCACGATGATAAAGCTCGTTAGCAATGATATCGATTTATCACGAATATTCCCCCCCCCCCCAGAAATAATATACATCTCGTTAAATAGCGATACCTTATTATTCATTAAAAAAGATAAATGATTTTGGTAAATATTTAGAAATGCGACTTTTCCGAAAAACGAGGAGATTTTTTTTTTTTACATTTTTAATCAATTTTTTTTTTTTAATAAATTTATATAGCACATAATATTTTTTTTATTTACATAGCATATAAATATACTATGTGCGATAAATATGTATAAACAAAACATTGAAAAAATTGTTTTGATATAATTTCAAATTTCCACAAAAATGCTTTCAACTTTTTTCATCACACCTCATTGCTATTTTGCCCTGAACGAAATTATGGTGAACTCTATACCTTTTATTATAAATTATTGTAACTTATAAATTATTGTGACATTCTTCTTTCGATAGAAGTGGCGCCATTTATAAAATTAGACATTGCCATCGATTTTTATGACTGTGAATATTTTTTGTGTACTTAAGATGCAAATTATGAGCTCAGATTATTTATGATAGATCAGATAATTCAGCTTTCCATTCTTTATTTTTAGTGACGGTTTTTGTAATAACTTTCAGTGATGGTTTTTTGAAATAATAAATTTCGATTATTTCGGGCAGCGTACGTTTTTCAAACTCACAATATTTTTTCGGGGCAACTTATTTATCTTCTCAATTTATATAATTTTTTTTAATATGAAAATGTAGCATATAGAATTTTTTTCATTTAGGCGAATAAGACGAATCGTTACGAAACACTTGAGGTTTCCTCTCACATACTTTCAGATGAAAAAACATTTTTCTTAATTAACAATTCTTAATTTTCTTAACATTGCATTTAAGAACATTTTGAAATAATTGAGTGAAATATTTCATAATCGCAACTTTATTTTTAAATCCTCAGAATTGATATAATATATGATATTTAGAATTTGTTTACGTTCATGTAAGAAGTAATGATATTAATTATGAGAAATTTTATGGTTTTTTTTGTTTCATATTGGAGCGATTTAAACATTTAACAATATATTGTGCAAAAATCAATATTTTAGTAAAGTACTATTTTTTTATAATATCAAAATGTGTGAAAAAAATATTCAAAATTTTTGAAAAGATTCGTTTTATTGAATCCAAGAAAAGAATTCGCAAAAATTGCACTTTTTTAATGATGTTGGAATTCGCATCGTTTTAATGAACCGGAAATAGTTCATTTTTCAATAAAATTCATTCTTCCCAAAGATTTCCCAGATTAAAAAATCGTTGAAATACATTTTACAGTTTTTGTTAAGGACTTATTTATTTTATTACATATTAAGGATTAAAAATTGTATCTGATTGAAATTTTCGTACTTTGTGAGACGATAAAAATCGGAAAAAATTCAGCAAAATTGGGGATGCCATAAACAACAATTATCAATAATAATATTGCCCGAAAGTTATTAATAAACTGTTTAGACAAATATTTATTCAACAATTTTTCGGTAAGTTTTTTTTTTTCTTAAACAAATCGAATGCGTTAATTTTTTTGAACGCATATGAATTTTACAGAATCTTTTCTCTGTTTTCAAATATAATAAAAAACATTGTAAAATACAAACAAAAAATTACCAATTTTGTATATCTTTTTGCATACAGGTTTATCATCAGCTTTGAAAAGTTTCAAAGTCACTGGGCCGAAAAATACATAAAAACAGCCATTATAAAAATTTCAAAACGGGAATTCCAAAATAGAGAGCAAATTTTGAATAAATTCATATGGGTTCATAAAAATTAACGCATTCGATTTGTTTAAGAAAAAGAAGAACTTACCGACAAACTGTTGAATAATTATTTGTTTTGACAATTTTTTTGTAGAATATTGAAGAATGAATAAATATGTGGTGAAAAAATGAATGCAAAAACATGTTCAGTTTTATTTTCATAGCATGTTGAAAAATCCCTAAATTTTGGCTTTCTACACTGGAACACGGCCAAACGCGTTTTTCTCGAAACTACTTTTTTTATTACTCATGCGGGAAAAGTGGTATCTTTACGCCCGCTGTTGCGGTTGAAAAGTAGCTTTTTGCCCATTTTATAATTTGGGTGCGCAAAGTTTACTTTGCGCACGCAAATTATTATTGTTATTATTCTTTGCGCACGCAAATTCAGTGCCGAAATGAAATAAAAGAATAACGTCGGTGAAATTCAACAAAAACAAAAACGCAACCGAAATATTTAAACTGAATTGAGGTTGACGTGACAGATCGCATACTATTTTATTACTCATACGGTCCTTGTTCTTGTTCAAAATAAAATTGTTTTCATTGTTCCTTAACTAAGTTTCCTGTATATTTCTTAACTTTTTAGTTCTTATTTTTGGTCTGTGGAGGGGCTTCGCCCCCCCAACCCCCCATCGGGGCTTCGCCCCTGAACCCCACTGGGGCAATTTTATATTGGGATTTATTCCGCATTCGCAATAAAAAATAGTATGTGCAACTCGTGTGGCGTTGTCAATTGCCCCCTCAAGCGAATGAGCGCACTCGCTTCGCTCGTGTGCTCAACTTCGCTTTTGTGGGCAATCGACAACTTGCCGCACTAGTTGCACACTATACTATTTCGAAACGATTGACATCATATCCCCAGTTGTAATCAACCGATTTAGTTGAATTTTGTTTTTAACTATTTTCAAAAAATTCACAATGATGAAAAAAACGGCACAAAATGATTTTTTTTTCAATCAGCCGCCATTTTGTGATTTTTTTTGCCTGAGGTAGGGGCTATAATGACATTCTTCCTGATGAAGTACATATTTTTGTTTTTTTTTTCAGATGCATAGAACGCCCGCAATCATGTCAACGCGCAGAGGCCATTTTTTCCCCACCCCCACTTCATCAGCCGGTATCTGTGAAGATATTGGATTTTTTTTCGCCAATTTATTTGTAGAATGTTGAATAATCAATAAATATGTGGTAAAAAAATGAATGCAAAAACATGTTTAGTTTTTTTTTTCATAGCATGTTGAAAAATCCCCAAATTTTGGCTTTCTACACTAGAACACCCCCTTAATAAGGACTTGGGATGCTAAATGCGCAAGCAAAGCCCAAATCGCACTGAAAATAAATTGAAAAAATTCATGTTCATTACGTTGCAATGATGCAAACTTCAGCATCATTTTTTTCAAGCGTTGGAGTTCAGGTTCCTGCTTTAAACAATCAAATGCGGTCACTGCGTCAAGTAGCTCAATTCTTCCTCCTCACCTGGATTTCCTGAGTGTGTTAATTCTTGATTCTCTATATTTATTCCGAAAGGTGGATTACCTCATATTGCAGGAGGAGCGAGAGAGAGGGAGAGATGGATTCCTCTTTTTTATCCTCGTATACATTTCACGTCGGACAAGGATCTCTCTCTCTCTCTCTCTCTCTCTCTCTTTCTTGGGTCTAAGAGGTCTTGGACTCTTGGCGAGAAATAACGTACCTGACGTGACTCGGTGCCATTATCCTTTCTTGGGTCTCTCTCTCTCTCTCTCTCTCTCTCTCTCTCTCGGGCAATGTGTGCGAGCGTGGTACTCACAATCCCGATTTTGCTCCACGCGATCTCTGTCACCTAATAACGTTTCGCCTAATCGGAGAGAACGATAAGACCGAAATATTCGCTGCGACATGCGAGCCTTTTACTACGGTCGCTACTGCTGCCATTGCCCTCTTCATACCTCTCTCTCTCTCTCTCTCTCTCTCTCTCTCTCTCTCTCTCTCTCTCTCTCCCTCCCTCTCTCTCTCTCTCTCTCTCTCTCTCTCTCTCTCTTCCCCTCCATCATCATCCCACAAGTGAGTATACAGAAGTGTATATGCACCCTCTCGGTACTTTGCACTTAATAACACGACATCAGCTTCAAAGTCTCGAATTTGCCGTCGCTGTGGCGCAAAGTATATTTCTTTGATCCAACGAGAAAATTTCTTCGATTTTGAGGTCTTTCTTGTTATAAGGTCAAGTCAATCCAGCATCATGGTTTCAAACAATGTTTGTACTCATTTTGAAGTTAAAACTGGTGCGAATTATAACGTGAATCTGGATTAAACAGTTAAGGTGGTAAGGTAAGTGTCCCGAATACTGCACCCAGAAGAAAGATCTAGTCGCAGGTACTATAATCGTTTATTTGATTATTTTTTCGTCACTTTGAAGAAAATTTTCTTTCCATCCAATTTTGGGCGATATTTACTTCCACTATATTTATTTATTTGAATTCCCTGTCATCGAGAAACAGGCGTTGAAGAAAAATTCTATTCGTTGTTACTAAATACCTATCTCATCCGATCATATCTACAGATTTGTCAGTACCCCAAAAATCCGCCAGGTGGCTACCTCTCGCACAAGCGAACCTGCCTCTCAACGCCTATATCCTTTCCAAGCTCGTCTATGTTTGATATCCTTATTTTTCAGTATGGATATTTGATACATTGAACATTGCGGCAAAACGCAAGATGGTCGAATCCCCGAAAGGGATTCCCGTAAAAAGAGTATTTTTTCTTTTCCCTTCTGTTAAAGAAAAGACGAAGCTTTACGAAATTGTAGACTTCATATGTGTAGCTATACATTTAAAGATTGAAATGTTTAAAAATATATATTGTGTAAATATTAAAAAAAAAATTATTTTATTTAAATACATATTTGTTCAGTTTAAAATAATATTTATTAATATTGAATAAAAATTTATTAGATCGCAATATATTTTCCTAGTAGGTCATTCAAAAAAAAAAAATTCGTTGACATGAATAGAGTTGTATTAGGCCGGCCTACAACTAAAAAAATTTATTTGGCTTGACTAGGATTTAGTTGAATGTACTAGATCTTTTTTCTGGGTGTGGGGACCTAAGCTTCGCTTGCCATTAACAGAGGAAAATCTTTATTTAAAATTGTCTCAGGGTAAAAAGTATTGGTATCGTTGAAAAGCGTGGAATTTCAGCTAACGAATGCCCACCTCATTTTTGTTATTATTTATATTATTTAATTGTAATTTTGAAAATGCGTATATGTGCAAATGTCCCGAATACTTCTCTACACTTTTGACAGATGTCCCTATTACTGGGGTATGCATGGCCCGAATACTGTTGTACACTTTAACATGCGTTTGACATTCGTTTGTCATTCGTAAAACAAACGGTCCTATTACTGGCGTATGCGTGTCCCGAATATTGTTGTACTCGTTTGACGTCCGAAGGGAGGTTATACATGGGCCACAGTATTCGGTGCACACGATTCTCACTGTGTACCGAATTATGGGGTATGTATTTTCGGCCAAATATTTAACTTGCTCGTCTATTTCCGCACTCTACTACTTTAATGACTCGTTTATAACACATTCAAACACTTATTTCGACTGATTCGATGCTTTCTTTATTATGAACTATGCTTTTTCGCAAGTCCACTTCCTTAACCAAATCGATAAGGAAACGACCGTTTTTTTACCTCGCTCGGTAGCTTGTCATGAATTACGGGAAATATGAATTGAATACAATTCACTCATAATCAATATTTATTTCGAGTGACAATACGTTAAATGAAGATTATTTAAGAAAATACATTACATTTATTGAACGTAAACTGAATTTATTCTAATAAGAAATAAGCTGGTCGAACGGTATTCGGTACTAGCCCAATATTCGGGACACTTACCTTACCTAAATTGATGGAAATTGCAATTTTTGATTTTCGTTTTATTTTTTTTTATTTTGTTGTTTTTTCATTGACGTGAATACGTCCATAAATTTGGGTGGGTAGCTAACAAAACTGATGCTAACAAAAATATGGGTGTACGGTTTGGTGCTGTAGCTACGTATCTATCATCTGCATCCAAAATTCAATTACACCACTCGAAAGATAAAGGAGCAAAGAATTCGTTATGCTGAGTTAGGACCGTGATGCATCGCCCATGGTGGAGGGGGAAGCGCCACAATTTCGAGGTCGTTTTGTTGCGTCACATAATTTGTATTGACTATAAATTTTGACTCGAATAAGCTACGACGTTCGTTCGAATCTCAATCGTCAGACCTCATCAAGTTTTCGGTGTCCAGTTCGACCGCTCGATAGTTTTCGGTGTCCAGGTCAATTTCTTCATAGTTTTCGTTGTTCAGGTAAACCGCTCCATAGTTTTCGGTGTCCAGGTTGACTGTATCATAGCTGTCCGTGTCCAGGTCAACCTCTTCATCGATTTCGGTGTCCAGGTGGATCGCTCCATAATTTTTGGTATCCAATTCAACCACTTCAAAGTTTTCGGCCTCCAGGTGGACCGTATCATAGCTTTCGCTGTCCAGATCAATCTCTTCATAGTTTTCGGTGTCCACATGGATCGCTTCATAATTTTTGGTGTCCAAGTCACCCACTTCATAGTTTTCGGTGTCCTGGTTGATCGCTCCATAGTTTTCGGTGTCCAAGTGCACTACTTCATAATTTTTGGTGTCGAGGGGGATCGCTCCATAGTTTTCGGTGTCCAAGTCGACCGCTTCACAGTTTTCGGTTTCGAGGTGGATTGCTCCATAGTTTTCGGTGTCCAAGTCGACCGCTTCACAGTTTTCGGTGTCCAGTTCAACCTCTTCATAGTTTTCGTTGTCCAGGTAAACCGCTCCATAGTTTTCGGTGTCCAGGTTGACTGTATCATAGCTGTCCGTGTCCAGGTGAACCTCTTCATCGATTTCGGTGTCCAGGTGGACCGCTCCATAATTTTCGGTATCCAATACAACCGCTTCAAAGTTTTCGGCCTCCAGGTGGACCGTATCATAGCTTTCGCTGTCCAGATCAATCTCTTCATAGTTTTCGGTGTCCAGATGGATCGCTTCATAATTTTTGGTGTCCAAGTCACCCACTTCATAGTTTTCGGTGTCCAGGTTGATCGCTCCATAGTTTTCGGTGTCTAAGTGAACTATTTCATAATTTTTGGTGTCGAGGTGGATCGCTCCATAGTTTTCGGTGTCCAAGTCGACCACTTCACAGTTTTCGGTTTCGAGGTGGATCGCTCCATAGTTTTCGGTGTCCAAGTCGACCGCTTCACAGTTTTCGGTGTCCAGTTCAACCTCTTCATAGTTTTCGTTGTCAAGGTAAACCGCTCCATAGTTTTCGGTGTCCAGGTTGACTGTATCATAGCTGTCCGTGTCCAGGTCAACCTCTTCATCGATTTCGGTGTCCAGGTGGACCGCTCCATAATTTTCGGTATCCAATACAACCGCTTCAAAGTTTTCGGCCTCCAGGTGGACCGTATCATAGCTTTCGCTGTCCAGATCAATCTCTTCATAGTTTTCGGTGTCCAGATGGATCGCTTCATAATTGTTGGTGTCCAAGTCACCCACTTCATAGTTTTCGGTGTCCAGGTTGATCGCTCCATAGTTTTCGGTGTCCAAGTGAACTACTTCATAATTTTTGATGTCAAGGTGGATCGCTCCATAGTTTTCGGTGTCCAAGTCGACCGCTTCACAGTTTTCGGTTTCGAGGTGGATCACTCCATAGTTTTCGGTGTCCAAGTCGACCGCTTCACAGTTTTCGGTGTCCAGTTCAACCTTTTCATAGTTTTCGTTGTCCAGGTAAACTGCTCCATAGTTTTCGGTGCCCAGGTTGACTGTATCATAGCTGTCCGTGTCCAGGTCAACCTCTTCATCAATTTCGGTGTCCAGGTGGACCGCTCCATAATTTTCAGTATCCAATTCAACCGCTTCAAAGTTTTCGGCCTCCAGGTGGACCGTATCATAGCTTTCGCTGTCCAGATCAATCTCTTCATAGTTTTCGGTGTCCAGATGGATCGCTTCATAATTTTTGGTGTCCAAGTCACCCACTTCATAGTTTTCGGTGTCCAGGTTGATCGCTCCATAGTTTTCGGTGTCTAAGTGAACTATTTCATAATTTTTGGTGTCGAGGTGGATCGCTCCATAGTTTTCGGTGTCCAAGCGACCGCTTCACAGTTTTCGGTTTCGAGGTGGATCGCTCCATAGTTTTCGGTGTTCAAGTCGACCGCTTCACAGTTTTCGGTGTCCAGTTCAACCTCTTCATAGTTTTCGTTGTCCAGGTGAACCGCTCCATAGTTTTCGGTGTCCAGGTTGACTGTATCATAGCTGTCCGTGTCCAGGTCAACCTCTTCATCGATTTCGGTGTCCAGGTGGACCGCTCCATAATTTTCGGTATCCAATTCAACCGCTTCAAAGTTTTCGGCCTCCAGGTGGACCGTATCATAGCTTTCGCTGTCCAGATCAATCTCATCATAGTTTTCGGTGTCCAGATGGATCGCTCCATAGTTTTCGGTGTCCAAGTCGACCGCTTCACAGTTTTCGGTTTCGAGGTGGATCACTCCATAGTTTTCGGTGTCCAAATCGGCCGCTTCACAGTTTTCGGTGTCCAGTTCAACCTCTTCATAGTTTTTCGTGTAAGAGTCGACCGCTTCATAGTTTTCGATATGAAGCAGTCAACCTTGACACTGAAAACTATGAAGCGCATTTATTGCATAAGTAGTATACCTATGTATTAAAATAATCCCGAAAGTAAAGTAAGTAATCCCTGGGTATTAAAAAAGCAGCACTTTCAACCCCTAGGTATTTGTTTCATTGCGATTTGTTTCATACTTTTCCTATCACAGACCTATCATTAATAAAGTTATAACCCAGTAATTATTTGGTAACTTGAATTCTTTCCTGAACCCAGCGAAATGAAAATATTGCTATTACAAATGAAACATGGAAATTCGAAGGACTTCTTAATGTTTAAAAATGATTATGACATAAATATAACACGCTCAAAGAAAATATAACCGGTTACGTACACGTATTCACGGAAAATACACGGCCGTGTCTACGACACAGCCACACCCCGATTTTTTTTAAATTTTTGTTGTTGTATGTTCTGTGATGCCTTTCGCGCCTATTGCTCGATTGGTGAGCTGATTTAAAAAAAAATAGCTGAGTTACGAAGCAAAATATAAAGAAGTGTACTGAAAATGATAAAAAAAGCATATATCTATATGTTAAAGAAATTGGATTGGTTGCGAAAAATTCCAATTTGACGAGACCACTTGACTTTGGACGACTACTAGCATAAAAACTTATTGTCTTAAAGTGATTCTATGAGCTTGAAGGAGTAGTGGCATCGTCGAACTAATGACAGATATCGCTATAGGTCTCATTTTTTTAAATTTAGGTACTTGAAATTAAGGAAAGTGTCTAGCCGGATAAGAATGGTAAATCGGTCCCAACGAATTTTGGGGCGATTTTTTCCAAAGTTTCTAACTTGAAAAAAAATTTTTTTACAAAATTACACCTTTCTATATCGATATCGACGGGGCTTTCTGCTAAAAATTTTTTTTTTCGATTCTTGCATTTTTTAAGTACAAAAGAAATCTTTAAGAAAAAATTTAAAAAATTTAAAAAATTCTGAAAAATCACAAACATGTCAATGTTAATGGGAAAAATATTTTCCTTTTTTATAATGTTAAACTTTATTTTTAATCATCGAATTTTCATTCAAAAACATTATTTTGTAGCAAAGCGATTTTTCTACTGTTATGACAAAAACTGACATGATTTTTCTTTTCATTTCCTACATTTCAAAGAAAAAAAGCTTGACCTGCAACGCATTGAAAAAAAAATAGATAGTAGGGGTGAATAAACTAAAATTAGCAATAAAATCGTACTGTTTACATCTATTTGTTATTTCTCACAACTACTCCGGCCATGATCACTCATTGATTAAACCCTAAAAATGATTTATGTATGGATTTCCAATGAAAAATGAGAAATTTTGCCGTTTTAATTTTTTTTTTTATGTAGGGAATGAAGAGTAAAATCATGTCAATTTTTGACATAATAGTAGAAAAATCGTTTCGCTACAAAATAATGTTTTTAATGGAAGATTCGATGATTAGAAATAGAATTTAGCATTAAAAAAGAAAAAAAAATCCATTCAAATTCGATTAACACTCGGATTTTTCAGAATTTTTAAAGATTTTTTGGTCGCCTCTTGGGACTTAAAAATTGGAAAAAATCGAAAAAAACACTTTTTTAGCAGGAAGATCCCTCGGCATCGCTGTAGAAAGCTGTAATTTTGCCCAAAATTGTTTTTTTAGGTTGGGAACTTTGGAAAAAATTGGCGCGACAAAATTCACTGGGGGTCGATTTACCATTTTTATCCGGCTAAACCCTTTAGGCCTGGGGTGTTTTGTACCCCAGTGTGTCAAGTATAAGGATTCATGTTTACAGCCATTTGCCGTGATATTGGTATATATCATGTCCCAAAAATCCGTAACCAAAATTCATAAGATTAATCGGCGTCATCATCCAAAGAACAATGGGCGGAGTGGAATAAATAATTAAACGTAAAATACAATTTTTTTTGTTCCTCGCCTCACTCCAAAGACTCATCGTTAAACCGAGTGGTCAAACTCTGAGAAACAATTAAACATTCTCGCACTCTCGAGCAAACGGATCACGGCTCATTTCTTTTCCAGTCGCTTGTGTTTGTAGCGCCTCATGTCCGAAGAACCGACGGGGCGTTTATAGTTTAGCGCCTGGAAAAAAAGAAATTCTGCTGCAGAGTGTGAAAGAGCGAGATGAGCAATACGAGATTCCTTAATATTCTCTATTATGCTCGGGCACGAAAGGAATAGCGTTATTAGGCAGACTATCTATACACATGCCTACATGTATATGAGGTATTCCAGCTCATCTCAACCACTTTTACATGTTGTATTTTTTTATTTGGCTCAAACTTTTTTCCATTATTGTACCTATTTATGGAACTTTGCTTGATTTTTTTCAAATTTTTTTACCCATGCATTCGCAGGATATGATTTTTTGTTGAAATTCGATGATTTTTTTTCAAATGCTTGTAACTTTGCGAAAAATGCACCAAATCAAGCTTTGTTTTTTTAAAAATGTTCGTTTTTGAGTGCACTTTTTGATAAAAAATGTTAAAAATTTTGCGATATTCATCTTCTATATCGTTTTACCGCTTAAAGCAAAAAAATGTTAATTTCAAAAGGTCGGACACTTGTAATTTTTTTTCCAAAAATTTGCTAAGAAACTTTGACTTTTTTTTAACTATTTTTAATGCTAGGCTGATCTTGTGCAGATTTTTCCTTATATTTTTTTTCATAATTTAAAACCATTTTCTATCCATCACAAGCAAAAAAACGTTTTTTTTTCAAAAGGTGGGACAAGTTTAATTTTTTTCAAAAAATTTGCTAGTAAACTTTGACTATATTAACTATTTTTAAGACTAGTTTCATCGTGGAGATATTTTTCCTTCTATTTTATTCATAATTAAAAATAGTCTTTTTTTCAGGATCAGTAAAAAAGCGTTGATTTCAAAAGGTCGAGCACTTTTAATTTTTTTCAAAAAATTTGCTATGAAACTTTGACTATTTCGACCATTTTTAATGCTAGTTTAATCGTGAGCAGATTTTTCCTTCTATTTTGTTCCTAATTAAAAACCATTTTTTTTCATCACAAACAAAAAAGGATTTTTTTCAAAAGGGATACGTTTAATTTTTTTTTACATTTGCAAGGAAACTTTGACTATTTTAATTATTTTGAAGACCAGTTAAAATAGTCAAAGTTTCCTTGCAAATTAAAAAAAAAAATTAAACCTATCCTTTTTGAAAAAAACCCTTTTTGCTTGTGATGAAAAAAATGGTTTTTAATTATGAACAAAATAGAAGGAAAAATCTGCACACGATTAAATTCGCATTAAAAATGGTCGAAATAGTCAAAGTTTCATAGCAAATTTTTTGAAAAAAATTAACAGTGTACGACCTTTTGAAATCAACGTTTTTTTACTGATCCTGAAAAAAGACTATTTTTAATCAAGAATAAAATAGAAGGGAAAATATCCCCACGATGAAACTAGTCTTAAAAATAGTTAATATAGTCAAAGTTTATTAGCAAATTTGTTGAAAAAAAAATAAAAGTGTCCGACTTTTTGAAATCAACAATTTTTTACTTTGAGCGGTAAAACGATATAGAAGATGAATATCGTTAAATTTTTAATATTTTTTGTCAAAAGTGCACTCAAAAATAAACATTAAAAAAAAAAGCTTGATTTGGACCATTTTTCGCAAAGTTACAAGCATTTGAAAAAAAAAATCGAATTTCAACAAAAAATCATATCTTGTAAATGGGTAAAAAAATTTGAAAAAAATCAAGTAAAGTTCCATAAATAGGTACAATAATAGAAAAAAGTTTGAGCCAATTAAAAATATACAACATGTAAAAGTGGTTGAGATGAGCTGGAATACCTCATATATAAATATGTGTATATACAAAGGCATTTAACGTTGCAAGGTAAGAACACGCTCCGGAATTTTTGATGATGCATCGCGGGGCGTGTTTCAAAAGCCACGGGCATTCGTGAAGCTTTTTTTTCCCACTTCTCGTTCTCGTCGTTCCTCACGAGATTCATACACACGACTGTTTTGACGTGTTTTGACAAACGAACGCCATTATATCGTTATGCGCGTCAAGATCCCACTTGGACTCGTGGCGCGTTCTTTTGAGACGCTTGAAACGCGCGCGCGAAGCCTCCGTTTCAAGCGACGGACAACAGAAACAACCTAGGTGGGCCCATCCCTTCATCCTGCAACTTGTGTCCTTTCCTTTCGCAACGCCAGTCCCAAAACTTCTCGCGTGCGTCCAAAGTGTGAGTGATAAAGGAGGAGAAGAAGAAAGTGATTAAAGGTCGAACACAGGATAGAGAAATGCGAGATTTACCATTTTTTTTCATCGAAACATGACCGAACTGCAAGATTTCAGTGTTCATTGGTGTTACTATTTGAGAAAAAATTCACATTATCATACGGATCAATCTACACCCAGAAAAAAGATCTAGTACATTTAATTAAATCCTAGTCAAGCCAAATAAATTTTTTTAGTTGTAGGCCGGCCTAATACAACTCTGTTCATGTCAACGAAATTTTTTTTTTTTAATGACCTACTAGGAAAATATATTGCGATCTAATAAATTTTTATTTAATATTAATAAATATTATTTCAAACTGAACAAATATGTATTTAAATGAAATAATTTTTTTTTTAACATTTACACAATATATGTTTTTAAACATTTCAATCTTTGAATGTATAGCTACACATATGAAGTCTTCAATTTCGTAAAGCTTCGTCTTTTCTTTAGCAGAAGGGAAAAGAAAAAAGACCCTTTTTTATGGAAATTCTTTTCGGGGATACGACCATCTTGCGTTTTGCCGCAATGTTCGATGTATTAGATATCCATACTGAAAAATAAGGATATCAAACATAGACGAGCTTGGAAAGGATATAGGCGTCGAGAGGCAGGTTCGCTTGTGCGAGAGGTAGCCACCTGGCGGATTTTTGGGGTACTGACAAATCTGCAGATATGATCTGCAGATAACAACGAATAGCATTTTTCTTCAACGCCTGTTTCTCGATGACAGGGAATTCAAATAAATAAATATAGTGAAAGTAAATATCGCTCAAAATTCGATGGAAAGATATTTTTCTTTAA
This sequence comes from Alloplasta piceator, assembly GCA_946863875.1. Lineage (NCBI taxonomy): Eukaryota > Metazoa > Arthropoda > Insecta > Hymenoptera > Ichneumonidae > Alloplasta > Alloplasta piceator. The sequence continues at coordinate 17,328,464 of OX333080.1, read as the reverse complement.
AGTAACTAAAAAATAATCGAATAAACGATTATAGTACCTACGACTAGATCTTTTTTCTGGGTGTAGACGATTAATTCAAAATGATTAAAAAAATATTATACAGTAACAAAAATTGGTATTCATAATAATTTGTGAAAAAAAAATATAATTTTAAAAAATCGAAAAAAATAGTAGTTAATGAAATCCCACGATCGGAGTAGTATTAAAAATTGTGGAATAGATACATGTATAAAACAAAAAATAAAATAAAAATGACACTGTTAAAAACGCGATTTACAGTTTAAAACTCAAAAAACTCATACAAAAACGCGTCGAATATTTTTGTTGTATTTTTCTCTGAAAAGGCGATAAAAAACCAAAAGTTTGAAAAAAACTTTTAGTTCGGACTATTATTATTGAAGAAGTTATGACCAAAATACAAAAAAGAGCGGTTTTTTTGTTAATTTAATATCTTTTGAATGGGTAATCAAAAAAATCTCAAAATTCAACAGGAAGGGTCTTTTGATGGGTACTAAAAAATAAAAATAAAATTGAGCAAATAAAAAAAAAAGTTGTTCAAACTGTCCGATTTCGGATGGAACGCCCGATATATATAAATTTGGATTATGATTCATCATTTTGAACAATAATAATTCAAGTTTCATTGATGCGAATTGACTATTTACGTGTTAATTAGATAAAAAAGACAAAAGTTCGATGAGCGACCTCTAAATCTTGAGCGACAAGGTTCCCGCTTCGCGGAGATTATTTTTTTATGTCAAAGTAAAGTTTGAGATTGTTTGAAGCTGAAAAATATCGATTTTTTTAAAATCAGTCTAGTGTACAGATTATATAGTGTATAATAGTAGCTTTTTGTTGTTCGTTGCAAGAACTCGGGCGATTATAATTTCCTTCATTAAAGTCATCATCCCTGCGTATAACTGAGAAGAATCTTCCAGAAATCAGAGCCAAGCACATCGTTATCCGCCTCCTGAACCAAACCACGGTTACAATTTTCCCGGGTCAACAATTACGTTTGCCGCGAATCGCAAAGAACGCTCATGAATCCTTCGCATGAACGAAGATTACTCGTTAACCGCTCGTCAATCTCGTCCAGACTTTTACAATGAATCAAGGTGGTTTCCAAGAGAGGAATTAAAACGCTGACAGTGCATCGGACGGAGTTTCTTGGGTTTCAAAAGTCTTCGCCACGCGGTTCTCCTTTCCAGTTGGTGCTGCCCTCCAACGGTTGGTCCCGGTAACTTTGGCCAGCTGCTTCTTTCCTGCGCAACACCGATCTTCACAGTGATACCAAGCTCGAAGTCACTCCAGCCATCATATATAAATGTGAACGTTCATCGAAGGTGAATCACGAGGAGGCAATTGAAAGACGAACAATTGTAATTCACGGTTGGTATATATTCATGAGCAAACTTCATCTTTCATCTTCATTGGAACGCTCGATGCGCTCGAACATTTCTATCAATGCGGCACGAGGTATTGTCTCTATATCCTTGGCGTGAATCACGATGCCGAAGAAGCCGCATGCGAATAATGGTACCATGAGAGCTGGCCTTTATTCCCTCCATCTCGTGGCGTTGCCAGGGCGTAACCAAACAGCTAATCGTCGGGAGCACGCCCCCACACGCGATGAAGGTAATGAATACGTAGGTACCCAATACACCGCTCTTCCATATATATCCTTTCTTGCTCTTCTCTCCTCCACACTATCTTCTCCCGTTCGCGTCGAGTCGATGTTAGCCGCGGATTGTAACACACGTACATGGTCAGCGTTACAAAATCCCAGCGGCCGCGAGCACACGTGCATCAGTCAGGTTGATGCTCTAACGAGCCTCCCGCTTGTACTTTGCGAAGCCAACGAACAAAGCAAAAGCCGGATTAAAGCAAAATAGCGAGAGAGAGAGAGAGAGAGAGAGAGAGAGAGAGAGAGAGAGAGAGAGAGAGAGAGAGAGAAGGAGAGAACAAAAAGCCAGAAGTTCATCATTTTCCTCATCCTGACACTTAGCCTGATGGAACGGTATTCTCGGTAAGGAAAACAAAAAAAAGACTGGACCCAACAAAACGAAACATGTCGAAAGAGAAGTTGCGACCCGCGGAGTTAATGAATACGAAGGTGGATGCGCGGACCACGGCGTCGCTGGAGCATTTTAATCCGTTCAATCCTGCGTGTTCCACGCCCCGCAGGACTCCAGACCCAAAAGTTTATCAAGCGGCCAAGAGGAGTCATGAAAAGTGGCCTCCGGGGTATCAAGAGGCGAAACTTGAATAAGTAGCCGTGGTACTGTGTCGCGATGATGTATATCCACACGGAATAAAATGATCAGTGACAATTCATGTGTAATATTTAAAAAATTACTGAATTCAATGCAGAATATACGGTTCAGAACTGTAATTCAGGCGTTTTACTGGGAATCCATTATAAATTAATGTATTTAATGTAGTTTCTACTTTTCAAACCATTATAAATGCTGATTTACACTGAAAAAAATGCAATGTTCGCCGCAAAAAAAAATGACAAAGTAGAAATAACAAGCAGAAACGACGAAATCCACTGTGTTTGAACTGTAAAATTTACAATGGTCTCTGTAGAATGTTCAAAGCACATAATTAGAAATTGCAGTGTTCCCAGTGAAAAATCAAATGCGCGCCGCAAAATATGCAACGTCAATTTCAATTTTTACAGTGTGACACTGTAACGGAACGACCTGCGGCGGGCCACGATCTCTGCATTTCGCCCGAGATCCGCTAGATGGCGTCGGACGGCGCGCCCTCTCGCGCCAGCGAGAGAGCCACCGAGCACCTATAAGGTCCGATGTATTACCAACATCGGCGTCCTCAATTGACGTACAATTGTTGGAACATCACCTGCGTTCTGTGGTCGAGCAGTCCTATGGACTAAAGACTACATTTTCTTAACAGATCACCATTGCATTTCGGTAACGCTCGTGCTCTTTATGGGTGCGAGGTTAAACTAAATTCGCTTCATTAATTGATCTCACGATTAATTAGTCAAGTACAAGCCCTCGCAGTTATGAGCCTGAGCGAGGATAAATAACGGTTTATTGCGATATTTGAATAAATTGGAATTTATTCAAATATCGAAACGTTTCACTACACTATAATTTATTTTAGAAATTGCAGTATTTTCAGTGAAAAATAAAAAACGTACCGCAAAATATGCTACGTTCTTCCCAATTTTTACAATGTACATTGTAATTTTTTCATGGGCTCTGGATAATTTTTACAATGTGAAATGTGTAAAAAGTTCACCGGATACAACAGAAATATAACGTTTCACATAGTGTACATTTTACTGTTCCACACTGTAAAAATTCGTCTGATAGGCATGTACTATGTCATATGTGAAGTCTGTATATTGTATTAAAGAAATAGCAAATTTCACTGTTTTCCCGTTCCAGGAGGCGCTGTTGATGGGGAAAACTGTAAAAATGAATGGGCATCTCAGCAGTTCTCACTGATAATTTTTTTCCGTGCAGAGTTCTAAAAATAGTAATGTAAAAGTAATGCATTACCCATTACTTTAAACGATGTGTATTGGATAAGTTTTCTATTACGAAAGTAATGTGTAATGTTCCATTACACATGAAAATAGTAATGTGTAGTGGATGCAAGTGCCATTACGAATTAAAAAAATAACGTGTAATGAATGAGTGCTCCATTATAAATTACAATTGAAAAAAGTAATTTGTAGTGGAGAATATTCCATTACAAATTCGTGTGTTTCTGCGACATTTTGGAGCAGGTACTATTTTGTTCGGTAAGTCTTTTAAGTTTTCAATGAAAATAATTTGTGTGTATAAAGTTTATATTAACTTTACTATCGTAGTGGTAAATGTACAAATTGCAATTCAAGAAAAACTTGTACGTGTCAGTGTATGTATACTTACAGTGTATTGGAGAAAAAGTTACTCCAAAAAATCACTCTTCATACATTTACCACTACGATAGTAAAGTTAACAAAAACACTGTATATTACACTGTATACATACAGTGTACAGTGTAATACATCACTTTTTATACATGTCAGTGTATATGAAATTAATATACACTGTATACATACTAGGGTGTGCCGAAAAAAATCGATATTTTTTTTCGGTTGCATCCACCAAAAAAAGGTGAATTGAGGTAAAAAATAAAGAATCCTCGAAGGAGAGCTCAAAAAAAAATTATTTCGAACGGTGCATTGCATGTGAATATTTTCCATAAGAGGAAAATATTGGCACTTCTGAACGTCGTAGTAAAACTCTTCAGAAAAAAAGTCTCACAAAAATCTCATTAAGATATTCTGATGGCGAATTGAATTCTCTACAAAAAAAAGTCCTTACGAACAATTAGCTTGGAACAACTGTTCAAGTGATATCGCTGTTTGAAATTGAATTGATAGAAAAAAAAATTCAAAAGGCTGTAAAAATCGAATTTTTCGCTTGATGAAAAAACTTTTTGGGTTTTTTTTTGTAGAGAATGTTTCGCTCTAACATACAATTTGCATGGAATGGTTCTCAAAATATTTCTCTAATACATAAATGAATCAAGTACAACAAGAAATGTAAAAGAAACGACGTCCACCATTGATCGTGTTTCGAAAAGTTTTATTCAATGAATTCGGTTGAATAAGATAAAATAATTTGTTTTCACATTATAATGCTTAATAATCATCGTTCCTTTTTTTAAGAGTCTGTTTGTTGCAATTAGGGTATTTCTGTCGACGATTTTGCACTATGGCCAATAAACAGCGATGCCACTTGAACGGTTGTTCCAAGCTAATTGTTCGTAAGGACTTTTTTTGTAGGAAATTCAATTCTCTATCGGAATATCTCAATGACATTTCTGTGAGATTTTTTTCCGAAGAGTTTTACGACGACGTTCAGAAGTGCCAATATTTTCCTGTGTTATTCTTATGGAAAATATTCAAATGCAATGCGCCGTTCGAAATAATTTTTTTTGAGCTTTCCTTCGAGAATTCTTCATTTCTTACCTTAATTCACCTTTTTGAGGTGGATGCAACCGAAAAAAATATCGATTTTTTTCCCGCACACCCTAGTATGTATACGGTGTATATTAATTTCATATACACTGCCATGTATAAAAAGTGATTTTTTGGAGTACTTTTTTCAAGAATGGAGTAAAAATTACTCCAAAAAAATCACTGTTCATACATTTACCACTACGATAGTAAAGTTAACAAAAACTTGGTACACACAAATTATTTTCATTGAAAAATTAATAGACTTATCTTTGAGCAAAATAGTAGCTGCTTCAAATTCTGATAGAAACACACCAATTTGTAATGGAATATTATCCACTACAAATGACTTTTTTTTTTTCAATTGTAATTTGTAATGGAGCATTAATCCATTACACATTACTTTTTTATTTGTAATGGCACATGCATCCATCACACATTACTTTTTTCAATTGCAATGCACCCAGAAAAAAGATCTAGTACATTTAACTAAATCCTAGTCAAGCCAAATAAATTTTTTTAGTTGTAGGCCGGCCTAATACAACTCTATTCATGTCAATGAATTTTTTTTTTGAATGACCTACTAGGAAAATATATTGCGATCTAATAAATTTTTATTTAATATTAATAAATATTATTTTAAACTGAACAAATATGTATTTAAATGAAATAATTTTTTTTTAAATATTTACACAATATATATTTTTAAACATTTCAATCTTTGAATGTATAGCTACACTTATGAAGTCTACAATTTCGTAAAGCTTCGTCTTTTCTTTAACAGAAGGGAAAAGAAAAAAGACCCTTTTTTATGGGAATCCTTTTCGGGGATTCGACCATCTTGCGTTTTGCCGCAATGTTCAATGTATTAGATATCCATACCAGTGTTGCCAGGTCCCAAAAATAAAAATCTTCAAAACTGATCGCCAAATTTCTTAAAATTTCTTCAAATATATTTTCGAATATTTCTTCAAATTTCGAATTAAATTCTTCAAAATTTCTTCAATTTTAATAAGAATTTGATTAATAACGCACTATTTTGTCTTTTGTACTCATGCACTGAGAAAAAAAAGGTTTGAATGAACAAAATCTGCAGTCAAATACGTTCAACTAGATATTTAGTGAGTACAATTCAACATTTTTGTGCCTAAATAATGTTTTAGTCAACCGAAGCGCGGAATTGTTCGAAAAACTAATTATTTAGTTAGACCAAATAAATATCTAGTTGAACGTATTTGACTGCACATTTTGTTCATTCAAAAATTTTTTTTCTTCAGATAATAACCAAATTTCTTCATATCTTCAAAAATTCTTCAGGGACGTATACATTTTCTTCAGATAATAACCACATTTTTTCACATCTTCAAAAAGTCTTCAGGGACGTATACATTTTCTTCAGATAATAACCACATTTCTTCATATCTTCAAAAAGTCTTCAGGGACGTATAAATTTCTTCAAATTTGAAGATTTTTCTTCAGACTTGGCAACACTGATCCATACTGAAAAATAGGGATATCAAACATAGACGAGCTTGGAAAGGATATAGGCGTCGAGAGGCAGGTTCGCTTGTGCGAGAGGTAGCCACCTGGCGGATTTTTGTGGTACTGACAAATCTGCAGATATGATCGGATGAGATAGGTATTTAGTAACAACGAATAGAATTTTTCTTCAACGCCTGTTTCTCGATGACAGGGAATTCAAATAAATAAATATAGTGGAAGTAAATATCGCCCAAAATTGGATGGAAAGAAAATTTTCTTCAAAGTAACGAAAAAATAATCAAATAAACGATTATAGTACCTGCAACTAGAACTTTCTTCTGGGTGTGGCACATGCATCCATTACACATTACTTTTTTAATTGCAATGGCACATGTATCCATTTCACATTACTTTTTTAAAATTGTAATAGCACATGCATCCATTACACATTACTTTTTTTAATAGTAATGGCACATGCGTCCATTGCCCATTACTTTTTTTTTTGTAATGGAACACGCATTTATTTCACATTGTGCAGTGTAATGGGTAATGAATACCGTAATGCATTATCAAAATAATGCATTATATACAACTGCGTGTATATCGAAAAAAAAAAATACTGTCCATCTCTCAAGCAGGAGCCGGAAGAGAGAAAGAGGACAAGTTCAGCGGTGGGAGGGAACCTGAATAGAAACCTCATTGTTATTCGTGGCAGAAGACGGTAGTGAGGGAGAGAAAATCCAGATTTCACCAAACAGTGAAGACACGGCGGAGAAAAGTAGCGGTCGTTTCTCGTATCGTGAATTGCGGATAGCAGAGCGGTCGGTTTGGTCCTGAAGAGGGCTTATCTATAACCGCGACCGCGGGAGACTGGAGGAGAGACAAAACGGAGTGGTTTCGCGTGCTCCTGCTTCGCGGCAGCACATTTTTTTTTCCTCCCTCATCCCTCGGGTACACTCCTCGTTGTTTCTCTCTCTCTCTCTCTCTCCTTCCCTCCCTCTTGCTCGCCCTCATTTCCTCCCTCTTGCTTTCCCTCATTCCTTGTCGTTCTTGGTTCAAGCGGAGTAAGAATGCCGCAGAGTGGACGCGGTGAGAGCGTATTCGAGAAATGAGACGTCGCGTCTCTCGACTTGGGCTGCGGCTAATGGAGTCCCGTGGTCAAAGTAGAAAGACACAGTCTGAAAGAGAGAGG